>JAZFAV010000003.1:9860000-11060000 GCA_037954035.1 Rosalia funebris | reverse complement strand
TTTTCGAGGTGGGTCCTTCTCAGGGTATGCCCAATTTATTATGCCAGTCATAGACTTGGGTCTTTGAAGGGGTTTTTTATACAAACTATGCAGTCAATCGACGCAAAATTTGAGCTGATTTTACGCCCTCCCGCGTCAAAAATATAATAACAATGCGTTGCTCGTACATGAATCAAAATTTCTTATGGTATATTGTAAAAAAGAGCTCGTACATGTGCATGTATGTTACATCTATGTTCTCAATATTCCTTAAGTACTAATACATAAAATATACAAATGTGGAGCACCCCACCCCCATAATGTGCATATTTTTATTGGAATGTCCACTACATCCATTAGTTATATTTTAACATGATCTTGTTTGTTTTGTGTGTGCTGAATTGCCACAAATCTAACCAGTTCACAATTATAATGGTGTACATTTTGTGTTCAGTTTACATTTTGTTAACATATTTTATATTTAAACAGTAGAAAGTACTTATATTTATAAGTAAAAGTTAGAATAAGTTCTTTACAATTCAGGATTTTTTTCTCGGGAAAGTCGCTTGCACCCGTCGTTTTTATTTATTTACGCATTTTTAACTGATTTTAATATCACCCTGTATGCGTGAAATTTAGTTTTAAGAATGCGTAACAAAAAAAATGGACCGATCATAACGTTTTTCCGAAGAATAACTTAAACTGATTCCAACGTTTATGTGATCTGTTTATAGTCTTATCTGTCAACTTACATAGACTTCATCAGGACCAACAATATATCTTTAATTGTTCATAACTTCTTGTAGTGCATCAACTCTCAGAAGTTCACTATCATCGCAGCTATCTGGGCTTTATTGAAGTTTTTGAGCCGGGACACATTTGCGGCCTCTCATTATATAGCCGAAGTATTAAAGCTTTCTTTGCTTTATGGTATTAATTATTTCGCACTCTTGCATTTAATTTGGGGCTTTGGTACTAGTGATCCTATCTATCCAGGGTATACTCCACATTCTGCGGTAGCGTATTTCGATGGCTTGCAATTTGTCCAAGTGATTCTTTTTGAGAGTCCATGCTTCAACTCCACAGAAAACTGTGGAAAGTACGTGACAACGCAGCATCCTCCTCCTAAGTCTTCTATTAATATACCGACTAGTGAAAAACTTTTTCATTTTCATAAATATTTATGCGGCTATTTCTGCTCTAGCTCTTACCGCTATTGTTTCTTTACCCAATCTTCCTGTCGGTGTTCCTAGCTATCTATATCTCTGCACATTTTCTATGACGATGTTCGCAACTGTCAGATTTTTCCGGTTTTGATTCCGTGGGAATTTTTTAACCATCATTAGCTTCAATTTTGCTAAAGTTTATTTTTAGACCATATCGTTACACCGATCATTCAGTTTTCCTGAAAGGTATTGCATGTCTCTAAGATTGCTCGTTAACAGGATGGTATCACCAGCATACCTCATGATATTAACAACTTCTCCATTTATAAGTATGTTCACAACTGAAACCCTGTAAATGGAGATATGGATATACAGTATATCTTCACATCATTGTACGTTCTGTTTCATTGCTTCATATATAGAATATACGATATCTCGTTGTTCAATATACGTGTCTGTATATACGCATATGTGTATATCTACCATAATTGGATTTGTACCTACGTGCTCATGAAATAAATTCCTTTTCAATTAAATTAATTGATTATATTGTATGCAAGTTTGAACAATTTACTTGTAATTTGCCTGCAATATCTTCCTCAACATCTGACAATTCAGGGTCAACACTTATAAATAAACATTGCCCGTGAGAAATATATGTATATAGGGTGGATAAACAAAGTGTCGTAAACATACCCGTAAATGGGTAATATTTAGTGCTTAGTTATATAATAACAGCGCCATTCTACCGTTTGTGATTCGCTGTAACAGTTTTTTTGTCATTCGCTGTTGCAAGAGCTTTTTTAGCTGATTTTGATATTTTCATTGCTGATTTAAAATCTAAAATGTAGTTTGTACTTACATATTTGAAAGTGTATGTGTGTATAGTTTATTTCATCGCTATTTTCCAAATAAAAAATTTCAAAACGTACCGTGGCTTGTTTTTATGGCTAGGCTCAGATAGACTGTTCCGTTTATCGGCAAGATAAGAGAATTTTTTATTTGGCGAATAGCGATGAAATGAATAGTATGTTAAGGATGTTTTCACGTCTTCTTATTAAGTGGTCGCCTTAAAATTAAAACTCAAAATAAAATGTTTAAAATACATTCAGTATTACCCCACTTACCCCCGTTTTCCTGTAATTGTTTTTTATTTGGAAAATAGCGATGAAATGAATAGTAAATATATAACGTAGACCTGCACACGCAGGTTATGACTTGGATATTTAGGACGCTTGGATGCAATTTCAGGGATAAGCATTTATTTGATCTTATTGTGTACAGTCTTACGTTATGACTAAAATGACCTTTTTTCGTTCGAGTTTTTTTCTTATTTTTCTATATTTTTACAACAATATTCTGAAAATATTGCACACTTTAAATAAAAACCGAGAAAAGCCGATAATTTTTCCTCTACATCTCAAACTTAGTACAATGAAACAGTTCATCAAGGCACTGAACACTGAAAGTGAAGGTTTTCGCCATAGTTTCTATTTTCTCTGCTCTAACTTTCGAGAAGATCAAAGCAGATGTATTTATTGAACTTCAAATACGTACCCTTGTCCACGACGAAGACTTTGTCAGGAAGATGAATGGCAAGGAGAAAACAGCGTGGCTATCTTTCGTGGCAGTTATTCAAAACTTCCTTGGCAATAAGGATGCTCCTAACTATGGAATTTTAGTTACTACAATGCTGTCGACCTTTCGAAATCTTTCTCTTTCGAAATCTCTAGTTCCCTCAATCAATTCCCAGGGAATCTTAGCGTGACGAAGAGGAGGAGCGTTTTCATCGTTAAAACCTCTTGACAATGGAAAAACGCTACCAAGCGCGTTGGGATAAGCATATGATCGCAGGCTACTGCTAGAGCATCAAACGATATTACCCTGAAAAGGTGTACAGAAGCAAGAGCTAAAGGCGTAAATTTTTCCTCAAATAACTATCTAAATTTTCATCCATATCAGTTGCTAAAAATCATCAACTATCTATCTCATTTATGTTGAAGTGGTAAAATATGCATACGTTAATTTAAGATAAATGCAATAAATATATGTATTTTTTATGCTACTGATTTTCTTGCATCATGTCATTGCATCAAAATTCGCGAAAATGAAAATATCGAATTGCAATCGAGAGCTTACAGAGCAAAACTACCTACATATTTGAACTCAGCGCTTTCCAATCAGGTTAGAACAAGTGATGTAATAAATGCAACAAAATTTTTATTCCCCAGTGTAATATATGCTCTGATAAGGATAGTATGACTGCATTTTACTTGATCATTAAAAGTTTGACTTAGTTCTAATCTTTATTTAGATGCATAATTCTAAAGCACTGTTGTACTGTAAATTTGTTTTATAAATATACGGATGAAAGCAATCTATTTAGTTAAGATAATTATCTTATATTTATTAGTCGATTTTTTACCCCCGTGAGTCTTTTGCACAAGTATTTATATAAATAATATATATATATATATATATTTTCAATTTATAATTAAAATACATTATATATAAATGTAAAACAGGTAATTCAGGGTGAAATATGAATGGAAAAATGAAAATATAAATTTTCAATTAGATAATTATAGCGGTCTATAAATAAATTTGACTTTCCTAGATCGATGAAATTCTTAAATACGGTCCTGTGTGTTGCGAGCAATCCGAATCTCAACATATAATTGTTAATTACATTCCATATTCGGAGAATCAAGTAGGCGGATGTAATATATTATGTAATTAGTGTCCCAGGTATCTCGTCTTCAGAGCTAGCAAACGAAGGAAAGAGAACAGAAGTTGTATTAGATCCTTATAGTGTGCTGAACTATGTTCATTTCTGCATATCACTTTATCTAAATCTATTTTATTTAGAGCTTTGTGTTTAACCTGTCCTTAACATGGCAAATAAAGGATTGTCTAAAAAATAAGTCAGACATATTGGAAGAAACGGTAACGAAAAAGTCTTCGAATTTTACCTTACAATCTTTTTTCCTAGGAAGTTACCTGATAATTTAATATAAAATTTATCCTAGAATTCTTACGGGACATTAGTTTTACTTAAGATAAAGATTCAATTTGTTAAATAACATGATTAGCGTAAAGTTTATATATCGCATAAAACCAAGCAGATATATTCTATCTCTAGGACTCAAAATGTCGCAATCACGGTAAAGTATATCAAAAGGTTAATAGAAGTTTTACGTAAAGGTATGAAGCGATTTGGAGGGACAAAAATGGGCTAAATTTTGCAGAACCTGGTTCAGAGCGAACAGCGACTAAAAGACGGGGTATAGTGCTTTTGAAAATGTTTAATAATACCACATAAGACTTTTTTGACGTCAACTGCATGACCTTAATGGTAGTTACGATAAAAAAAAATGGGAAAAATTCATCGAGAAAATAATCACTTACTTTCAAACTCTTATTATATGCAAATTATTTAGATAATTTGCGACAGTGATATCACGAGAGATCCTTCTGTCGTGATTATATCCATCCACGTTTCGAAAATGGAGAAGCAATAGACATTAGCTGTTATCAACGATCCTAATATTGAACATGTTCAGATGTTTTCAACAAGTATTTTTCTTCTTTGAAATAATAAAATGGAAAGTGCGTCAAACAACATGGTTTCAAGCGAATATCTGCTACAATTATGGCTGATGGAGGGATAAATGATGGATGCGAATGAGTTAAAATATTTAGTAGGTTGAAAATCTTCTACTGTTATTTCTGGTCATATCGAGGAGTCTATCGTGAACTAAAAGTTTTGAACTAGTGCTGCGTCAACATCTTCAGGTAATGTGAGTGGACTGAATGTTCCATCTACATCATCGTCACTAAATGTTCTAATTCTGAAAACTGTGTTCAGATATCAAAGAATCAGAATTATGCAATGAATATTTACTTGAAATAGTCCCATTTGTTATTAATTAAACACTTTTATATAATATGAACAGACAAATAAACTTTTGAAGCTGTTACTTAACAACCTTTAAAACACGTTTTTTTAATTTTTGGGTTTTCCATGCTTTCTGGTCGTTTGACAAAGATTATAATGCAGGTGTAATAAAAAGTATTTGTTTTAATGACGTTTATGAGTTTTATAAGATTTATTCAGCATTCATTAACATTGATATTTCTGTAACTTGTATTGTGGTATTTTGTAGTCATTTTGGAGCAAGTCTACTTTACATAATGTACGATCTTGAACTAAAAATATTTAAAATAATATATGTACAGTTATATCCATATTTGTCTCGTAAAGTCTCTATAAAGGTGTTGATTATGTAAACATACTCATATACAATTCGTTACCCCGTACCAATCGAATTCTGCGAAAACTCAAAACCCTGTTCACCCTGCGCTTATTACACAAGCAGAGATATATTTAGACGCGTAATTATTTGTTATGGTTGACCTAATTAGTCATTCCATCGTTCGACAATAGAATTTTCATCGTTGAAGCATATTTTTTAGTTTTTAGACCACGAAAAACGAGTATTAATGTTTAAACTGGTCTAATTATTTCGATAGTGTGAAAAATTCAAGATTGGTTGAATATAATTTAGTTTGTAATTGAATATGCTATATCGTATCCCTCGCCATCGTGGAATACTGGAACATCTCAAAAATTGACGGAATTGCGGTATTTTTCACAATGAACCGAAATAACAATAATAAAGGAAGACATATACATGGCGATTATATCCATAGATTATATAGTAACACTCGAGAACCAAATGAATAAGATTTGGCTATTGTAGGATTTTGATGACTTGACATAATAGCAGTATCATCAGCAAATGTTCGTATTGTTTTTTCTGCTGCTGATATGTCAGAGGTATACATTACATACAGTACTGGGCCCAGTACACTTCCTTGGTGAACTCCTGAATTAATTGGATTGTTCGTGGATATTCAATTGTTAATGACACTGTTGAATAAGCCTGCTGAAACCCTAACTGATGATTTGGAATCCAATCCTGTGATATTAAATGCTCATTAATTCTATGCAGTATTAATATTTTAATCAACTTTGAAATAATTGGGAGCAGGCTTATAAGATGATAAGAAGCGACATCTGTTGGTTCTTTACCAGGTTTAGGGATCATTATTATCTGCGCAGTTTTTAAGGATTTCGGCCACTGTCCTAATTTGCAGATAGCATTGGTTATATGTGTTAATAGCACTATACCCTTTTTTGGCAATTGTTTTAACATTTTAGCTGTTATAAGATCTGCTACAGATGCTTTTTTGGGGTTAAGTAACTTTATTTCATGAGCTATTTCTTTTGTAGTTGTGACTCTGAGGGAATGTTGAATTTATATAGGGACTGCTTGAGATTGTTTCACTTCTTGATTCACTATGTTATTCACGAGAGTAAATACAGTTAAATGTTCAGAAAATAAATCTACCTTCTCTTAGACACTTTTGGCCCACGGTTTGTTGTTCCTTTTTCGAATTGGTGGACCAGTGTCCTTGGGTTTCTTTTGTTTTTTGATAGGTTTCCATACAGAATTGTCATATCTACTGAGATCGGTAACGTAGTTTTCAAAGCTTTCTTCTCGAATTTCCGTTAACTTTGTTGTTAGTTTTCTGCTCAGCTGATTATATGCATTTCGGTCATCCCATCCTCTTTCTGGAGTCCTTTGACATTTTGCTCGAGTTCTTCTTTTTTCGGCTGTTGGACATCTGATTTATAACGGTACATCATTTAAAATTTTTGTTGGATGTATTTGATCAGTTGCTTGTTGAGCGGTTTCTTGTAATTGTGTGATAAATGTAGTTGTAACAGTTTCTATTTCATTAGGTTCTTTGAGTCTTACATTTAGGTTAATACTTTTGTTTATGATATTACCATAGACTTCCCAGTCTGTTTTGGAATTGTGTAGCTTTAGTGTGGATTTCTTAATAATAACTGATGCTCCAATAGTTGCAATAATGGGTGAATGATCAGATGTTAAGTCAAAGCTAGGTATCACGTCTGTGTATATAGAAATGATGTAATTTGTAACAAAGTCCAGTAATCCACTAGATCCGATAAAAAACTTAAAACTCGATCTACTTGGTTTGTTTGTATTCATCTTCAGTTTAACGTTCTGACATACTGGTAGTTATAAAATATCAAGAAAGCGATATTTAATTCATCACCGCTTCACATAGAAGCTTGCAGTCTATGTTGTTTGGTTTTCTTTTTAATTGTATACGCCAACTCGTCCTATAATTCCAAGTAAATGATTATACGCGGTATAGTTTGTAGTA
This sequence comes from Rosalia funebris, assembly GCA_037954035.1. Classification (NCBI taxonomy): domain Eukaryota; kingdom Metazoa; phylum Arthropoda; class Insecta; order Coleoptera; family Cerambycidae; genus Rosalia; species Rosalia funebris. Next base: position 11,052,594 of record JAZFAV010000003.1, on the reverse strand, counting down.
TATGCCCGTGGCAATTTTAATGTTTGCTATTCTTTTGTTTAACTAATTTTTTGTTTTTTTCCTTGAGTCGGTACTTAGAGTTATGTAAATATTAGATATTGACATACTTAATGCGAGTTCGATGAGTTGTAAGAATTTAATTCGCTTGGGTTTTTTAACGTATTTTAATACGTTATGTCAAGTATACATGTATTCACCATTTTTATTTATTTATAATGTCATACAATAATGCGTCATGATTTTGTACGAAAGAACTACAAGTACCGATGTTCTGACAGCCGTAGTGGCATTTGAATGATGAATGCAGGCCGAGCAGGAATATTGCTCTTTACCTACCCTAAAAAAATTTACCATCCACAGATGTGTATTATATAACATTATTGGACAAAAGTTCAAATACACAAGAGATATAAGTACTATATTTCTTTCCAGAATTCATTCAAAATGCAATTTTAATCGCGTGAAGAAATTTGATAGTCTATTCTACAACTATTACGTAACATTCATATCGTATATAACAACGGAAATCTAAATAATATTTTGTAGAATCATCTCTCACTGAAGTCTGGCGAAGTTTCCGAGCTACTGTAATCTTAAATTTTGTTGCTGTTTCATCACAGAGAACAAAATTTATATTGTTTAATGAAATTTATGAATGCAATTAGCGTCTATGTTTGAACGATTTTTGAGAGAACTTTCTAGACTCTCTTTTTAGCAGTAATACCAACAGATTTTTAAATTACACATAAACTGCTAAGAAGGTGCTGATAGGCGATACTGCAACCCTACAGAAGAAGTAGGTAATGATGTCTGTCAAAGCATGAACCAAAGGCTTACAAAACCTTTGAAACGCATGTCTTAAGAAATTGGATATTCGGATTGGATTATAAGGAAGAACTTGAGCGTAAATCGATATAAGATGCATGCTTAATATCATATCCAGCCTATTTGCTTGCGCATTTAATGAATTGCGATCTGCCAATCTTAAAACTTGTTCACAAATGTGGTTTCATCGTCTGGATGGTCATAAATCCGAAGAAAAGACGATACTGACCGGATTACAGGAAAAATTCCTAAAAGAACTACCAGAAAAGGCCTATTGTATTACTGTACTTTTTAACAGCCACTTAGGTTAATATACTTCTCAGATCAATTTAAAGTTGCCCAGGTGATATTTATACTCAAACCAAGAAAACTTGTGGGATAACCAACAACCGATTAGGATACATTGCTACGTAATGCACTGCCTTGTACATAAGCTATGTATTAAACAGTTTTCATCACTATTGTAGAACGCTTTATTTAAAGTATTCTTTATTATTGCTTATTTTCAATACACTTAGTGCTGAAGTAAACATCTATGGTTATTTCACAACCCTTGAAGCAGTAATAACAGATGTGGTACAACAGTACGTCATAGCGATATGAAACGAGATCGCAACCAAAAACATGGTCCTTCGAGCCGGATATTAATGGCTTTACTCTAATATTATCGACAGGGTTTCAGTGACCCCACTGCAATTCCTTGATATTTGACAATTGCGAGTTCAATTTAGTTTTAACTAAATTCCAATAACGCCCAACGTATTAACATACATAACTAAATACAACAAGTTGTTATATTTATAAACGAAAAGCAAATTTGTTTTAGTTGTTATTAACAACTAAAACAAATTTGCTTTTTGTTTGTGTATTAGTAATTTTGCATTTTGACACACGCCGACTACGCTGGGAATATTATCAGTAAAAATTATTAAGTTTAAGTGCCAATAACAAACTTCATAGATAAGAATTAATCATACCGGTGTAGGTGCGCGTTCGCGTGGAATGTATAAAACGAAAGTTATGTATAAAGGTCTGCTTTACATATAAATGAATAATGCTCAAAATAATTATACAACTTTTTTACACTTCCTGGAATATGGTCCACATACGTAAATTATATGTATAGTATATGTACGTATTTAAAATCATATGTATAGGCGTATTATTTATTGTGAACATTTCCAACGTTTATATAGTGCTGCGATAAATTTTGATTCCGAGTATTCCCTTAAAAATAAAAACGTGTTTTATTATACGATGTTCAATTTTAAAAGGGAATTCATATGCATATATAGGGTCTTTCAATAGGGACGCTCGAAATTTCTTAGATTATAGCGGCCCTGTTGTTAAAGCAACATCTGTCAAATTTGTTGTGAATTGTTCAGTACTGTACGGCAAATCACCACGGATGGTTATAGCTTTCAACAAAGTGTGCAAATCATCAAATTTTATTTTCAAATTCAGGGCTCCGTTCGAGAAACGTTCCGCGCATTACGTGATTTTTATCCTCGCCACAACCGTCCCGCCGGCGCCGAGCCGACTATTCGACGTTTGATGGCCAAATTCGAGTCAACCGGTTTGATAAATAATCAGCCAACATCCGTACGTCACCGAAACTGCTGCTGAATACATCGCTGCTGTGCGTGAGGGTGTACGGAAAACCCGAAGCAGCCAATTTCTCGTCGTTCACAAGAACTTGGCCTTTCTGCGACTTCAACTTGACGAATTTTGCGTCGGGACTTGGATATACACCCATATAAAATCCAACTGGCCCGAGAACTTAAAGTAAACGACCATAGACAATGCCGTCTGTTCGCTGATTATGCTCTGGAGCAGTTGGAAATTGGCCCAAATTTCGCCAAAGGAAACATCTTTAGCGACCAGGCCCGTTTTTGGAGGAATGGTTGTGTGAATAAGCAAAATTGTCGGATTTGGGACGATACCAATTCCCACGAGATACACCAGCACCAAATGTATCCTGAGAAAATCAGTGTTTAGTGTGGATTTTGATCTGGCGAAATCATCGGTCCGTACTTCTTCCAAAACGAAATAAGTTTTATGTTTTAATTTTTTCAAACGGAGTTGAATCAGAATTTTTATGACATTTAAAAATATATGTTACAAGATGCTGTTTAAAATGTTCAAATGGGACTAGCTAGGGATAAGGGGATAAAACCTAAACTGCAAGGGATACTGATTTAAATTTTTTGTTCAATATTTAAATTTACGTTTTCTGTTTAGAGGTCATTTTCCTGCTAAAAGAAATAATAAGAGTAATTAGTTTTGAAATGAAAGCACTATACAAACAAATTTAGATGATAATACGAATATAATAAATGCCTACATGATGTATTTAAAATTAGTTTTAAAAGTGTTTATAGGGTGGAAAATATTTTTTGTTTTTATAAACAGTACTTATTGTGATTCTGCATACAACTAGCTAAATAAATAGTATAGTATCTAAAAAAGTGACAAGGAATTCGTACATAGTTTTTTCCTTATATCTTGTATAAAGACAAAATTTCAATAATAATATTTTTAAGAACACCGTTATCCGGTTTTCTCTTATTCAGGTTTTGAATCATCCTGAATCGATTCCTTAGAATTAAAAACGGTGCAGCGCATCCTCGATAGGCTACAGGCTCTCTTCCTCCGGGGAGCCTGTGCTGCAGGGAGAAGCACCCCGGTCGTGACCATGAGGGCTATGCTGGGAATGCCATCCCTTGCACTCAGGGTCAAAATGGAATCAAGTAGGGCTGCCTACAGGCTTAGCTGCACGGGAAAATGGAACACCAACAGTGTGGTGTTTCATTGTGAGTTATCCCGAGGTAAGCTTAACAAGGAAATCTGAGGCAATCCCCAGGATAAAACCAGTAAGAACCTACACTGGAATAGAGCTTACAAGGTTCTAATGCCAGGAAGGGACGGTTGGGACAACAAAATTAGACCCAAATACGGCGAAATCTGGTTTACCGGTGGATCCAAAACCAGAGAAGGAGTGGGAGCTGGCTAATGTGGACCCAGATCTCAGGATGAATATTACACCAGATTGGAGAAATACAACACAGTATTTCAAGTGGAAGTCCACGCGATATTTTGTTACAAGGAACTTCTGGAAAGAAACAAGACAGGACAAACAATCTGGATGTGCTCGGATAGCCAGGCGGCACTAGCTGCCTTGGCTGCCGTAGAGCATAACTCCAGATTAATGGGGGCAACAAGGGACTGCCTGAATAAGCTTTCCAGAAGAAACAAGCTCCACTTAACCTGGATACCTGAGTATTCCGGGTGGAAAGGAAATGAGAGAGCATATAGACTGGCAAAGAAAGGAACCACACTATGTGGTCCTATCAAAAAACCAGTTGGAATTCCTTACCAAGAAGGGTTAAGCTTGCTGAGATCCCACTGTGAGAATCAGCAAAGTAAGGAATGGCTGGAGACTCTCGGCTGCCGCACTTCCAAAGTTCTAATGGGGCTGGAAATAGGAAAACATTCAGCAATGCCAAGACCAGGATTGCTGTAGAACCGACAACGGGACATGGCAACCTGCGACAGCAGAGATACAGAATGGGCAAAGAGGAGTTCCCCCTTTGTACCAGGTGTGACTTAGGAGAGGATGAGACATCGATGCACTTCCTATGCGTGTGTCCTGCCAGATCACCTTATAGGATGACATGGCTGGGCAAGCCGGAATTATTACCGGACTATATCAGGGATATAAGCTGCATCATCGGCTACAGCTTAGCGGCGGGGTATCCTGCCGCACCCTGAGGAAGATAGTGGGATAGAGTACAAAAGCCAAGGCTAAGTGCTCGTATCCGTAAAGGCGCGCTAGATTAATAATAATATACTGTCACGAATAAAATATGAAATTTGTCAAGAAAGCAGACCTGTGTCACAACATTCTTATTCCATCATCTTATTTCGTAGTTAGGTAGATTACATAAAAAATATGCCTACGCATATTGAGTACTACTGATATTTATCTATTGAACTATTGATATTCGTTATTTGTCACACATCTTTATCGACTAAATAGATATAAAACAGCTTTTGAAGTTCCCGCTTTGGGAATACCTTTGTAAGGTTCTTCCGCAATTGAATTGCTAACGGAATCTCTGATGGACATCTTTGATATTAAATTAACGACATATTTATTTACGCATGCATATTCTGCGCCCATAATAGATCATCGTAAGTAGTTCGACATTAATTAAACTGATGTACGGTTATGATAATGTTATCCAAGTGTCACAATACTTAAATAGGTTTACTTTGTAAACCTGTTTAAGTATTGTAATATTATTGGAATATGGAATAAAATAATTTTTGGACTTGTAATTGTAAAACTATACGCAAAACAATTGGATAGATCAATTTTTAATCTAAAATATTAAAAGACGTATTTTGCACAAACTTCTAAATCTACAAGCTGGTTAATAAAAATGCAGTACAAAGGATCGCTATTTTTAATGGAATACTCTGTATATTGGGTATTATTGAATTTTTGTTGATGACTCCATTTTAAGTACAGCATGTCACGAATAGGAACAAGTTTCAAAACTGCTATATGGGACCGTCCACGAGGTGCGTAGTAAGTGGCCTGGTCTTTACCCAGTTACATTGATACCTTAAAGAAGTGAATTAAGTGTAATTTGCAAAAGCATATGATGCATTGCTGCTCAGTCGAGATGAAATAGTTTTGAATGTGAATGTACACAGATTTCGATCTGGCCGTGCGTGAAGTGCATCCTTTTCCATCTGAATGCTGCCTCACTCTTTCTTCTAAGCATACATAGAAAATCTTACACTTTTTCCTATTATTGACATGCTGTGCCTATAACGCTTTGACTTAAATGGATAAATTAGGCGTTATATTTATTAAAAATATAAGACATGATAAAAGTGTTTTTTACAGTACTCGTCGTATTATTTAAGTACTTACCAGCAATCAAATCTAAGACGTTTATCACCCATGATTTTCCAAAAACTTTTTGCTCAGAAATAGAAACAATCTAAACAACTAAACAACATTAAAATAACGTTTTCTAGACACACGGCAGTGTGTCAATCAAGTTTGAAAAGAAAAGGGCGAGGCACCGGCAGTGTGTAATATTACACGAACCATTTCGAGCTACTTTTGATCCCCCCATAACTCGAAAGCCATTAGACCTATACACTTGCAAGTATGCATGTCTATTAAGGGCCTCTTGGATACCTAAAGTCTCATATTTCATGAATAAATCTATTATAGTTCTCGAGTTATTAAGGTCTGAAAACTGCTATTTTTATCATTCACTGACTGACTCACTCATCAAAGACATGGACCGCTTCTAGGCCATTTTAAGTTTCTAACCTTGAAATTTGAAACTACAAATTATGGATGTTCAGTGTTGACAAAGTTATTGGTGCGGTTAGTTTCAAGTACTAAGTATCAATCAATTAGTTTCAAGTCTCGAAAAGAGAACTCAAAATGATATCCAGTTTGTTTATTGAAGTGACCTCTTTAAAACGGTGTTTTTTTAGTGATTTCTCACCAAAAATATAAATGTGAAAAGGGGGCCAAGTCCGGTACAAACGACGTTCGGAGTTGTCGGCTTCGCTGATAAATGAGTGGAGATTGGAACTGGTGCCAAGTTCCATAGGAACTTACAACAGGAACTTAAATAGGAATATACAATGGTCTTCAAATTATTTAAAGAAACATTTATTACGTTCTTTAATATCGAATTTATAACTAGGCAAGTTTTAACAGTCAATAAATTTACATGCATAAATCAATACATTTAACGTAATGATATTTAATACAAGCTTAAAATTTAACTTTGTTAGTCGTTCTGTTTTATACTACAAACAATTTAATTGGATATAAAACCTGCCAATTTATAAATTCGACATCAAAGAATGTAGGAAATTTTCTTTTAAATTAATGGAAGACCGTTGTACATGCCTATTGTAAGTAACTGACCTTTATATTATTTTGTTAAGTGTTCACAAAATTTCGATAATATTGTTTCCCTTTTCCTTTCCCCATGGCTTGATAGTAGTGGATTCCTTATTATACTTATGTTAGGCGAAGCAAACTGTCTTTTGCTTGTTATTTTACAGACAAAACGTTGATAAGTTTTTAAGAAAATGGCGAAGGCGCCAATGTAACTTTTTAAAATATTATCTGCTCCCTATTTTTACTTTCTAATCTCTAATAACCGTTAGAAGTTAAGCATGTATAACTGCCGTATACGATTGTGCTATGTGTAAATACTGCCAATATTTCATTATTTAGTGCAGGTGATTCTTGGTGGGACTTTTGTGAACTCTGAAACTGGTAAGTCACTCTTGTGATGCGCCAGACTCAAACCACTGTTCCAGAAAACTAAGTACTCTGAATAAGTCATCTACAATGGATGACAGCAACTGAAATAATAAATTTAAATGAAATAAGATATTATACCAGCCATGAAAGCTCTTAGTCAATGTTGATTTTCGTAATTTTTCTGATACTAATCGATCCTCGCTTTGCATCGCTTACCATTTTTAATGTTTGTAATAATTCTATTTAATATCAATACAATGCGTTTTTCTATTAAAAATAAGAATTTTAAGTTTCAGGCATCTAATTAACTAGAGCCGTTGTAAGTGTACCACTACGTCACCACCATACGGTAATATCACAGACAACTCGCTATCCCTATGAACACATTTGCTATAATAGGTAAACAAGAGACAGGTGATGTTACGTGTGTCTTCGGTCATCGGATATGACCTGAATATATCACCGACAACCGTTTTCATATTTTCACGCTAATCGGTGAGAAGACAAATTGTAACATACTTATTAGATTAAAAATATGAAGCTCTTCTATTGACTAACGCAGTAGATAGTTTTCGACAGATATTGATAGTTATTTGAAATTTGACTGCTAACCTCGTTTCGTTTTCTGCAAATTTTTTTAGCCTATTTCATTGCGTATTTACTAATGTTTGTCATAAATCCGTTCTTCTTAGATCGAAGCTAGTTTCAGAACTGGAGTTGTAAGTAAGCAATATTTTTTGTGACAGTTATATGCGCGTCTTGTTTTAGATGTCGGGAAAACATTAAATTCTCACGCACAGCAAATGGTGTTGAATCTCCTGGAATACTTTGAACAGGAGAAAAGAAACGGAAACCCTTTAATATCTGTTAGAGCCCATGGATTATAAGGTTTGTCGCCGTGATAACTTTTTTGAAAAGCATTTGCTAGTTTCTTTTGGTGCCGGTAATACAGTTGACTGTAAAGCCCGCTGCAGACTATGCATGTATTCGCGGTTCGTTATGCGCTATGCGTGATTTGTCCAGTTCGTTGTAGTTCGTAGCAATTCGCAAATCCTACAGACTATGCGTTTACATATTAGTTTACAGACTATGTTAATGCGCGGCCATTGGTATTCGTCAATTTACCGCTTCCAAGAGCGAATCACTGCGAACACACGAATCATGTTGTTTACGAATCGATTTTCAGCGAACAAGTCCCTACACACTATTTGCGAATTGCCCACGAATCGCGAATACACGCATAGTCTGTAGCGGGCTTTAAGGCGGTAAATTTAAATTACGTAAACAGTCACTCGCTTGACTTCGATTTTTCATCTTAGTTCATACGAATATCGCTTGGGGCGGGACGTAGTGGTAAAGTTATAACGGTTTGACTGTAAGTTACTTTAATTCTAATCTCCAAATCAGTCCGTAGTCACTGCCTTTTGGCAGTGACCACGGAGTCACTAGTCTGTTACCACCAGTCTGATGGTAACAGACTATACTTCACTTTCCCCCAATTTCAGAAATAAGCAATTCACGATAACATCCACCCATCCGTTTACGCATATTCGTATATTTTCCTATCGCGTTGCGTCATCGGCGGTGCACTTTCTATTCAACTTTTCCCAAACGCCCTTCACCTAGTTCAAGTTCAAATATTTTCAGGTCGTTAGATACAACCGCAGCCGTTTATGGCCGTGAATTTGTGTAAACAATAAATTGCCGTGCAACAAGACGAACATTAATGCTTGTAGGTGGGCAAAAAAAAGTCATGCGAATTACTGGTTTGAAATTAAACAGTGCTCGACGATCAAAGTGGGCCACTTTTTTTCAGACAAATTCGATAGTGTGTTCTGTTAAACGGTAAATTATTTTGCGGTTGTTTACCTCGGCAGAGAAATTGATTCAATAGTATGTGTTAAATTTTATATTATGTAATATGTAAGGCGATTTAACCAAATAGTACAATGGCCGAAGTTTTTTATTATATAAAAGAGATAGGGTATATCTATAAATTCGTCCTCTAAGGGTACCTCGGCATGATCGCCCATATCATATACAACGAGTATAACATTTAGTAGAGGATGACTGTCAACTCCAAATCAATTTTTGCAGACGGGTGATACAAAGACAAATAAAAAGTAATTTAACAGAAAATCCTTTGTAATGGGAATTAATAGGATCACATTTGTGTCAACTTTATATTGAAGTAATTGTCACTGTGATAAGTACTGTGAAATATATGTCATTATGAAAGAAATTAATGAAACATTTTCGATATGTTCTCCTGAAGTGTAGGCATTAATACACAGAACTTTCGTAGAGTGTATATTAATTCGTTTTATCCACGACCACTATATTAGGAAGGTTTAATACGTCTGTTTTCCATGGATTAGAGGCCTCCTAATACACTAGTGGATTAAAATTCATAATACCACGCTTCGATTTTATAGCATCTTATTTAGAATTATTATTAATATTAACATTAACATTTATGCCAAGAACGATCTTGTCATTTTGACAGGAATTATTCAAATTCACTCGATAAGGAGTTTTTGAAAGACTGGAAGGGCCCATAACTTCGCCGACATTAGGTAGGATCTGAATTTGTTCAGCAATTGCTATCTTGCTGGATAGTGATTCTTCAATATAACTTTCCGCTACCGTAGTCGATTTCCAACCACCGTGACGCTTGACAGTGGTAATATTGCCCCCAGCATTGGCTAATAATGTTGCCGAAGAACGCCTCATTCCATGTACGGTATAACTTTCCGGGTCAGGCAGCCCAAGAAATGAAGCCACTTTTGAAAAGTTTTCGAAATTGTGTTGATGTCTACATGTTGTATAGTACATTTTCCAGCCCCATATCGCAAGAAAAATCACCCACCGGCAGTTTTAGGTCGCAGATTGATGTAGTTTCGACACATTTTTACAGCATTGACTGAGAAAGCTTCTTCCAAGATCGTGAAACTTCTTGAAATGTTTGTTTTCGTATCCGGAATAAGTACGTACAAGTAATTGCCTTCGTCTTGGACATGACTGATATCCAAAAAGGTTAATTCATTTCATCGACAAGCACCTGTGACTCCCATGATCGTTGCAACCTCTAAATAGCTCAAAATAAAAAGCTCAATGTATAAATTGAAATATTGACATAGTGTATTTCCTACCTTAACTTGTAAATATTTCTCATCCGGTGCTTTTTTCAAAAATTCTTCGATTTAGTTTCCCTCCAGTATCTTTGCCTTCGTTGCTTTATAATTTCTTCATCCGGCTTTCAAACATGAAGAAAGTTTACCATACTTCGAAATATCAATACCTTTGTGCACTTTCAGCATTGATTTTAGCATCGAATAAGTACATTGTTCACATTGAAGAGACAGCAAACCGTTTCTCTACATTGAAAAAGTAGGATAGTAGTACCTCTTCTGTAATTGCTTCTTCTCCTATGCCCTTTTTTTTCGCCAGTTGTCGAATCCCACCAATTCCTTCTCGTATACATTTTTGATTTTCGCTGGTAACAGACGTAATATTACTTCTTAAGCTTCTTGCTGGATTTCAGTCGAAATGAAGAAATTCCCAGCATTGTCACTCACTTTCTGTATCTATTTTGCAAATAATTTCAGTCGGAATGTAGAAATTCTCAGCATTGTCATTAAATTTTTGTGTTGGTTTTGCAAATAACGTCGGTCATGTTGACAAATAAACAAACCCATGTCCTAGAAACGACTCCGACTTTCTAGCTTTCAGCTCAAAATCAATATTCTTAATCAAAATAAATCTGTCAAATCTTACACTTTTCAAAACCAGAATTTTCCACCTCTTAATTGACCGGCTTTGCCCGTGGTCGGGAATAAAACGTTGAATTGCATTCGGCAATTAACAGCCTTTCTCGAAAAAATGATTAAAAGCCATGGATTAAAAGTCATGGATTAAAAGCTTGTTCCCTTATATAATTAATACCTAAAAAATTCAAGCATTAATTTTTGGGAGAAACTCTGGGATCCTTTAAATTTTATTTTTACATATAGGGTGTTTCGCATAGAAGGTATGACGTCATCGATATTTTTATTTAATGGCAACCCCTTTTTATTACGGAATGCGAAAGACTACTAGGGTGGATGAAAAAAGTGAAAAAAAGCGATTTTGTAATTTCAAAATACTAAATCTAATGGCAATGGTTATTTAAACAATCAACTAATGTAGTTTGACAGTAGACAAGACAATTAATAAATTCTTTTTGAACATTATTAATAACTTCAGGAGGTATACGTTGTACTTCGTGACGACTTTTTGCTTCTAAATCTTCTAAATTCTCCTACCTAGTAACGTATACTTTACTTTTTAAGTGTCCCTACAAAATGTAATCTAGGGATGTCAAATGGGGCGATCTGGCTGGCCACTAAATCGGTCTCCTTCTCCCTATTCAACTATTTGAGAATATCTCATCCAAATAAGCACGGACAGTTGCTGCATAATGAGGAGGTGCATCATCTTGTTGAAAGTGTAAGTAATTTTTCGGAAGATCAGGTTCCTCTACATTTAGATATCAAGTTATTAGTGTAGGAATAAGGTTGTCTTGAAAGAAAGTACAAATATCTTATATAGCAATAAAAAACATTATCGGTCCATTACAACATATTACAAATCCACATGAAAAGCAACTTGAAAGATTTGGTCTATCTCATCAAATTGTCTTGTAAGATATTTTAGATATGAGCTTGCGATATCAGTTTTACTCTGAGACTAAATATTATATTATTTAGAACTAGGCCCTCTAACATTGCACTGTCAATTTTTTTATGTATTAATTTCTGAAAGTCGCTAATTTTTATATAATATCTCCAAAGCTGGAGATCTCCATATATTTATTAACTATCTTCGTTACCAACTATTTTCTTCGATCTTCATTAGAATATTCTTCATCATTATCGTAATGGAAAGCTACTGTTAGTGCAATTAGGTGCAAGGAATACTGTTATAATTTTTTCGTAAACACTGGTTAATTTATTGCATCTCTGCTGCGTTACCACAAACATTGTCAGGTAATAAAAACGCTTTGTCTATGAGATTATGGCTTATAGAAAATACTCTCATTTGTTTGGAATCCCTATTATGGAAACGTTGTTTCGGATTAAGCGTTACATAATATTCGTAGGAGCTTACCTGTCTTGGAATACATATACAGGAATGTATTTCGAGACATGTGAGATTCCAATGTCAGGCCAACGTTCAAATATGAGTAGTAATCCAAATAATCCAAGTTAACTTTGCAAATAACCTGTATTTACATAGTATAGTATTTACTACGTGTTTTCGCCGTATTCCTTTGGAATTAAATCGGTGCCGCTAAATTCAATTTTTAACACTCTCGTTATGGTTCTATTAACAATTCTGTGTTACATTGACGTAGTGTAAAATTAACATTTCCCATATAATCCCATTTCACGAATTCTAAATTTAGTATATATTAAGTAATAACTTCTCTTCAATACCAGAACAACAATATAGATACCAAGAATCGATTTTAATTGTATGAAATATTTTCAAACATATACTCGTACTTGGCAACATATGTTTACGATACATGTATATACTCGTATTGACGGCTGTTAGTTTATTATTAGTTACTACTGCGACAAAGATTGTTGAATTTTTGTACATTTTTGCAAAATCTTCAAACATTGGTCAGATGCCCACGATAACTTTGACATGAATAGTATGTGTACGTTTTAACTACTTTTATTATTAGGAAGGTTTTATTAAGTCTGTGGTATAATCAGGTAATGAATATAAATTTACAACTGTATAATAAATATTTCAATTTAAAAGTTAAACAAATTAACACAGACTCCCCACACGTATATTGGGGAAAAGTATTAAAACATTCTCGTTGGAACTCGAACCCAAGCATATATTCCTCCAATACTGCGCCCAGTCCGCCATTCCGCACCAGAGTACCAATAACTTTATCGAATTCACCTCTATGGGAGTATACGATAATAAGCTACACCATAATAAGCCATCCATGTTGTGGACATGGAGTAAAGTTTTGCATTTTAAATAATTTCGCGTCGGACAACTGATCTGAATGCCCACCGTATTTTTATCTCTATTTTCCCATAACCAATATAATAAACAATGACATAACAAACCAAACGAATTCGAAGATAATAAGTAATACAGGAATATTTTGACAAAATAAGGAAAACAGGCAGGTATTAAATAAGTATCATATTTTAATGTAAAATAGTAATGATGAAGATAGTCAGACAGGACTGACGAAATAAATAAATTGATGCTGAAGCTGAAGACTGAACTCTGTTCCACTATTTTATGACGACCAGAATATTTTAGAAACAAGGGAGGATAGTTGCTATTACCTATCCTTTTCCAGTATGTATACATCTCAATATGACCATCTCCCATCTTCTACAGCTCCTTCGCTATACGATTTACGTGCACACACTTTATACAATGCTAATAAACAGCTGTGTCGATCTTTAACTTTGTGAGAAATTTTGTATATTCGACGACAGATCCTACCATTGTCTTTTTTAATATCACAAACACATAACTAATGGGGCTACTGACAAACAATCAAAAGTTATTTAGCTCTATGGGACTATCTTAATGAATAATGATGGTAAGTTATACACATTCTAATATTTATAATAAAAACTCCTCAGAGTCGATAAAATTGACACCGATACTACGAGTATATAGTCCTAAAGTAGTATAATTAATGGTGAAATAGGAAACAAATATAAAAAAATCCTTTTTTCCGCAAAAAAACCGCTCAACAGCATTTGATCAAATTATAAACACTGCACTTACACTACTAAGTGAATTAATGGTATAGAGGAGTTTTTATAATTTCGAAAAACAAATAAGTTTAGCTCCCCAAAGAGAGCAAAGATTTAGTCCCATTGGAATTCCCTTTCCCTTTCTTAATATATATATTAAATACTTATTAAAACCCTCAATAGCAGTTATGTTTCATTCTATTACTAACAAATAAAAAAACCAACACGTTCAATAGAACTGGATAAAAACGAAGATAACGTTTTAGGAGAAGCGAAGAACTGAAATTTTCTTTGTTTTCCTTCTATCGAATCAAATACAGACATCGATTAAAATAGTTCATTAATATAATAATTTAAAAATATTAGGTATAATTTACTTATAAAATTGCATTTACAGTGTTACTAAAGGGGCGAGTAGTTACGGTTGAAAGTGGGTGAAAGGAACTCCTGTTTCTCTCACTTTAAAAATTAATTTAGGATGCTTAGGATTTGCTGTGCTTGAATTTTGATGGAACAAAAAATAATCAGTGCAGAAAGAGGTGTATGTTAAGAATGTTTTCACGTCTTCTTATTTAGTGGTCGCCTTAAAATTATAATTGAAAATAAAATGTTTAAAATACATTCAGTATTACCCCACTTACCCCCGTTTTCCTGTAATTGCATGTTGCAGATTTTAATCACGCGGTTTATCAATTTTATCACCGACTTAGTTTGACATGGGAAAACCACTTCAATTAGCAGTTTGAATAGCACTGAACATGCTTCAGTAGTTTTGATAAGTTTTAATGAAACGTCTAAGCTGTATTTGTCATCCGACAAAAAAAAAGATAAACGTGATTGGGGCATTGCAAAGAATCCTGCGGAAACTAAGGTAAAAACTTGTATCGCTTTGTCATTGTTCCTCAAAAAACTACAAGGATCGCGAATTTAACAATAACGGATTTATAAACAATTTATTAATATATTTTTTTGATCGACATTGCACGCTTACTAAGGTTATTTTTCTTTTGCAGGTCCCACAATGCCACTGTCTCTATGCAACAGGATAATTTTGTCGCGTTTCTTCCATAATAATGTAAAATTGGTGGCCAACATGTGTACGAGGTGTTACGAAGAGTCCGAAGACGTCAGAATAATTAGCGTCAATTTAATATTTTTAAAACAAACTGGCAATTTCAAAGACTTAATTGATAGTTTCGATTTTTTTACAGTTGAAGTAACAACTGCAGATTCGAAAGATGAAAACGAATGCGGATTCCACAGAGATGAAATCGAATTGTCATTGAAGTATAGTGAAAACTTGAATGAAATTGTAAACAATAAGAAACAGGCTATGGATTTAATCGAAAATAATTTTGTACGAGGAAAGGGTCTGCCGCCAGATAAGGGAAATGTTATGGGGGTCTTTAAGGGGTTTTCCAAGAAAGACGTCGACGATTCCATAGCAGAGCAACAGAACGTTAATAGGGCATGCGAACGAATCCGATTTAAAGTATATCAACGAGTTAATATTAGATTATTAAGGAACATTTGTAAAAACCGTATAAGTAAGAGTTACCGAAATAAAAAACAAAAGAGAAATATAATTAAAAAAGACCAAACGAACAATATTGACAGTACTGAGCGCGAGAGTAAATATTTTTCTATCACCTTTGACAATAATAACACTAATACAGTCAGAGTAAAAGAAGAATATTCTACAGAAGAAAATATCAAAGTGGAAATGAAACGTGAGCACTGTAACAGTAATGAAACGTGTGTCGATTCTTGCGCAAACAAAGTGAAAACTGATGCAGTACATATCGATTATGAATCCCAATATTTCAAAAGGCTACAAAGTCGAGGAGTTCCATATAAACTTGAAACTTTCATCAAACCCGAGATCGATCTAAGGAAAGACGGCTTCGAAGACGAAGTCGTCGTTGAAAACCCTCCCCTATTCATACCACCCAGATCGCCGCACAACTTAATAGAAGAGCGTCTATACCACGACCCGTGGGCTCTACTCGTCGCGACGATCTTCCTGAATAGAACCTCGTGCATGTGCGCCAGGCCTCACGTCTTCTGGTTCCTTCAAGAGAATCCCGATCCTCTCAGTGTTTTGGACAAGTTTCCTAAAGACTTGGAGAAGTATTTCGTGAATCTCGGCCTACAGACCACTCGCGCCGTACAGATATGGAGTATGTCCCACGATTTTGTTTACAAGAGATGGAACAACGTGAAAGAGTTGTACGGGATTGGTACGTACGGGGAGGATGCTTTCAGGATGTTTTGTTTGGGGGATTTTAGCGTGGAACCGAAGGATAGGTTCTTGAAGATCTATAAGGCTTGGTACCAGAAGGTGGCGCAGCAGGAGGGACTTGCGTGATAAAAGTGTGATGTCGGTTGTCGACTTTTATGTATTTTTTAAAATTTTACAGGCGTATATTTTCTACAAGTTTTTCTAAATATATGTAAATAAAACTCAAGTTCTGTAGACAGTTTATTCAATTTATACCGTATATAATAATCCTGGGAAAGGGTTAGAACTTTCGATGCAGCAACAAAACCAAGAGATTAGGTTAACATCAATTAATACATTGTGCGTTACCCGACGTACGTTTGTCAACGAATTTGGCATCATTAGGAGATCATTAAAACTAACTGTAAAGGGGGCACTGATTTCAAAAATTGAAAAAAAATCTATTTTGTTTATTGCCTTACATTAAACTTTCATCTTCTCTGCACATTTCAAAATAAATTCCACACCTCTATCTAATTTGGAAGTATTTTTTTTAATACATTTTAGCTACCACTCGTTTATTTCATGTATTTATTTTAGTCCTGTAACGAAGGCATTAAATTTGGAAATAAAAATCAATGCTTATAATAAGAAAACAGTTATATTATGTAATAGTAATATTCATTATATATTTTAAAATTTTTGGTTACAATATAATATTGTCCTGAGCTTCCGGAAAGGTTGTCAAGGTATTTAGTTTATTCGTAGTAGTTTTCTAGCTTCTGTTCAATTCCAAGCGTTTTGTAATATGTAGTCAGTGTTCTAAGTGGACAAGACAAATTCATTACAGCAAAAACAGGGCGCATGGTTTTCATCACGTTTCCAATCACTTTACGTTTGTTAATACGTTTTGTTTTCTGTTACCTAAGAATAATTTGTTGATGGTAGATCACCATATAGAAATTCATACCGACGCTTAAAGCGGCTCGAAAGAAATAAAATGAAAACCCGTCCTAGGACGCAATTCTTAAACCGCCATAATACCCTTAGGACTAATTTGTGGACCAATATTCACATGAAAAATTTTTCATGTTTTCTTATGTAGAATTATCCCTGAATTTATTCGAACGGAATGCCCGGACACCCTGTATATTCATCTATTTTGTAACGAACGGTACAAAACCAAAGTGGTAATAAATATATTCACGAATCCACGCCCCCACTGAGATAGCACCTAGCTATAGGGTCTTTCAATAGGGATGCTGGAGATTTGTTAAATTATAGCGACTATGTTCTTAAAGCAACATCTGTCAAATTTATTGTGAAGTGTTCAGTAGTGTATGGCAAATCACCATAGAAGGTTATAGCGTTCAACAACGTATGCAAATCATCGAATTTTATTTTCAAAATCAGTGTTCCGTTCGAGAAACGTTCCGCATATTACGTGATTATTATCCTCACTACAACTGTCCCGTCGAGTCAACTATTCGACGTTTGGCGGCGAAATTCGAGTCAGCAGGTTAGATGCATAATTAACCAACACCCGTACGTCACCGAAACGCATGCTTTGCTGAAAACGTCGCTTCTGTGCATGAGAGTGTACGATATAACCTGAAGCAATCAATTTCTCGTCGTTCATAAGAACTTGGTCTTTTTGCGACTTCAAATTGGCGAATTTTGCGTCGGGACTTGTGTCTGCACCATTATAAAATCCAACTGACTCAGGAACGTAAGGTAAACGAACATAGACAACGCCGTGTGTTCGCTGATAGGGCTTTAGAGCAGTTGGAGGTTGACCCAAATTTCGCCAAAAAAAAATATCATCTTTAGCGACGAGGCCCATTTTTGGATGAATGGATACGTGAACAAGCAAAATTGTCGGATTTGGGACTATACCAACCCACACGAGATACACCAACACCAAATGTATACCGAGAAAGTCACTGCTTGGTGCGAATATTTTGGTCTGGCGGAATCAACGGTCTTCTTCGAAATCGAAACTGACATTGCCATAACCGTCAACAGCGAGCGCTACAGATCGATGATAAGTGCAGTGTCTATAAGACAATATCAACAGAAGGGGTGGGGGTCATAGCAGGTATCCCTTCCATAGACCTTATGATCCAGAAAAAGGTAAAAACATTCAAAGGAGAACAGAGGAGCACCGCTAAAATAAATCTCATGTCTAGATGGCAGGAAAAGTGGACAAATACCTGTACGACCGAGAGAAAATATAATCTGAAGCGTGTACCTACTACGGAGACATAGATGACGTCGAGCATACACTTTTTACATATCCTAGATGGGAGGATATAAGAAATAACTTCCTTGAGGAAACAGGAAGCCCCTTTAACGCTGCTAACATGATGAAAAACTTGACAGCATCCGAGGAAACCTGGAAGATAGCATATACGGGAGTACGGGACATAATAGAAACCAAAGAGAGGGAAAGGAGATAGCTGAAAGATAAGACAGAATAAAGGAGAAATAAATAAAGGAAGATGGGATGAAAGTAGAAAGGGAAGAAGTAGTTGGACAGCCCGTGACACTGAAGTAATACGAGAGCGGATTCCGATGTGAGGAGCGAAACGGAGGAGTGGTTTTAGTCGGTAAGAATGCGACACTCTCGACTCGGGGTCTTATGTAAGATTTTCACTCCTTCACAGAAAAAAAGATCGATCATAAGCAACTTCTTGTGGCCTAAACTGAATGATATAGATACCGACGATATGTGGTTCCAACAAAACGGCGCTACGTGCCACACAGCGCATGCCACAATGGACATTCTGCACGAGCGATTTGAGGGCATGGTTATTTCGCGCAGCGGTGACATGAACTGCCCGCCGGGATCGCGCAATTTAACGCCTTTAGATTTCTTCCTTTGGGGCTATCTTAAATCGCAGATCTATGCGAATAATCCGCAAAACATTGATGGCTTCAAAGTCGACATAACGAACGCCATTCAGCAAATTCAGCCAGATTTATGCGACAATCATCGGAAATTGAAGTTACCGAATACGTGCCACCAAGCAAAATCGCGGCTGACATTTGAACGACGTTATATTTCATACTTAATGCCATAAAATATTCTTTCAAATAAAAAGAATGAGTGGATATCTCACACACAACTTTATTTATATTTAAAAATTGAGCTTCCATATTGAACGCCCCTTTAGGTTCTGATGCCGATATCAAATTTTTAAATGTCAGTAATAAATATTTGAATAAAAAGTTGAAGCGGCCTCCAAATGAGGTTTTACTCACACAATGTTAAAAATAATTTTCAAAATGATGCCAAGAAACGCCATCTTTGATGATTATATCACTATTTAGTATCTAAAAAAATATTCTTATATGTATTTCAATTTTCGTTCTTTTAGGTCTCACATTTCCAAAATTAAAGGCGGGTAGAGGGCAAACTTTAAATTTAGGGCAGCATTAAGTGTTACATAAAATAATATGGTCCAAGAAAATTTTGTTATTTACTGACAGTAAGTTTATATACACCGTAAAAAATATTTATTTAAATTTAATTACCTAACAAATTACTATCTTATATGTGCAAATAGTAAGTCTTATTTACTGCAAATTAACTATGCGTAAATTATAATTAATCGTGTGTTAATCGCTATTTAAATAAACTTATGTAACGAAAACAGACTAGAGTGGTCCTCTATAATATAATATTAATTGTTGTTAGATAAAACATGAAACGGAATTATCAAAGACTAAATATTAGCATTTCATAAAGTAATTTTGGCGATCATCTGCATCAAAACCGTATCGAATTTCGGAAAGGAGCTGGAAGCTTTGGTACAGCAACAAGAACAGAGAAATAGGAGACCCAGTTTTCCACCAACACGTTAGTCGACGCGCGTTTTGCCAAACAAATTGCCATCATCAGCGTGGAAAACTGGTCTCCTACTTTTTGTTTCGTGGCGAATGGATTTTTTCATCACTGAGAGTACGAATTTTTCAACTTACCAAATATTTGGAAAATATATTGTTTTTATGTACATACGTAAAAGTAGTCTCATTTAGAACTATAGGATGTGATTTGTGAATAAAACTAATAATATTTGACAAATTGATGTTCCTATTTCTTCAACATAAAATGGAGATAATACAACTACAAATGGAAAAGAATATTGTTCTTATAGCCGCCTCGAGTCATCTGGCATGAAGTCATTCGTTTAACAAAATTGTCCATAACACGGGCACATAAAACTGGCTCTATTTCCCGAATAAGACGTTGAATGTTTGCTTTGAGGTCATTGACTTTTACTGGCTGGGTGGCGTACACTTTTCCCTGAACATAACCCCAAAGGAAAACGTCCAGTGGTGTTAAAAATTACATTATCTTGCAGGCCAATTAATGTCAACATGATCAGGAAATTTGGTATGCAACAGAGTTATGGTTGCACGTGCTGTATGACACGTTGCACCGTCTTGCTGAAACCACATTTTGTTCAAATCCAAATCATCAATTTGGTGGAAAAAGGAATTGTTTAACATGTCACGATAGCGTTCCCCATTTACTGTGATAGCATTACTAGCTTCATTTTCAAAAAAGTACGATCCAATTACTCCACCACTGCAAAATGTGCACCAAACCGTGCATCTCTGTGGATGCATTTCTATTTCGTGAACAGCATGTGGCTTTTCAGCACCCCAAATTCAATAATTTCGTTCGCTAACGTATCCGTCAACATGAAAATGTGTTTCATCGCCGAACAAAATTTTATTGCAAAAATCAGCATCACCTTCTTTCTTTTGTAACAGCCAATTAACAAAAGTACGACGCTGGAAACAGTCTAACTAACAGTATAACTTTTAATTGTTATGTCAAATGAATTTTCTATGCTGAGAGATGCAGAGCTTTCTTTGAAATCCTATGAGTGGTGGCTCTTGACAGATTCAATTATTATGCACGACGTCGAATTAACGTGTTTGGATACTCCCGTGCAATTTTACTCACAGCAGCAATATTTTCATCCGACCGACCACGACGAAGACCTATTGGTGTTGCCTATCAATAACATAACCCGTCTCTTCAAATTTCTTGATTAAGTTACGAACTGATAACTGTGTAGGTGTTTCATTTTGTCCTAATTAATGCAGATTTTTCTGAATACAACTGTAAATAATCGCTCACTTTCATAAAACAGTTGTGCACAAACTACTCATTATTAAAATGTTAATGGCGACATGTTGACGTCACGCCGTGTGGTTTGTAGATAACTGTCGTTAAATATTGACGCCCTATCTTTGACAGAACACAAATGGCGCGCAGTTCAAGTCCTATAATTCCAACTGAGACACCCTATATTTGAATGATGGTCTTGGTGGATGGTCTGATTATTTTAAAATAGTTAGGCAACAATGCATAACCTTTATTCTCATGTCAAGTATGCATGTGTTGGTTTATATGATAGGTACGTTAAATTTGTTAACAAAAAGAAAATTATAAAACTCATTTGTATTTCAAAATTTGAGTAATAATTATGATACAGAATAATCTGAATATAGTGAATACTCAGCTTTGATCTATTTTACACATCGTCAATCGTTGTTGTAGCATTCAATCACGACGTTAAGGCATGCAGCAAATTATAAGTATAAATACATACAATTTTATTACTACTAATTATTATATAAAACATCCAGGAAGCGACATTACCAACAAAAACACTAATTTGTTTTTCGTTTTGAAGGCCAGAGGAATACTAATATTGCATTTGTGAAAAAATAATTGCCTCCAGAGCCACACATTATCGTTATTTAGCGTTTTTCGTGAAAAATAAGAAATAAATTGTTTCCATGTCAAAAAAAAATAAACAGACGATTATTATCTAATCAGTTAGCAGAGAAAATCATTATGCCACTTGTTATTTACTTTATATAAGCAATCAAATTTCTTACTTTTTTGCAAGCATTCAGTTGTCAATCGATTTAACGCAAAGAATTCGTAATTTATCCAATAAGGAAATGATTATATGAATGGTCTTTCAATAAAGACGCTCGATTTTTAACTGTAAGTAAAACACGTTATGTGTGAGATATCCACTCAATTTTTTTTTTTTTGAAAGACTATTTTATGGCATTAATATTGTGGCAATAGTGTGGAATATAATGTCGTTCAAATGTCTGCCACGGCTTTGCTTGGTGGCATGTATTTGGGAGGTCCAATTTTCAATGACTTTGTCGCTAAAATCTGGCTGAATTTGCTGGATGGCGCTCGTTATGTTGATTTTGAGGGCATCAATTGTTTGCGGTTTATTCGCATAGACTTGCGATTTAAGATAGCCCCAAAGGAAGAAGTCTATAGGCGTTAAATCGAAATGTCCATCGTGACATGCGCTGTGTGGCACGTAGTGCCGGCGCCGTCGTGTTGGAACCATATGTCGTCGTTATCCATATTATCCAGTTTATTGCAAAAGAAGTTACTTATCATCGATCTATAGTGCTTTCCGTTGACGGTTATGGTAATGCCAGTTTTGTTTTGGAAGAAGTACGAACCGATGATTCCGCTAGACCAATATCTGTACCAAATAATGATTTTCTCGGGATGAATTTGGTGCTAGTGTATTTCGTGTGGATTGGTATTGCCCCAAATCCGACAGTTTTCCTTGTTTACATATCCATTCATCCAAAAATGGGCCTCGTCGCTAAAGATAATTTTTTTTGGCGAAATTTGGATCAACTTCTAACTACTCCAGAGCCCAATCAGCAGAACGCACGGCGTTGTCTATTATCGTTTAACTTGAGTTCCTGGGCTGTTGGACTTTATACGGGTGCAGACCCAAGTCCCGACGCAAAATTCGCCAAGTTGAAGTCGCAGAAAGGCCAAGTTCTTGTAAACAACGAGAAATTGACTGCCTCATGTTTTCTCGTATACTCTCACGCACAGCAGCGATGTATTCATCAGACATTGCGTTTCGATGACGTACGAGTATTGTCTGATTATTTATCAAAGCGGTTGGCATTTAAACATTCTATATATGTATTTGGCACCAAGGTCTTTTTTATTGGTCAGTTTTAGATTTCCAGCCAATAAACATGCGAGTGCGAGATGCACATACGGAATGTGATTCGGTGCCAAATACACATACGGAATGTTTTATGAATTTATTTGCAGAATGCGTACCTAACAACAATCATTGTTTTATATATAAAAACAATTCTACAGTGAATGCTGCCTCGCTAATACCAAAAAGTAGATAATAAGTATTAAATGTAATTTTAATAAAGGTTACATAAAAGGAAAGTAGTTAAATAAGTATATAAGTACGGTACAGGAAAAACTTAATGCTTGTCGCCGTGCTTAATAGCGTTTGGCTGATTTTCAGGAACATTAGCTAATAGATTTTGGTTTCGTTTTGGTCTTTTCTTTGGAGGCTCATCTTTAGCAGGTCTTGCATGTGCAGCCCTTTTAGATCCTCTTGTATCTTCACCTTTAAGCCTGCTAATTGAAGTTGGCTGTACTCTTATGTTGGCCTTGTCTCTAAATCGTCTAGCAGATGAACTTCCAGCAGAACTTAGAAAACTCTCCCAAGCTGTTTTTGTTTTTACATTTGCGAGCCGCTTTTTAAGACTCCAAGGTGGACACACTTGTACTGAATTCTGCATGTTTTTCTTTTAGCATTGTTAAAATTTCCTTGAAGTCATATCGCTGCTTGTCACCATTTCCTTCTCCTACACTTTTATAATTTAGTGTATTAGTTTCACAAACCAGACTACATACCTCATGTGCAGAAATGCTTGTAGCTGAATAATTTGGAGCATTAACTTCTGCAACCACCGTTCATGTTGATGAGGTAGATTCTGACGTAAACGAATTATAGAACTGTAAGAGCTGAGCTTTGTCTCCAAACGCTAACTTAGGTATTTCATATCGAAAATCGGAAGTGGATGGAGCAGTGAAGAAGGAAATATGGAGAAATATACAACTGTGGCTTAAGGTTTCAAAATGCACCCAACCTTCCTCCTTCACAGCTGCAAAATTCTGACTCGATATCAACATCATATGAGTAATTTTTGTTTCTCTCGCTAGGAACCTTGTATTCATATTAAACTTTGATGATACTTTCCTTTTTCAGATATTTGATTTTCTCAAGTTGTTTTTTCAATAGTAGCCACGGTGCACTGTCTCTGTTATGAACAATATTTCTAAGCCTTCTTCCATGGCAGAACATCAACAGTCTATGAGTGTTATAGCATTATACGCTTTATTTCTACGTAACACTATATCCTTGAAAGGTCTTGCTGTGATTTCACTGAAGTTATTTGTTTGATGTCCGTGCGTCGTTGTATTCCTGTATGCTAAGCACCAATCTTCTTTTTTCCCCAATAGTCCGCAATATACTTAAGCTATTGTGATAATTGTTCTGCGTTTTGAGATGCAATTTGAAACGCATCGTTGGCTTTCAGGAGTGGAAGCCAATAAAGTTTTCTGAAAATATTTATAAAAAAGTTTTCGACTATTTTGTGCAATTTCATTTTTCTTTTCACACAACCAGCGCCACACAGCCTGTCATATATGGAACCGGCAAAGAATTGTTTGCCCTTTAGTTATCATGACTGCTAAAGGCACTGAACCAATTCCACATGGGGTTAACATAAACGTAACTGAATAATGACTCAAAGAATTACAAGACATAAACATTCCATATATGTATTTGGCACCGCATCACATTCCGTATGTGCATCTCGCACTCGCATGTTAGAAAACTCGCACTATTGGCTAGAAATCTAAAACTGACCAATAGAAAAGAGCTTGGTACCAAATGCATATATGGAATGTTTAAATACAACCGGTTGACTCGAATTGGACCACCAAATGTCGAATAGTCGACTCGAGGGGACGGTTGTGGCGAAGATAAGAATCACGTAATACGCGGAACGTTTCTCGAACGGAGCACTGAGTTTGAAAATAAAATTTAATGATTTGCAGACGTTGTTGAACGCTATAATCTTCCATGGTGATTTGTCGTACACTACTGAACAAATCACAACAAATTTGACAAACATTACTCGAACAGTATGGCCGCTATAACCTTACAAATTTCGAGCGTCCCTATTGAAAAACCCTGCATGCATATTTCGATAGCAATATTGTCGTTCTCAGTAGGAGATATTGTTTCTTAAGTTAATGCGTGTAAAAATGAAAATGGTCAGCGCGTGGCTACGATTCTTAAGTTGTCCGAAAATGAGAAGAAAATGTATTGCAAACGTGAAAATGAGAGTCTTGTCAGACCAATTAGAACAAACGTCGCTTTCGAAACATACAAGTGCATGAAAATGCTATTTTTAGTTAAGGGAAATATAATAAGTAAACGCGAAAACCACTAGATCGCTGTCTTGAGAAGTACTTTTTACTTACTTCATAATACGCAAATAGAACCCCATGTCAGTTATTGAGTTATATTTAAAATTTTTATATCAAATTCGCTATGCAGTGACACTTAGTTCCTTAGTTACACGGTGTACCGTCTCCAGTCACTCCACATTTGTTGACAGCCACGTTATTGTCGTTAGTATCTTGAAGTTCCACGAAAACATTTAGGATCAATGGATTAATTCGATATTATCCCTTTAGTTTATCCTAAATTACACATGTTAATTTACTGTAGATAAAATTGTAGACTATCAATCATACATAATTAATTACACTGGAGCACAAACATCGTGTTGCATTTATTGCAGCACTTGTTCTTACCTAATTTGAGGACGCTGAGTTCAAAGCTGTAGGTAGTTGTGCTCTGTGAGCTCTAGATTTTTGCAATGCTATATTTTTATTTTCGCGAAATTTGACGTTTCGACGATCGCGAAAATTAAGTACATATATTCAAATATGAGTAGAGTACAAAGAATACTTACTTATTAACGTATTCATATTTTAGCATTTCAACATAAATGCGGTAGATGCTGGGTGATTCATAACAAAACTGATATGGATGAAAATTTAGATACTCCTATTCGGGCAATAGGATGAATATATTACTAATATCGATTAGGAAGCTCTTGCAAGAGCGAGTAACAAAACAATTATTCCCCAATATTATTATTAGATAAACAATGGTCGTAATATATAAGGAATGTTAAGAATTTTAATTTACGAATTCTAATTGGTAAGGTAAAGTTTGGTCGAGGTTTTAATCGTGGTATGTTTATAATTACAGTATGTTTATTTTAATTATATATACTACTAATTGTAAGGAATAATTAGTACGATATATAATTAAAATATTAGTGAGTTGAGTTTGAAGTTGTGTTACACAGTTTGAAACAAAAAAATGATAAGGAATAATCAAAGAATTTATTTTAATATATATTTTAAATATTCATGGTTTTTATTAATTTTTAATCAACTAATAACTGACACTCTATTTTAACTTTATCGTGGTGATAATGAATACAATTCCGATATTATTGAGTGTTTAGTATTTGAATTAATCTGTTCTTCTTTCTGAATTGACTAAAGGTATTATTATTATTATGTTATGTGGGTTTGGGCTTCATCAGCCACTGATCGCATGGGTAGTCCCTTGGCGATCCCCTCTTATCCGGGTCATTATCCAAAAATGCTATCCCATAAAAGGAGCAACTTAAGCACGTCCCCCGCCTTAAGCCTAGCTTCCTCTTGGTTAACAGGAATCCCTAATATAAGGTACCTCTTCTCCTCCAGTGCGGGGCAGGTGTAAAGAAGATGAATCGAGGTTTCCTCGTCTTCTTTACAGTATCTGCAAGCCGGGCTGTCAGTTTCAGCTTGTGCTTATATGCATTCAGGCTACTATGGTGGCCCGTAATGATTCCCACCAGAATTGTGCCTATTCAGTTTAATGAATCCTTGGGTCCATTTCTCAATCTCTAAGTATTCGATGAAGAGTTTGGTTATTCGACAACCCGTTACTCCTCTCCATCTTTCTCTATGCTGGTCTCTTCTCCAGTCATTGATGCGGTCTCTGATCAAATTCCGACTTATTCCCACTGCAGGTTCTGGTCCATAGAGGTTTTCCCTGGTCCCTAGTCTGGCTAAGTCATCTGCAATTAGATTTTCTTTAATGCCATTATGCCCAGGTGTCCATATGAGTTCCACCGGTCCCTTCCCTACCAAGTGGTTCAATGCTTCATAGCAATTATATACCAGCTTCGACGTTGTCGTTGCTGAATAACAGGGCTACTAACACAGCCCTGCTATTCAAGCAGATACATACCTTCTCCTGGGTCCGGTTTCGGTCGGCCCTCAGGACACCGCATGTAATTGCAACTAGCTCGGCCTGGAGTGCGGTAGTGTATTTGCCCAGGGGGAAAGTTTTACCTATCCCATGGCGTCACTTATACACCCCTCACCCGCTCTGTTTCCACTCTTGGCTCCATCCATGTACCAGATGTCACCATTGAGCGGTAATCCAGCTCGACCCTCCTTCCAGTCGGTCTTACTGGTGAGGGTGATCTTATATTTCTTGTCAAACAGGAAGTGGACACCCGTACTGTCAGAGGGCATCCATAGGAGTCCTAACTGTCTTGAGAATCTATTCAGATCTCTTACCTTCCTGTTCATGTTTCCCACTCTGTGCATTGCCTTTACGGCTTCCGCTTTCCGGGTGACATCAAGAGGCGGTATCTCCCTCAGTATCCCCATCACCTCGATCGGTGTTGATCTTGGGGCTCCGGTTATATTTCTTAGAATTAATCCTCTTAGCTTGTTAAGTCGGTTGGTTTTCGGCTTTAAACAGACTCTCTCTCACCAGACCAGTACTGCATACGTCAGTCTGGGTCTGAGAATTGCCTCATACATCCATTTCATGGTTTCCGGTTTAGAGCCCCAGCTATTACCAATGGCCTTTCTCAGTTGCCAAAGTGTTGCTGTGATCTTGGAACATATGTGAGTTAGAGGTTTTTCCCCTGACAGTTTCCCGTCCAGGATTACTCCTAAGTATTTCACTTTGCTATTATAGCTTAGTTCTTGGCCACCAAGTTTTAGCGGACATGTTCGGTTGTCCACTTATATTTCTTGGTGAATACCATCACCTCAACTAAAGGTATTACGATGGTCGCTTTATACGAATTATACTAGTATTTATTTGAAACAATTTGGTGTTGAAGAAAATTAGTTATTTTGTCGTTTTCGATTATTGTATGTGTTGACGTCACAAGGGTAATACATGATATATACAGGGTGGGCACAATTTACAGAATAAAATTATATTATATATGGAATAAACATATTCAACGCAATTTCCCTGATGTTGAAAAATTAACGACCAATACGAAACAGACATTTTTAAAGCTGCATAATCCATATATAAATTTTACCGATTATACCCAGAATTCCTACTCCTCAACCGATCCTGGCAGTGGGAGCATGGTTGATGGTTGCTTTCTACTATAAGCTCAATTTTCACGCAATTAAATCTGTATTTGCGACCAAAAGGACGCTGAAGCTATACACGTGTGACTAAAAAGAAATCAGAATACCCGATATGTAAATATGATACCTGAATTTGCCCATAGATAGCCTAGCTGCTAATGTAGTTACCGTCGTACACGTCATTCGCGCCATTTTCTTGTTTTGACATCTGATAAAGGTTTTTATCTCGCAACAATACAAGTTTCATACAATAACATCGTTTTTAATAGCGTTGAACATGTCGAATTTTGTGCCTGGAAACTACGATTTGCGGACAGCATTGATTTTGTTACCATTTGAAGAAAACTGCTGCAGAATCGCATCGAATGCTTGTCGAAGCCTACGGTGAGCATGCTCTTGGTAAATCACAGTGCTTTGAGCGGCTTAAAACATTCAAAAGTGGCAGTTTTGATGTGAGAAACGAAGAACGTTTAAGATCACCGAAAAAGTTTGAAGAAAGCGAATTGCAAGCATTGTTGGATGAGAATGACGCTCAATCGGAACAAAAGCTCGGAGATCAATTAAATTTGCCACGAGAAGTCGTCTCCATGCGTTTAAAAGCCATGGGAAATCCGGAAATTCAAACCCACGACGTGATCCACAAGGTCGCGTAAACAGTGAACACAACGATGAGATGAAAGCAAACCCATAACAGGCCTCTGTGTAGCATGCGGTGGCAATGTCGTTACTATAGAAACGGATATGAGTATGGGCAATATATTATTATTAGTCCGTCTCTGTTGCGGCCTGCTGGAATAGACGCTTTAGTAATATAATAACTCGCAGAGCAACTTAACATAAGACTGCGATTATAGCTATAACAAGTGTGCTGTTATTAGCATTTTATGAAATGATTTCTATTAATCATGAACACCTGGGACTCATTCTATACAGTAAATAGAATCGTATTCATACATTTTTTTATATTCCTCATTATTTATCGTATTGTATTATTGTACTTCGCAGAGACCAGACAATTTCTGGCCTACCTAATTATTTCTCAGATATTTCGATGAGGTAATCCCGACAGAAGTACAACATCCTTTAATAGTTTTTAAATTGCCGGATAATTTATCACTCGCTTCATGTAATGTTATTGTAACAACAAAATAACGTGCAAATTACGTGGGATTTTTTAAATTATAACGTTAACGTAAGGCATATTTCGTTCATATACCCAATTAAGATAAAACTACAAATTATTATAACTTCGGCCTTTGACTTGAGACTTTGCCCTAAACCGTACATTTTTTAGCGTTAAGATGTCTATTCGCGAAAAGGCCAATTCGAAATCAACGTCCTTGACTATAGTTCATCAGGTATAGTGTCTTTCCTTAAAAAAATGCTCTTAGATTATAAAATGGTATTATGAAAATATGGTACCTTCAATAGAAAATGTATAAAATTGTATTTTATTTGTTTCTGGTAAATGTACATGAATAAATACATAAAATGCATAGTCACCGGGTAAATCGTGAGTTATATCTGCAATCTACTGAAGTAAGGAGACTATTAACTCCACCCCATCTGCAAATATAATAAGGACTAAACAAATTAGGCCAAAACAGCTATACTCCTGGCTACATGCCGACGACGAGTACTGAATTAGGTATATGGCGAAATTTGCCTTATTTTGTCTATTCAGATTGTTCGAATACCACAAGGAAGATGCAAGGTATCACCTATCTCAGGATATTGCTAACCGCAGACTGGTTTCGTGATGTGAGCCCATCTGTCAAAGGTATACTCGCTTGCACTGCACTGACGAGACCCAATATAAGGTCGAAACCGGTCTGCAGAAATTTGACATTGACCATTTCTAAATTTCTTTAGTCTTGGCAAATTAGGAGGAAATGCATTTCAGGGGTAACATCACTATAAATTTTTCAAAAAATAAAATTGTAAATATGGGACAGAAAATTTTTTCCTTGAAATTTCGCGTTCTTTCCTAAGCACGTCTGACTGTTTCTAAACAACATCTGCGTCAAATAAATACCTGCTGGGAAAGTACAGTCTAGGTACAGTCTAATGTTTTACCTTATGATTTCTAACTTCTCTAAAATACAACAGATGTCGTTAAAAGATGGTCATGTTTAGTCAGAAGCATATATAAACAAAAGTACGTTAGTATAACGCCAGTATATGTATAAAAAAAAAAGACAATTTCCTCGCTTGAAATCACGGTTTCTGTGTGTAGTGCGGACTTTTAACAGTTCATTTGTAATCAGTTATCAGCTGACGAAAAGAAGGACTGGATGTTCTCCTGGACATGTGATGTGACTGAAAGTAGGCGCAAGCAGCGGATTCCCTGGACACCTTCCTAAGCCATCGCTTCTTAAGGGAGTTTTTAAAGCCATCAAACCGATATATGAGTACTTGAACCGAGACAAGTTGCTAAACTTTTTGTCGAAAATTTAACGTTTCTTATTTAGATACTCGCTAATAAAAAAATCAATATTTTCAAAATCCCCTACGTATTTCACTAGCTATAAACATATAGGTTAAGTGACTTTTTTCCCAAATTCAAATTGGCACCAGTTACACTGCGTGCCGCTTAAATTCAACATGTCTCACGAGAATGGCTCCAGTGTCGCCATTTTTGAATAATAATTCTTCGTATTATACTTAACACTTTGGCCGCTATGTCAGTCACATATGACTGACACTGAGTTGTTTGTTTAAGCCATAGCAGCACAATTGAAAATATCTTATAAGGCCATTATATATCTTATTCACGGTTCAGCTAATTGATTATTAGTTAGATAGAATTAATTTTGTTAGGTACTGTTTCTAATAAATTATATCAATGAAGCAAGCAAAATTGTCTTTTATTCCATATCTTCTTAATTAAATATATATGTTCGTTACTCATTACAATAATTACATACAAGAAAGGAAAAATTGTGTTATTGTTCATAGTTGAAATATTTCAATAGAACGACCCTCTCAGGCCAAGCCACTTATAAGTGATTGCTTCCTTGAGACCCCTGGATATTTGTAACCATCTAAATTACATAGAACTCTTTACAAATATGACTGACACGGCTTTAAAGCTGTACATAGTTGTCGGTCGAAAATGACTGACAAGGCCTCGCGCCAAAAACAAGTGTCACTCTTTTCTGACTGACAAGGCCACTCAAAAAAATACACTAAAACACCTCTGGCATTCAAAGTGTTAAATATATGCCTTATTTATTTATTTATCGTATGGCTTTTAGACACATTAAAAGAGAATTTTAATATAAAACATTGCTAGAATATAGAATACAATACAACATAGAGCATAAAATAATATAATAAAACATACTTTAAAAGGTACAAACGAACATCTAGTCTATTTATGTAATCTATCGACCCTAGGGTCGCTATCAGGAAGTCTTCTGGTCTACCATTATATGATCGTATAGTACATTCTTCTGTGATATGTCTGATGGTTTGAATTTATCCGCAGTCACAGAGAGGAGAAGATTGCTTGCCCCATTTGTGTAAAGAGTATGCACATCTGCCATGCTGGGTTCTGATTCTTCGTGGGGATTTCGATTTACCACGTAAAACATGGTCCGTGGACCATGTTTTACGTGGTAAATTGAAACCCGGTGGCTTGTGGGTGATGCACGGCATGTTATTGTTTTGTTGTGCAGTCCATTCTTGAGTCCATGCGTTGGTAAGGTTGAACTCATCTTCCACAGCCACCCTTGCCATTTTTGTTGGTGGTCGTCTAGACCGGAGTCGGTTATGGTTGGCATCTTCGATATCCTGATGGATGGGTAAATTTCTATTGTCCATGATCTTTTTATACTCGTTCGTAAGAGCATTTATTCGTCGCAGTTGAGAGGGTGGGATGTGGCTTGGGACTGGAAGCTATTGCGTGGGAGTTGGTTTGATGACACCAGCAATCATTCTCATGGCGTTATTTAGCTGCACATCTATTTTACGTACATGTGGGCTGTTTAACCAAACTGGAGCGCAGTATTCAGCAGTTGAAAAGACAAGGCCTAGCGCAGAGGAGCGCAGAGTGGAAGCCCGTTCTCCCCAAGTTGTGCCGCACAGTTTTTGAGTTATGTTGTTTCTTGTTTTTAATTTTTCAGCAGTTCTCGATAGGTGCTCTCTGTAAGATAATGTTCTATCAAGGGTTATGCCTAGGTATTTAGGTGTTTTATTGTGGATAAGTAGGGTGTTTTCAAATTGTATGTTGAGTTTTCTTCTGGCGAGTTTATTATTTAGGTGAAAGCAGGTAACTTCTGTTTTGGTGGCATTAGGTTGGAGCCTCCACTTGCGAAAATATTTTCCCACTACTTTTAGATCTGTCGTTAGGGTCTCCTCTGACTGTTCAATAGAACTTCACCTTGTTGTAAGTACCCAGCCATCAGCGTAACCAAACTTTCTTGATCTTGTTTCTGGCATGTCGGCAATATACAGGCTAAAGAGGAGTAGAGCAAGGATTCATCCCTGTGGTAGCCCGTTCTTTAGTTTCCTTGGGGAGCTGATGTCGGATCCCATAGCTACTTGAAACACTCGGTCATTTAGCATGCTGTCTATCAGTCGGGCTGTTAGTTTGCAGGGGATTACACGTAGGAGCTTGTATATCATGCCTTCTCTCCACACTGTGTCGTAGGCCGCCGATAAGTCGACAAATACAGCTGAGGTTTTGAGTTTTCTTTGAAATCCTGCCTCAATGTGGGTGGTGAGTGATAAGACTTGATCTGCACAGCTTTGTTTAGGCTGAAAGCCTAATAACATATGCCTAATAACTTCCTTAAATATTATTATCTTACTACCTTTGCTTCCAACAAAAAAATATATCAAAATGTCCCCTTTTTAGCTTATTACAGTGGTGTTATCCTTCATATCTGTATCGGAGCATTTCAGATTCAGGAGCAAGTTCGGAAAATATTCCATTAATCAAGAAAATACGTAGTCTTTATGATTTAATAGCCAAAATATTTACAAGGATAGTTTTTTTTAAACAGAACATTCTGTATATCATTAAACATGAAAATTTATATGAAAATACATAATAAAATTCTACGTATCCTATAGGTATCATCACTACTCTTGGTACTGAAAATAACATTGTATTGAGGAATAAGTCTATCGCTGAAGCTGAAAACACCCCGATAACTTTGCAATAATTGTTCAAACTGTAATTTCAATATTTTTTATAAACTAGGCTAACTTAAAGCTATAAATTGTGACATATTTATTCTCATATCACGACCACGTGATCGACGAGTAAATTATTTACCTGTCGGTCATTTTTCAATATAAGTATCACCCGAGTGAGTGTACAAAAAACAATTAGAAATACGGCCCAAAAAACACGTTTGGTTTTTACGGAGTACAGAAAATATGCGAGCGAGCCTTACACGTTGATAAATTTCGGTCTTACTGCCTACAGCTTACACAAAGGTGATATCTTTTATCGCACTTTTTTTGTGAAAATGACGTACGAATAATTGGACGCGGACAAAGAGACCCAAGTCAGTTTGTGCCGTTTATTAGGGACGATCGTGTGCAGTGTCTTTGTCGTGTTAGGAATAAGAAAGGTGCATTCGTTTCGTTTACTAGTGATATGCATTTTAATCGTGCGTGCATTATCGGTAGTAATTTAATACTGTGTTCCCTAGATTATAGATTAGAACACAATTAGTGTAGTTTTGTGCAGTGTTGTGCTTGTGATGCTGTGGAGTAAAGGTGAGTACCATTTTGCTATGTAATTCTATAATTTTACTATCCTGAACCAAGCTATCATATACCGATGTACTTAACTGATGATGATTTAATTTTTCGAATAAAGAAAACTAGAATTGCTAATGAATGAATACGAAGAACGAAAATTTATGAATAGTTTCCCGTAATTTAAAAGCTTACAGGTAATCAGGCTCTCTATTAATTATTATTTAAGCCAGCCAGTAAGGGTATTTTGCTAGTTTGTCAACAATTTATGTATGTATAGTTTTACCTCTGATCGACAAATAACCCGAGAGTTATAACAGGCAAGCTACCAACACGCAAATTTTAGGTCTGCAGTTTCGGTCGACATAACAATGTAAAAAACGGAACGATTCTGTTTCCAGCTAATTATCGGTCACTCGTTTTTCTGCAGCCATCCGCAAAGGTTCAATTAAAAAAAAAATAAAATTAATTAGTGTTTACCTGATTTGCGCCATTGCCGTATAATGTTGTATCATTAACAAGAAAGAGGTGATAATAATAATAAATAAAACATAAAACGGGAAAAAGGACGTTAAGCGTATGACCGTATAAAAATGTGAAAGTAACTTGTTTTCGTGCGTGAGGCGATTCCACGAAAATCGCCTCGATAAAACTATATGTCTCGATTAAAATTTGCATTATTTTATTAAGATCGTGAATCATAAAACGTAAATCAATAAAATATTCAAGAAGTAGAGTAAAAAATGTTGCTGATAAAACGCGTCGTTTTTCAGTCAGTTTGTAGGCCAAGGTGATGGGCCGTTGTTTGTCTTTTATATAATTTACATAATGTTCGTTCGGCTTTTTAAAAGATCATGCAAATTTAGCCAGATGATTGTCCCATACGAAACGTATTTTATAACATTGAACCTGATTCACCTGCAAAATATAGTATTACAAATATAAAACGGTATTGTTACGGTCAATTGAAGTCCATAGATTTCAGTAATTCGTGAGGTTTGTAAAAGTAGTCATCGTACTCATCGTAGATGAAATATAATTACAAAAACATTTCCATTTATGCCAGCATAAACTATGATTTATAATGTATTGGGTTCAGTTACGTGAAACTACGTGTTATATAGTGAACATGAAAAAATTAAATATACAGAGTGTTTTACTTTGGGCGGAATTGTTCAAATTTTAGGAACGGTACTTTTCTCAAGCTGACATTTAGGTACAAGTGCGTTACATTATGATCTGGCATAATAAATATAGGTTGATATGGGAAATCTAGGACAATATACGTATTGTTCGTTTACTAACACGATGTAGAGGGTGTTCAATTCATAATTGGACATACGCAAAATTGCTAATACTGATTATAACTTTAAATATGAAGATTTAGATCAAAATGTTAATTTCAAATGACTCTACTTAATGACATATTAAATTTAAAAACGTTAAATATATATTTTACAGACAATTTTGGAACTACTAAGGTATTTAATACTCCATTTCTTTACGATATTTGGTGGTGCTCCTGGAAAAGGGGCAATTTAGGCACGTTCCCCGCCTTAAGCCTCGCGTCCTCTAGGATAACAGGGGTCCCTAATATAAGATACCTCTTCTCCCCTAGTGCGGGGCAGGTGTAAAGAAGCTGAATCGAGGTTTCCTCGTCTTCTTTACAGTATCTGCAGGCCGGGCTGTCAGTCAGCATCAGCTTGTGCTTATATGCATTCAGGCTACTATGGTGGCCCGTTTTTATTCTGACCAGAGTTCTGGTTTTGTGCCTGTTCAATTTAATGAATTCTTGGGCCCATTTCTCAATCTCTGAGTATTGGATGAAGAGTTTGGTTATTCGAAAACCCGTTACTTCTCTCCATCTTTTATTGTGCTGGTCTCTTGCCTAGCCATTGATGCGGTCTCTGATCAGATTCCGACTTATTCCCACTGCAGGTTCTGGTCCATAGAGGTTTTCCCTGGTCCCTAGTTTGACAAAGTCATCTGCAATTAGATTTCCCTTAATGCCATTATGCCCAGGTATCCATAAGAGTTCCACCGGTCCCTTCCCTGCCAAGTGGTTCAATACTTCATAGCAAATATAGACCAGCTTCGACTTTGTCGTTGCTGAATTTAGGGCTGCCAACGCCGCCCTGCTATCCGAGCAGATACATACCTTCTCCTGGGTCCGATTTTGGTCGGCCCCCAGAACACCGTATGTAATTCCAACTAGCTCGGCCTGGAGTGCGGTAGTGTATTTGCCCAAGGTGAAGGTTTTACCTATCCCGTCGCGTCGCCTATACACCCTCGCACCCGCTCTGTTCCCACTCTTGACTCCATCCGTGTACCAGATGTCTTCATTGAACGGCAATCCAGCTCGACCCTCCATCCAGTCGGTCTTACTGGTGAGGGTGATCTTATGTTTCTTGTCAAACAGGAAGTGGACACTCATACTGTCAGAGGGCACCCATAGGAGTCCATCCTCAGCTAGCTCTCTTGAGAGTCTATTCAAGTTCCTTACTTTCCTATTCATGTTTCCCACCCTGTGCATTGCCTTTGCGGCTTCCGCTTTCAGGATGACATCAAGAGGTGGTATCCCCGTCAGTATCCCCATCGCCTCGATCGGTGTTGATCTTGGGGCTCCGGTTATACTTCTAAGAATCAATCCTCTTAACTTGTTAAGTCGGTTGACTTCAGACTTTAAACAGGCTTTCTCCCACCAGACCAGTGCTGCATACGTCAGTCTGGGTTTGAGAATTGCCTCATACATCCATTTCATGGTTTCCGGTTTCAAGCCCCAGCTATTGCCAATGGCTCTTCTCAGTTGCCAAAGTGTTGCTGTGATCTTGGAACATATGTGACTTAGGTGTTTTCCCCATAACAGTTTCCCGTCCAGGATTACTCCTAAGTATTTCACTTCGCTATTATAGCTTAGTTCTTGGCCACCAAGTTTCAGCGGACATGTTTTGTTCCACTTATATTTCTTGGTGAACACCATCACCTCAGTCTTAGAGGGATTGACCTAGAGTCCCCTCTCCCTGCACCAATTCCCAACCTTGTTTAAAGCTCCCTGCATTATATCGAGAATCGGCTCCAGGAAAGGGCCCTTCGTTATTATTACTAAGTCATCGGCATAGCCAATTACTTGGTAATCCTTTAACCTTTCAAGCAGCTCATCTACTACTAGGCACCACAGAAGGGGGGACAATACCCCTTCCTGTGAATAGCCCGAGTCGACCCGGCCCTCGATGGTAGTCTTACCTTTATTGGCAGTAAGCTGTCTGTTTCCCAACATATGGTCTATCCATTGAGCGACTATTCTGGAGGTGTAGCATCTGCCTAGTGCTCCACTAATTACCTCCCTAGATGTAAAGTTGAAGGCTCCTTCAATATCAAGGAAGGTGCCGACAACGTATCTTCCGGAGTCCAGTTGTGACCATATCGATAACACAACCTTATCCAGAGCTGTTTCTGTTAATTTACCAGCTTGATAAGCAGGTATTGTCTAAGTTTAATCAATATTAATCATAGTTTGTACTGTGGAAGCATAGACGATTTCTCAAAAGTAAAAATATTTTATGGAAATTTTCTGTTAGTGTATTACAAATATTTAATTTTTTTTATGAAAAATATTAATGAACAATATTTTATGTATTCTAAAAATATTTTGAATCAAATTACGTACCTTTTATTATTACTTTTTTATGCAGGTTTTGATAGAAATTTATTTTAATAAGCGTTCAAAATGGGCTTGTTAAGAAAGCTGTTAATAAAACATATGTATATCTTGGATTAATTTTTGATACCATTGAGAGAGAATATTCTGTATCTGTTGCCATAATTACTGTCGACTATCGTGCATAAGCTAATGATTTCACATGCTCTAAAGGTAAAAATCTAGTACTAGTTAGTAGTTAGGATAAACAATACCAGGAAGAAACTAACCATTCGAATATGCTGCAAATTTTGGAAATGGATCCAAAACACTCTTTGGATACAAAAAAATGTTGATCATTGACGTTTTCTATAATAAATACGTACCGAATTTGATTCATTAATAATACAAAAGTTCCATAAAATATTATATTGTTTAATAGACTATATATAATTCTTCAGTAGTCATTTGTTATTGCTAATTATAAACTAAGATAATATCAGTTTCTGTGAACGATAAACAATCTAACAAAATAATTCAATGTATTAGTTAAATTTCAAAGTGAATTTCATTTGTTTTAAGCATCTTAAATCATTAATATTGTGTACCAAATATGATAAAAATTATATTGAAGTCCTAGTTCCAAAATATAATACGTACAAGCTTGTCAAGAATAGGAAAAAGTGTGATACTTCTCTATGTATGCGTAAAAGAAAGAGTGAAAAATAATGCACTTTACGTGCCACTAGATCTAACTCTGTGTGCATTCATACATACTTGATAATTCACTCTGCAAAGGTCTCAATGCGACTGAGTAAAAACCAGGCTATTTACTGCGCACCTCGTGGGCGGTCCGATATCGCAGTTTTGAGACGTGTTCCTAATCTTGACAAGCGTAGAAATATTTTTTTTATTTTTAACTTCAACTCCTTAAGTAAAGCAATTTTATGGAAGATTTTTATCTAAATCTTCATATTTTAAGTCTCTTTAAGAGATTATCTAATAACTATATAAAAATTTGATTAAAAATAAACTATTCTTTTGTACTGGCATATAAAGTTAGATGTATTACGTGTCGATAACGTAACGTTATTAGGGATATTGGTATGAACATCTAAATTTACTCAAAATTAATATACTAACATGAATTGATTTATATTTTTTTAAATTATTTCATCTTGGATTAAATTTAAACGTACCATCATGAAAGAATGACATATTTTGGATTATGTTTATAATTTTGAAATTAATATATTATTATTCACCTTGTCAAATGCCTTCGAAAAGTCAATATACACCAGATCCACTTGATCTTTATTAAATATTTATTATAAGGTATAAAGCGTGGAGCGCTTTGCTACCAACCCATGTTAATTAGGAGATGAAACGGGTTGCACATCAAGATAAATGTGGGTGTATAATTACATTTCAACACACTTTCCAAGATTAAGCAGAATAGTGATTGGGCGATAAATTTTTATGTCAGATGGATTGTCGGTTTTTAATATAGGGCAGATCCTTGCTACTTTCCAAACCTCAAGAAAAGTGAGGGTAGAGAGATTAGACAATATGGGAAGTGGCTCTATTAAGGCGCCTGAGCAATCTCTAATAAGAATAGTAATCATCATCATGAGGTCATCAGTCCTAAGACTGGTTGGACGCTAACCTCCAGCTTCTCCTATCTTGTGCTAACCTACGCATTTCGCTAATTGTGCTACAACCGACATCCCTTACTATTTGCGAGCAGTAGTCTAATCTAGGCCTACCTCTGCCTTTCTTCACCCCTATTTCTGCCTCCAAAATATCGCGGACTATTCCCCCATGTCTCAGCAAGTGGCCTACCATTCTATCTCTTCTCTTCTTTATGTTTTTCCATATACTTCTTTTCTCGCCGACTTTCTCCAATACTTCTTCGTTTCTAACCCTATCAGTCTACGGTATTTTCATCATTCTTCAGTAACACCACATCTCAAAAGCTTCTAATTTCTTCCTACTTGCTTCCCCTACCGTCCAGGTTTCGCAACCGTATAGTGCCGTGCTCCATACATATGTTTTCAAAAATCTCTTCCTTGTTTCTAAGTTTATTATCCCCGAGCATAAAAGTGCTTTCTTTTTGTTAAAAGCTACTCGACCCTGCGCTATTCTTTGTTTTATGTCTTTAT
Organism: Rosalia funebris; assembly: GCA_037954035.1. Classification (NCBI taxonomy): domain Eukaryota; kingdom Metazoa; phylum Arthropoda; class Insecta; order Coleoptera; family Cerambycidae; genus Rosalia; species Rosalia funebris. Next base: position 11,012,560 of record JAZFAV010000003.1, on the reverse strand, counting down.
TGCTTCTTCCATCCCAATTTATTTTACTTCCTAAATAAGTGAAGCCTTTAACTTCCTCCAATCTTTCATTATTAATTTGTACTTTCGTTTTTGCTCTGCTCTCGGGCCCTCTGCACACTAACACTTTAGTTTTGTTTTTATTCACCCTCATTCCGTATTCCTCTGTCAACACTGCCTCCATTTCGTTCAATGCTGATTCTAATTCCTCCTTACTAGATGCTAATTCTGCTATATCATCCGCGAATCTCAGCATTTTTAGTTTCTGTTCCTGTACTTTAATCCCGAAATCCATTTTATCTTTTACCACATTAATCGCCTCTTCGATGTACAGATTAAAAATTAGTGGTGATAGCGTACATCCTTGTCTTACTCCTTTTCTAATACCTACTTCCCTTTTTTTCCCCTTCTAGTTCTTTGTTTTTTTTTTTTCTACAGTTTGCTCTTTGTATATTGTGTACTACTCTCCTATCTCTATACTTCATTCCCGCGCTCTTTAGTATCTCGAACATTTTTCCCATCTTACGTTATCAAAAGCTTTTTCTAAATCTACAAATCCTATATAAGCGTTCTTTCCTTTTTCTATTGTTTTCTCTAACATTACTCTTAGCGCCAGAATAGCTTCGCGAGTTCCCCTATTTCGCCTAAACCCGAATTGGTCTTCTCCTAGTATTTCCTCCGCTTTATTTTCCATCCTCTTCTGCACTATTCTGGTTAAGATTTTTGACGCATGGGAGGTTAGGCTAATCGTTCTAAAGTTCTCGCATTTGTCGGCTCCTCTCTTTTTCGGTATAGTAATGATGATGTTCCTCTTATAATCCTCCGGCATCTCGCCCGTTTCGTATATGTATTTTACCAGTTCAAACATCCTATTTACTACTTTCTGTCCCGCACATTTCAAAATATCCGCCTGTATTTTATCTACACCCGGCGCTCTATTGTTCTTTAGCCCCCTTAGTACTATTTCAAATTCCTCTCTCAATATAGGTTTTCCTACATCCTCCCTATCGATGCTAGACTCTTCCTCTAGTATCTCTCCTAATTCCTGACCCTCGTATAAATTTCCTAAGTACTGCTTCCATCTATCCTCTCTTCCGATCAGTATGTCCCCCGATTGACTCCTAACGTTTCTACTTATTGTTCCTAAATCCTATATTGTTCCTATATATAAGAATAGTAATGTTTTGACAAAATAATATTAATTGCAATAGATGCTAAAAGGGTTATGAAAGGAATGGGTTATTCACTGGCCGTCATCTGTTTTGGTTTTACAAAGGAGATCACATTGTTATGCTAGGCTTAGTACAATTCTCACAGTTGACACATCGATGAATAAATAAGTTGATAAGGTAAATCGTTGTCACGTGGTTTACAGAAATTAACCTCCATTTCACGTCACTTATGACACTGATTATATCGACAATGTAAATCAAAACAGATGGCACATACGTATACGTAATTCCATTGTTATAAAGAAACCTCTGTAGTAACTCTGCAGTAAGTCGTTTTGGCGTAACTCCACAAATCCATTGTCCAAAATGTCTGTTCATTTCTTCCACAAAATTTCACACAGAAAGTGTAAGTCCTCGATACTGTTCCATCTGTCGAAAGAACCTATCGACGAAGACCTGCAAGATAGTATATGGGACATGAAGCGGGAAATCTTGATCAGATTTTTAACCAACCTGGAGGGACTGTCGTGGTAACGTATTCTAATTTCCTTCTATGACGCATTTAAAACGATTAACCTAGACGCGTTACGTGACAAAAGCGTCATTGTATATTACCGCACCTAGTTGGGACACCCACTTAAAAGGCACGCATAATTCTTACTCACGAATCCGTTACGTCGACCAGGTGTTGACGACGGTTCCAGCGAGATGAGTTCATTAATCCTTTTTGGAGACTAGTAAACACATTCTGGTATTTCTACTATGCTATATTTTTTGATGATTACATTACAATTACACATTTGACTTGTCGTTTGTCATCGAGCGAAAGTGTCACTGACAACTTGGTATAAATCGTTTTCGTACGGGATGTGAATGCAAATTTTAGTGTTATGAGTATAACGAGCGAGAGTGCAGTAGTCGTTGATCCACTACAGATTAAATTGGAACAAATTAGGGAGTGCCGGGTTGAAATCGAGAAGGCCATCGAGAGGCTAAACAACAAGAGAACATTCTTGATAACGTCTATAGTCAGGAGGTATTTGCTTATAGTCTTACGTAGTAAACAAACTGTAGACGTTGAAAATAAACTGACGGCCATTCGACACTAACAATGTCAATTTGTAGAAAAATTATATTCAGTTCCTAGTTATAATGATAGGTTTTGTAAGTTAAACGTTGTATGAAATAGTTTAGCCTAACCATGAGATCAGATAATGTTTGCAAGACTTTAGATAATTATTTACTTTAGAGTAAAACTTTCAAATCCTCACCAAATATTGGCTACCCCCATTATCGGGGGCGCTGAAAACGAATCTGGCTTCAGTTTTTGGCAGTCTTGCACAGTTTTCAAGAAAATTAATTTTCAAATAACTGGATGCTACAACACTTCCTTTATACATGTCGTGCATCAAAATCATCATAAAACATTATTCATTACGAATTTTATTGGCAATGTTCACAATTTTGATATAGCCGTCCATTTGCTATCCTAGCGCCCTCTATAATCCGAAATGTTTGCATAGTAAATGGATGGTTGCATGAAAATTATAAACGTTGCAAATAAATTGAAAAATCGTTAAGGATAATAATTTTTATGACGGTTTTAATGTATGATATGTAGAAAGGAAGTGTTGTAGCATCTACTTACATTAATATTAGGTAGGTATCCATGTAATGTAAAGTGAAAGTTATTTGATAAGAAAAACTGGTTACGTGTGGAAAGTTGAAAATTGGTTTTCTCGAAAACTGTCCATCCGCCAAAAACTGAAGGCGGTTTCGTTTTCAGCACCCCCGGAACTAAGGGGGTAGCTAAAATTTGGTAAGGATTTCAGAGTTTTATTCTAAAGTACATAATTATCAAACTTTATATATAGGGTGAACGCATAACGTGTAATACTTACATGTAATTTCAATCGTAGCAAACTTTTCTGGAAAACATTTAAAGATGGCATATATTTTACTGCAATTAAATTATTACTGACTGTGGCTGTATTACCACTGAGAGGTTGTTTTTTAATAACTATTATTTTTTATTGGTCAGTTTTGATCTTTTAAAGCTGTAGTCTACACTGGAAGAACAATTTAATTCCCATAAAAACTAATTCGGCGTGTATATTCAGTGCGTACCACAAATCTAGAAAACATAAATTATTTCTAGAATTAATTATTTCTAAGACGATTAAGCTTCATAAAGTTGCTTCGGACGCGTGGACTTGACTTTATGAAAATACCGTCTTTCCTGTATCTGTGCATTTCCATTTGTGTTTTGTGTGATAATATACCCTTATATTTTTTACTTGCTTATTTTTTATTATACAGCTTAACTTGCTAATTCAAAAATGTACAATTTTAATATTTTATTTTCAAAAAAGATTCCGAAGAGAAAGAGTAAAAACTTGTTAGATGTTTTTTTCATGTACGGAATATTTCCATAAAATTTGTACAAAAAAATATCACTTCCAAATTTTGATGTAAATGATTTAGTATATATACCCCTATAACTTTGTTGTTTTTTAAGACATCTGTTAGTTATTATCACAAACTCCTGCATATAATTTTTTATATGGTGATAAGCAATATAAAAAATTTAAAATATACTGCACTCCCATGAATCACCCTGTATATTTAAGCGTTTAAGACTTTTAGATTAAAATTTGCCTAATTTTATTTCATAAGTGATTTCCACTCTGGATATAGGGTCTCTTAATAGGGGCACTCGAAATGTGTTAGGTTATAGCGGCTATGTTGTTAAACATGGCCAACATCAACATCTGTCAAATTTTTCTGTCAAAAACTTTTCGCCCATTACGTGATTCTTATCCTCGCCATAACCGTCCCTTCGAGTCAACTACTCGACGTTTGGTGGCCATATTCGGGTCACCCGGTTTGATAAATAATCAGCCAACACCCGTACGTTACCAAAACGCACGGTCTGCTGAAAATATCGCTGCTGTGCGTGAGAGTGTACGGGAAAACTCGAGGCAGTAAATTTCTCGTCGTGCACAAGAACTTGGCCTAGGCAACGCCGTGTGTTCGCTGATTGGGCTCTAGAGCAGTTGTAAGTTGACTCAAATCTCGCCAAAAAGATTGTTACCAACGAGGCTCATTTTTGGATGAATAGATAAAGTAAAGAACAAGTAAAATTTTCAGATTTGGGACGATACCAATCCACACGAGATACACTAGCACCAAATGCATCCCGAGAACGTCACCGTTTGGTGTGGATTTTGGTTTGGCGGAATTATCGGTCCGTACTTCTTCCAAAGCGACACTGACATCGCCATAACTCTCAACGGCGAGCGCTACAGATCGATGATAAGCAACTTCTTATGGCCGAAACTGGATTATATGGATACCGACGACATGTGGTTCCAACAGGAGAGCGCTACGTGCCACACAGCGCATGCCACGATGGATATTCTACACGAGCGATTTGAGAGCATAGTTAACTCGCGCGGCGGCAACGTGAACTGACTACCGAGATCGTGCGATTTAACGCCTTTAAACTTCTTCCTTTGGGGCTATCTTAAATCGCAGGTCTATGCGAATAAATCGCAAACAATCGATGCCCTCAAAGTCAACATCACGAACGCCATCCAGCAAATTCAGCCAGATTTATGCGACAAAGTCATCGAAAATTGAACCTCCGAATACGTGCCATCAAGCAAAGGCCCGGCGGACACTTGAACGACGTTATACTCCTTACTTAATGCCATAAAATATTCTTTTAAACACAAAAATAATAAGTGGATATCTCACACACAATTTGTTTTATTTACGTTTAAAAATCGAGCGTCCTTATTGAACGACACTTTATAATTCAACAGAAAGCGACTCGAATTACATGTACCCCAGCAACTCAATCAGAGACTTTTCTAGGGTCTATAAAATCCTGGGATTATAAAAAATCGAGCAAACGTTCCAAATTCAGATGGTATTTTGACTTGCCCGATAGATAGTTTTATTTTGGTTTCAGACGAATCAGACGAATTATTAAGCAGTGAATTATTTATACGCCTACTTCTATCAATGAATCATAATTTATTCATTAACAGTACATTATTTCTACCTTAATATGTTAATTAATGTTGGAAACATCTACTATTTACAAACAAATTTTATAACTGTCTCGAACCTGAATGAATCAAGACTTAAAAATTCCTTTACCATTTTAATATGCCAGCTAATGAACTTGATTGAATTAAATTTAATTTTATGTATAATGTAACACATAAATTTGTAAGCGTCTGCGTTATTATTTCTAGTTTGGCATTATAAAAATTTGAGGTCAATGACGAAGACGTTTTATATTTAAGTCTTACGTAGTTTTGGGAATTATGCGACAAATGACGCTCGGGATGACCCGCATCCGTGTGAAAACCGGAGGACTTTGATGTCGGTATCCTTATTAGAAAACGTCGAATAAATTTATGTGTTATCGGGTAACTTGAAATTAATTTAAATTTAATGAAATTTCGTTTCGCGTTTAATGCATTATAAAACATTGTTTTGAATTACGTTTAATAAATAAGGTTGGTATTTATTTTGTTCTCGTTTATAATAAACTCGTATCAATAAAAACTACTGTGTAACTGGGTGCTTATTATAAGTCCCGAATTTATATAGGATCTTTCAATAGAGGCGCTCGAAATTTGTTAGGTTATAGCGGCCATGTTGTTAAAGCAACATCCGTCAAATTTGTTCTAAATTTCAGTAGTTTATGGCAAATCATCACAGACGATTATAGCGTTCAACAATGTGTGCAAATGAACAAATTTTATTTTCAAAATCAGTGATCCGTTCGAGAAACGTCCTGCGCATTACGTGATTTTTATCCTGGTCATAACTGTCCTGCCGAGTCGACTATTCGACGTTTGGTGGCCAAACTCGAGTCAACCGTTTTTATAAATAATCAGCCAACTCCTGTACGTCACCGAAACGCAAGGTCTGTTGTAAACATGGCTGCTGTGCGTGAGAGTGTACGGGAAAACACGAGGCACCTCGAAAAAGCATTTACCGTTTCATTAGATCAATGCCCTGATGAGTAAACGCTCGTATGATCTATAGAGAAAGTCCAATTCATTAGTGAGTTTTACTTGATACTTCTCAAGAGTTGTTTTTTCATATATTTTCTATTTTCTATAGCAACTAGTCTCACTAGGTCTTCATTCGAGAAAATGTGAATGTTCAGGGCAACAAATATAGACATTGTTCTAGAACCAGCTCTTTTTCCATTCCTCAGAATATTACCAAACAATATGTCTCAGATTATTAATATTCTTCCATGGTCATAATGATCACTGAATAGTTGATCTTATGGGAAGAAAACTCTAAGATCTGCCTCATCCTCCACAAACTCTAGAGATTCCTCGACATCCGGATCAGGTTGTTTGGGACGAGGTACCTCGAAAAAACGTCCACTGTCTCATTAGATCAATGCCCTGATGAGTACGATTGTGTAGTACGATTGTATGATCTATAGAGGAGGTCCAACTCATTAGTGAGCTTTGCTTGATACTTCTCAAGTGTTGTTTTTTTCATATATTTTCTATTAGTAGATAAATATATTCATAAAACATCGACAGGATTGAATACCACCTATATTGGGTGCTGCATGCTTTCGTTACAATTTACTATGCGTTGGTATACCTTTAATTCTAGTTTAAATATGATAGTTTAAAATTAACACAATTTCTACAACGTATGTTATACATCAAGATAATAAACCAGATTTCTGCGATGGTCAACTAACATTCTATATCTTCACTAGTTAACAGGTTTTAAGCGTTACACGTTCGTGAAATAGCGTCCAATTACCAGGTGCTTTTCCATTACCGCTTAAGTAAATATAGATAGAGTAATGTCACTCGATGTTAATTTACACTGTTGCTCTATTTTACCATGCATGTCAATTGCCAAAGCTAATTTTAAAAACAAATATGGAAGTAGAGTTCCAGAACAAAGTAACGTAGAAAACAACGTATTTAGTCGATATTTATCAATGAATTTATTAAAATTGAACCGTTGTTGTTCGTACAATCCACGATAATGTTAATAGCCACGATTAAGTGGTTCCTATAGTCGTGGTGCCATTCCTTTATTACAATAAATTGATATTTTAAAAGATAATAAAACCGGTACGCTAATACAAGGATAAACTTGCATGTATTTATTTTTAATTATCGTGCGCCATAATGTAAGCAGATAACAATAATTGGAGTCTAATTGGTCTGGAGTTGTGGCCGGGATGCAAGGAAGGTATTAACATAATTCAGCAGTCATTATTAACGAACAGTTTTGGATATAATTCATTTTATGTTTTGTATATCTTGACATTATTACACTCCTGGGCAAAATTAACGTATCAGCAAAACTTTTTATTATTTCTTGTAATTTTTTGAAGTTTTAAATCCTTAAACATTTTATAAAGCTGGCTTAGGATATCCTCTATTACTACTGATAAACACTTGCAACTGTTTAATAGATGTACCGTAACATTTTGTGATTTTTTTGTTAATAATACGTTTAACGGTGTTTAAAAATATTTGTAAAAGGCTATAAAATTTGTTCCTTCTTTCTGTGTTAATATCTTTTTCACAATAGTCATTAATAATTTAATGACCTTAATAAAGCCACTTCTCATTTTGTATAATATGATACTCTTTACCCAAAAGTTTCCTGAGTTTTGAAAAGTAGCAAGGCAGTAGCAATCTGTCCTATATTGAAAAGTAGTCATCCATCTGATATAAAAAATTATCGTCCAATCACTATACGGTTCGCAAGTATCGCTGGTGGCGCCATCGCGGCGACCAGAGTGTGCAACTCTTAGTCTTTATGAAAAGTAAACAAACCATATTGAATCGGATATTTCCGAATATTATATTTCACCATTATATTTCGTATTATATTTCAATAAATCAGGCTTTGGAAACGTTACTTTACTCGTTACTTGATCGTTACTTTTTGTATTTAATGTAACTTATTCAAATTGCAGGCAATTATGGAGAAATATTTTTAACGAAATTTGGAATGGTTTTACTATATGCAGAAGTAAGATTTATGTATTCCAATCACATATTGGACGAGAAAATACAGAATCAAAAGTAACGAGTAAAATATTTATGCTACAGTTTATACTCATTAATCTAAACTTTTAATTTTCCAATTCAACATGCATATGATTAAAATGCACAAATACTACCTCTGAATATAATAAAAAATGATCCACAAACAACCAGGCCGACTTGATGTGCTGTAAAACCAAGTTGTTGTTCCAAAACTTCCCTTGCTTCTGATTCTTTATGTAGTCCATATCGCATTGCATCATTCAAAGTGCCCTTGTATTTTTTTTTTAATAAATTGTTGCGCCAAAGATTCAAAATCGTGTTGTCTCGTTTTTATTGCGTGAGCTTTATTGCTGCAAGTAATACGGGGAAATCTCTCTCTGTACACAAGGACGATTAACTTTGATTCACCGAGTTAAAGCAAATATCAAACCACTTCTCAGCGTCGATTGCAATCGTTCATAATGATTTACATACTCTGTTGGATAAGTTAATCTCTACAGTTTTACACTTAGATCTGATACGATTTCCGACCTACAACTGTAGTAAATCTTGTGTCTACTATTAATCTGTAAATTGAACAGTTCTTTTAAAACTTGAACAGTTTCCATATCATGGGTTGGTCAGTTTTTGGAGCATGTATTTTCCATATTGACAAATATGCAAATTACAGCTATATTTTTGTATAAGGCCAGACCTGCTTTGCACATACAATATATAACGTTAACGGTACGATCAGCGTTTAGCTAGAAATATTTTATGAATGAATAAAATAATTTTCAGGTTAAAAAAATTGCTAATTATACCTGTACTACAGGCTTATAAATATATTCATGTTTTTTTTGTGCTATGAGCACCAGGAGTTTCTCTTAAAACTAAGCTTGTCAACGTTATACTTTTGTTACTTATCTTTTCTTGTACTTCACTGACATGATAGCTTTCAACAGGCTTTTTCCCTTTTGAAATACATTTTCGCCGAAAAACAGAAGTATCTACCACTCCAAAAAAGTTTTTTCTAATAATGATCATGTTATTATAATATTTTTATGCTATACAATAAATTTCAGTGCATTCTAACTTACACGAATATATATCTTCCAACGTGAAACATTTGAAATGAAAGACTAGGAGTTACGAACCGCGCTCGCAAGGTGGCGATGTGTCTTTTTAAACAGATGGTTGCGAAGTATGTTCTATCTAATCTTGCAAAAGTTTTCGAAATGTCATTGTACACCCACATTTACCTTGGTGTGCATCTTTTTGGCGTTTTATCTCTTAATCAACATGGGTTAGTACCCATGCATAAAACCAATGGGTTAGTTTTATGATTAGAAACACGACATCATTTACTAATACTGCTACTTTAAAATATTTATATTTTGCGTTAGTTGGTTCGCTTATTTGGTATCCCCGGCTCTTTGGTATAACTCATATGGATCAACTTGAAAATATTCAACCGCGTTTCTTAAAGTATTTGTCATTTCGTATAAGAATTATTACCCAATAATGGGTTACAACCATACTCTGCTTCTACAAAGATTTTACATCCAGTCATTGAAATCTAGAAGGATGCTTACTAGCCTCTCATTTTTATTTAATTTTTTCTATAATAGTATAGATGCACCCGCATTACTAAGCATGTTTAGTATACGCACACCTAAACTAAGTTCTTGAGAGGAGAAAAATCGTCAGTGTTTGTAATGTCACAAAATTTTATTGTAAAATCTGGCACTTATGATTGTTCTTATGAACAATACTCATAAAGAGTTACTACCTTTAGGGAAACAACAACATTTTATTATGGTTATATATTACTGAAATACTTCATCTTATATTTATGTTAAAATTATTTAGAGCTATTTTACCTTTTTTATTTATATTTCAGTTATATACTCAATTAGTATATGTATTTATTTGTATTTCATATTTTTGTCTTATAGACAGTTTCTTTTCTATTGAGCACTAAAGGCACTATTATTATTACTTAAAAATAATCTCATTTACTTTATTAATTATATATAAACTTTTTATTAACTGCATTTATATTTAGGTATAGTCATTATTGTGTCTTCATCATAAATTTTTAATAAAAATATATTAAAAGGTTAAAAATATATTCAAAATATATTAGAAAGCTTTTACCATATTTTTAATCAAATTATCCATAATCAAGTCAAATTATCAAGTCAAGTCCAATAATTACTGAACTTTCTCTATTTGTTTATGAAATTCAACAATGAAACAAACTAACTAGTTTTAAATCTAATACAAGCCGCATAATAAGCATTTGTATAATTTGATAAGATTCTGTCATTTTGGTGTAATATTCTGAATGACCAAAATTGTTGAGATGTTTGTAAAAGTGCCAACAGCATATATGTACATATACACACTTGAATAACTTTAATATATATTCATGTCAATAATAAAGTAACAGTTGCTATAAGGTTAGATAATATACCCCTTTTATTGATATGCATGTTTTATTGTACACATTTTACATGTTGGCGCCGATACCATTGACCTTGTTTTGTTTATGTAGCTAGTTGTCCTAGCTACATATTCTAGGTGGTTTTGAAATACACTTTTTAACATTTTGGCGTTGTGAATTATGTAAATAATGTGAATAAATGTATTCATACAATTATTGTTATCGGACATAGGACACACATGTGATTCAGTGGCGGTTCACAGGTTAGAAAATAGGTGAAAAGTTAGGATGTGTAAACAGTTAGAAAAAAGTATATTGATTTTGCTTAAGACTTACCCATAGCCGAGCTTATAGCTATCTAAATTTTGTACACCAAATCAATTCTTCGATCATTTAGTGAGGCGTAATTATGTATTATATACTAATAAAATGACTGATTCTTTAGTTCTAGCAACAAATCTTTCTCGATAGAAATAGTTGCTAAAGATGAATGTCTTTCTTAGGAAATGGTATTTCTTGTATACGTCTTTGATTTCTAAAGAACACCTTAATAACAGCAATTCTAAGAGTTATTTGAAATTTCCACGGTTTACGGAGTCTGTGCTTTCGGCGTGGCCGCGAAATCCTAATTCTTGCTTGCCAAAATACAAAACTGCGTCAATAACCGTCAATAAAACTTTGTTTAAATGAACGTTTTCATTAAATTGTAGTTTATAAAGTCTAACGTTCTTTTTTAAAGCGTCGGCTATAGTGTTCTGGTTTTTTTTCGAATTTTTTTATCAGTACTTTACATTTTAAATGCTCGGCAGAATCTGCATGTTTATGTAATGCCCTTGTAATATTTAAAATATCTACAAATCCATCCCTGTTCAAAACTAAGTAATACAAGTGAGACACGGGGTTGACACAACAAAACGTTTATTTCAAACTTACAAGATTCACTGTTAGTAATGAAGGACAGAAATGAGTATTTATAAAGTTTCTTATCTAAGGGCTGTGTCAGCTTCTGTTGAGATAAATGATTCAAATAATTATATTACGTTAAGCGTAATATTGCCAAGAGATATGTTATCGAAAATAAAAGGAATGGTATAAGCATGGGTATCATATTACACCTCCTTCCCTAGGTGGAAGGCTATCAGGTTCTGAAGGACCTGTAGGCTTCTTAAGAAGTAATATTTTTACCTTTTGATGGCAAAATTTGAGGTATATATAAATAAGCAAGCCCATGAACAGTATAGATAATAAAATATAAAACATAGTATTCTGAGAATTGTTTTTTTCAAAGTCTTTAATCCGCACAGGGTGTAGGCTGCCAAGTTGGGTGGAAAGGTCTGCTAGGTCCTGTAGTTTGATGTCCTGAAGGTGGAGTTCCGCGGTCGGGGTTGAGTTCAATTTGAAGGTAGGTAACGCCAGGGACGTTTCGTCGGGAAGCTCGTGATTGGCGTTGAAGATGTCGTCGTTGATAATTACGGGGCAGCTCTCTAAAGTAACAATTGAGGGCTGCTCGATAAAGTGGTCCATGGGGGTGTTACAATTTTCTTCGATTCTGGTCCTTTGTATTGGGACGACTATGAGTTGTGTCTCTGCAATTTGTTCAACTATGGTAGCTCCGAGTCGTACGCTGGTTAGATTACATTGTGGATTTTCTCCTTGTAGAATAGGAAGATAGCACTCGTCGTGGTTGTATGGGCTATCCTTTCTACACAGGCATACATTTTCTAGCCGTGGACAGGAGTCCTCTTTCCAAAAGGTGAGTTTGGTTCGTAAACTTGCAATGAGATAGGGTTTGGTTGGTATAAGAACTTTGGATTGGTAAGGCGTGGGAATCAAATGGTAAGTATAGTAAGGTGCTTGGGTGGCTATTGGCACTGACAATTTTATGTAGATTTTAAGATCTTTAACCGTTGCTGAGATATGAAAAAGATTAAGGTAACTATGCATATTACTAAGATGTATCAGTTGATCTCGTTTATATAGACTCGAGAGTTTAGTTAAAATAATTTGTATATTTGGGACTGGCAAAAAATAGGTGTGAATGATATTATGCTGAGCCATGGCGACTGCATTCTCTAAAGTGTCTAATAATTCTAAAAATATATTAAATTCGTTTTTTATAGTGACACCAGTTTCAAAGTATGACCAGTCTTGTTGAACTTCTTTGAACGTTTTGAAGAGTAGTTCTATATTCGCGTTTATCTGGGTTAGGCTTTGATTAACTTTGTCGCTAAGAGCTTTAAATAGAGAAGTTCTTAAATTAATTTCGTGCGTTAGAGTTTCCTGATTGGACATTAATGTATCCATTTTAGAATGGAGTTCTTGCACATCATTGTCATCGGCAGTACCAAATAATATTTTTTGAACGGAACCTATAGCGTTTATAAGTCCACGTTTAAGTCTGACTTCAGGATTCCTAAAATTATTTAATTTATATTCGGTCAAGTTTACGAGGTATTTTAACTGCTGATTAATAGTACTATTAGAATATTTATGTTTATTTTGGAAAAAGCTTAAGTCGGATTTTAATTTGTATAAATTGTTTGTTACGTCCTTTAAATCGATAATGTGAATAAAGTCATGTTGCGATTGTATTATTTTAGTTTCACATGTTAGGCGATTTATGTGAATGGAGTTTCGTATAGTCTCTATTCGGATCGCGGAGGCGTAGTGAATAAGAATGAGAAGGACCAGGTTGGTACTTAATTGTAATTGGAGGGATTTTATCCTCAAAGTCAACACCTTCATCTGTCTCGCTGCTTAGTTCAATAGGTTGAATTTCCTCTGGGGGTTTTTCCTGTAAAGAAGGTTCAGTATTAACCTTTTGTTCGCTTTTCTTTTTCTTAAGCCTGGGTTTTCGTTTGATATAGGCTTTATGATATTTGCCTTCAGCATGTGCCTTACGTTGAAACAGTTTTAGAGTGGGACCTAAGTCTTCTACTACTTTAGTTTGAATGAATTTTTCATTTAGTTTCCCGCGTGCTGGATTTGCAATATATACGTCTTCGTTGGGTTCAAAAGTTTCCGGTAGTTCGCGTGTTTCATTGGCTTTTTCTATGACTCGCATTTTAGATTTGTCTAACTTGGTTTTTATTTGATTGTAAAGGTTTTTTAGAACATTCTTATGGGTGTTAATGTACTCTGAGAGTATCCGTTCTTCATTAATATCGAAAGGATCAGGGCGTTCGTCTCCACGAATTATATCGATAGGACACATTTTGGTGCTTGAATGAATTGTATGATTGTAACTTATAACTGCGATTTGTACTAGATAGTCTAAGGGCGCATTTGGATTTTCATGTTTAAGACATCGGACGCTGTCTAATAAAGTAGAGTGGAATCGTTCGATGTTGCCGTTGCTACTATGTCCTTGTATTGAAGTAAAGGTTAGTTTAATTTTGTGCAGATTGCAGAAATCTTTCATCATCGCGTTGTTAAACTCTAGGCCAGTATCCACCAGGATTCCATAGGGTAGTCCATGATGTTCGATAAATTTCAGTAGCGCACGTTGTATTGACATGCCTGTCTTAGTTTCGACGGGGTAGGCTTGAGCTATTTTCGAAAAGGTGTCAATGATCGTTATAAATTTTTGTCCTTGGATATCTAGAGTATCAATGTTTATGGTTTCAAAGGGTTTCGTAGGCGTTTCAGTATATTGAAAGATTGGTTTCACCGGGTGCCGGTCAGTTTTACACGTTTTGCATGTTTCGCATTTGGCGATAAAGTCCCGTACGTGATCAAACATGTTAGGCCAGAAATATTTCTTAATTAAAGCTTGGTGGGTAGCCGTTACTCCTTTGTGTGTAACTTTGCCTTCGTGGTTATAACGTATCTTCAGTTGTTGTTCTTGTTCTGATGTTACGTCTTCTACTTTCTTCTTGCAAATTAAAAACTTGAGCCAATGAGTTAAGTGGTTTTGAAGGATTCTGATGATCTTATTTTCTAACTCTGGTTGCTCGAAGTATAGAGCATGTATGGTGGTGTTACTTTGAACGAATGGAGATAAAAATTTAAAAATTTCTTCGTCGGATGAGCGTGATTTTAGGTGGAAGTGATGTTCTTTAACTTTGGGGAAAGGCTGTATTGCATAATGCGAATTAACTTTATTACTATCCTTTTCCAGGAGGATCCATCGGTTGTTATACCTATTTAAGGGTGTTTCGGAGTATTTGACTTCTAGAATGGGGTTTTCGTGACTAGAGTGAATAGTCTGGTTAGTTCTTGAGGGCGGCGCGCGATTCGGGTCGTCTATTGAATTTAAGTCGTCTAAAACTTCTTGGAACTTTTCTGGGTCTGGTTCTGGTAGATTATCGAGTAAAGTACTTACATCGGGGGCGTTATTTATCATTGACATATTGTCTTCTTCTATTGCGTTAAGTTCATCAATTTTGATACGCGAGAGCGGGTCAGCTTGGTTTGTTTTTCCTTTTTTGTACTTTATTTCGTATTGGTATTCTTCCAATTTTAGACGCCATCTTACTAGTCGCGAGTTAGGGTCCTTTAGGTTGAACAGCCATTGCAAAGGCTGATGGTCGGTTTCAATTATAAATTTAACGCCAAACAAGTAAGGTCGGAAGTATTTAACGGAATTTACGATGGCTAGTAACTCCTTCTCAATTGTGCTATAATTACATTCAGCAGGGTTCAATGTCCTGGAATAATAACTGATGGGGTGTCCATCTTGTGAGAGTACGCTTCCTATTGCATACGCGGATGCGTCGCAAGTGAGAGTAAATGTTTTATTAAAGTCGGGGTAAGCTAGGATAGGCTCATTGCAGAGTAAATCCTTGCAAGTTTCAAAGCAATTGCGGTAGTCTTGGGTTAACTCGATTTTTTGGTCTTTTTTGAGGCAATTGGTAAGGGGTTTAGTTACACGAGCGAAGTTGGGGACAAATTTGCGGTAAAATCCGAGCAATCCTAAGAAACTCTTGATTTGCTTCGCCGTTTTTGGGATTGGAAATTCTTTAATGGCTTTTATCTTCTTCGGGTTTGGCTTGATACCATCTTGGGTTATAATGTGGCCAAGAAATTCCACGTGTTTACAGAGGAATTCCGATTTGTCCAATTGAATCTTCAGGTTGGCTTTTTCGAGCGTTTTAAATACCAGTTCCAGGTTTTGTAGGTGTTCTTGTAACGACGTGCTGAAAATTATGATGTCGTCCATGTATACGAAGCATATTTTATTCTGCAGATCTTTTAATATATTATCCATCACCCTCTGGAACGTTGCAGGCGCATTCTTGAGGCCAAATGGCATCCGTACGTATTCGAAGTGGCCATTCTCTATGTTGAAAGCAGTTTTTTCTATGCTGTCAGGGTGCATCTCAATCTGGTGGAACCCTGAAGCGAGGTCGAGAGTCGTGAAATATTGGCATCTGCCCAGTTTGTCCAGTATATCCGCTATGTTAGGTAACGGGTATCTATCAGTCTTGGTTTTGTCATTTAACTTCCTGTAGTCGACCACAAGCCTCCATTTTTGTTTGCCGCTCGCATCGAGTTTTTTCGGCACGATCCAAATGGGGGAGCTATAAGCGCTGGAGCTAGGTCGAATGATTCCATCTTGTAACATTTTATCAATTTGCAATTGTACTTCTTTTTGGTGGACATAAGGATACCTATATGATTTTGCGTGAACGGGGGTGTCATCGGTAGTTTTTATCTGGTGTTTGACTTCGTTTGTGAAAGTTAATTTGTCACTAGGGAAGTGAAATACGTGTGAGTAATTTTTACAGAGTTCAAGAAGGTTAAAACGTTCCTCTTCATTGAGATGGTCAGTGCGTAGAAGATTTTGTATGTGTTGATTGGTGAAATTGAGAGAATTATGAGTTGGCTTATCGTTTTTTGAAATTTGGGGTTCAAAACCAGTATACTCGGAATAGAGTTGGACATCAATTGGTGTATCGAATTGAGCCGTGATAGGGTAAGTGTTGGTGTTAAATATTTCGACTTGAGCTAGGCCATTCTTGGCTTTGCTTATACCAGAAGGAATAAGATAATTGTCGGTTTTTTGAAATGGGATGAGAATTTCGCCGTTGTCAATAGAGACAGGGATTTCTCGAACAATACATTCGACGGGGTTTAAAGAATAAGTACGTGAAATTTCTTCGGGTTGTCGAATAGAAATTGGAATCTGGAAGTAGTCATTATAGATAAGATGATTTTGGAAATCTATTTGGATACCTAACGTTTGTAGGTCTTCGAAACCGAAAATGCCATCATAGAAATCATGGAAATCATACAGAAGTACGTTTAAATCGAAGTCTATATTAAATTCTTTAAATAAAGGGATGTTTGCTTGGAATTGACAAGTCGATTTGCCGGTTGAAGTTTTGATAAGTGTTTCATGAGAGAAAATATGGTTGGGGTAATATTTTTGAATTATTTCGGGACGAATTATGGTCTTTGATGATCCGGTATCGATCAATAATTTTAAAGGGGGTTCTCGAATATTAATATATGGAAGCGAACACGGTGTATTGGCAGAGTTTAGTTCTACTATGTCCGGTTGTTTATATTCGGGGCTGCAGGAAAATTTTGTTCTTGACTTTCTTCATAATCATTCGGTATATTCTCTTCGTTTCCATTTCCGTCGTTTAAGTATACCCATTCTTCTCCTTGTGGATTTTCTTTTGGGAGGTCCATTTGACTTGTTGAGGGTTCGTCGTAAGGTGTCAGTGGGGTATTGTCCATCCAGCAGGGATTCTGCGATGTAGGATCCGTTTCTTGATTAAAAAGTTCTTCTACCATGTACTTCGGCTGGTTGTATCTTGGTTGCCAGTTGTGGTTTGGGGCGTTCTGAATTCTTGATGTACTAGGCTGTTGTCTAGTTGCATTCGTTCCACTGATTCCAGACATTGGGGTAGGTCTAGCGAATTTTTGGTTCGGGTTTGGTCTCCACACATTTACGTTGGATCTATTATTTTGGTTTTGTTGTATTTGGGTGCCAAAGGGGCGTTGTTGTTGTATATTATGGTTTTTAAAATTACCAGGGTTATTAAAATTGTTTGCATAATTGTTAGGTTGAGACTGAAATATTGGTAATCGCACCGGTTGATTCGTTTGTTGGCGTGGTTTAGGCATTGGTAACATCGGATATCGCGGTGTTGTACTCTGTCGTCCGAACGCGAAGCGTTTGAACTCATCGTATTTAACCTGCTCGTCGATAAAAGTAATGGCGTGTTCTAATTCAGTAATGGCGGTATTATACCTAAGCATGTTTTCATAATTAAGGGGCATATTCATTTTGTAAATATTAAAAACTTGGTTCTTATAAAACGCTATAGACCCAGCCTTTTCATTTATTGGTATGTTTGATAACTGAATTTTTGAAATTATTTTAGATTTAAGTTCAATTAAACGATTGCCAAAATGAATCAAAGGTTCGTTTGGTTTTAATCTACAATTTTGTAACTCTAGCTGTAATGTTTCTAAACTTTTATGATCTGAAAAGTTAGTGGAGAAAAGATTTCTTATTTCAGGCCATGTTTGAATATCAGGTCTACTGTTCAAAAGTTGAAGAGCTTTGCCCTTAATTTTAGTTTTTATGCAGCTTACTACAATTCTAATATGTAGGGGAACATTTGAATTGCACACTTCCATTAGATTTTCAACAGCATCAAAGAAATTACTTATTTCCGTTTCTTCGCCAGAAAAAATCGGAACAAATTCAGAAATGTTCTTAAGTTTATGCAAATCTAATTCAGACATCGTGTTAAATGAAAGAGTGTTATTCAAAAGATCAGAAATATCCGAAATCTCGTCTTTACTTAAAGTGTGAGAATAATCTTCGTCTTCTGAAGAGTATAAACTTGTCATAAAATTCAACTGGTGATTTTTTTTTATCAATGTAAATAAAAATAGAATAACAAATAAAAATTCAACTGGTAATTTATTAGCAATGTAAATGAAAAATAAAAATAAAATAAAAGTAAGGAAAAATTAAAAATTAAAATTCTTTAAACAGTAAAATAAACGGTAACTATTTAATCTCTACTGAAGTTATCTTTAAAATTATTAAAATGTTTTAATAAATTTAATTTCTTGTTTTTTGAATTCTTAACCTAATCTTTTTAATTTGTACGATACAAAAATAAAAAGCTTCCCTTAGAATATCGCACGATGCGGGACTCCAAGAGGTTGTCACTAAAATTACACACTTTCCAAAAGTAGCTTGAAAATTGTCAGTGCAAAAATAGGGACTGGTGAACAGGAATAATGCAAGTTTACTTACGTTTGGTGTCGTTGTGCTCTGGGATTACGTTTTGAAGATTCTGGATAGTTGAACCGTTGAGACGGACGATCAGCGACTTCTGATTCTTCGGGAAATTGAAGAGTGCTCGATACACAGCAGAAACGTTGAACGACTATCCACTACCGACTGCGCCAGTAATACAAGTGAGACACGGGGTTGACACAACAAAACGTTTATTTCAAACTTACAAGATTCACTGTTAGTAATGAAGGACAGAAATGAGTATTTATAAAGTTTCTTATCTAAGGGCTGTGTCAGCTTCTGTTGAGATAAATGATTCAAATAATTATATTACGTTAAGCGTAATATTGCCAAGAGATATGTTATCGAAAATAAAAGGAATGGTATAAGCATGGGTATCATATTACAACTAATTGTTTATTAGAAAATAGTAAACAGGGCTAGCAGTATAGTTTTTGTAACATAGGGTTGCTATATAACCATTTATAATTTGTGAACCAAGCAGACTTGAAATTTACATTATAAGATTTACCAGATTTCTTAATCTCTGTTTTGGCGAATATTGATAAAACAGTCGTAGGTCTTCCTTCCAGTAAAACGTTTCATTTATCTTCATCTTTCCAGCGACAGAATGGCGTTTTCAACAAATTAAAAATAATATCGTTAACTGGATAAATAATGTAAATTATTGTTTCCTGTAATATTGTCAGTATCAAAGTTGAACAATCACTAATTATACGATCTCTCAGTTGGTTAATCAACACATTAAAATTAAAAAAGCAAGTCTAAAAATGATGAAAACATAACGCAAATTCAATAAATCGCTCAAATTCAAAAACAGACTGCTCTTTAGTACATTAAATAGATGCAAATGCACTATGCAGATACCCTATAAGATTTCGGGAAACTCTTCACCTAGGTGGAGGGAGAAGATGGACTAAACGGACGTACGCTATTGCATGACGTCACCTTACTATAGCAACACTTGCACACTTGAGGGCACTCGATTTTCATCTCTGCACCTGCGGGTTATTTAAATTATAGATAACGCACTCATGGATTATTAAAGATTTAAAGGACATTCCAATGTAAACACAATGTTTTTAGTAGCATAGCAGCATATTATGCTTGACATAAAAATATAATAGGTTTTTCATAACAAAATTTATTTGAATGTACATATTAAAGATATGATTAAATATCCCAAAAATATAAAAAAATCCCAGTCTTAATTTTTTTGGTGAAGAGGCACTTCACCTACTTCAACTGAATAGCCGCCACTAATGTGATTAAAACTGGATATTAATAATCTTTTTAAACAAAATGCACATTAAGTGGCAGCATTTTTCTGTGTTTGTGGAAAACTGTTTTTGTTACCGCATCGAATGTCTTAATACTCTCCCCGTAGTCATGTTAATTTTTGCCAATTATAACATCATTACTTTTATCAGACCTAGTTATGTACATAATTTTTCAAAAATACTCATCATTTTTGAAGAATTTTAGAGGAGAAATCAATTTCTTGTGAAGAAAACTTAATTGCACTATTTGTTGTAACAGAATGCAGTTTATTTTTATTTGACTACTGGATTGCTGTATTTCCATGTCCTTTAAAATTTATAACACTGGTATTTCTGCATCAGTTTCAATTTAATTTAGTTGAAATTCGTGTAGCACGAAACTTTCGTGTGACAGGAAACGTGCCCATTTTAAAACTGTTACAACGGCTGCCCCCCAAATGGAGCCTATTCGCGATATTTTGCTTCGGGTTGAAGATATCGGAAAAAGAACAGAATAGAAGAAATAAAATTAGAAAATTTAGAATCTAAGTTTAATCCCCAACACCAAATTTCACTACGGAATTTGTTCTTTTTAGTTTTATCAATATTTTTCCGCAGTCGACACACGGTTACAATTTTGGTTTTCAATTTAATGGGATGCCATAGAAATAGGAAAAAATTTTGAACAGAAGTATCCATTTGTCAAAAAATCATTTTAAGAGAAAAGAAAGCAATTAACTTTTGGTAATTGAAATAAGGAAAAACCAGAAGTTTAAATAACAATCAGTTTTTGAGATAGTTACTCATTGCACATAAATATATTTTTTATTAATAATCGAATATAGCCTCTCTCAACTAATTCTTCTTCAATTTGAATATATTTATCAATTCTTTTACGATTATGATTGCTACTCTTCTCAGTTCTATAATGCTGATTTCGCGACAGACTCGTCCCATTGTAGCCCAAAGTTCTTTTCGAGTTCTAGGCCTTGTTTTGTAAACTCCATTCTTCAGTATTCTCCAGAAATAAAAATCTAAGAGTATAATATCGGATGAACTAGGAGATCAGAGTTTAAAAGGGCTATTTCTTTCTATACAGCGCATTGAAAAACTTTTATTCAATCACCGCCGAACAATTCTGGAGTGATGGATTGACCCACCATCTATCTGGAAAACATCTTCTGTCGTACATTAAGAGGAATATTTTTAATTGTATCCCATAATTCCCTATCGGAAAGGTTAACTAAACGCTCACAATTAACAAGTTATTAAAGAAAAACGGACCAATTATTCTGTCTCCTAAAATTCCACACCATACGTTAGCGTTCTCTCAATATTGGTTTTGACAATTGAATAATCCAATGACGATTTTCTGTAGCTAAGTATCAGCTAACAGTTTTCAGAAAATACCACCCCATTAATGCTAAATGTAATCTCACCAGTAAACAAAATTGAATGTAGAAAATTCCGGTCGTCTAAAAAGTTTCATTGGGCCCAATAGCAATATTCTAACCTTTTATTTTCATCACCTTCTTTCAATGTATGTAAAAATTTTGGTTTAAAAGGCTTGATTTTATGACGACTGAAACATCTTCTAATTTTCTCCTTGTCGATATTCAGTTGAGACTCTAAATCTCATAGATTCACTCTTCGATTCGCTTGATTTGCTACTAAGATTACGTTATCTTCAGAATGCGGATGAGGTCAATGAGGTCGATCGTTCTGAGATCCTTTAATAACACTGCCAGCTTCATTGAAAAGGGCATTTATGGTAACTGTAGTTTCATGACTAATTGTTACTTGTAAGAAACATCCCTTACGAGCCACTATTCGATTAAATTTTGTGGCTACTTTTCTGCTATGATAGTACGAGCCTCATCACCAAATAACCTTATTATTTCGATTATTTCTCTTAAAGGCAGGCCCATTTTATGATTGTAAACTAGAACTTTACACAATATAACTTAAAGTTTTGTCAGGTGACATTTAATTTAATCATAGTTTTTGTTTTCATCCAATTAAATTGTAAACTAAAATTGTAACCGTGTGTGAAAAAAAAAATAAAAATGCGAATTTCCTAATGGATGGTTGCCTCGAAATGTACGTCTTATATAGGACTAAAATTGTGCCAAAGCTAACATCTGGATTTCAAAAAATGACGAAAATATCGGGTTGTCTTCATTTTTAAATGAGACACGTGGCATATCAAACCTAATTTAAAAAAAAAATCTTTTGAACTCGAGTAGTTGGTGTATTAATTCATTTTGTTTTAATACAACCCTGTCGTTCTATTATAGTACATCTCCTCAATTGTGTCGGTCATTACATATGTGAGAACACGTCATTTTAGTTATTTATAATCTTCGTGCAAAAACGTGCACACATATTGTACTAGCCGTATAAAGAGACAGGCACAGTGGCGTCACAATGCATCCACGACATAAGCCTTACTCCAATTCAAAATTGACTGCACTTTTTAATTTATATAAAAATTTTAACGTTATGGGTGAAGTTTACGTTATAATAGAGAAAGTAAAAGGGATTCGTAGACAAATTATGACTAAACTTAACACAACTTTAACTAATAAATAAATTAAAAAAAACGGTAACAGGAAAATAGGACGAACAAACAAAGAATATAAAAATTTAAACAAAACAACTAAGTAGTAGAAATATCAGCGCTACTGTGAACATGACCATTCTATACTCTTTAATGAAAATTATCATTCTCACCTTAACCTACGCGAAAGTTTCATATCTTTCTACTATAGACCTATTATTCAAGCAATATCGTTTACAGTTGAAATGAGTGCAAGGACGAATGATCTTAGTTGCATTATTTTGTTTCTTAAATCGTTTTGAATTAATGTTGTTATAGAAAATGGCCTTTCCAGTTTCAGTATCATTTTCTTGAAAATGATACTGAAATAGGGATTTCAGAATAAATTGGAAAAATATAATGACATGCGCGCTGATAGACATTTCTATTGATCATAAGTAAAAATTAATTAACCCCAAAAAAATAACTGTTAAAAAGGCTCCAAGTAGGCTTTTGCCCTATTGCCACAGTAAAAATTTTGCTAAGATGGTTTACTAAACGTTAAAAAAACTTTTCTTTAAAATCTTAAAAAATAAAATATCTATATTTACTAAACGGCTGTTTTCGTATATGTGTAACGAAATTTTTAGGTCGATGGCATTTTGGTAAAATCAGTATAGTAAATCGACCCTTGCGAACAACGTGGTAACTTTTTTGTTTTTTGATCCGAAGCCTCTAGACTCTCTAGAGGCATGCTCCGGAGGTGCCTTCGATATGAGTGAGGGGGCGGCGCAATACTATTGCGATTTGCTTACTCGTATACTTATTGTAATGCAGATCATCTTAGCAAAGCTTTTTACTTGGTCGATTTCTCTTGGTGCGTTGAAAATTTCATTGAAACTACTACATGATGAATAATGTAAATTCAGTTAATTAATGTAAATTTAATTAATGCAAATTCGGTTAACTTCGTAATTGAATTAATTTTTCCTCAATTATTTCTGCAACGCTCGCTTCTTTTGTATATTTTCTCGTCAGAAATTGAAGGATGTTTATAAATTTTATAAAGTTCAGCACATATTTCTTTTAATTGGACTATAAGAAGGTCCATTGTTTAAAAAAGTACATGTATTTTAATCAATTCGTCGCTTTACAGTACTTGAAAACTAGTGTTGATTGCATAAAAATTGTTTTGGCCTAGATATTCTTGTATTCTCAATTTTATTCTATTACATTCCAATCTCCAGTCTACGTCAGCTATTTTATTTTTTTGTTACGTGGATGCTGGCCACCTATAACATCTTAAAACTTCCGTGAGATGCGGGAAACATTTTTGAGGCGAGTTCGATAATTTGATTTCTGCTTTGCAAAAGTTTGAAAATAGTAGGTATCAGTAGTGTTTCTTTTCTTTTCTCAGAAATACAGAAAGGTCTACAATTTTTCTATTGTTATTATTTTCGGCTATTATGTTCATGTCGTCACACATGATGTAATTTGGAGGTATTTTAACAAAACTAGCAAAACGATATACATTATATACAAATTATAGATATATTTTTTTGCATTTAAAGCAACTAAAACGTTTGAAATTTTAATGGCAATAATTGGATATCTCACGGCACTAGCCCCGGGTCCTCTTATTCGCCGCAGTAGCTGCGCCACTGGACAGACTTAGCAAATTATTCATTTATACCGATTCCCTAGAAACTTGGTTCACGTAACATTTATCGTAAAAATGTTAAATTCAACGTGTGTACCGCTTTAAAAACTTTCCATAGTTCACACATCAATAAATCGTAAGTTCAGTGACTGACGTATAATTTTATTTCGTCTAGAAGACATGATCATTATTCACGAAATAAGAGAACACTCTACGCCGGTTACGTATTGCAAAGTTCTCAGCACGGTGAACTCCTTGCAGTCGTGAAATGAATTCGGCTATTCAAATTTAAAACTGAAATGTGTCCACCTTAAATGGCTTCGTTCGCCATCGTTGGTAGTTGTTCTAGCAATTTTCAAGAGCACTTCCTAAACTTAGCAGTAATACCAAAGCGAGGGTGATCTGACAATACCTCCTATCTGACATTTTGTCCAAAATTGACTAAGCCATCATTCTTAAAGATTTTTTAATAGCGGATTGAATAGAAATATCACCTAAGTGCTACAAAAATTGTTTCACACCCCAATATTGGTGGAAAAATGTTGCCTATCTGAAATTGGCCACGAGCGCTCTTCCATAACCTCCTATATTCAGTTGAGCTCTGGTATCTCGGCGAGAAGCACATGGCAACAAAGTGAACTCTTTTAGTATATCATGTTTCTTTTTAAATAAATCTTAAGTAGTTTTGCCTTTCTAAGGTCAACAATATTGAATAGAAGTTTTAAACATAGCGGGCCCTTGTTCCGTTCAAAACTGGATAAAAAATTGGGAATACAAAATACATCCTGAATAAATAATTGTAAACGCAAATAGAAAAATACAGAACTATAATCTAGGGAGGTCACATTCTATTACCAATGTCTTGGATGACTTTTTCAATAAAACTCCTGAGCTGCCCTATATATAGCTTGAAGCTTTTTCTACAGGACAACATACGAACCCAGCTGTATCAAATTTTCGAACACGAATGTCCTAAAAATGGAGAAAGCAATTTATTGGGAAGGAGACTTTCCATGAAAAGAATCTATTTATTCTCCTACGAAAGATATGTGTGGTCTTTGCTGCGCCTATAAAGCTGAAAACGTATCACATGAAGGAAAATCACATGAAAACAACGACTTGGCCCGATATGAGAAAGAAACATACAAGGAAAAAGGAACGATGAAATTATTTTGCTCCTAATGGACATACAGGCAGTAAAAAATGTAGCATCTTTGAAAGCAGGTGGTACGGTACTTTAAAACTGAATTGTGCTGCTACAATACGCTGCGTGTTACTGGTTTGCGGTAACTGAAACATCTCCCAGTGCTTCTACTTTTATGTTGAACTTTTCCATAAAAATAATGGAACTATAACTGGAAACATTTTTAAAACGGAGTCACGCTCAGATGGAGTGTGTACAGCTGCATTGAAAGAAAACTAAAAAATAGGGAAATACATCTTTCAAGTGACCTGCTAGGTAAACCTACTATACAAAGTTACTATTGAAGCAAGGAAGCAGCCTGCACCATGTAAAGCTTATTTTATCTAATACGCATTTTTTAAAGTCTTCAAGACCAGAACACTAAAAATATAAGTAGATCCACCCAGAAGTGTACGGGAGAACCAACTGTAACAATTATCCGGATTCTCGAATATTCACCTATTTGTGAAAAAATAAAATACAAATTATTATTCATTAGGGACCTACAAAATCCTACGCATTAGGACCAAAAATTTGCCAGTAATGTCAATTTATCCTCCCCTCAACTTCAGAACGATACCTATAACAGCAACAAAATTGACTCATATGCAGTAGCTTCAGGACGGAAGGACCTTTAGACTGTCATAATTTCTACGATTCTTTACTTAAAAATTTATTTTGTTTAAATAATAATAACTATGTTTACTTAATAAAAATTTTATTTTGTTTGCAAAATAAATAGAGATAATATAAATAAATGTAAAATGCAATTTTCGGGAAATAAAAAAAGATTTAGAAAAATATAATGTCAGATGTCTACAGAATAGGTTTTTGTTGATCAAAGTAAAATAATTCGCACATACGAGGTATTGTCATGAGGAGTCATCGACGAAAGGATTTTTGTGCGTGCCTTAAAAACTGCGTTGGTGTTTCGCAAAACTGACTCTGTGACTCGGGAGAAGTACCAAGTGGTAGACCAACTGTATTTATAGAAGAAATTAAACTATTTTATGTAACTGAACGATTGTAAAGAAGAACTTGCACATAGCTTCATATAAGATGCGATTATATCAACGCATTTTGCCTGTAGACCACCTACACAGGGTTTTGTGTACTGGGAGTCGTTTCTTAACAATTCAATGAATCACCATCTTCTAAATGCCCACTATATCCCCATAAAATTGGTGAGTGGATGGCAGTTTCTCGCAGAAAAATAATTACGCCTCTTTTATCTACTTCACTATCAATGCAGAGCCGTGCAGATACAACACTTTGACTATTTCTTTTTTTTTTAATAACTACACGATGATGAACTTTGGCATGGATGCTTTTGCCAAGTTGGTGGCACAACAGACACAACACGAGGTATCATAGATTTTCTCCGCCAGGTTTTTAATGGTCGACTGATAGGTTTGCGTATACCAGTTGATTTTCCTCCGAGGTTTCTTTGTTTGACTGTTATGGACTATTACTTTTCCGCACTCAACTATACCAGAGGTGAAAAGCAATGTAATCGTGTAAAACAAAATTGAAAAATAATTATTTTCTGCGTTTATTTGTTTTTCGGTCTAAAAACCAAAAAAAAATGGTTTTTAAAAAATTTGTATCTGTGTGTGTCGTTGTCGTTGTCGTTGTCGTCGTTGTCGTCAGCATTAAAACTTCTTGTTAGCACGATAACTGAACTAAATTGTGTCGGATCGATCAGGTTTTAACTGATTCTGATTGGGGACGTTTCTCAGATGACACCTATTGATTTTGAGGTGGCTAGAATACACTTTACCATGTTCATGGGCCATGAGAAAGCACAATGGTGGACTATTTGAGAATTTTTTTTATTAGCACGATCACTCAATTCAATCGTGTCGGATCGATCGGGTTTCGACTGATTCTGATTAGGGATGTCTACCAGACAATATCTATTGATTTTGAGGTGGATAGGACACATCTCACCCTGTCCATGGGTCATGAGAAAGCACTATGGTGGGCTATTTGAAAAAATAAAACTGTCGCATAAAACACATATTCTGTATTTATGTGTTGGTATATTATTTTTTCGGCCACTCAATTTCGAGATAGAGATGTTCTACGAGCGGAAAAGTCCGTTTTAAGGTTTTAAAAGTGTTTGTTTTTATTCTCTTATTGTAAACATGCGATTTTCAGAACTTCTATAACTATGTAAAATATCAAAATGTTGAAGAATATACAACACGATTCAATTTTATTTTTAAACGTGTGTGATACACGTTTAAAAATAAAATTAATATTAATTAAATAATTAATATTAATAATATTATAAATTAATAAGTTTCTTATTGCTTTACCTCAAGAATTATTAATACATTTGCACATTACTGATGATCAGTATGGTATATAACATGCAAAACTTTGACTATTATTTGAAAAGAGGGATATAAGCCATAACGGTTTTACATTCTATCGCCACTTCTAACCAAGACATTTTTTATATTTCGATACAAAACACTATTGATAATAGTTTAGTGAAAACATCTTTTTACCGTATAGCCAAGTCCATGGAAAAGTACAGGGTGTTACATTTGCAATAACAAATTTGGTAACACTTTCGGAAAAATCGGAAACTAAACTGACGTATTATATGATTTAAAATATGCCAAATAAAAATTAGAAATCATCTGAACTTCGTGAAGTTGTTATCGAATGTGACCGGACTTTTTGAGCCTAAATTATTCTATTATTACCTCGCAGAAGATCTCTAAATGCTTTTAATTGACCCGGAGTAACGATGTCAATCGCTTGAAGCTGGCCTAGTTTGTCGGCTCTGAATATTGCGAGCGTGGGTTTGATTCCCACATCAGTTGGCTGGGTGAATGTCCGTGTGAATGTCCGGAGGTTAGGTGAAAGAATAGCATTAAGCTAAAACTTTGCTTTCGTGAATATAGCAGGCGCATAAATTAAAAATACGTTTCAACAGGAACTCGTCGGATTTTCCCATGATGACAGTTCTAAAAGCATATACAGCTCGTCAAGAATAGGAACAAGTCTCAAAACTGCGATATCGGACCGCCCATGAGATGCGCAGTCAATAATCCAATCTTTAATTAGTCGCATTGAGACCTTCGCGGAGTGAATATCGATGAATATATATTGAATGTGCACAGAGTTCGATCTGGTCGCGCGTAAAGTGCATCTTTTTCCCTCCGAACGCTGCCTCACTCTTTCTTCTATGCATACATAGAGAATCTCACATTTTTTCCTATTCTTAACTAGCAGTATGTCTCACACAAATATATTTCATCAAAATGATAATTAAATA
Organism: Rosalia funebris; assembly: GCA_037954035.1. NCBI lineage: Eukaryota > Metazoa > Arthropoda > Insecta > Coleoptera > Cerambycidae > Rosalia > Rosalia funebris. Next base: position 10,983,733 of record JAZFAV010000003.1, on the reverse strand, counting down.
AGTCAATTCATGAGTAACTTCCGCACTGTATAGTAAAATCACGTGTCAAAACTATCCAAGTATAGATCTAGTACAAACAGGTAATTAAGTCAGACTATATTAAAAATTACATTAAATTTAGGTAGACAAAAAAGTAATTAGCCAACGGTCTAGAAGCTCAGACAACTTTTAACAGTTTCTAATTTTACATTAAATTCATTGTAAAGTCGTGCCCGCTCACTTCCTTTAGCCCCAGGAAACATTCCGCTATAATCTAGGCATTGTCGTTATTACTTCAACTTTTTCAATCAGGAAAGGTCACTTAAACTATTACATAGGCAGTTAATTTTACATTTCGCTCTTTTGTTCTTAATTACGCCGCCATTGAATAGAACATACCTCGCTCTTTGTGTTCAGAATTGATCTTGAATAAAACTAACGCACGTTAATAGAAGTGTGGTAAATCGACAGTCGTTTCAAGTGTTGTTTTAGTATTTAAAAGCATAATATTCGATGTTTTTTTTTATATTTACATACAGTTTATGTGTGATGACAATTCATAAGATATTCTCATCGAATACTATTTAATTATCCGGTATCTACATATACAGGGTATCCTATCTAAAAATTTAATAAGAGGACATATTTTCACGTAAAGGCCGTTACTATCGCTGACACATCCTCCCCCAAACGACTACCCCTTAAAGTACTCAAATGGAAACAAAGGTGGGGTGATATATCATTTGAAAGGTCTCTCGGTCCTAATAACCGTAATCGGGCTATTTGATAAACACTATATAAGAAAGACATGTTCCACATAGACTTAAAATGAATAGGTGACCACTGGGCTTACGCCTTTCCTATTTTAAATATGGATAATGGATATACAAATCAAAAAATAGAAACATAGGAAATAAATATAAATGCAAACGAAAATCAAATTAGAAAAGTAGTCACTTAATAAATTAATTAAGTTACAGCTCGTCAAGAATAGGAGCAAGTCTCAAAAGTGCGATATCGGACCGCCCACGAGGTGCGCAGTAAATAGTAAATACTCAGGCGCGTTGAGACCTTTGAAGAGTGATGTGCTTGCAATGTGAATGTACCTACACAGAGTTAGATCTGGCCACGCGTAAAGTACATCCTTTTTCCTTCGAATGCTGCCTCACTCTTTCTTCTACGTATACATAGAGAATCTCAAACTTTTTCCTATTACTTACGAGTCTTATTTAATTAAGTGTTCAAAATTTCCACCAACTACTTTTATGTAATCATACGATCGTTGTTTTAACTGTGCACGAACATATCTGGTGTTATTCGCTGACAGTCCATGTACAATTTATGCCTTACGTTCCTCTCCATTAAGCTTCAAAGGTGGATGTCTAATGGTGTCAGATCCGGTGATCTGGTTGACCACTCCACTGCACTTCGTGTGATCTATCGCTCAAGAAATCTGTAGCCTAAAATTTTCCTACTGGCTACCATAATGCCTCTCCCACATTGTGATATTGGAAGAATGTCCCAACTTCATGCAGTTCATCATCGTCTTTTATCACTTGGGTGATAGTGAGATCTATCAAATTCATTAGTACATTAAGATAAATTTCTCCATTTACATAAATTCGCGAGAATAAAAAGAGAGCCGATGATATCTGCCAGAATTCCCGGCCAGACATACATTTTCTCTTGTCTTTGCATATAATTTTTCCTATAAGGAGACGGGCTTTTGTTAGACCAATAATTTCAGTTGTGTCTGTTATTAGCTTATCATCAAATAAAATACTCATGCTCAAATCTTAAAACCAGATTCTATAAACCGAATTTGGGTTTTCCCAAATATGGTCAGACACGATCTCTGATCGACGATCCTAGGCCATCTTCATTTACCTCATGTAAAGTAGTAATTTTATTGAGAATTTTGGGAAATAATCTAGTAAGTTTAAAAATGCTATGAGTGAAGCTCCTAAACACTCTAGATTCTTTAGATAGCTGTCTAATACTTGCTAGAAGTCCAAGTGCACCCATTGGTCCAGCTTCGTTGGCTACAGTACGTACGCAATTATTTCCTATTTTCAACTGAAGTACTTTCATCCGTTATGTACTGGAGTTGAACGTTATTATCCGGAAAGCGTTCATTGAAAATGCGAACAGATTTGTGTTAAAAGATACTCTCTCGGAAACGAAAATTTTTAACCTACTTCAAAAAAGGTGGAGGTTCTCAATACGTCTGTATACATACATTATTTTTTATGTATGTTCGGGTATAATTTTTGTGCTTGTGAGCCGATTTTAATTATTCTTTTTTCATTCGATTCAGAATAGCGCCAAGGGCCAACTTAAAAAAAAAAAAAGTAACAACTAAAAAGTAAGAAATAAATGTTTTATACAATTTAATACTTATTTCTTGTATTGCTAATGTAATTTGTTGTATTATATAATTATTATTAATTGTTTTATATAATATTGAAGTCGGTGCCATATAATATTAGTAATGCAAATGCCGGCCTCGGAAATGTTAAATGTAAATTATATAAAACAATTAATAATAATTACATAATAAACAATAATTTCTTAATTACATGAAACGGAACAACAGATAAGTATTAAATTGTTGTAGAAGACATTTATTTCTTGCTTTTTAGTTAAGTTACTTTTTTTAACTTATACATGTCCCGGCATTTTTAAAATAAAAAAAATATTTCGATAGTTTTCCTCGATGTTTCCTTTGAGATTGAACATCCTGTATATAGTTTGAAAAATGAAACAAGAAACAGACCATCTTCATTTAAATCTATTTTAGAATTCCTTTAATTTCCTTATTTAATTTAAAAAATATTCTTAATATGCGACGATTTTCGTTGAATTGGCAAACTTTTCGGCAATTTATGTTCAAATAGAGATAGTACTACGCATTCATATAACCGAATACCAATTATACAGTGCGGAAAAGAAGTATGGACTACCCCTAATAATTTGGTAGTCTTCAGGTTTTATGGAAAACGCTTGAACACATCGATTTAGTTTTCCAGTTTCCCATGTTCTGTTAGAATTCATTTCTTTTTTTATTGACATCTGTCAAAAGTATGACGTCATCGACTTTTTTCTTAAATGACAATTTATGGCGTGTGATACATCATTTGAAAGCTCTTTTTTCATTCAGTACGTTTCTTGATTTGTTTGCGATTGTGTGGTGCCGTTTCAAAATGGCGACCGTTCAATTGAGAAAATTATCTTAAATTAATTCCCAGTAAAAGAATAACTTTTTCTTGTTTCATCAAAAAGAGAAAGCAAACATAATCACACTAAGGCAGTCCTAGGGCTTTATCATTCAATGCCTGTCCTTACATTATGTTTCTTGACCTGAGCTTGTTTTTAAATCTATAATGGGAAAAAAATTCGATATCTCAATGTCGTTGCAATAGTAGTTCTAGTTATACTAACGTCTTAAAAAACCTTACTAATGTTCAGCCTTACCACTTGTCAATACTGATGTTAATTTTTATTTGTGTTTGGTTTGTCTAAGCTTACTATGACCAAAACTGCTATTGCAACCACATTGAGATATCAATTTTTTTCCCACCACGGATTTAAAAACAAGCTTAAATCAAGAAACTTAATGTAAGGGCAGACATTGAATTATAAACCTTAGGACTGTCTTAGTGTAATTATGCTTGCTTTTTTTTTCTGATAAAACAAGAAAAAGTAATTCTTTTACTGGGAATTAATTTAAGATAACTTTTACAATTGAACGGTCGCCATTTTGAAACAGCACGACAGAATCGCAAAAAAATCGAGAAACGTAGAGTGAAAAAAGGGCTTTCAAATGATGTATCACACGCCATATATTGTCATTTAAGAAAAATGTCGATAACGTTCATATCTTTGATAGATGTCAATAAAAAAACAAATGAATTCTAACAGAATGTGGATTCTGGAAATTTAAATCGACGTGTTCAAGCGTTTTCCATAAAACCTGAAGACTACCAAATTATTAGGGGTAGTCCATATACTTTTTATATACTTCCACATATACTTTTTTTCCACACTGTATATGTACCTATGCAAAACCGACGCAATTATACACGCTCTGCATTCTACACAACGACGTATCTGCGAATTTTTCAACGACGATAACAAATAAACAATGGCACCGAGACATTTCAAATAGCAATAACCGATTTTTATGGCTACGTTATCGTCAGTCCACAAAGAAATCCTTCAGGAAACAGCGCAAATAAAATACCTGTAAAGCTATTTTTCAAAAATCACATACATACTTGAGAATCAACAGCTACAAGTCCACAAAACGCACCAACAACACAAAACGACGAAAACTTCCGTTGTCCTTTTTTTTTCGTAATCGAGGCGGTACCGGTCGTCCTCACGGCAAATAGTACCGTTTTCACGAGCAGCCACACGTCCCAATTTTAGCGGCAGTACCACGACGAGGTACTATCGCTAGTGAAATGCCGCTCGCGATGTCGATTTGTTTTATTCTTGTTGTATATCCGCCGATAGGTATGCATATTAATTAGTACGGGCGAGAACGTGAAAATTTAAACGACGATTCTTGTACTGCTCGTCAAGAATAAGAGTAAGTCTCTATCGGACCGTCCACTAGGTGCGCAGTAAATAGCCTGGTCGAAGTGCCGTAGTAAAAAGCCGAATGCTACCCTCACTCTTTCTTTTACGTAGAGAAATCTTACACCTGTTCCTATGACTGATGAGTAGCACATGGAGTAGTGGTGTAATTCTTCGTAGCACCTCTTCCGGAGTATGGGTGTGTTTGTGCTTGTCTCTATGTGTAACCTTGTCCTTCGTCATCTGACGCTTTAGGGGTCGATTTATGTGTATCCAAACTTTGTTTTATAGTCTGAATATAATTTCAAATATCTAAGCTCTAATACTGTTTTAACTAAGAATAGACTTCGTTTTAAGTATAGATTAATTTGTTAAGAATAGATTCATTACTTTACGAAAGCACTATATATACACTCCTGGACAACATAAACGGATTTGTGAAACTTTATTAGCATTATTACTTTTTTTCGAAAATTTAAATCACAGTACCTACGTGACATAATTAAATGATTTCAACTAGTGTTTAACAAATTAGAATGATATTATCGGGATAAAATGAATAAATATCAGAAAAGAACAATAATGTAAAATGTAATGAAGACGATGGTGATTAAAAAAAATTGAAAGTAAAATTAAATCATAAGAATTTTAATTTACTAGCGCGTATATACTCTAGCTCTTATCACTTCTTCCATTCATCTGGGAATGCTATTAATCAAATGGTGAATGGTTTCTTGAGGAATATTCTCTCGTTCGACAAAAACGACTTATTCGAGTTCCCTAAGAGTCATAAGGACAGGTATATAGCACCTAATTGATATCTTTAATGCATCCCTTATATACTCTATGAGGTTCATGTCTTGGTTTCTTGCGAGCCAGTTTATAGTTGAAATATTCACAAATCAAAGATAGTCCAGTACCTCTCTAACAACGTAAGGCCAAGCAGTATCTTGCATAACAAATGAAATTGTCCCCGACAAATGGGGTAAATGGCTACACATGCTCTTCTGCGACGTTTTCTACGTAGAAATATGCATTCATAGATTTTCCTCGTATAAGAACCAAATTTGTGCGACCATCGAAACAAATTCGTCCCCAGAACATTATTGATCCACCAAAAAATCCTCGAAGAGATATTGCAGGCAGCAAACCGCTCTCCTGGCCTCCGCCAGATTCGTTGATGTTCATCCGGTTAATTAAGACTTAAGGGGGGAACACACTTACCCGACGCAACCCAACGCGACGCAGCTCAACGTCATCCGCCGCCTTATCGAATATTGGTGGGTTGTGCATATCAGTTCGACGCAAGTACAATGTACCTATATCATGTTAGTTTGGTCAGCCACACAAGTTTCGTGAAATGCAGAGTTCTGAGGATGAATATGAAGAAGAGATGGAAGAAATGGCAGCAGCTGCAATCTGCTTGCTTTTAACAGCGAACAGAAAAAATTGGGTTCATGAAGTGAACCTCGCTAGAGACGTATCTGGCGAATATCATACGTTAATTTCTATATTAGAAAAGGAAGAAAATGCTGATCGATTTCACATGTCGATTTTCGGATGATGAAACAACAATTTGATTATTGTCATGGAGCAATAAGGGAACTTCCGACAGTCTTGACCCGACGCTACTCGACGATAATCTGGACCGTGGGGATGATGGTTGTAACGCGTTGCGCAGAGTAGAGTGGAGCTGCGTCACGTCAGGCAAATGTGCACGTGGGTAATAGTTTCTTGTGGAAAACTGGACATTGGATTGTCGTCGGGTGGCGTTGAGTCGCCTCGCGTTAGGTTGCGTTAGGTAAATGTGTTTCCCCCTTTAAGGAGGAAACACACTTACCTGACGCAACCCACCGCGACGCGAGACAACGTCACCCGCCGCCTAATCGAATGTTGGTGGGATGTGCATATCAATTCAGCTCAGAATTCAGCTTCAATCAGCTCAGATTGACTAGATTCCACCGTGTCAGAAGGAAGAGGTGGACGTTTTTTGAGGTAACCTTGGAATAACCTTCTTCAAAACAAACACTTCCGACAGTCTTGACCAGATGCTACTCGACGATAATCTGGGTCGTGGGGATGATGGTCGCAATGCGTTGCGTAGAATAGAGAGGCACTGCGTCACGTCAGGCTAATGTGCACGTGGATAATAGTTTCTTATGAAAAACTGGACATTGTATTGGCGTCGGGTGGCGTTGAGACGCGTCGCGTTGGGTTGCGTCAGGTAAATGTGTTTCCCCCTTTATTCTTGTTTCGTCTGAAAACACAACTCGCTTCTAATCGTGAATGGTCCAATTTACGTGTTCTCTTGGAAAACGCAGTCTAGTAACTCTATGTTATCTAGTGAGCAGTGATGCAACAGCTGGTCTTCTATTGTCCAATGCTTCTTCATTAAGCCTTCTCCTGACTGTTCGTCCAAAAATTGCTACATTTCGAGTTGCTGCTAGGGTTCTGATTAGCTCTAAACTAATAGAATGCCTGTCTCTTAAGACGACTTGTATAAGATGTCGCTCATCTCTTGCATCTGTAGAATTCTTATGAATTTGTCCTGGGCTTCTATAGTAACTTCCAAATTCATTGAGACGATTAACTGTTCGATTAATTGTCGGTTGTCTGACTCCTAACAAATTAGCCACATATCGCTGCATGATAGAGATTGAAGGAGAGATTAACAGACACTTAATTTTCAGCGCTTACAACGCTTCATCCGTTTAATAGGTCCCACGACCTTTTATAATTGATGCTTTTGCACCACATATGGTGGAGAAATGAGCTTTCTTGTACAGATAGTGGAGAAATCGGTTAACATTTCATGAGTATCGCCAGTACTAATCAGAATAAGTACTATTCTTCTAGCACAATTATACTTTGACCCCTTGATGATTCGTATGTACCTGAAGATCGTATAAATGAATTACAATATCGGTCAAATTCGAATCGCTTGAAGGCATGGAGCCCATTGTTAAAAAAAATACCGACTTATGTACTTTGACCTAAGTTCTTTAAGGTACGGAAACTGTTAAATTATTTCACGAATCACTTTCTGGAAAGCCACGTCTTTTTTTAAATCAAACAATTCGTTTTAATAATCGATGTTGTAATATTCAATTAGTTTTAGAAGATAATTCTGAAAAGTTCGCGTTAATTGAAGACAAATTTGTTCTGCATATATGTATTTATAGTAGGCACATTACATAAAAAGAATAAACACTCAAAGTTTCCAGCATGACAGTCGTGTATTGCAAAAACAAAAACAAACTATAATGTTTATATTCAGTAGTATTAACTACTGCACTTAAGAACTAGGACCAAATTTTTGTCAAAGATTTAGGATAGACATCATAGTATAGTTACGTAAAATCGCAATATATCATGTAAAGTAGTTGTAATTTGATGAAAATAATTAAATGAGAATTATACCTTGTTCTATAAGTATTATTTGACACTGTTTGCAACTATGTGACGACTCTTTAATTTTAAGGAATATTTTTTGGGCTATTGGACTCGATAATGACATGATAAAATAAATTAGAATCACCAGTGAAGAAATACGAGTAATATAGAGTTCTAACCGATGTTTGATCGGTTTCACCGATGTAACTCGTATTTTATATTGATGATTTATACTCGTAGAGTATAATTATTTAGGGCTTTATTTTGGAGATTTGTAAGAAACGAACACGGCAATCGTTTTAAATATAACTTATATTTATACATAAATACAGTGCTGTGAAAAGATATAGACTCACCTTTAATTTGGACCACATCATGAATAAAACTCAAAACTGAAAATAATTTTATGGATTGGAGCGGTTCATGCGTACGTGAAATCAGTGTTTTATATTCTATATAGTGTTATGTATTCATAAACTCACTGGTGTTTCTATATTTTACTTGGACTAATGTTTGGTCCATTTACCCTTATTTTTTTATTACATTTAATAAGCGAATGTTCATACTATTTATTAAGATGTTTAAAATTGCCTCTGGAATTTCGTTGCAGGCAGCTACAGTTCTGCGCTTCATTTATCAACGCTTTCAGTTGAAGGCTTTGTTGGACTGTGAACTGCTCTTGCCATAATCCCCCATAGATTTACTATCTGGTTAAATCAGGATTTTAAATGCTGACCCATGTCAGCATAAGGTTGATTCCATACTATTGAAATCAGTTTTTTGTAGACCTTACAGAATGAATTGGTGCATTATAATGTTGAAATATTGCACCATCATCTTCAGTAAGGGTTATAAATGGCAACAGGTAAGGTTCTAACAGGTTTTGATAAGCAGTCGCATTAATTTTGCCATTTACGAATGCCAGTTAGCTTTTCATACCCTTTTTGAAAGCTGCCCATATCATAATAAAACCAACTTTTTGAGGTATTGTCAAAATTTTTGATTGTTTTCGTCTTGACTGACATAATTTTTCGCTCCTTTCGTAAATTATGCCAATAATAGCTAAACCCATCCTGTCCATCCAAATTAGATCTGTTTTCGTCGCTAAAGATTACATGATCTTAAAAATGTTTGTTTTGAACATACTCTGCAAGTTTTAATCTGATTTCTATGTGGTGCTGCTTAAGTGCAGGTTTCTTTAAACATTATTCGTATTTAAAATGTCCTAACTTCGCCGTCCATTTTCTTATGATACTGCGATCACAATCTAAATTAAAACGACGGGTAATCTGAGAACGGGATGCTCCTGTAGTTGATAATTCCCTCAGAATAGCACTCTTTGTCGTCGGTGAAAATTTAGACGGTCACCCTATCGTACTGGTTCGGCTTTTGGAGAACTAGAAAGCAATTTTGGTGACATTTGGTGTAATTTACAAGATTACTCTAAAGGTGCAGGCTGACCACCTTACTCCCTCGACCTTAACCCAGTCGATTATGTCGATTATTTTCTCTACAGTTATCTGAAAAATAGCGTCTATAAAAATTCACCGAGCTAATAGAGAAGGTTTGTGAACTGACACAAGACTATAGTATAATTTGTCAATAAATACAGCTCTCTATTTTTCGTGTAGGATGTTAGCCAAGTAGATATGTAGCTAAAGACCTCATTTCTTTCAAATACCCTTCCACCAGTTCAATTAGATATATTATTTCTCGATTTTTCTTTGAAAAACAAAAATTGAAATTTGCAATGTTTTTTCGGTCACGCTGTAGCAAAAAGAAAAATAAAATGTTAAATAATTTGCTTCTAAGGAATAGATTTCGCATATAGAATTGGCCCATTTTCCCGGAATTTAAGTTTTCATTTTAATGAAGACATTTCAATTAAATTAAAAATAATATAGGTATACCATTACAATAAAATACCTGGCCACTCAACACCAGTCAGATAATAACCTGGTGTTCTCCAAATACTTTCTTGCACTCGTATTGTTGTGGGTCCGCGTCTTTTTAATGGGTATAGATAGAATAATAATAGTCGGGAATATCCAAGCCGGAGCTACGACATCTGCGGTTATATACAGAATGAGGAGGAATCTTCAAAACACGTTTTAATATCCAGTCAGAACACTTCTTATGGTAACTGAGAAATCCTTGGTGTCATTAGCATCTGTTTATACATGTATGGATACAGGAACGTGGTACTCTCGTGTCATTTGGAAACAGATACGTTGCAAAGTAATTTTCAATATTATGTATTAGAGAATCTAGTTTAATCATAACTGTTTTGTCGTACCAGAAAAAATATAAATAGTTATCATATAATATTAATTAAACAACAAAATCACAACACATCGATTGTATAACAAATCATTTACCCACCAAATAGGTGCCATTAATCCACCAAATAAGTGCTCATGTTACTGCAATTGTAATTGATTAATGATTATACAGTTTTGTTTACAAACTAGTTACGTTTCGTGTAACAACCGAACGGTTTTTAAAAACTTTTACAATTTGACTTAAAACGAACAGAACGAACTTTATTTCTGGATTAATTATACAATATATATTTTATGTTAATTACAAGAGAGTATAATACAGACTGACTGTGTGACCTACGGAACTAGAACAAAAGTATAATGAAATTTAATAGTCAGCAATATATTATCATCTTATTCTTATATGCTGCGGTGCAGTGGGATGACGTAACTCCTCCACCCTTAGAGGGAAGTTTTATCGGGAACAAGTAAAACTTTCACATTGGATTTTTCACGTGATCCGGAGTTTTGGGGTTCTTCATCGTCAGGCTGGATAGAGGGCTTTCTCGAACTCCATCTCCAAATTTTATGAACAATAAATGCTATAAAAATAACTACCATTATAGCATATAAAGGGATTGTCCATAGATTAGGTCTGATTAAGGGGTTGTCATCAGGATTAATCAGTTTTATCTGCTGTTGCTCTTGCTGAAGCATATGTAATTGATCAAGCGGGATATTCTTAATGTTTACTTTGATAGTGGAATCGTTATTTTTTATTTTCGATATTTTTATCTCAGGTAATAATAATGGTTGACCTTCTAGAACTTCTTCTTCATTAATGTACCTGTATGCTGGAGTTTGAAAAATACACTTTGGTGGTAATGTAATAATTGCCTTGTAATGTTGTAAAGTCCATTTTTTCACACTGAATTTGGACCTTTAGAGGGCCTGGGAATATAGCGATATAATAGCCATTAGTGATTTGTTCAATAAAGTGGCTGTTAATTGATATAGGTGTTTGCTCGCAATTAGTATTGTTGCCAGATAGTTGTAGTAACGAGAATACACAGTCTTCTTCCCGAATTCCATTAATTAGGTTATTGTCCTCACAAAAATATACAGGGTCCATATTTCGGCATGGCAGCGGCTGGTACTGATAAGAGTCACTGCCCATGATAAGGTAAGTATTTTCAGGTATAATAGTGGTAGACATTGAGGTAGGTATGGAATACAGGTGGTAATGGAAAAATTTATCAGGATGTACAAGAGGAAACTCTAGTGCGAATATTAACCGTTTCCCTAAATAAAATGCTTTTACCTGAACTATATCATAATACTTATATAAGTCATTTTTGTTAAAATACATCAATTGTTTTTGTGAATGAAATTCCACAAGTTTTTCGACAATGGCCTCCATCTCGTCTAATTTTAAAATGCTATGATGTAAAGTTCCCAATTTCGCGAAAGATATACTATTTTCAATATTTGTTAATAATTGCATAACCATACTTAGATTAATACTTAATTGATCGAGTACATCGCAAATCCTCATGTAACGTGAAAACTTGAATACAAATTTGTTCAAATTATTTTGAATTCTGTCTATACCATTAGTAATTACATCTTGGTTATGTAATACTAATGAAAGTGTTTTATTATAATTGTCTAAAATTTTAGTTGTTAAAGAAATCTGTTTATTGACTTGAGATATTATTTGCCTTTGCTTGTCTTGCAAATTTTCAATAGCAATCATATTTTACTGCATCTTCTTGATCTAGATTTCCAGAAATTGATTTTATTATTGATCCCAATCCATTTATTAAACCCCTTTTTAGACGATTATTATCGAAAAAAGGATATATAGAATCAAATTTATTTTCTACCGATTCTAATTGGAATTGTATACCTTGATTAAAGTTTTGCAACGCAAATGAATATGGTGAACTTAGTTCTTGTTCTATAGTTTTTGTAACATTAACATATTGTCGTTTTATTATATTAATTTGATTTGATATAGGAATTAAATCAAAATAATGAAGGAAGGTGTGGGTGGCAATTTTGACTCTTGCATACCCTAATTTGAACGGAAGTATACCTGGATTTTTATTTAGGTTAGTTATTTCCATTTTCGGTACTTGGGCCAGGACGAGGGTCCCTAGAGTGATGAGCCTGTAACAATGTTTTTCGTTGTAATCGAGGCTTTTTAAATACTTGCTTATGCAATGTTCGCTTTTTTGTTGTTAATTTAATATCATCTTGTCCTGTAGCTATCTCTTTTCTATATCTGGGTTCAATTTTATCACGATTTGGTAAAATTTTGTAAGCAGGTTTCTCCAAAGTATACGTAGGAGGTTCAATGCGCTTTTCGTTTTGTTTACTTATTATATTCTCTTTGCGTGTTTGCGAGATATTATGTATGTGATCATACATTAAGCGTACTTTTTCTTTGTGTAATTCTATATAATTTGTGATAAGTGCCTTATTAAGATCAATATCGAAAGGATCATTGGTATCTAAGTGACCATTAATAATTTCAATTGGTTTTAATTTTGTAACAGAATGTATTGAATGATTATATCCCCAAATTGCATATGGCATTAAATCTATAATATTGGAATTTGGCATTTTTATGTTTAAAACTCTTAAATGTTCCAAAATGGTCGAATGAAAACGTTCGATTACACCATTACTATTAGGATTCTGTGGCGTAATGTAATGAATATTGATTTTATGTAATTTAATAAAATCATTCATAACTTTATTTTTAAATTCAGTACCATTATCAGATACGAAACTTATTGGTAATCCGTGGTGAGACATATATTTTACAATACATTGTATAGTATGTATCATGTTAGCACTTGTCATTGGATAAGCTTGACCATATTTAGAAAATGAATCCACGATTGTTAAAAATTTTTGATTTTTAATTTGAAGTGTGTCTAAATGTACGACTTCAAATGGTTTGTTTGCTGTAGGTGTAAGTTGTAAAATAATACGATGAGGATTTCTTTCATATTTTGTTGTTTGACAAATGTCACAGTTATTGATATGATTTTGAACATCAATTTTTATATTCGGCCAGTAATATTTTCTGCGAATCTGTAGTTCGGTTTCGGTTATACCTCTGTGGTTTCTTTTGCCATCATGTATATATTGTACTAACTCTTTTTGTCGTTCTGAGTCCTGAATATCTTCCAAAAGACAGGTACATCGTACTAATTTAAAAGTGGAATTTTTAAATGTATTTTTAATTACGTTACAAAGGTCTGGTATGATATTTTCATTTTCAATAAAGATTGCGTAAATTTTGTTCGGTTCAATATAATTTTTAAAGAAATTAATTGTATTGGTTTCAATTTGATTTTTAACAAAATTTACAATGGTTCTGGTTTTTGTTTGAGAAAATAATTTTTGTATAATAGGTTCTCCCACAGGCATATTCACTGTTTTTATTATAATTTGATTTTGATAATAGTTTAAAGGTTTTTCTGAAATTTCAATAAGTTGTACAGGATTTTCAGTACTACTGTGAGCTGTTTCAGTACTTTCATCTAAAGCTGTTTCTGTAGTTTCACCATTGTTTTGATTTGGTGGTTCGCTAATGTTTGCTATCATTGATAAATTGTCATTGTCAGGTAATTGATCATCATTAAGATTATTGTTAGTTTCAGGTGTATTATTAATATCAATTGATTGATTGTCACCAGTTGATAACATTTTGTTAAAACTATCCATGAATTCTTCAAAGGGAGTTTTGCCTAAATTCTTATTTAAATTTGGGTTTTCTGAAATATCTTTAGTATGAATTTCGATACTAACAGGAATTTTTATTCTCGCAATTTCATGAGAATTAATTTCGTGACATGACGTAAGAATTCTTGGTGTCTCTCTATATTTAAGTTTAATTATTGAATTTGGTGTTATAATACAACGATTGGCAATATCAATTCGTGCACCTAAATTTTTCATTGTATCAAATCCAATCAATCCATCAAAATAATCGTGAAATCTAAACAAATGAAATTTAATATATCCTTGTTCTTTGAATTCTGGAAAATATGCAATATTTGCACAAGATTTACAATTATATTTTTTGAAAACTGTACTAAGAGAAAAATGTTCAGTATAAATTTCGTTAGAAAAATATTTTTGTGCTATATTAGGATTAAGTAAAGATTTTGTTGCGCCCGTGTCGATGAGTAATTTTAAAGGCGGGTTTTTAATTTCAATATATGGCAATTCTCTCTTATCTGAAACAACATGCAATTCTACAACGTGTCCTTGTTCGATTTCCTGGGTCATATGAAAATTTTGAAAATTTTCGATATCATTTTCATACACATCTGTATTTTCGTCAGAGTAATTATTTTCGTCACAAGTTGGTACTTCATAAAAAGAATTTTCATCGTAATTTTCTTCTTGATCGACATTAAATAATTCTTCCGAAACAAAATTAGAAGGACCAGCTGATTGAAAATTATTTGATCTAAAATTTTGTTGACGATTAGGAGTACTAATACGAGTAGTTGTACTCATAGGGATTGGTTTGTACTGAGCGTTATTATTATTTTGACCTGGTTTCCAAACATTATTATTTTGTTTTCCGAAAACTTGTCGATTAGTTAAGAATCTTTGAGGGGGCAAATTTTGTCTAGGCTGAATTTGAATCGGCCCTCTTGGAAATTGAGAGTGTGTTGGTATCTTAATATTTGAACCCATGTGTGAATTAAATGGTAATCTTACATTTTGATTAAAATTTTGTTGCTGAAAATTTGGTCTAATATTATTATTATGATTAGGTTTATTTGTCGATGGTTTTTGGAAATTTTGCTGGCGGGACATATATCTAATATTATTATCTTCTATCATATATTTTAAAGCTTCTGCCAAATTTGTTGGTTTCAATGACCGTATCATTGATTGTTGAGGTTCTCGCAAGCCGACAAATAAAGTTCTCAAAGCCTGGTTGTTATAAGTAAGTAATTTACTTTTACGAATATTTTCGTCAATTTCATGTAAGCTAATATAATTATGCAATGTGTTTAAATTTGCAATAATTCGATAATAAAATTGTACACAATCTTCGTTTGGTTTTTGTCTTAAGCCAATTAAATCTGCCAAAAGACTATTTTCATCACGTTGATCCCCAAAATTAGTGATCAGAGTATTTTTAATTTCCTCCCAATTTTGTGCGCCACTGATAGAGATAACCTCTTCAGCACGTCCTTTTAATTTTGATATGATACTATTAAAAATAAAACGATTTTGTGGACAATTTTCATTTTCTGGTGTGGAATCCCAATATGTATTTAATACATCTGATGCCATTGATATAAATCTAAATAAGCGACATGGCGACTCGTCAAATTCAGGTACTAACTCTAATGGTTTTACCTCGATTCTTGGCCTTGCCATTGTGATATTTAAATTACTTGAATTAAAATTTATTAAATTACTTTGAATATTACTAATAGGTAATATTGATTTATTAGATTTTTGTGACTTTTCTGTCGTTAAAAAGAGTTTAAATATTTTATCTGTTAATTCGATTATTTCCGAATCAATATCGACACTAGAGTTTGGCAGTTCCTGATTTCTTTGTGAGTCTGTCATACAAGGAAATTAAAAAGGAAAGCAAGTGACTTACAGTACTTTCTTCATTCCTTTCTCTCTTCTGGTGAATACTGCTCTCTGTGTGATGGTTCTGAAGTTCGTCTTTTTCGCCAGATCCTCGATGGACCAATTCCTCGATGGAATGCTGTGTTCTTTCCAATTAAGAAGATGACACTTCACAAGTTATCCGGTATGGATGTCTTTTTGGAAATCCTCACGACTGCGCCAGTTACGTTTCGTGTAACAACCGAACGGTTTTTAAAAACTTTTACAATTTGACTTAAAACGAACAGAACGAACTTTATTTCTGGATTAATTATACAATATATATTTTATGTTAATTACAAGAGAGTATAATACAGACTGACTGTGTGACCTACGGAACTAGAACAAAAGTATAATGAAATTTAATAGTCAGCAATATATTATCATCTTATTCTTATATGCTGCGGTGCAGTGGGATGACGTAACTAACTGTTTGTATTCCATATAAGTTTATTTGTGATAAATATTATTCTTATTACATAGTACGTGGTTACTTTTTAATACACTGTCTGAAATGTGGTGTAAAACTTAACACCAATTTCGCACCAAAGGAGATATATATCTCCACCAAAACCAAATAGCAATTTAGTGTGAAATAAACACCACAAAGGCGTGGTAGAATGTTACCATTCACTGATGTGAATTCTTATATTAGCAATTGAGTAAATCAACAGGACGTCTGGTGTAAGCTTTATGTCAATGTTACACCTTTTATTGTCCATATTGCATAATGAAATAGAATAAACCATCTTTGAAATATATACTTTGGAATATACTTTATTATCGTTTTCTTTTAATATACACAGTTAACTTATTTATTCCACTAATGATATATTAGTGGAGTTTTAATAAACTTGGCTATAATAACGACTATGTTTGTCTCATAGAACAGACAAACTATTTGGGTACAAGTTGATTATTCAGGAATCATAAATAGAGGCATTGCTGCAGGTTTTAACAGTTGCTAGTAATTTTCATTGAGATTTAGTTCTCGATTAAAATAAAATGTATTCTTGATAGTGTGTATACGAAGTTTGGCTAAAAATGAACCGGACTGAGTATCAAACAAATATTTATTTAATATTTAATACATTTTAAGAGTAATCACCTTCTATGTACTACCCTTCTTGATCCACACACCACTCCATACGAATTCTCCATTGGGAAAAACGATGTTTGAAGTCCTCAGGTGAAAACGCTTGCAGAAGGTTTGCCTTTTCTTCTTTTACCTCATCCAGTGATGAAAAATATGTTCCCTTGAGTTCAGTTTTAATTTTTGGGGAAAGGTAAAAATCACATGGGGCTAGATCTGGCGAATACGGTGGGTGTTCGAGGACAGGAATATTTCTTTTTGCCAGAAGTTTCTTAATCGAGAAATCATTGTGAGCTAGGGCGTTGACTTGGTGAAGCACCCACCCCCCTTTCATTGTGCAATAATTTCTATCGCCTCTTGAATGTTTTCATCAGTTGTTGCACTGCGTGGAGGTCCAGTGTGTTTGTTGTCTTCAGCATTTTCATGAACTTCTCTGAAACGTTTGTGCCACTCAAACATTTGAGTTCGCGACATGCAGTCATCTCCGTACTCAATTTTGCGAGGAGTTTGATGTTAATTCCCTATTTGTATTTCAAGCTTGACATCATTGCGGCAACAAACACAAAGAAGGTTGAATAAAAACTATTTCATTATTCGCTATTTTATACGCAATTTTACTGGACAATTGAGGTTTAGTGGTGGTACTCAGAAGGAAAATAGAGCTCACAGAAGCTGCCTAGCCATCTTCCAGACGGTTTTCCTAGAAATTTCTGAGGCAAATCCGGTTTATTTTTAGCCAGATCTCGTATATTATCATTATTAAATAATACGCAGACAATAAAGGAGAAATAATAGACATAAAATTTATATTATTAATTATTTATTTGTGCATTTATATTACCTTGTTTGCTTTGCTGCGAAACAAATAATTTACGCACATATACATAATATCTATTCGGTGAAATCATCCAGCGCCTCATAAAATTCAATACATTATTCGGTTATCTTGGCAAAAATTTTTAATAAACTTGGCCAACACAATTAATTTTTGATTTTTGAGGCACATACCAGCATTTATGTGCCCCACCAACCAACACACCATTTTGCAAATAGGCTTCAATCATGCACATACATTTTCTGCTCTGTAATGAAAATCATAATTCAAAAACTGCTTGAGAATCATAATAACAAGCACGATTGGTTACAAATGGTTAACGAATTTTAATTATTTTGAAATTCACAACTGCCATTTACAAAGATAATTTTTGATATATTGGTATTTTATACTATGCATTGTACTTTGGCCAATGCATAATAAAATATTTTATTACGCCGATATGTAGGCTGTTTCAGTCATAAATTCATTTCAACTAAACCATAATTTGTCATTGTTTCCTCGAAATTTTCATAAAAGAAAATACTGTAGGTATATTTTGTGTAATGATTATCATCTTTATTCAAGATAAAGAATTGTTTCGCGAATGCCAACCAAATGAGAGACTCAACATTTTAGCTACTAATCTACGGCAATATGGATATGAATTCAACTCACATCTTACCACACTGTATATTTAAAGCATTATTTATATTCCACATTATGTAATATATTCTTTAAGGGTATCTAACAGTTCCAGAAATGCAAAACGATACTTCTTCAACATACCGTAAATACCAGTCATGCATGTTTTTCGTGATTTATTTAGTTTTTATTAATTCTATTCGATTACTTAACCGAAGATCCCTGATCGAACCCATATTGGACTAGAAACACTACAGTCTCAAATATTGCATTAACAGTCAAAGAATAGTGTATTAAACAACTTCCGTAAATGCCCAACTTAATTGGCCATTTTAATTTGTATCGTTTGAAGTTTTGACAGCTGACACAATTTCTCTTTGTCTTTGAGTCCATTCAGAAAATTACGGACAAAAAACAATATTTCGTAGTTCGAAATATTGTTTTTTCAATATAATTTTCATTATCTTCAAATTGTGCTCTTATGACATTAATTAATTGTGTTTTTATTCACACTGATTAACTATTTAACTTTTGTAACCCTGGGTTAATAATTTTATAATATAATTTTATAACAATTTTTAAGATGGATTACATCTTATATTTTAAATAGATTACAACATACCAAAGTTATAAATATACAGTGATTAGAAAAAAAATCAAATAAAATCTGTTAACATACTCTTAATTATAAATTTAATAGAAATCTCTAGTATGATACTTACGAGGATGTCATAATGAATTATAGAACTTTGAAGTTATCTTACTATAGAACTATAGCATAGGTATATTCTGCTTATTCACAAAATATTTAGTAATACCTAAAATTAATTCTATTTTTCTCATTGAAAATATTACTCTTAGTGTAAAGCAGTATGTCACCAGCAGTTGTAATTTGTTTTACTTAACACCAAGGCCATATGACACCAATTAACTAGGGACTCCCATTTATTTAATGCACAAAAATTATGTGGAATATTTTAATAACATTGATATACTTAATTTGACTTTAACCAGATAAGAGAGGCTATTTTGACATTTGTTGCTAATTAACGTTTCTGTTTTTTCTCTTTGTTTTCTTTTTTTTTTATCTTGCTTTTAACATATGTGTATAAGGAGCTCCATTTACATATTGCATAGTGTTTGGTGTTTATCATATTATAGTTATTTGAAATCAATTTAATCTTCTTATATCGTTAATGTTTTACCATACAAACATATGTAAATTTATTAAATTAATGTAAATTTTTAATATACGGCTTTTAGGTTTTTCTTTTCTATAGTCACGTTCTTTTCTATAGTCACTATTATTACCATAATTATGTGTAACCCTGTTATTGGAATCTTTTTTAATTTCTACTGGGATACCTTGTTTATAAATAAATAAATAAATAACGTAAACAAAATAATTCTGCTTTAAAAATATTAGTTAAATAAATAACATGTATTAATTAAAAACTACCAATTAAAACAAAGATATAAACATATGATACTGACTATAATCTTCTTAATAACACTATTAGCTATGAATTCTTTACTGCATCGTTGGCAACCTTGATTTTGGGTATTCTTTTAACTTTACATACATATTCTTATATCCCATCCCATATTCTTATTGGTTATATAAACATATTATTGCTCCTGTAGGCTTCGTCGTTAATAAGTGGATATATATACTCGACATCCTTGATCGACACAACAAATTATATAAATTTTATAAAATAATATGTGTTGATAAAGTTATTTACGATAAATTACCACCGTTAAGAGTCAGTAAAAGCCGTACTATAAGCTACCGTTCATTTTGTATATACGGTATTTTTTAATTTTTTCTTATAGCTTGTAGGGTCTGACAAAACTTAGTTTTTATGAAAACTTTTAAAACCTTTCTAAACCTTATTAAAAAAAAAAAAAAAAGACTCATAAGATTCCATACGCATCAAATAGATCCTAATAAAATTTTTACATTTCTCGAGCGTCGTATTTCATCATTCATTCATCATTCCAAAATTTCACTTTTTCTTAATACCTTGATTATAATTTTTATTTAACAATATAGATAGTATTAATATCTGCATCTTATATTTACTAACAATGGATTGATATCCGGATTAATCTGAAATAATGAGTATATACATTATTTACGTTTAATGATAAACGTTACATTAGATTAAAATATATCTTCTAAATCGATTGACTACGAAACACATTATAATTTAAATTTACACAAATCGTATTATGCATTTGAGGGGAAATATTGAATGTACTGAAAATAGCGTCTACTTCATATAGCGTCTTTCAATAAGGACGCTTGAAATTTGTTAGGTTATAACGGCCATGTTGTTAAAGCAAAATCTGTCAAATTTGTTGTTGCTCCGTTCCATAAACATTTCGCGTCTTACGTGATGTTTATTCTCGCCACAACCGTCCCATCGAGTCGACTATTCGACGTTTGGTGGCCAAATTCACGTCAACCGGTTTGATAATCATTAATCAGTCAACCTCAGTACGTCGCTGAAATGCAAGATCTGCTGAAAATATCGCTGCTGTGCGTGAGAGTGTACCGGAAAACCCGAGGCAGTCAATTTTATCCCGTTCACAGGAACTTGGCCTTTCTCCTACTTCAACTTTGCGTCGGGACTTGAATCTGCACCCGTATAAAATCCAACTGACCCAGGAACTTAAGGTATACGACGATAGGCCACGCCGTGTGTTCGCTGATTAGGTTCTGAAGCAGTTGAAAGTTGACCCAAATTTTGGTAAAGAAATCATCTTTAGCGGAGTCCATTTTTGGATGAATGGATATGTGAATAAGCAAAATTGTCGGATTTGGACGATACTAATTCACACGAGATACACCATGCATCCCGAGAAAGTCACTATTTTGTGCGGATTTTGGTCTGACGGAATCATCAGTCCGTACTTCTTCCAAAACGGAACTGGTATTGCCACAACCCTGAACGACGAGCGCTACAGATCGATGATAAAGAACTTCTTGTGGTTTCAACTGGATATGGATACCGACGACATGCGGTTCCAACAGGACGGCGCTATGTGCCACACAGCGCATGCCACGATAGACATTCTGCACGAGCAATTAGAGGGAATGGTTATCTCTCACAGCGGTGACGTGAACTGGTTACCGAGATCGTGCGATTTAACGCCTTTGGACTTATTTCTTAAATCGCTGGTATATGCAAATAAACCGCAAAAAAATGGTTGCTTTCAAAGTCAACATAACGAACGCCATTCCAGCAAATTCAGCCAGATTTACGAGACAAAGTCATCGAAAATTTTCATGCGTTATATAAATTTTCATCAAACGTTATATTCCATACTTAATGCTATAAAATATTCTTTCAAATAAAAATCGAGTGAATATCCCACACACATCTTGTGTTATTTACGTTTAAAAATGGAGCGTCCTTATTGAAAGACCCTTTATTAATATTCTCAATATCACATAAAATTGCATGTACCATTACGAAAGAATGTAATGAGACACGTCACGGGTCACGACATACTTCATGGAAAATGTTTTGAAAATTCGTCATTACATTATTTCTTGATGACACAGTACTAAATACTAAAGTTCAATTTTGATACTTCCTTACCATCTACAAAGCAGACTCAAAATATGTTTCTTTATCACAACACATGCAACACAAGAATCTTTAAATTATTATTTATTTAACTTATATTCTTGCGGACTAAACATTGAATCTTAATATGAAGTTTCTCACAATTGTTCCCCTCAGTTCGGACTACCACTGTATATTTTAAAATTTTAATTTAGAAGAGGTAATATGTAGCAATTGATTTGGTGTTCCTAATATTATTGGAACATCGATCAATAATTAATTCGATCTCCAATCCAGACTGATACAAAATGAAGAGAATTGATTTTTTTTTAGGTTTTCACTTAGTTTTATCAAAATTGTCACCCAAACACATAACCTCATCCGGCGCGATGAACTTTACCTTACTACAACGGATTGGGATTGCAAATCTACCATATTTTATAAGAATCTGCTCTAATTTGTGAAGCTCATAATGAATGACGCGTTCAAAATAGTCGTTCTTTTCCTATCTATGCAAGTAAAAAGATCATGACACGATAAAAATTTGTTTGGGCTAGGAAAAATGGCATTGGATGTGTCCTGGCATCGTTAAGAGCTAACAAAAATCTACGATTCTTCTTTGGAGGATATACAAGGTGTCCCAAAATATCTTAAGATCGATACCTCAGTTACTGTACTATATAGAAAGATGAACTAAAACTATTTCAAATAATCAAAAAAAAAACTTATTGATTACTAAATTAAAACTTTCCTGCTTTTATCAACCCTTATGCCACCACCCCTTTTTTATTTTCATAATGCACACCTACATATTTTCTACTGAGCATTGAATGCCCACTTCATTAGGATCTCAGGAGTGCCACTTACAATTAGTTCTTTTAATTGTATTTATCCATAAAAAAAATATTAATTTTAAATAAACATTAATATTGTTGTCCCAAAATATTAGGTTCTGAAATAATTAAACCCCAACCCATCTGTTTGTGTTTGCTAAAGGCTTAGCTACGTTTTAATTAATAAATTAATACTAATATTTCATATTTTATAAGTAAGTTGAGTAATTAAGAATTATTTTAAAATTAAAAATGCTTTTTTCTATGGAAAATTGTATGTACTTAAAATATTATGTAATTATTCAGACTGAGGTGGAGTTAATTTTCAGCAGAAACAAAATACATCCCAATTTTAAAATAAGAAGTTGAGAGTGGTTTCTTAAGGGTTGAAAACACAATAACGAAGTACGCAACCAGCAAAACTCTATAGAATTTAGAATATATAATTATAGATTAGGTGTTTGTTTTCTCTGAAATAATGGATATGTTACTTAAAAGAGAACCAAAAATACGGTAAAATACATGACTTACGCCTTGTATAAACTGATAGAACTCATTAAAACTCTGTTGGCAAAATAAGGTGAAAACTTAAAGAAAATTTCCCTTAGTTCGTATCTCTGGATGTCTTTAAATCTACTTTTTCTTATTTTTCAGTGTTGACCCTAGTACAGCTTTTATTATTGATAAGTTCATAACATATCCAAAATATCATAACACA
This sequence comes from Rosalia funebris, assembly GCA_037954035.1. Lineage (NCBI taxonomy): Eukaryota > Metazoa > Arthropoda > Insecta > Coleoptera > Cerambycidae > Rosalia > Rosalia funebris. Next base: position 10,960,174 of record JAZFAV010000003.1, on the reverse strand, counting down.
AATATTTGAAATCAAAGGTTAATTTATTACATTATATTTATGGTACTAATAAACAAATTTCCATTATCATGTTATGGAGAAATCTTTGAGAACAATAATTTTAGAAATGTACGTACCATTTATATTAGTTTTAAAATTTTATTTATTGTCTAGATAATTTAAAAATTACTATATTATATTTTAATTACTATTAAAATATACATTGTCGGTATATTTTCTTTAATCGTTGTTTCTACATACGTCACTTGTTTAGACTTTATTTACATAAAAAATGTAATGCCTTTGTGTTATAAAATAAACCATTGCGTTGTATCGCCCTCTTTTATTCTCATATTTCTATTCATTTAAAATTAACAAACCATGTAATGTGAAATATCACAACTATATAAAAAAATGAGTTTTAGATAGTTTCTATAGATATTGTCTATATTTTCCTTTTTAAGTAAAAACGATATTACATATTTACATTTTCTTTTAGTTTGTTTATCTAAAACGCACCGGTTAGTATGTATATTAATTAACAGGTGACGGTAATGTATCGTATAATAGTTCCCTGTGTGATATTTTAACTGTGACTTAAATACGTTTGCGCTATTGTTTATAGATGTCAGCACCATGGAATAATATTGCGCAAGGTTTAGCAACCGAAATGGATTATTACATTCCCTTACATAAGGATCATGTTGGCTTGCTCCGTACGTCAAATTGTGACGTGCCTTTTATCTCGTACAAACTTCTTACTACACATCACCCCATTTCGGTTTTCCCCTCTTATATAAAAAAGGACGGTATGCGCGACGTATTGCGTACAAAATTATTAGTGCATTTTGACTTATACGACCTTAAAGCGTCCTCTAAAAGATTCTAGTGTTTAGTTCCACCCGCAAGAGTTTTCCGAGAAGGTTTTTCATAGTATCATCTAAACGTGAGTTTTTTTTTTGACAATTTTGCTCTTTTCTATGTGTTCACTTACAGTTTTATTGTATATGTAATTTATTAAAATGTAGAATACGAGAAAACAGTAATTTGGTTTAGATGTAAGATACTTGCACAATATTTTACTAATTATCTAATGTTTTATTATGCATGTGTCAAATTACAGCTTCAAATTGGACTTTCTATAAATGATTTTGTATAAATAGTCATGATCATATCATGGATATTTAGATAAGTTAGGTTAAATACGAATAGATACAGTAGTTTTAAATAGAAAATACTTATCCTATAATTATAATTAATAATATATAAATCATACTTATATACCTATTGCAACTATAGACAATGAAAGAAAATATCTTGATTGATTTTTACATTCCACCAGTATGTTAATTGTTTTACTAGATCCTTAGGAATTCTAAGAATTGTGTCAATAATTGTACGAATTGAATTCGGCTTCGTATACTTGGGTGATACAAAACAACCCAGTTAAAATCAATATGGAAATTTTAAGGAAAGCCCTAACTAGTTTGTGAACTGTAAAGCCGATTAGTTACTAAACAAGAACAAGAGAAATTACAATATTTGAGCTAAATAATTATATATGTTAATGTGAAAATTTATTTAAACTTAATGATGTGACTTGTTAATTATCTTCGTCAGATACTTACGAAGCCGTGGTTATAAAACACAGATTCTTATGATTTATGTATTTTATTACATGAGTGTAGTGAAATACATCAAATTTTCGTATTCAAAATGACGTAACATTTTTATTTCCATCATATCGCAAATACTTTTCTTTTGCGCGTCCTTTGAACTCGATCTGGAGGTTATTGTCAAGGGCGAACTTCGAAATACTGATTATAATTTAATTATGTGGTAGCCAATAAAAGTAAATGATTTTTTAATGTTTTATTAGCGATATAATTTGACAGACTTGGATAGGTTGCCAGGAGAATCAAGGATTATCTATGCCAACAAATGAGATACCACCTACATATGTATGTCAGTACTTATCACAAAATCGTTAAAATTTCTTGGAATTGCCTATTTTATTACATTTATTATCATATTTTTGAAATAATATTTGATTCAAATTCAGTATTGTATGGATAATATTGTTACTTTGTATTATGATCGTCTTATACCATATACAGAGTATCTCAAAAATGAGGTATCCGCACCCCTTGTTTGATTTTCGAATAAATTCAAAAACGGTCGATTATTATCTTACATCTAATTAAAAATAATATTACAGACACTTTTTTAAATGATTTCCCCCTTTGGGATAATTAAAAAAATATTAAAAACAATTTAATGCAAATATGTTTACATTTTTAGTAATATTTTTGATATGAATATTCGTTTTGTAATATTTTTTTCAGATGATTGAGTAAAACTTTTCGTGTTTTTGAGTTTTGAAAAGATACGGATACGGATAAATAAACAAATGTACATGATGTCTTAAGAATTATTTTTTATTAATTTATTAATTGAGCCATATTTCACATTTCTGTGAGAATCAAATGCGAGAACGAATATAAATTTAGTATTACTTTTAGTACAATTCCAAGAACCGATTCTTATAAGCGAAAATTACCATGACGAACATACTATGTTGACTGTTTAGGATACCACAAAACAAGTGTAATGTACCTGTTTTGGCAAATTCATTTCTTATTTGATATGATACACATTGTACTTTCGTTTAAATGTTAGTAAACCTACTCCATGAGAACTCGAGATACTATTGGTGAAATATTAAGTATTGGCAAAGTACTACGTTTATTAGATTTCTATCTGATATTTTTATATGAGTGTACAAGGTGTTACATATTCAGTGTTAAATTAAAGTTGCACATACATATCAAACATAATTTGGTACTGTTTAGATTAAACTTATTTATTATACATACAAAACTTATTTGGTACTGTTTAGATTAAACTTATTATACATACATATTACACTATTATTGAGATTAAATGACAAATTTATATATTTAAAACCCATTTCCGACAATTACGTATTTTTTTTTAATTGCTGCTTTGCTGTCGTGTAATATGATGTACTTAAATTTGTAACGAATTCCAATATATACGTTTTAATGAATAATTGGCAAGAAAATCATATTAATAAATGTTAAAAATGCCATTTTCATAAATATAACAATCATTTAAAATTTCAGTCATAAAATATTTATGAGTGTTCTGAATTTCTTAAACAAAGTCCAAGTTTTTGTACAATTTTGTACAGGTGCCGGCGAATGTAGTGTGTACAATCCAGATTTAATAAGAATGATATACGGTTTATGTGCTTGGACACATGATTCGTTTTACATTTAACAAATTCAATTGGCATTAATTTGGTTTTATTATTGATCTGTCTCCCTCTCTTATGCCAGATAAATAAAATACGTTATGATGACCAACGGCGTTCTAACAGGTTGGGGAAAAAGTAATTTCGGTTTTTTTTCATGTTTTTCAAAGGGAATTTATTCATATAAATTTCACACACTAATCACTGATATATGTGCCGTTTTGATCAATGACCTTTTGCCACTTTTGTGATAAAACCATAGGTAATTCAGTCACTGTAGAACTTCTGAGATTTATGGGCGAAGAACTGAACCAAGTGATTTTCACAAGCCTCTTTTGAAGCCAGCTTGACACCATTAAGAGAGTTCTGCAGAGACCGAAACAAATGGTAGTCGGATGGGGCAAGGTCCGGGCTATACGGTGGATGCATCAATACGTTCTAGCCAAGGTCTCTCAATTTTTGCCGAGTTACTAAAGATATGTGTGGTCTAGCGTTGTCGTGGTGGAAAACAACGCCTTTCCTATTAATCAATTCTGACCGTTTTTTTTTATCGCCTGCTTCAAACGCATTAGTTGTTGACAGTAGATAGTCGAATTAATGGTTTGGCCAGGTTCGAGCAGCTCATGATGAACAATTCCTTTCCAATCCCACCAAACACTCAGCATCACCTTCCTTGGCATCAATACGGGCTTTGGAACCGTCTGTGAAGTTTCTCCGGGCTTCGACCACGATCTTTTTCGCACATTATTGTCGTACGTGATCCACTTTTCATCGCACGTAACCATTCGTTTCAAAAATGGCTCGATTTCGTTTCGTTTCAGCAGCGATTCACAAATGGAAACTCGGTCCATTAAATGTTTCTCCGTTAATTCATGTGGAACCCAAATCTCGAGCCTCTTTCGATATCCAGCTTTATGTAAATGGTTCAAAACTGTTTTATGGTCGATGTTTAGTTCCGTAGCGATGTCGCAAGATGAAATATGTCGGTCTACCTCGATTTTTTCCAAAGTTTCGTCGACTGTTTCAACGATTGGCCGGCCAGGGCGAGGTTCATCTTTAACATCGAAATTTCCGGAACGAAAACGAGAAAACCAATTCTGACACTGGCGTTCACTTAAGCACTCATCAGTCATCACCATAAACACCACACAATTTTCAATGAGCTGCTTTGCATTTTTCCCTTTTCGGAAGTAAAAAAGCAAAATATGCCGAATATGACCTTCTGGAATCTCCATTTTTAACGCGCAATAACTTTTGACTGCGTAAACGAATGACGCTACCTTTATATCCACACCGTTCTGTGGACTGTTACCTTTCACACGCGCTATAGTATGGCTGCATTCAATAAGTTCCTAGAGATATGCGACTTTAAAGTCATCTATTGGGAAAACCCGAAATAACTTTTTCCCCAACCTGTTACATTGCGCTGATATGAGGATATCGGTATAGACACGACAGCGCTGGAGCTATACAATTTATTTAAATTAAGCATCTGAAATTGTATATCATATAAATTACCTGACATGCATGTTGGTCTTTTTAGGTGCATTTATTCAGGTGCAATTAGTGGTAATGTATATATATTTTGTTTTACTTTCTAGAGTTTTGAAAATTTGTTATGAAAAAAACAACTAATTTGAAATAATACATTACACGGCGCGGGTAGAATATCATTTAGCAAAAATAATATATAATAAAATGTGTAATTTGATACATATGACTTTTGGTTTATTTAACATTCTAAATATTTTATCCTAAAACTAAAATTTGGTTCACATGAACAAACGCATTTTAGAGTCATTACTTGATATATTAGATATTAATATATAAAGATAATAGTTTTATGCAAAAATAATATTTACTTCACAATAGCAGGTTTCTTCACTGCATCAAAGCTGTGTTTCTTGTCGAATACATGAAAATGTTTAATTAATCATATCTAATATGTTTGCAATGACCAGAGTTTGCTAATTAATATACTCGATGCCATTATCTGGTTAAAATAAACTTATATTGGTTTCGCCATATCCAAAATCAGCATTTATTTGTCGTAAACGTAATCCATTAACAATAAATAAGCTGTTCTCTCAGCGTATCAAAGGATTCCACATTATCCCATATTTATCCTAGTCAAATTTCAGCTATTATTAATATAAAACTTCTTTTTTCAATTTGCGTCCACTCTCAGGATACAATCGCATTAATTGTTTTAGCCTAGAGGATTTTTATACGGTACGTTTACAAAAGTACTAATTCAATTAGTGATAAATAAATACTAACGTAGTACTGATAGATACAGTATATAATCTTGCTCTTTCATAGTCATCGGATACATTTTAGTGTTGTTCCAAGTCAATATGTATATCCCTGAGTTAGTACCAATGAGCGATTATTCCGATTCAAAATTAGAAGAGCAGGGGTAAGTCATTTCATTAATTAATCTGAGACCCACGGGGAGAGAGGTGCGAATTAACTGATTGTTATTCATAAAATAGTCGAATGAATTTCCTTTGATAAAGGTTGTGGTAAGATCCAAATGTGGTCACTTTGACTCTAACGCTGAATCATTTTTATAATGAAAATACAATTTTGCAAGTGTAATACGGAATATTATTGACTGAAACATATCTATTTAATTACTTCTTAACTTTAATTTAATAAAAATATATTGTAATTCACTTTCTTAAAATATAATAGTGGGAAATATAATTTCTCATTTTTTGTTCTATATATTAAATACAAATATGGTTTTTTTAGTATTTTGTATTTAGTACAAATGCATTTTATTAGTTATTTTACTTAAGTCTCCTACTAATAATTTCCAATGTTCTATTAGTTACAAATGAGTGATCACTAGAGCTGGTCTCTTGGAGCCCCATTAATGGTGGCGTCGTATATATATATATATATATATATAAGTAACTACATATAAGCTATACTAATTTATATAATTTATATTATTACATTTATATAACATGCCGATGGTCAAACTCAACGGTAAATTAAACTGTACCTATATCTATTGATATATCAAGCCTATGCGCTGACATCTCGGCTGCGCTGGATTAACCGAGTGTTACACCACTGATGCATCACTCATGATGGGCAACTTTAGTGATCAGGATCGCTACCTTTTCGTAAGCTGTTTTAATCTACTATGTACACTCTACACGTGCAGTTTTTAACAAATAGTTAAAGAAATAAATAGTTAATATAAATGAAATAATGAAACAGTATTAGCACTAAACTTAAATAAAACAGTTTTAAAACCTTAAAACTTTTCCGTACGTAGAACATCTCTATCTCGAAATTAAGTGGCCGAAAAAAATAAACCAACATGAATGCAGAATATGTGTTTTATGCGACAGTTTTATTTTTTTCAAATAGTGCACCATCGTGCTTTCTCGTGACCCATGGACAGGGTGTGGTGTGTCATATCTACCTCAAAATCAATAGGTGTCGTCTGGGAGACGTCCCCGATCAGAATCAGTCAAAACCTGATCGATCCGACATGATATAGTTGAGTTATCGTGTTAACAAAAAAAAATTCTCAAATAGTCCACCGTCGTACTTTCTCATAACTCATAGACAGGGTGGGTGTGTCCTATCCACCTCAAAATCAATAGGTGTCGTCTGGGAGACGTTCCCGATCGATCCGACACGATTTAGTTGAGTTATCGTATTAACAAAAATTTCTCAAATAGTCCATCGTGCTTTTTCACGACCCATGGAGGGTGGGGTGTGTCCTATGCACCACAAAATCAATAGGTGTCGTCTGGGAGACGTCTCCGATCAGAATCAGTCAAAATCCGATCGATCCGACACGATTTAGTTGAGTTATCGTGCTAACAAAAAAAATCTCAAATAGTCCACCATCGTGCTTTCTCATGACCCATCGACAGGGTGGGGTGTGTCCTATGCACCTCAAAATCAGTAGATGTCGTCTGGGAGACGTCCCCGATCAGTATCAGTCAAAACCCGATCGATCCCACACGATTTAGTTGTATTATCGTGCTACCAAGAAATTTTAATGCCGACGACAACGACACATACAGACAATAATTTTTAAAAACTTTTTTGTGGTTTTTAGGCCGAAAAACGAAAAAAAAAATATTTTCATTTAAAATTAGACGATTACATTACTTTTCCGCTAGTATAGTCGAGTGCGGAAAAGTAAAATAATTTCGTCTATCGCTGTTCACTATCCATTTTAATTCGGTAACATCCAGTACAATACATATATTGTGAAGAGGTTACCGGATACTTCTTGTATTTTTATCATGTTTTTCCATTAATACCAATATAGGTTAGTTTGAGTGCTAAAAGAAAATTTAAGGAAGTTTTTAGTTGCCAATTTACAGACACATTTTCTAAAAAGTACACGTAATAGTTTATTAAAAAAAAAAAAAAAAAAATGCAAATGACGAATGCGTTAAAAACGAAAACTTTCAAAACATAGTTTGGATTATTTTTGGAGATAAAACACAGGATATTGTTTTTTTTATTCTTAATTTTCTCAAAGTAGTAATGAAGATCACAAGAAAGTGTACACAAGTAAAATCTACGTTGATTTTACTTGTGTACTGCACGTAATATGCCCGAATATCGCTCCAAATGTGCTAAAATACATAATAAATGCATCTTAATAAGCCAATCGTGGTCTGTTTGCCTTGGTAATAATTATATCTAACAGTATACAAGGCCAAAAGTGGAATTTTTGTATACCATAAATGTGGAAAATTTGGTATTGGGTATTTCGTACATATATTTACATACGAGTACATATTTTTATATACAGATAAATTTAAACACTATACAGGGTGTTTTTTAATTAATCCAATGGAGAATCAAAAATAAGACCTGCTGCTGGAATGCTGGAAACACGAAATGAGCATCTTACTAATGAAGATAAATTTGTTATTATTGTGCCGATCATTTTGTTACTTTAAGAGATAAGAAAAAAAAAACCTTTTCAATATTTTATTAGAAATGTTTTACATGAAGGAAATGAGTTAAAAATTTGTATTAGGAAGACTGATTTATTCCGCATCTTGTTTACCTCTTGCAACTATGTGATTAAACTGACAGTTTTCTAGTAAAAAAATAAAATACGTCGTCCTTTGCTGAAGGGATAATTGCGAAAATTTGTGAGAAATGAATAGTAGCCGACTGTCATGTCTACCTGTTATTTATCTTATAATTATGTCGATACATTTTATTAACAAATAATTAGTAGCGATTGATTAACTTACTATAAGAATAATTATGGCCAATAATATATATGTATATAGCAATGATGAATATGTGGACGAACATGCTTCAAGCATTTTGAGCGAAGACATATCTTATTTTCTTTTTACTAAAAACTATCAGTTTAATCACACGCAAGAGGTAAAAAAATAGTGCAGAATAAATCAATCTTCCTAATTCAAATTTTCTACTAATTTCCTTCATATAAAAAAAAATCTATTGAAAAATTGGAAAGGGGTTGACTCTTTCATCCCTTTCTAAAGTGAGAGAATGTCTGACAAAATAATGACAAGATGTCTCTTCATTAATAGGATACTAATATGTAATTTCGTATTTCCAGCATTCTCGATTTTATAAAAAAAAAAATTAAATGTGAATTTCAACCCCCCACTTTCAGGTGGATATATATCTCCTCAGAAATGCAATCCTTGTATAAGGTATTTTTCCTTCAATAGTCTTATTTTTGGCTTTCCATTCAATGGAATAGTTTTTGGTACTTCATTTAAAAACACCTGTGTATAAACATGTGTTATGTGTATAACACATATGTATAAAGTATTAAAATATGTTTTTATACAAATCTTGTTGAATTCCATATTACATTGTATTTATAATTATTAATGTACATCATGAGTTAGAATGTGGCATGTGAAGTAGAATTTGAAAATCTGAATTGGAAAATCTTAGTGAGATGTTAATATGATGACGAAAATATTCCTAGTTTGTATTGATGCCCTTGTGCCTGAAATTCGAGAAATGTTAAGACTAGAGTTCGATAAATTTTATTGAACTACGTTGTAAAGGGTCTTGCAATAAGGACGCTCAATTTTTAAACGTAAATAAAACAAGTTATGTGTTAAATCCACTCTTTTTTTATTTGAAAGAATATTTTATAGCGTTAATTATATATAACGTCGTTCAAATGTCTGTCGCGGCTTTGCTTGGTGGCACATATTTGGGAAGTCCAATTTTCGTTGAATTTATCGCATAAACCTGGCTGAATTTGTTGGATGTCGTTCGTTATGTTGACTTTGACATCGTTTTTTTTGCGGTTTATTCGCATAGACCTGCGATTCAAGATAACCCCAAAGGAAGAAGTCTAAAGGCGTTAAATCGCACTATCTCGGTGGCCAGTTCACGTCGCGGCTGCGCGAGATAACCATGCCCTCAAATCGATCGTGCAGAATGTCCATCGTGGCATGCGGCACGCATGCAGTTTAGGCTACAAGAAATTGCTTGTCATCGATTTGTAGCGCTCACCGTTGACGGTTATGGCAATGTCAGTTTCGTTTTGGAAAAAGGACGGATCGATGATTTCGCCAGACCAAAATTCGCACCAGACAGTTACTTTCTCGGGATGCATTTGGTGCTGGTGTATCTCGTGTGAATTGGCATCGTCCCTAATCCGAAAATTTTGCTTGTTTACATATTCATTCATCCAAAAATGGGCCTCGTCGCTAAAGATATTTTTTTTTGGTGATATTTGGGTCAACTTCCAACTGCTTCAGAGCCCAATCAGCGAACACACGGCGTTATCTATGGTCGTTTACCTTAAGTTCCTGGGCTAGTCGGAATTTATACCTGTACAGTCGCAAAATTCGCCGTTCGCTGTGCAGACGAAAAAGTTGAAGGCGCAGAAAGGCCAAGTTTTTGTGAACGACGAGAAATTGACCGCCTCAAGTTTTCCCGTACACTCTCACGCACAGCAGCGATGTTTTCAGCAGACCTTGCGTTTCGGTGATGCGCGGGTGTTGACTGATAATTTATCAAACCGGTTGACTCGAATTTGGCTACCAAATGTCGAATAGTCGACGCGACAGGACGGTTGTGGCGACGATAAAAATCACGTAATGCGCGGAACATTTCTCGAACGGAGCACTTATTTTGAAAATAAAATTTTATGATTTGCACACGTTGTTGAACGCTATAATCTTCCATGGTGATTTGCCATACACTATTGAACAATTCACAATAAATTTTTGACAGATGTTGATTTAACAACATGGCCGCTATAACGTAACAAATTTCGAGCGTCCCTATTGAAAGACCCTATACCTATAGCACTATCAGGAACAAGCTGTATATAGCTTGTTTACGTCTGATACCCTAGTATAATTACATCACGCTGTGGCGATATTGTTCTCATCATGGATAAACTTTAAATAAAATATCAACGGTGGTACAAACCAAAAAATCGAATTTCTGAGCAACTTGTTTATTTTTAAACTTGGCCGAGAAAAGCCTGATAAAATTATAATCGTATAGTGTGTGTTGTAAAAGCAGCTGGAAAATTTTTATTGTGTAAAAAAAACATGTTTATGATGCGTGCTAAATTAAAAATTCCAAGTTCATGATTTCTACGATGCTTGATGATACACTTTATGTTTGATAATATAGGTAACACTGTTTAGAGGTAGAATGGAACTTGTTGAACCTATAAAATCAAAGCAACTTTTTTTTCATTGCAGTTATAGCATATTCCAATTATTACAGTGAAGTATTCTAATCAGTAAGTAGTTTTTAATGTAGTACTTTAAGGAAAGTGGAAAAAAGTACTTAATAACTATCGTAGCCAAATATATTTATGTATATTTTTAATAGAGGTTTTTAGATCTCGTACCTTGGCGTATCTTTCATATCTCCGAGATGATCATAATTGTTGTGCTGTATGCCAATTATAACTGTCTTATCCAGATAATGGATGCAAACATTCTCAAAACTTCTCACCTGATATACATTATATTTTTTACGTAAATATATATTTTGTAACAGCATATATAGATGTGTATTTTCGTAGGATCATTTAAATTGGCACAGAACTTATGGAGCAATATAAACGATATAAATATATTTGCCTTTATGTAATTATATGCATGTTAAAGTTGACGGGTATCGTTCAAAACGGTAGCAGCTACATTCATATTGTAGTCGTTTGACTAGATTTAAACAAAAGTTATTGTCACTTTGCTCTGACCTACGACGGGTAAAAAGTTATTTTTATTGATATCATGTCACAAATGTGTGATACGGTAATGTAACTACAAAATGTGTGGCGAATTAATCTATGTAATTAAAAAACTACATAACAATCATAACATGTATAAACGGCTTATGTATATAAGACAGAATTGAAAAATCACGTTATAATAACATGAATATACAGTAAGAGGCTAAAGCTTGGAATAAAATTAATAAAATAATTTTCATCGATGTCTAAACGAAATGCTCGTCAGTTTTTGTTTCAATTTAGAGCGTTTCCAGAAGTATTGATAGCATACAGGGCGTCCCAATTTCGTGTACCGCTGTCGATCATATTATTTTTAAATAAAATGACCTGTATATGTTTTATATTTTTGAAGAGGCCTTTGGCAGATGACTTCAAAACTATCAAATTTGTGACCTGTTATTTCCTTGGTTTCTGAATTGACGTATCCGAAATTTACTAAACTGAGAGAAACAATGTTGCATGGAAAACAAATTCATAAATTTAACAAGATGGATAAATAACATAAATAAATACCTTTAGATGCCACTTTAAAAAAAATAGTTTTCACGTGGGAAAATTCTCTATATTGCATGTATGTTAACATGTATGTATCTATTTTACATGTATATAATTCATTCTCCTTATGTAATATGTTTGTTTTTTCCTTATTTAATATTTTGTAATTTGGATATTTTTAGAGATTTCTTCTTGTCGTCACCCTGTATTATTTAATAGTTGAATAAACTTTACCAAGACGAGAAGCAACAATAAAACATATTGTACATCTAACTTGTCGAATTCCACATGAATTTTAGTTCCATACAAAATATCCAAATTCAAAAGCTATCTCGATAGAAACAAATTAAGACACGATTGGAAGAAGGTGTTGTATAACAAATACAAAATATTGAGAAATTCGAATTGAAACATTTGTTGTTGTAAATTTGTTTTCGTATATTTTATACTTGATACTATATGTTTAAAATATTGATGTCAGTGATACTAGACTCTATCAACAAAGTTTATTAACCTCAAAATACTCAAATTGAAGTATTTTAAGTATATTCCTCGATTTTTATACGGTATATGAAATTTTGACACTCTGTATACGAAGATTGAAAATAAAAATTGACGTGACCGAGGATTTCGTTGAAAAATTGATAAACACTTTAATTGGCAGTTTTATTTCGTTTACTAATTTTGTTTTAATAGCAGGTGTTCATTAATGGAGTAGCCATTTTTAGAGGGAAATTCAAGAATATCTTATCTAGCTTAGTTAGAGTACTTAATTAAGTGCTACATTTTAAGTATTTACGTCGATATTAATGAAACTAGACTAGTACAACACTTCTTGATATCATTAGACCCTATATGTTTATTTCGGGAATCTCCCCAGTGAAAGATAAAATATATCGATATTTTATTATAATAATAATTATTATTTTTTGTTTGTTACGTACATTACGGTCCATGGTACAAGCCCACTCCCATGATAAGATTACAGAGCTTGTTTTTGTTCTAATCGAAGATATATTTAACAATAACTGTCGAGCCCCTTGTAATTTGTAGCGGTGAAAGGCGACACAGTGCATAGTTTATCTTTTGTATCTCATTTATCTCATTCGTAGAAGATAAATAAAATACACATCTTACAATATAAGAGTAGGAGTTCTATTGATGTTATTAGTTACTGATTGTGTGAACTACTTCATCGTTATTGATATTGGTATGTATAAAGAATGTAGTTAAATACATTACTAATCGTAAATCTAATTTGAATTGATACCATTGTCTTCGTCAGACACTACTTCGTATTGTATTTTGAAAATTCAGAACTGCTATTAAAATATTAATAGATCTTTTATTATACGATATGTGTTCTAAAGTAATAGTTTCTTAGTGAAACAAGGATACTTGTATACTTGGATTTGGGGCGTATTTCTAATTTCAAAAATTTGTAATTGTTTTATTTTTACTGTAATAATAACCTAGAAAAACAAAAATGCATACTTTAACTGTAATAAATTTCTTGTGTAAAAACAGCAGGCTTATGCAATTCAACCAAATATTTAACACAACGTTGACTGTTAAACGATAAAATATTCAAATAATTATTAGCCATGCTAATGTACCGAGTGTTCCGTTTCAAAAAATGTTAGTTTATTCTTTATGCATTTATTATACAAGTTTGCATTTGAAATTTGTATAATAGCATTTTTAATTTTCGTATTTTAGGATGAAGGGGGAGTGTCAAATTAAATACTTTTGTTGCTACATACAATAATATAGTAAATCCAACAGTCAACTTTGTTTTTATTATAAATGGACGTATACATACACATACCATCGAGAAACGATGTAGCAAGTATGTAAATATGAAACAGGAATCTTTTATATAGAAAATACACGTTTATTGTATGAAAATGATAAAAAATATTTTATTCGAAGTATTGCCCATTGCTAGCTATACATTTTTCCCATCTCTCTGACAATTTGGGGATTCCATGCCAAAAAAATTCTTGTTCTTTTGAGGCAAACCAGTCATCGAGCCATTTTCGTAAGAAGTGAAGCCCTGCTCAGCAAGTGCGTATCCCATAGATGCAAATGAGTAGTAATCGGACGGAACCAAGTCTCGTGAGTAAGCCACGTGCGAAAATATTTCCCAACTAAACGCCTCAATCGTTTACCATTATTAGCGAATTACTTATTGCGCGCAGACAGTTCGCACGTGCCTTGTCTCTCTTGTTTGCCTATATAGCAGACTATATAGCAAACAAAGGGCGAATTACTGCCTACAATTTTGAAACCAGAGTTATAAGTAACAATTATTTCATTTTAAAATTAATTATGCTCTTGGTCAATAAAGAGTGTGACTATTTTAAGACAAAGAGTATAATTAAGTCTAAAATTAATTCATTATTTTCTTTATTACAGGGAACGTATAGGGTTGAGATCTCATTACATTCGTTCTTGATGGTACATATGTATATAAATATCTGCTATAGCGGATCTTATTTTTTTAATCCGTATATAAACCGACCAATGAATTTTTAGATTGATCGTTTAAAATTCACACAATAATAGTTCCAAGTTATCAAATGTATCTATTTTTAAAGTTAGAAAACGTTTGCTTGTACATAGAAATTATTGTATTATAGAGGCTTAGCAGTCATTTCGAATTTCAACCAAACCAAAGACGTGCAAAAGGAGGAGGGGTTAAAATATAAATAATTTACATCGATTTATACTTATTATTTTTTTTTTTTTTTTAGAATTTAGGCATTGAATAATGACAATGATTAGTATGACGATTACCACTTCTATTTGATTTAAGTAGTTAGTTGATTTAAGGTTATGTAGTTAGTTGATTTAAAGTTATAAGGACAAAATGTATTCACTTCTTCATTTGTTAAGCTTGCTATGAAAAAATTCTTATAAATTTTTCATAACAGATGGAAAAAAAGCGTTATTTATTGACACACTCAGTATGAGCGTATATAATATAGGAAAATTAGTTAACACATTTAAGTATTGTAATTTCGACGTTTCCAGTTTACCAACCAGCAAAATGACTACCCACTGGAATTACCCCGACCCAGCTCTACAGGATGAACTCCGCAAAATCGCCAACGCCATCGTGGCCCCCGGTAAGGGTATCCTGGCCGCCGACGAATCCGTAAGCACCATGGGCAAACGTCTCACAGATATCGGGGTTCAAAATACAGACGACAATCGCCGCAAATACAGGTGCGCCATTAAGATAATTTTTGTTTAGAGACCCTTAAGAGATCGGGTTTGTACGACCACCAAAAAATTTCACGTTACTCGATTGGCAATAGTTTTAATCATTTCCTGATTATGACAATTTGGTTGGCGAAACGCGCGTCGAGTAACGTGTAATTCTTCGGTTTTCGTCTCTTGTTTTTCGTTAAATTGTCATTAGACCGAGAGAGTAATACATAACAATTTTAGACAACTTCTGTTCACGACTTGTCCGTCTGTTGGCGACAACCTGTCAGGATGTATTCTCTTCCACGAGACTGTTTACCAGAAAGCGGACGATGGTACCCCCTTCATCGAATTGTTGAAACAACGAGGCATCATCCCTGGCATTAAGGTCGACACTGGCGTCGTTCCACTTTTCGGGGCCAACAATGATGAAACCACAACACAAGGTGGGCAGATATATTTATATTCAAAAAGAAGATGCTCTTACTTTTTATATCTGAGTGCTGCTAATATGTATTTTTTTAACACAAGCCGAATGTTCTTCGGCTTTTTCAGATTGATTAAAACCATGGTTATACAATGTAATGTATATTTAAGATGAATTAATGATGAAACAAACATGAGTGACTGTTATGTTGTAAAAGAGTATTTTAGAATTCAAAAGTTTGGCTAGTATTTCTTCATTTGTACAATAAAGACATACTACTCCAGGTAGCATTATGGTGTAATCTACTTCATTTTGTTATAATATTACAAGAGAATAACGGTAAAAAAAAAATGAAGGTCTTTAAAAGATTTGTTTTTAAAAATTATTTGTCTTAATCAAGTTAATTTAAGCCATTAATGTTGTTCAATCACTGTTCCGCAAAATTAATTATTATTTCTTTGTGTCAAAACATGATAAAATCTCAAAAAATATTTATCATGATTATGTCGCCCATTATCTATTTCTTCTTTTTTTTTTCATTTCTGTCCTATAGTTCTTGTAGTAAAATGTGGAATATGTCTTTCAGGTCTAAAGCCAAACAATACTCTTAGATCACATTAATTACATATTTTTCTACCCCAAACAGCACGAGTTTTTAAATCTGAGAATAAAAAAAAAATAAAAAATATATATACAGTGCTTTTGTAAAGGAATGAATAAATTCGCAAAAAAATCAAGCAATAACTTTTGGAAAAAACTCTTGGGTCCGTCAAATTATATTTTTTATTGTGCATATTTTAAAATATAATCAATACGTATAGGATGATCTGTGCAGGAGGCATGACGTCATCGATATACTTTTTAAAGCACTGTATATTAGAAATGTATTGTATGTAAAAATATTTATATTTTTGTGATTAAAGTGATGCATACTATATATTATGTAGAACATTTATATTATGTGAACTACAGTGTGGTAATAAAATTTCACACGGTATTCATAATTCTGCAATCAAATGGTTTTTTGAAAAAGCCAGGACAGCACGAAGGACGTTATTTTTTAAAAAGTTTGCCGTAACAATTAATTTACTAAACATTAACATTTGTTATGCTTATATGTTTCTTGTATTATTTATCTTTAATTTATTTGTAAATACTTACAATAAACAACTGTGATTACATGGAAAGATAATCCTTACAGGTTTGGATGATTTGGGCAAACGTTGTGCGCAATACAAAAAAGATGGCTGTCATTTTGCCAAGTGGCGTTGCGTGTTGAAAATCAGCGATACCACCCCATCCCTGCAGGCCCTCATCGAAAACGCCAATGTCCTGGCTAGATACGCGTCAATCTGCCAAGCAAATCGCATCGTACCCATTGTGGAGCCCGAAATCCTACCTGACGGAGACCACAATCTTGAACGTTGCCAGAAAGTCACCGAAACGGTCCTAGCCTTTGTCTATAAGGTATTTCACGTCTAAAAGACCACCGGACTCTCGACCTCATATCTATTGCCCGTTTCAGGCCCTGCAAGACCACAACGTATTCCTGGAAGGCACCCTCCTCAAGCCAAACATGGTCACACCCGGCCACAACTCCTCAGTCAAAGCCACGCCCGAGGAAGTGGCTGCTGCTACTGTGACGGCCCTTCAACGTACTGTACCCGCTGCCGTGCCCGGAATAGTATTCTTGTCTGGCGGTCAGTCTGAGGAAGAAGCCACTGTCCACTTGAATGCAATGAACCTGTAAGTACCCATTTACTATTTCATCCTGTGTGCTTACCTATTTTCGTTTCAGGTATCAAGGAAAGAAACCGTGGGCCCTTACCTTCAGCTACGGTCGTGCCCTTCAGGCGTCCGTGCTGAAGGCTTGGCAAGGCAAAGACGAGAACGTCAAGGCGGCGCAGAATGAGTTGTTATTACGCGCAAAGGTAAGAAGATTCGGTATTTAATTTTGGTGATTAGTCGTGGTCTCTCGATAATTGATGATTAATGTTATAACTTTTTTTAGGCCAATGGCGAGGCCTCGATTGGAAAGTACATTGCAGGCAGCGCTAAGGGTAAAGCCGGTGATACTGGCTTGTTTGTTAAGAATCACGCATATTAACCGTCTGTAAAATACATCTAATTAGACTTTATATTGTCACATACTACAGAAAATTTTAGTGCTTCTTTGAAAGTTATACAAATTATTTGGTTAGCCCAAATTTATGGTGGAATGTAATTATTATTATATATATATATATATATATATATATATATATATATATATATATATATATATATATATATATATATATATATATATATATATATATATATATATATATTCGTATGTATGTAATAACTTTTCATGATTTTTATGGAACTTTTTAATTATACACCCTCATCTACAAAAGTTGTCTATTTATAAATATTATTTTTTATTCGTGGCATGATTGTAGCACGTATATATATATATATATATATGTTGTATTTGTTGTGTTTATGTATATGAAGATTTGAAATAATAAAAGTTAGGAGTAATTTTATGGAGACGCACATCACCGGTCAAAAACTACCTTCTTCGAACCTTTCCTTTATTCCTCAGTTTCCTGTAAAGATTTTCAGTCAGTTATTTTCAAGATTGTCTTCCACTGCCTTTACGATATTAGACAGATCATTTTAAATTGCAGGTTATTTATTTTAACACTGAATGTATTTTTATTTATCTGATACTATACATAATTCTTTTTTAAGGTTCATAATTTTCAAGCAAATTATGATACAAGTTTCCATAATGAAATGACTACTCGTGCTCCACTTATTTTCAAATAATTTTATAACTTAATTGTTATACAGGGTGGCCACGAAATCATGGATGTGTTCCAGTCAATAAATGAAATTTGAGTGCACTAATTATGACTAAATTTGTGTTGATTTGACTTTTTAAATGCTCTATAGCTCTTTAGGTTTTGCTGAACGTGGCATCTATTCCCTGTTTTTAAATGGACCACTGTGTATATACATAATTTTGGATATGCTGAAGCAAAACGATGACATCGATGCAAAAATTAACACATTAAGTTACATTTCGTTATTTATTTTCTTATTTTTTCATCGATACTTTCTTTTCATTTACATATTGCATGTTAAAATTGATTTTTAAAGGAATTATGATTTGGATGAAGGCAAATTAAAGTACGGGATTGAATTCGGATTATGGAAAAAAAATAGGAGTATTAAACTGAAAGCAAATTTTTGTTAAATGCAAATGCCAGAGGATGCTTATTAGTTGGGATTGATGCATGCGAGTTATCCAGATTTAAGGTTCACACCTAGTAGGCCCAAATAGGGGGAAAACAGTGGAAAATCTGACGGAAATAAAAACTGCACGGAGAATATACTTGAGGAAAAACATTACAGGTCTGATTTATATCTTTTTAATCAGCTATATGAGAAATATACAATAAAATTATAAGTGTAAATTAATAAATTTGCTTAATATACAGAATGACACAGTTCATTATTAACTGTAAATATAACAATTACATTATTTACAAATTACGTGCATGTATTTTAACATGTTTGCCCCTTAAATATCCATTTCTATAACAAACTTCATTTGGCCATCACATTTTTTGGAATCCATTCTGAAACAAAAAAAATAATTGTAAGACGTGGTTTCATTGATATTTTTTGATGTGAATCCAGTTTTTTTTTTCTCAATTGAGGCTGGTCCTGAATAGTTCCATAAATATTTTTGACCAGGTCTCATTTATATTAGTTCACATGTAAAATTATATGGTGTTTAAACCACATTTTCTAAAACCGGTTGTAGACATCGCGAGTTTTCCTCGCGAGCCAGTTTCGCGAATCAAATCTCATGTTCTATTCTAGACTATTTCCTCGTCCCGAGTCTCCCCTCCACTTGACTCGCTTGGCTGCCTCATCTGCTCAGTAGTCGGTAAACAGCCAGCATCAAAGACGTCTCACGGTCGACTCGTGATGTGTAGACTACAGATGAACCAAGCTGAGGCAATCAGACTCATCGAATTATACAGTATTACCAATTATTGTCCTGCCATAGCCGCTTGTAAATTTTTTTACTGTTTTGCCAATGTTCTCGAATATCATGTCCTGAATCAGGGTGTTGTCATACTGGAATGGTCGACGAAGTAATTCCGTGACCCCACAAGCGGCGCTGTTTTTCAAGGTTCTCTTTGCTAATGGTTATAAACGCTAACACTCTAGTTTGGTGTGGAACAAATGGTGTACTTCTCTCCATACTGCCTTAAGACAACTGGCCGCTCACCCTTGATTCACATACATTCGCGAATCACATTTTGGATCTCCTCACGCTTTACTCGCTACTGAGATTTGTGAGGAAAAACTCGCAATGTCTACAACCAGCTTAAAGCCCGCTACAGACTATGCATGTATTCGTTATGCGCGATTTGTCCAGTTCGTTGTAGTTCGTAGCAATTCGCAAAGCAGAGCCTACAGACTATGCGTTTTCAGACTATGTTAACGCGCGGCCTTTGGTATTCGTCAATTTATCGCCCCCAAAAGCGAATCGCTGCGAACACACGAATCATGTTGTTTACGAATCGATTTTCAGCGAACAAGTCCCTACACACTATTCGCGAATTGCCCACGAATCGCAAATACACGCGTAGTCTGTAGCGGGCTTAACAGTTGACTTCATAAACATTTGTCATAAAAACAGCAAGTATGCAACAGAATCATATTTACAGGATCAAAACTATTCATCTATAAATTGTTACCATAAAAAGTAATGTTGCTATATATTGAAATGTATTTAATTTTAGATCGTGTTTTTATTTTATGTCCCTTTTCTATAATTTATTAAAATCTATAAAATTACAGGTTTTAGTATAAAAACTTGGGATCAAATGTTTTAGCCCTTATAACATCGGAAGCCAATATACTTTGTACGATGTATTATTAAAAAAAACTATTGTAATATTTCTTGAGAATATATACAATATGTATTTGTTAACGGGGTGTCCCAGAAAACTTGGGCAGTTTCTGGGGGATCATTCCCTCAAAAATTCTAAGTGCTAGGGTAGTTAACCCTCGCTTGTTAACCAGTTAACAAGTGTTTATTAAAAATTATGTCATACCAATCTAATGACCTTAATTATTGCATGTACTTTAAAATTATGCAAACTCTTTAAAAAAAAATCCCTTGACTTTAAAGGCAATTGTTAGTTGGGTTAAATTTTAGAAAAAATATTTATAATTACATAATTTCATTTATGGTTTTATTTTTACTTGATTTACAAGCCCCCAAAAGATTGCCTATACTTTCTGGGACACTCTGTATATGTATATATTGTACCTATAACCAGGCTATGATCTTAGACATTCACATCGCAAAAATTATATTAGTATGTATCTCTTTTAAACTTATCCAATTTCAAAATTCAAAACAATGAAATTTTTATGGAATTTCGATAATCTCCCTCAAATCTAGAAGGATGGTACAGAATCTTGATATTCCTTTATCCATGATTTCTTGTCCTACCGAGGAAGATCTATTGGCTTTCATATATCTCCAGTAGATGGCACTGTAGAACTTTACAGAACGCTATCTAAAATGATCATTGATCATACACCATGTTATGATCGTGTATAGTGAATTTTATTCTGGTCATTGGTAGCAGTTTATGCAGTTTCATTAGTTATTTAATGTTCATTGGCGTATTTGTGGTATTTTTCGCATTCTTTGTTGAGTATGTTGCACATTTTTAAAATAGTTATTTTCCTCGGCTCAACTACATATTTATGAATTGTTTCTAGTAATTGCAAATTACATAAATGACACATCGATAAAACATTTGTTTCCCTCTTCTTACTTCTACTTACTTGTTCTGCAAATGACCTAGCCAGAACTAGGTATGTGTTATTTCTTTTTCTAGGTTAGAATTTAACATATTAATAAATGTTCAGTGTTTATTATTAATTTTTTTTTATTACCACAAAAATATACTGGTAATATACTGGTACAAAAATGTACTTTCCTGCGGTTCAAAAAAGCATGTTTATTTGTTTAGCAAAAGTATTTCTATAATCGGTAATGAATAAAACTGCCGTGGAAGCTAAATGAATGGTGTTACGCCCCGGTGACTCTTCAATGCCGTCGCGTAGACTTGGTGTTTGAATTGATGCAGGTACAACCAATTCAGTTTAGCTTTATCATCATGGTTTTCTATCAGTTCTAGTAATAAGATGTAGGATTTTTATCATTGCCTTTAGCTACCTCTCTATATTTGGTGATTATTCTGTGAAATAATTATAGAAATATTAGGGTAGTTCCTTCTCATCCTATTAAGAACATTGGTTGAAATTCAAATTAAAAAAAAAAACAACTTTATTTCTGATAGATTTGGTGTTGGTGACTGGAAACTTGGTGTCTCACATTTTTCCTCACAAGAACAACAAACATTATAAAGTATAATTTCCAGTATATCAATACCTTTGTAAATAATTCTATTTAGACTATTATTACTACTTGCAGATTTCAAATACACATAAATGCCAATGACGTACCATATATCACTCGGCGTTTCCGTTATCGTTTTGTCCGTCTCCCGCTTCGCGGGTCATATTCTGGATTTGATTCTCGGGACTCTCTGTGGGCGAAGAGACTCGTTGATCGAAGGGATCCGTCGAATTAAGCTTATCGTTAGACTGGGAATTGGGCGCTCTCATGAAGTCCTCCTTGATGGGGGCCTTGTTTTCGTCGTCGCCCCTGTCGTCCGTCTGCTGGTATTGTTGGGACGTGTTCTGGAGATTCTGAGTGCCCGCCATTATGGCTGGACTCTGGAGGTTGGGTTTTCGAAGTTTGTCGCCTGAATTTAAAAAGATGCTCTCAGAAACGCTCCAAAGTATAACTGGTAAGTAGAGTGTAACTGTATATAAGTACCTTTTCTCCAGAGTGTTATTTCTTGTTGCTTGAAGTATCTTCTGTCTTCGGTATCCATTAGTACTAAATTTAGGAAGTAACGAAC
This sequence comes from Rosalia funebris, assembly GCA_037954035.1. Classification (NCBI taxonomy): domain Eukaryota; kingdom Metazoa; phylum Arthropoda; class Insecta; order Coleoptera; family Cerambycidae; genus Rosalia; species Rosalia funebris. Next base: position 10,937,510 of record JAZFAV010000003.1, on the reverse strand, counting down.
AGAAAATTTTTTATTGATATCCCTCATCGTTGGAGTCAGTTCGTAGCCAGCTAGAAAAACTCTTATAGGAATACTCTCTCCTAAAATAAAAACAATTTTTTGGAACTGATTTTCGTTAATAATTTTATTTTCATAACCCATTATTTAAATGAGTGAAAATAAAAAAAAAAAACATATTAATCTCACCTCTAACTGGAGCGCCATCCATTATTTCATATTTTGCAATAGTTACATTTTCTGTGAAAGTGTTAGGCCCTGATCCTGTAGTCTCTTTTTTTATTATGGCGATTTCCATATGCTTTATTTTTATTCGAACGAGTAAAAAGTATATTTTACCAACGATTACATCCTTCAGATGATACCTAAAAAGTTTATTGCACTAAAGAAAACAATAAGGATATTTAATTACATTGAAATGAAAAATAATTAGCTTCTTCCATAATTGAATGTTCAACGTTAATATTATAAATCATCATTTAACTTATAAAATGAATCCAACATCATAAAATTAACATATTTCTATATCAAAAATTATCTATAAGAGGTTATCATCTGTTACATATTATAAACCATCAAGGATATACATATTTAAACACTTTCACAAGATTATTTTATGAAGATGATAACACAAATATAAATATCTTTCGACGAGATTATATTTTAGTGTACAGATTGCAATTGCATTCATAATAATAATAATAATAATAATAATATGAAGACGTACTTGGATTTGTTGTATTCGAATTCAATATGTAAACAGTCTTCAATACCAACTTCCATTTTAATGGAATTGTTCATTTCGGGGTAGCTGGACAGGGTATGTACAGCTATATCGATCTCCTTCATAATGTCTGCTAACCTTCTAATGATTGTCACCCTAAGAAAATATCTTAGCCGAACATTAGCACCTAAAATATATAAAAAATTAAATCGGTTAAAGAGTCCGATTGTAATTTCATATGCTTCTCATTTTACATAATCAAAAGGTTAGGATATGCCATCTGGTCTTTCCCCCAATACACAACATTTTCATCCAAGGTTACACCTACGTGTATTTGAATATTCTCAGATCAGATCATAATAAATTCCATTATTACGGAATTAAACTGAAGGTGGTAGATGGTCCTGACCCGCCATCGCCCGGTGTGAGACCACCGCATTGTGCTATAGGTACCGTGAAGTGGTTAACGTCACGTTTCGGTACCTGGCCAATGTCGCCGGTATACTGGGTATATATTTCTTTTGCATTGTCTAGTAGGATGTCTAAGTCTTTAATGTCTCTATATTTGAAACCTGATAGTAATAAGGTGTAATCCTTTTTGTATTTCTATGTTAAAATATTATGCAACTGAATTTAACTAAACTAATAGTATCTGTAATTATTGTTGTATCATATAACACATGTTTTGACTTTTTTCATTGTCCATAACCTTAGCCACACTTCAATTATGCTACATATAAAATTGCTATGACCCTATCATAAATTCGGAAAGTGATATTTAATTATGTTTCTTATCGTAATTATAATATACACATGAAAACGTGTGAGCCAAACCAGAAGCTCATATATAACAACAAAAGTTTATAAATATTCCTTGCTTTATTAAAATTACATTAATTAATTAGGTGTATTTCATTGTAAAATTAAATACACCTAACTGTATAACAAATATATGCAATATACCTAACTTCTACACACGTCTTATAGTTTTTAACTTGATGTTACTATGTGTCAAAGCAATTTACTTTGTTGATTGTCATTGAGTGCCAAACAAACAACTCCATTAATAAATCATTTGCTGTAAGACTGTTATACAGAAAAACATACTTAGTGTTAACTAATTAATCACTGTCATATATACCATATTTTTATACTACTTTGTTTAGGTAAGTAATGAAGTAATAACAGTGACTTAATTTCACAAACAATTGTTTGCGAAATTAATTCAAAAATCTAAGTTGGTATAGTAACTATTGGATCATTACGACTATTGATTTATACATCATCTTTGATTTTCTACTAAGGAGTACTATTATTAACCCTTCTAGTTTACAAATCATCATGGGTCTGTCTTTGTTTTAGGAAACAAACATCTATTTTTCTATTGCTAATAAATCTGATCTGAAACACTGCACACTTATACCATGATATAAAAACCCCACAGTTTTATAGCGAATGTGAATATATGTGTTTGCAAGTACTAATCCATATTAGACCTCGGAGGACAAGTGCATCCATACTCCTAAATTGTCTGATTTGACAAGGAATACTATATGACTTACCTGTATATACCTCAAATGGTTTCTCCACACAACTGAATTCAAAGGGATAACTAGTATGAGCAATCATTTCTCCAGGTCGTGCCAGCTCTTTTACTAATGATATAAATTCATGATGATTGCCTCTGTCGTAGTACATCTCGATCTGTCCGATAAATTCAATTTTAATGCCTTGGTGTTCTAATTTGCTGCCTGGCTTTTTCAGACTGATGTTCACCTAAAAGCAACGATTCATTAAACTAGGCCAAATCAATGGATAATAACTTACCTTTCCCGAAACTGTCTCACCATCATAATATAGGTATAATCTTTCTTTTTTGCCATCTTCCGTTTTGACTTCGGCGGTTTTTCTCGTTTCTTGGCCATCTAAATATACTTCTATCTCAGCGGATTGCCCAAATCCAAAAAAACTCTATAATACCGTTGAGAGAATGTAATACTAATATATACCGATACAAAAATTAACCTAATACACGTAACAAAAATACGCCTACTTTGTAAACTTACCATTATATTTCGTTAAAAAAAATTGTTTTTATGTAAAAATGGGAATTATTGTAATGTTACTTTGTTTTCTAGTTGTAATTACTTCATTTACTTAACATCAAAGCAAATTCATTGTATAAAGTGAATTTATTTGACAAGATATGATTAAAAAATTACTGTTTAAAATGGCGGCTGTTACATCGAAGTGACACATTCATCGAAAACTAACAATGAATTAACTATTTTAAGGTTAGGAGATAGGGATTGTCGATTACGAGCCATTTACAGATAGGCGTCGAGTAAAGAGGCGTGTGTATTTCAGTTTGTTGGCCATTAAATTAAAAAACATCTAAAATGGTGCACAAGAAAATAACAAATTTAAATCTTTCTATGCAATTGTATACGTCTACAGCGCCATCTGCATCTCAGTACCAAAAACATACTGTGACAGCGTTGCACCTCCATAGATATCTTATAGAAAGATGTGTACCCCTGACATCTCTTTTATAAAATATTAGCAACCCATGTAGTTCAGAGCTATCTGTCTTTTACTTATAATTTTTCTTTGGTTCTCAACTTGAATATGAATTGATTTCAGGGCCAAAGTATGTAAGGAATCATTAACTTCCTTATTTTTGTTGATTTGATTTCATGAAAACTTCTACTAGTTCTTTTTCACACAACGTTCCAAACGTGAACATAATCAATACTTATTTCCTGAAGCTCCAAGTGCAGGGTAGCTTTGTATGTATGAGGTGTAATAAATTGTGTCAATGGAACGCGCCTGTTCGAGAAAAACTTGACGCCTGTCAATTGTCAAATGCAAATTGATATTTTTTCTTTTTGATATTTAATTTTTTAACAGCCAAGTTGTGCCGGACTTGGATTATAAATTTTCATCTTAAAGCATTTGTACTAAATGGCAAAACAAGGTAGTGTCACAACATTTTTGAAAGCTATATATCAAGATGATTTTAAATGGTAAGCATAGAAATTATACTTTGAAATAGAGGTTATGATAATAATTTTAGGTCCTTAGTAAAATCAATTGGTTTATTTGCCTTGGGAATTAGAATAGCTCAAGAATGTGCCGGATTGGAGCTTTTACCAGCCACTACATAAAGCTAGAGGTTTCAAATAGTGTACCTGATAGAATGTGAATTTATTTAAGTTGGTTTTTAATAAATGTAGTAAAACGATAGTTTTTCCATATATAGGGATCGCCTGAACATTTGAGCGGTGGAAGATTTTCTAATATTGGTTGTTATACTAATTTGATTTCAATAATTCAGAGAATGCTGATTATTAATAAGTATATACAATCAATTTCTTTAGATTAACATTAATTATGACAATTTGTTTATATGGAGGGCAGGTAATTTGCTACTTACACAGATAGATATGAAAACGGTAAAATTAGTTTACCCCATATTTATATTTGTAACATGATAACGGGCAGCAACTTTTCTGAATTTTTGGATACCATCACAATAGAAGTTCAGAAAACGTTTAAGAAATTTGTGTTTTATCAGAATCATTGCACATTGTAAAGCATACCTAATGTGATGTGATTCAGTGTACGGGCGTCAACGACTTGAGACAAATTAACGGTCAATTCAACTAGTCACATGAATTGTATCGTTAGTGATACGGGTATAACCAACATTTTAATTTCTTAGAGTTCTTATTGGACACATGGAAACTAGACATCCTTCCCCAGAAAGCCTACAGGCAGGCTTGTGTAGGGCAAGGTTATACATATAAACGCGGACAAACCCAGCCCTGAGGGACGTGCCAAGGTCCCTTTGGTGAGAATCGAACTCACGCAGACAATGTGCCCAGTTGCCACCCTGTTACCAAATACCAAGTCGGCACCATGAGAATGAGACCATGCGTCACCCACCCAGGTGGCAACCGTGTAATTCGTTGCTTGACTTCGAACAGCACAGGTCCAACAATGAACGGAGTATGCTGCCTCATTGACATGCAAATTTTTTATTACACGGGTACTATTATTTCACAGAATTTTATTCATTGGAATTGAACAATTTCAGATTTATATATGTACTGATTTTTTTTTTTTGATTCACTTATGTGTTAATTATGAAATAACTAAAAAAATTTGCTTACATTTACCTTAAAGGTAAGAGTAAGAAATATTAATTTTACATCTAGATAATGAAAAGTAATTGGTGTTCTCCATTTTAAAATTAAGTAAACCTAAATTTAGTCAATCTATATTTAAATTCAACCCCAACATATTGATATTATTCCGTCACCATGTATAGCAAAAGGTAGTGTTTTACTTTTTAAATTATAGATAAAGTAATTTGATAGATGAACTAAAAATATATTTATTTCATCTCTATTTGCTAAAAGATCTCAAAGGGCTCTTATCTCATACCGTGGCTTGCTTTTATGGCTAGGCTCAGGTAGACTGTTCCGTTTATCGGCAAGATAAGAGAGTTTAGCAAATAGCGATGAAATGAATAGTATGTCACCTAACATTAGTTTACTTCACTGATGTTTTTTTCCTCAAAACTAGAGTGGATGTTGATGTGAGGAGAAAAAAAACACCATCATGGAAAAATTGGGTTTTAATCAATACTATTTTTTTATGTATATATATAATATAAACTCACACTGACACACTCAACACATTTTAAAAAATTAATTTAACATTGTACGACTCACATGCTTTAAATACATCAAAATATCATAAAAACAGTAAAATTTAAAAATATGTAAAAAATGATTATGTAGTATGATAAATTTGCCATAATGTGACCTAAGATTATTTAATACTATATACAAAAATATATAAAATCTAAATACATATTAAAAAAAAAAAACAAGAAAATGTAGAATAAATAACTACAGACCTTGAGCAGAAACCTCATATTTTCAAAAAGAACAAAACATTCATAAACAATGACAAAAATTTCGTTGATAATACTCAATTCTTAGTTCTTGGTGAATTTTGTGGACTAACTGAATTATTAAACAATTCTTGTTTCTCAGTGAACACATCATCATCATAAATAATCTCACAGTCATTTTGGATGGATAATTAATTAACGTATGCAAAAATTCTATTAAACGCATCAGGAGACGAAATGTTTGCAATCAATTTGCAATGATTATTCTTTATATTCCGAATTGGTATTCTTACATAAAAAATTGGCTTTTAGCATTTACGTTTCCATTTAATGTGTTTCCATAATTTAAAAGTGTTAGAAGTCCTATTTAGGGGGAGCTCTTACGTGACTCATTTTAATAAAACAAGTTAATACACTATGGCTGTCAACTCAACAGTCACAGTCTAATTAATTTTTAATTTCACAAAGAAATAAGATTACTTGAATTTAAATTAGCTACCCAATAGATATGATTTATGATTATAAATACAAAACAATATACCATTTTTCAATTTATGGATATTTTTCATAACTTTATTATATAGTATCATATAGCATCTGATATATTTTCCTGGAAATTTATCTACAAACATTTCGGTTGTTTTAGAACGATTACAGTTCTGATTGGTATTTCTTGTACAAATGCAAAACTTGATTAGTAATCCATTGTTATTGATTAAAGTTTTACTAAAGTTATGGAAAATATTCTGATATTTCAAGGCTTATGTAGGTATATACTTTTTCGACACCTTTTCCAAGGAACACTGTACTTTTGTGGTGCAAACAAATAGGAATGCACAAGAGACAGTAACCAATATATAAAAAAATTACAAAATAATTATATATGTACAACAATTCAATATCTGATATTTGATTAGAGTAAAAATATTTTTATAACTTCAACAAACGCCAAAAAAATTACTTCCAACATGTCTTCTGATTAGTTTTTATTTTGTTTCTGGGCCTTATTAGATTATATTATTACTATAGGACATAATTTTAAAGCAGTTATGAACTCGATATAAATATTTCTGGCAAACGATTTTTCAATTTTAACTGTTAGATTGTAAGAAAAGTGTTGGTTACCTGGAAAAAGGCGTAGAGCTTGAAGCATGTACTGCAGTATTTAGTAAAAGGGTAGTGCCAAATACTGAAAAAACTTTCAAGTCCGTCCACAATAATAAATACTATGCCTTGTTGGCTCTACCTGTTTACTTAATTGTGCAACACAATCAACAACCGTCGTCTCCCACAAAACTACACGCTAATCTTTGTCTCCACACCCTCACCATTACCACTACTACTAACGACAATGTTCTTTGGGTTCAGCTTTTCCGAAGAATCTATGTTCCTTTTCGCTCGCCTCTCCCTCCGACAGTCGTTACTTAAGTTAGTACTTTGCGTGGTGTTCCCTAGACTCGATGTACGCGATGTCAAGCTGCTCTGGCTATCGTTCAGTCTACTAGAGCCACTGGGTTTGTGGTGGTCACGTTCCCAGGTGAAGGAGGTGATTTGGTTTTCGTTGGTCGGACAGACTGTTTGAGAGTCCGAGGTGTGGCTGGACTTGGACCATTGGCTGTGCTTTTGGGGAGTCGGGGCAGTTTTAAAGTAAGCCCCTTAAAATGATCATTCTTTAGTGGAATAGAACAACTGTTAAAATTTGTTTTTAATGTGAAACCATTGGATATTATATGCACTTAAAGAAAAACAGAATAAATTTGTTTGATGAATTTTTTATGATGAAATTATAAGATATTAAAATCAAAACTAGTCAAATATGACTAGTAGCTATTGAGTACCAAATATAAGAAAAACTGTTGTTAACATTGTCTCATTATTAAATTATCACACTTATTCTTTCTTGATTTACTGCATACTATTTGTGTGTGTGCAATCAACAGTATTCAAAAATGTTTCTGGTATAATATACTTGTGGTGGGAGAATATTCCCACCAGGAATATACTCATTATTGATACTGTAGTTAAAAGTAGGGTTAATTTTAAGATGGAAGGCAATTCAACTATAAACAAAGTTATACACATTGTAATCATGACCATCTCAGAATTTAATATATTCAGAGAAAGACAGTTTATATAAATGAAATGGCACAGTTTATATTTTGCACTCATTTGGTTAGATAATATCAATTATGAAACAGTTTACATTAAATTATAGGAAATCCTTATGAGATGGTTTTACCTGAAATGGTATTAAATTTGATTGGTTGTAATATATGTTCCACTCTCAAATGTAAACATTCCCTGCCTCCAAAGCCCAACCCCTTCCTTTTAGAATATGATAGAGCTAAGGTTAAAGGTTAAAACTTTTGTTATTGTTGAGAGACAAAAACGTTTTCACGTCTTTTCTCCCATTTATTTATTTTATTTTGTAATTTTTCTTCTCAGTAACAGCCCATATTCTACTCTAATCAACAAATTATATTGTTATTGAATATTATTAATGATTGAAAATACACAATCGAAAAGTATCTCTTTTATGCATTTTCAACAAGTTGCTTGTAAAAATATATACTTTTAAACAGGACGGCACAGACAACTATAGCATGTTTTGAAAATATAACCATATATTATTATTTTCTTTATCGTAATAGGTTATGTTTCATTACTTATGCCTATTTATAGACTCATATCTCTTCGTCCTTTATTCTATTTTTTTTTGCTTTTTTTTTATGTTCTGTTGTATGTACTGATAGCAATAATCATAATGGGACTTTCTATAGTAATAGAGTTGTAGTGAACCTCATTGAAGAGAAGCTGCAAGATTATATTTACTTATTATAAATTGTATAATCTTCATATATTGTTCTTTTTACGACACTTTTTGAATAGATATACGATAAAATGCTTTGTTATATATACTAATATCTCAGTTATATTTACTTAAAATCAACAATAGTATCCCACAAAACAGACGATTGTCCCCTAGGCTTCTGGGTTTGCAAAATATTGTGGCCACAAATCACAGAGTATAACTATGTTTAAGTTGTAATATTTAAGGAAAAATATCAACATGCAATTAATTAAACTATGAGCATATCTGTTCAAATTATAATGGCATAGGAATTAAATAAATTAGAATAAGCATTATATAAAATAAAAAACACAGTCTTAACTATCAATACTATCCACTACATGATTCTAGTAGGCCTACATTATTCTATTCAATAATAGAATACAATACAAATGATAAGATACAAAGTTTATAAAACATTAATTATTTTCAAGTGAATAGATAGTCTCCTCTACTTTCTCATGAAAATTTCGTTCTGTAATAAATCTACATTTATTAAATTGCTTGTTGGGGGTTTAAAAATGCATTGTAACAAAACTTAATATTTAGAATTTTTTATTTTATATATTAACTTACATAAAGCTATATTTATATACTATCTTAGTATTAAATGTACAATTTTAAATTCTATTCTAAAAATTTCTAGAAATTGACACAATCCTTTTAACACATTCATTATTTGACAAAAATTTAAAACGAATAACTGGAAGAGATCTCCAAATTTTAAAACATTTTTAAAATCGATATAAAAGTTCTTACTGAAATCTACTTACATAACCTTCAATAATTCTCTGTGTAATGTTAATAAAGCCGGACGTTTTGGTCGAGGTTTTTAGTTTAGATATCTACCATTAGTACTTAGAGACTAGAAAATAATTTTCTAAGCTAATTCTACAACAAAAATAAAAATTACCTGTAATAAATTAATAAATAGGAACTAACCGTTTGTTGTTCCACTTTGCTTCCACACTTTCAACCTGTGTGCTATCTCACTAAAATTTGGTCTCCTGTTTGCCTGCTCTGCCCAGCATTCCACCATTAGAGCGTAGCAATAACTGGGGCAGGCGTCAGGACAAGGCAACAGTTTTCTCGACCTGATCATGTTTATCACTTCTTGATTGTTGTATCCATAATACGGCTGAAAAATGCACACGTATCTTTAAAGAATAGTCATAAAGGATAAAATGGTCACCCACCTGCAATCCGTAACTGTAGATTTCCCATAAGACTACTCCGTATGACCACACGTCACTTTCCGTCGTGAATTTTCCATATAGAATAGATTCCGGCGGCATCCATCGGACTGGCAGCAGAGACTTCGATTGAACTCTAAAATTTAATGTTAGGTATCATTTATAGATTTTCAGTGTTATGGATTTGCATTTTGAATCATAAATTGTAATATATATATATATATATATATATATATATATATATATATATATATATATATATATATATATATATATATATATATATATATTTTTTTTTTTTTTTGTATATGAGAATACATACCTATAATAATCACAGCTATACATATCTCTGCTTAGTCCAAAATCGCTAATTTTTACAACTAAATCTTTGGACACTAGACAATTTCTTGCAGCTAAGTCTCTATGAACATAATGGTTTCCAGAAAGATATTCCATACCTTTAACGAGATAATAAATTTAATTCAATGATATAGTGTTTTAAAAACTGGGTATTACATTAATAACTTAGTAGTATATCAATAAATATTTTAAATAATATTAATAAATATCTTAATCAACATTTTAGAAGTCAATAAATATTATGGTTGTGGTTTGCACCATGATAAAAATGTAAAATATATGATTTTAAAATGTATCTAGTCAAATAAAGCGTTTTTGTAAAGAAATGAATAAATTTGTTAAAAATTCAAGGAATAACTTCGGGGAAAAACTCTCGAACTCGTAAAATTTTATTTTTAGTTGCACATTTTCTAAAATGTAAGTAATGCATATAGGGTGATTCGTGTAGGAGGTATGACTTCATCGATTTTTTTTTTCATTGCATGTTTTAATTTTTTTTCCATTAAGGACTACCACTGGTGGCTTCAGTATATACGTGTAAAGCTGGTGTTCTATGTGTATTTGTGTTTTATTTTGTTTATAATATTTCTGTTTCCAATGTGTTCACTTATTCTATTGATTGGACCATTTTTATAATATCCTTACCCTGAGCAATTTGTATTGCCATATCCAGAAACTGGTCATGAGTCAAACATTTTCCTTCTTCGGGGGAATTGGCAATTAAGAACTCGTGTAGATCTCCCTGTAAAAAATAGGTGTTTTAGAGTAAGAATCCTGTATTTTTTTATAGTGCCATCACTGTCAAAGTGTCCTTCCAATCATTTAATTTTTTTTATTTAATTTACACTTAAAAATATGTATACCCACTTATTACAGACATTCTATTCTTACTATTGTTTAGTGTCTAACGGCCAGTATTCACTCACCTCCGACATGTATTCAAATAACATACACATTGGCTCCTGTTTCATCACCACGCCTAAAAGGCAGATAATATTCGGGTGTTTCAATTCCGAAATCAACTCTATTTCCCTTTGGAAGTCTGCTTGCGTCTTCGCACTGGCATTTTCCTTTAGAGACTTCACAGCTACAAATATTTTTCCCGTTTTCGTCTTTAGTTCGCCCTTATAGACTTTACCTAGAAATAAAGGTCATTTTATAACTCTGCAAAAACAAAACATAAAAACCCAAAATAAAAAAGATCCCTTACCAAAAGCGCCCTCTCCTAATTCATCTATAAACCTAACCTCCTTGTACGTGTACTGAGGTAAGGTTTGAAACCCATTCTTACTAGAGCTGTGGTGGTTTCTCTGAGGGGGACCGTGCGGCGGCAATAGCGTGTTTAGTTCCATTGGGGAGCTAGGACCTGGATTGCCATAGATGTTCTTATTCACCTGCGGTAAATTCTTCTAACATACGGTTTAATATATTGTAAACAAGACATATATTAACACACTTACATTTTGCAGGTTTCCGGTCATTTTATTCCTTCTCTTCCAGTAGCAGTACCCAAATATAATTCCAAGGATTACGGCAATGGTCACAGCTATGGCGGTAACGTATAACCCATAAACATATACTGAAAATATTGACGAGCTTTAGAAACAAGTGGACAGTATTTGAGTGTCAAATATATTTACCGCATCTACTGATACCACACACTTCTTTCCTATTTTGTTCTACAAAACAGAATGGTTCTTGTTCAATTTCCCCGGGATTTCTATAACAATTAAATATGTATAATATAATATGTATATATAAGTGAGGTAAGAATTTTCTTGATATAATGTTAAAATATTTGTCATCCAATATATATTTATTATGTAAATTATTGGTAACATAACGAGTTCCATTACTGAAAGTTATTATTTTAGTATTAATATTAGTTGTATATACAGGGTGATATTTTAATAAAATTGCGTAAAATGCCATAACTGATACATATATCTATAACTTTTTGGTTTATAATAGTTTCTTTTATGGATTTAGACAGAGGCATCAGAAATTATTAAAAATGTCAATTTACCCAACACTCAGAGGGAGTTTCTATAAACTTTTCTTTCAACTGACTCCTCCGTTATAAGTTGGCAATTTCTATGCATATTAAGTTGTTGAACTGCAAACTTCTGTCTTCCTCACTTAATTTCATATATGTTAATAGTTAATAAACAGTGATATAATCATTGTTTATTAATTATTTATCATTGCTAATTAACTATAATCATCATCAAAATTATTTTTAAATGGCAACAGTGTGCGAGTACCACATCTTTTAGAAGCTGCTTCAAATAATTATTAAATGCTGTTTTTATTTTGATATGTCTTTTGATTATATTTTTTAATCGACGAAATTTTATTTAACTTCTACAGAAAGGCATTGCCTAAGAAGTTTAATGGTTTACTACCATTATTTTAATTGATTTTTTCAAAAATGAAAATGTCAAATTGATGCAAAAATCAAAATGTTGGTACTTTAGACACGCTCTGTATAGTTAGTGATTCTTTTGAATTTGTATTGTTTTTTTAATTTGGATGGTCTAATAGTTAAAAAAAAAAATTCAAAACAAAACCCAGTCTAGTGGCATTACGTATGTAAATTGGTTACACCTCTGACTAATAAATGGGGTTAAATATTTTTCTTTTCTCTTTAGATTACATACCATGTTCTGCCCTTGAGGCAGACATGGTAATATTGTGACAGAATTTTTTTATGGAATTTATATATTTAAAAATTATTTAGTTCCCTTTAGTTCTTTTTTGGCATTTTGTTCCTTATTGCCCACAACAAAAATATTTTAACGTCTCTTGACAATTAAACTGTTTTTTTTTTGTCAATTTTTTTACAATTCAAATGGTTAAGACATACACTGAAAAGCTTAGCTCTTCCCATAAATCAGTATTTTTATTTAAGAAATTATTGATATTACTAAACAAATTCAGATTTTCTCCATACAGTAACTATTTTTATATATGATATAGACTGGTACATAAATGTCGGTCCCCCTATGCCATACCTGCAATAATTATGACCCGCTAATTCTGAATAACCTGAAGATGGTATCTGAAACTGGTGAGACCATTTTAGACATCTCTCTCCTGATGCGGTTGTGTTCTTGTCTCCTCTGTACGATTTCCCTCTGTCCCAGAAGCATTTTTCCTCTGTAAAAACGTTCATTAGTGTCGAATTACTATTAAGTAATTATTAAATATTGTTTCCAGGTTTACCTCTGTTTAACGACAGATCTGCTACGCCTAAACTCAAACAATGTTTTGAACTAACTTCCGTCTCCAGAGGCAACTGTTCGCAGACCTCCAACTCCATAATTTGACCTAATATCCAACAGTGATCCATTAGACAATACCCCATTTACGACAATCCGTTTACTTACCAATGACTAGATGTCTCTTGGCTATGGAATATTCCTTACTGCACAGTTCGTTTTCTAGTAATAGACATTCATCTCTGCATATTCTCCTCAAGGAATTCGTCAGCTGGGTTCTAATCCTTCTGAATTTCCGCTTATTTTCTTCTGTAGTTGCTCTGAATTCCTGCAGGTGATTGGTCTGGTACATGTTGATCTGTTTGGGGTCCTTACACAGGGGAAAGGCGGAAAAGCATATACTCGGTTTGGCGAATTTGTTACAGCTAGCTGATATGTCGCTAGAAGTGAGAAAAATTACGTATTAGGACACGTTTATGGTAGGTATGTTTCTATACTTTATTTAATTCAGTTATATCAATAATTAATATATCACATTTTACCCCCAGCATCTGGTGGGAGTAAGTGAACGGTACGTAATAATAAATACCTAAAATAGACAACATAATGGAGATATCTCGACGTAAACTATATTACAGTTTATAACATTTAAATGCTAAATGTGAATTATTTGCAAAATGTGTTCAAACTAATATAGGTGATCTCACTATTGATGCAAATTTATTGTAAAATTTGTTTATTAACATGGTTAATTTTCCGAAAAATGTGTAAATAATTACTATAAACGTTTTTTTTTGTTTTTTTTTTTGAAGAAGTGAGATGTATCCAAAAGATTATAGGTTACACAAGGTATGACTAAAATCTGATTCGAGACCACCTATTTTTATGTATCCATTTTTTTTTTTTGAAAACTGCGTTAGTTCGGCCAGCAGATGCACTCTTTCTATTGGAACCCCTTAACTATGGTGTAGAAAAATATGTGACAAAATAAATTTAGGATAACATTTAGTTCAACTTGAATTAAAGCATTACAATCTTATGAAATCTTCGAAGTTACCCTGAAGAAAATAATATGATTATAGCGTTTTCATTCAAAGACTAACAATCATATTTGCGGCTATTTTATAAATTACAAAGATATATATTTGTTTAGTTGTTATTATTTGATTTCCTGATTGTCTATTTATCTTCTACAAACCATAAAAGAGAACACTCAATATAAGATTGTTGTTCGTTGCGTAATCATATAAATATTTTGCTAATTGATGTATATAGCGGCCTATCTTGAAAAAAAAAAAACAACAAACATGTCCATTGAAGAATATTACGACGAATTTATTTTTCCTTATTTGATTACTAATAGTGTATTTTACTACTAGTCCAAGGAGCATAACAACTTGGCAACGTCGAGTGGTTAACAGTCTGTCTGAATTACTGTCGAAGCTTTGTTTACTAACATTTATTTATACGTGAATGGGTGTATATGGATTTTAAGGTCGCATTTAAAATAGCGAATATTGGCAATTTTATATTTTTCGTTCAGAATTTTTGTTGATTTCGCTGGTTTTATTTTAATTTTATAGATATATTTCTCCGACTTTTAATCTTGAAATTGAAACGAGATTCTCGTTACATTTATAAAAAACATACAGTACCCATCTAAAGCCTCTTCATAAGAGGCTGTAGACGCGTCATCAGGCTTTATTTAAAAATAAATTTGAAAAAGTCGCCAGCAACGCCAACTTTGATGATTTACTAACTAAAATATGTTTACACTTTAATGTACAGCTCGTCAAGAATAGGAACAAGTCTCAAAAGTGCGATATCGGACGCCCACGAGGTGTGTAGTAAATAGCCTGGTCTTTACCCAGTCGCATTGAGACCTTTGCAGAGTGAATATCGATGAATATCAATGTACACAGAGTTCGATCTGGCCGCGCGTAAAGTGCATCCTCTTCCCTCCGAATGCTGTCTCACTCTTTCTTCTACGCATACTTAGAGAATCTCATACTTTTTCCTATTCTTGACAAACAGTATGTTTCTCGGTTCCCAAATTACGAGGGAGGAAGGTGCTTTAGACGCACACTGTATAGTTCTCAGTATTATTAAATATTTGTAATGTATGCTAAATTGAATTGCTCGTACTTATTTTGACTTTCGACTCCGCGACGGCACATCGGCTGCCGCGAACTTAACCGAATATAAGTTCACTGATACACCGCTCACAGTGGGCAGCTTTAGAATTAAATCAGACTATATGCTAATGGCGTGCGATGTTGCCACGTTTCACGGCTTGTATTTAAGTCCTTTCGTGGAGTCCTTGTGGATTCTTCTGATAGTTTTAAGTTTTCCAATTATTAAATTATTTTAATATAGTTACCTTTTTAAATAAAATATTCTACAAACAGTTCTCTAGTCGAGGAAAATTTGAATTTCACGTGGCGAATTACGTAGCGCGCGTGTGGATAATGGCCGGAAACAATTTGGGGACATACATAATAGAGAATTTCGAGTTATAAAAGTTTAAATTACGGAGTTGAGTTTAGACTTTATTTTCTTTCAACAATTTTGTCTCTTACTGTGGTACTCTAGTATAGAAATATTGCTTTGGCGTTAGCACAGATAAAAGTGCATTTTGCCTCGACCGGGAATCGAACCGGGCTCTCCCAATTTCCGGTTAGTTGCTCTGACCGCTGAGCTATCGAGGCACACTCATTATCCTTGCTAATGCGCCAGTTTCAATGCGTCACTACATTGTTATTGTTTGTATTTATCTAATATATTGCCAATTTAAGTTGTCGACTTAGCAGAACTTTGTTAAGCTCTTACTATCCAAGTTACCGTGTGAGGTCTAAATATAACACGAGATGGCGTTGTGTTACGGTTCGTTGTTGCACGTCTGGACACACCTTAAGAGACACTGTGATTCACGTATTATTTACTTACTTCGACTGTGATATGACCAAGAAAGCCCCTTGCAGCTTATCCTCAATATCCTGTTGCGTGTGTGGCGGCTGGACGAACACATACCTGGCCGCCAGGTAATCCTTACATTTTTGCCCTCTATAGAGCTGACAGAATGGCTCCGAGTGGTTGTAGACGGGTGCGTTCTCGGTTAACTTTCCCGAATCGTCCAAGTCGAACTGGATCGGCGCGGAAAAGGTTTTGGCTTTGGTGTCGATCGTCGACAGATACCCGCCCGATTTTCCGATGGCATTCGGTAGGTATGTGGTGATTTCTCCAAAGCTGAAACATCCATGGTAAAATCGTACATATCGGTTTTACTGCTTGTCATATTTATGAACTTACCTGTCTGGGTTGGTACTGTCAATCTTTAGAGTGTTAATGTCTGTACTTCCTACGGAATAAAAACCAAATGTATTGTTCATAATTAATGTCGAACGAAACAGTAGATTTTAATGGTTTCCTTGCGATTAAAGTAGCATATACTCGTACACATAATGCCAATGCGTTAGCATCACTCAGTTTTAATAGCAAATTTTATTCCAAGATTTAAACTGTTAAGATCGTTTAATAGCCATGTTTGATTTTCTTTTGCAAATATTTAACTCGATTTGTTTTAAATATATAAGATGATTGAAAAAATATGCATTAAATATTTTATTAAACAATTAGTTATCACAATTCTTACTAATATAGGGTGTCTCGGTTGGAACTATAGGATTTGAATTGCACGCTATTTGTGTTATATCAAAGATGTGGCGTCAATATTCAACGACTGTCATCTACATACCATACGACGTCAAATTGTCACGATAGCGTTTCCCATCTACTGTTATAGCATTACCAACTTTGTCCAGAAAAAAATTGAAAGAAGTATGGTTCAATCGCTCCACCACTCCAAAATGCGCACCAAATCGTGTTTCTCTGTGGATGCATTTCATCTTCGTGAACAGCATGTGGATTTTTAGCACCCAAAATTGGATAATTTTGTTGCAAAAATCAGCATCACCGTCTTTCGTAACTTTTAATTGTTGTGTCAACTGAATTTTGTATGCTGACAGATGCAGATCTTTCTTTAAAATCCAATGCGTGGTGGTTCTTGACAGATTCAATTGTTGTGTACGACGTCGAATTGATGTATTCGACACATCAATATTTTCATCTGATTGATCACGGCGAATACGTATTGGTGTTGTCTTATCAGTAACAGAACCAGTCTCTTCAGATTTCTGGATTAAGTTAGGAACTCTTAGGCCCTTAGGTCCTGGAGCTGATTCTCGATAAAATGCAGGGAGTATTAAGCAAGGTTGGGAATCGGTGTAGGGATAGGGGACTCTCGGTCAATCCCTGTAAGACTGAGGTGATGGTGTTCACCAAGAAATGTAAGTGGAACAGAACATGTCCGCTGAAACTTGGTGGCCAAGAACTAAGCTATAATAGCGAAGTTAAATACTTAGGAGTAATCCTGGACGGGAAACTGTCATGGGAAAAACATCTGTTACATATGTTCCAAGATCACTGGCAACTGAGAAGGGCCATTGGTAATAGCTGGAGCTTCAAACCGGAGACCGTGAAATAGATGTATGAGGCAATTCTCAAATACAGACTGCCGTATGCAGCACTGGTCTGGTGGGATAGAGTCTGTTTAAAGTCGGAAGCCAACCGACTTAACAAGCTAAGAGGATTGATTCTAAGAAGTATAACCGGAGCCCCAAGATTAACACCGATCGAGGCGATGGGGATACTGACGGGAATACCACTTCTTGATGTCACCCTGAAAGCGGAAGCCGTAAAGGTAATGCACAAGGTGGGAAACATGAATAGGAAGGTAAAAGACCTGAATAGATTCAAGAGACCTAACTGAGGAGGGAGTCCTATGGATGCCCTCTAACAGTACGGATGTCCACTTCCTGTTTGACAAGAAATATAAGATCACCCTCACCAGCAAGACCGACTGGATGGAGGGTCGAGCTGGATTACCGCTCAATGGAGACATCTGGTACACGGATGGAGCCAAGAGTGGGAACAGAGCGGATGCGGGGGTGTATAGGCGACGCAATGGGATAGGTAAAACCTCTCCCCTGGGCAAATACACTACCGCACTCCAGGTCGAGCTAGTTGCAATTGCATACGGTGTTCTAGGGGCCGACCAAAATCGGACCCAGGACAAGGTATGTATCTGCTCGGATATCAGGGCGGCGTTGGCAGCCCTGAATTCAGCAACGACAAAGTCGAAGCTGGTCTATAATTTCTATGAAGCATTGAACCACTTGGCAGAGAAGGGACCGGTGGAACTCTTATGGATACCTGGGCATAATGGCATTAAGGGAAACCTAATTGCAGATGACCTTGCCAGACTAGGGACCAGGGAAAACCTCTATGGACCAGAACCTGCAGTGGGAATAAGTCGGAATCTGATCAGAGACTGCATCAATGGCTGGACAAGAGACCAGCACAATAAAAGATGGAGAGGAGTAACGGGTTGTCGAATAACTAAACTCTTCATCGAATACTCAGAGATTGAGAAATGGGCTCAAAAATTCATTAAATTGAATAGGTACAAAGCCAGAACCCTGGTGGGAATCATAACGGGCCACCATAGTACTCTGAATGCATATAAGCACAAGCTGAGGCTGACTGACAGCCCGGCCTGCAGATACTGTAAAGAAGACGATGAAACCTTGATTCATCCTCTTTACACCTGCCCCGCACTGGAGGAGAAGATGTACCTTACATTAGGGACCTCTGTTATCCTAGAGGAGACGAGGCTTAAGGCGGGGGACGTGCCTAAATTGTTGTTTTTATGGGAAAGCATTTTTGGATAATGACCCGGATAAGAGGGGATCGCCAAGGAACTACCCATGCGATCAGTGGCTGATGAGGCCCAAACCCATATACCATAATGTAATGTAGTATGTAGTAGGAACTCTTAATTTTGTAGGTGCTTCATTTTGTCCTAATTTTGAGCGAATTTGCCTTAATGCATCTGTAAATGATTGCTCACTTTCATAAAACAGTTCACATCACACTTCATAGTTCACATCACATCTCGCTTTAATGCAAGTTTGAATTCATCCCTCCATGCTCATAATTAACCCGTCGATGGTATGGAAGAGTAGGTATTGTATGTAGGCATGTATTGCTATTATTCTATCATAACTCTTCTTAGTTCCTACCTAATTAGTGGAGGCGTCAAGCAATTACCCTTTTGGGATCCCAGGCATGCTCTATAGGATTTATGTCGGGCGAGATCGGGAGCCACGCCTTGTGGCTGAATCCCTATTTCTCTAAGACATTACGGACGGCATTAATTATGTGTGAAGGGGCATTGACATCTAAAAAAAATCACCTTCGATTCTCTATACAAATATGTCTCTGGAGAATATGTTCGATGTAATTTTGGCGCATATAGAATTAGATCCAGTGACGTTCGTTCGCCAACCATTTTACCTGCTCAAAACATAACACTTCCTCCACGATTTGAACTAGTTTCGACAGCATATCTGAGTCGATTTTAATCTCCAGACTATCTCCAAATACGGTTTATATAGTTGTCGGAAAATCGACATATTTACATTGAACAAATTAACGTTAAGTTAGGGCGTTCTCTCACTATCATTGTATACTTCCTTAGATCGTCACTTAAAATGAATCATGGGAAAACAATAATCAATAATTATCTTTCCTCCAGAAGATTTCACGTTGATCAAGGTCCTAAATTTGTACGTAGAATTTTCCTCATATGCCAACCCATCTGTTGTATATCAGTGTAAAAAATCTTCAAACAATTCTTGCTAGCAGATATTTTTACCTCATGAAACGTATTGAGAGGTATCGATTCAGATATGTCGCCTTAATAACATTTCTAAATTTTACCAATTCTCACTCACACTTTTCACATCTTGAACGTTCTTTATCAATCTTTCTATTCTACTTGAACCCCTTAAATCAATATGTCTTCCTGAAATACCATTTTTCTTCTGATTACTAACTTCAAATGCTTGTTTAGTCAAAAATAATTACGTAATTAATAGTTACCGAGAACATCACAGTCGTCAAACACCCATTACTTGCCCCATCGAGTCTATCGGTGTTACAATGTTAATTTTGGTAGTCTTGTAGGTCTCCAATGATGTAATCCAAAGCCAGTAATAAATCTATTAGAATTTGCATTATCAATAAGGGGACTACCACTTATTTGACGACCCTGTATTGAATTCGTTGATATAGACCGATTTCAAACTATGATTAATTCCCAAATTCGCGGGGATGACTTCTCTCTGGCGATGACCAGCTTCGATATAGTGATCCTGCACCATTGTATGTAATATTGATCTCGACTAGATCTGTCCAATTGTGAAATAACAGTTAGGACCATTCTTGGACGTTTGTACTCCATACAGATAACAACAAAGTAACCTTTACTCTTACTTGAAAAAAAATATTCAGAACTACAACTGGGTGACGTAAAACTTTTGGCACTTGTGTTTAATTCTCTATATACTTATGTATTTATAAATAAATAAATATTTTGATACTTAAAGCAATCCAGTGCTTTCTAACATACAACTAACTGTACTCCTGTGTTTCCGGAAAATAAAAGCCATCTGCATTTGTGCACACAGTCGTTACAAGTGTTTCACGTGTTTCGTAGAACACATATCCGGCGAATAAAGGGGCTGAACTGAGCCTCAATACATCCTATTATTCCCGTTAAAACGGACACATTTTATTTGATTTTAATAGAAATGTCTTCCTAAAATAGAACATTACAGAGTTAATGTTCTATTAACATTAAAATTTTTTTAAATTGGAATTATTTAGGATAATCTACATTTAGTTATTTTTTAGCCACTGGTCTTTTATTTAAGTTGTGCACTGTACTGCTTTAAAAAATAAATTTTAGACTTTATAGTTTCTGATATTTTAGTTTTGTATGGCATAATTAAAACAAATACTAGGTTTTCGTATTTTTTTTTTTATTAATTTTCTAAAACAGTGGCAACCAACATATTCTATTTCAAAAAATTATTTTTCTAAAAATCGTTCGAATTCGTCGTCTTTTTCTTCTGAGTTCCTGGGTACATTTAGAAAATTTTCATTATGTACAGGATGTCTCGAAGTCCCACAATAGATATGCTTACGTTTAGTTCATTTTAAATTGCCCGATCTCTACTTTCTAACATTTTATAGAATTCTAAGTAACAGGTATTTTACGTAATATGACCTAAACGTATCCAAAAATTTAAAAAATAAAGTTTATTGATTTACAACGTCAAACCGCTTGCATGTAATTGTACAGCTTGTCAAAAATAGGAAAAAGTATGAAATTCTCTGTGATGCACAGAAGAGAGAGTGAGGCAGCATTCGGAGGGAAAAGGATGCACTTTACGCGCGGCCAAATCGAACTCTGTGTACATTCATACATACTAGATATTCACTCTGCAAAGGTCTCAATGCGCCTGAGTAGAGACCAGGCTATTTACTGCGCACCTCGTGGGCGACCCAATATCGCAGTTTTGAGACTTGTTCCTATTCTTGACAAGCTGTATATATATGTTTTTTCTTATTATGACAACGACTGCTTTGGCCATTGGCCGAATATCCTTTATTTTTCCAATGTGTTATTTATTATCGGTTATGTTCATGTTCCCAATAGTTCCAGTGATGTTGTATTTTTTGTTTGTTCTATCTTATTCCTACTTATCACTATTTTGTATTCATTCGTTGAATGTATTTTAATTTTAACCATATTTTAAACGTGGGTCCACATTGGCTTCGAAACACAGATTTGTGGCTGCACTGTATGTACAATACTTTGTTTTATTGGAATGGACATTTAAGTCTTTACTTGCAAGATACAATTAGTTAATCGCCGAAAGAGCCGCACCATTTTCACCGTTAAAAAACTTACCCCATTTGTGTGCTTCCTTATTAATTTCGAGGAAGCCTGATGACTTGATTTTATCCACGCCATTACTAGCGATACAGTCCCAAAAGCCTCTGTCGAAGAATTCTAATCTAGATATTCGTAGAATCGATCTAAACACATTGTCTTTCACCTACAAAAGCAAGAAATCATCAATATGAGTTGCTTTATAACGCCTTGCCTGCGAATTACCTTACTGGTTCTCACTTTCAATTTATTATTGGATTCCACAGGTACTTCGTTATGTTTCCAAACAAACGAAACTTTACTGTTGGTATTGTTTGTGTCTAAATTCTGTACTTCGCATACGAGTTTTGCCAATTTTCCTGAATCCCGGGTAATATTAACTAATTCCTTAATAAAGATTAACGACCCTGAAAATAGAAAATTTGTTCGAAATATAAGCAAATGGGCCAAATCTCTCCATAAATAGGTTAAAATTATATTGAACGTACACAGAAAATCTTTGGCTGTATTTTATCAGTTTCTTGGAAAATTACTTAATTTGATTAAATAATTCGTTTCATGGGAATGAAAATTGATTCGCTTTATGAATAAATCCACATATTGATCCAAAATTTATCCGCACTTGATAAATAAATTGGAAATCTATTTTTAAGTTAATACTATTTTATTAACTAATTTAAATCTTCCGTATAAAGATATTTAGTAATAATTAATTAATTCTTAGTAATACAAACCTATTATTGATTATTTTGAAAAAAATAATTTCTTTAAAGTGTATTTGCTTGAATTAAACTGGTATTATACATTAACTCATGCTTCGATATTTCTATTTATTATTTTCAAGCAGTATAAATTTCCATTCTCTTACTTACCGTTTGAGGTTAAATTAGTGTTAGAAAAATCGTCATAGCCTTCGTAATCTTCGTATTCTTCTAAAGTTGCAAAAACTGAAATAAAAAATAAACGTCGTTATAAATACAATCTTCATAAATTAGTAAGGAGTGACAGTTATAAATGCAATTATAACTTAAATGTGATGTTCTAAAACGTATAACTATAACATAATCTTAGTGTCAAGTTCATACATTTATTGTTTACATATTTTCGATACGTTCACCTTTAATATGCATAGACATTAGTGATCTCATTTCAGAGTTCGTCCAAAATGACTGTCTCCTCTATTGACCAAGGTGATTACTAAAATTTCATTCAGTATTAGTTATATTTCACACACAAACAGGCCACACATACGAGAGATACATACACGAGACACACACACATACAATACTCCCAGAACACACACATACACCTCCAGACACACCACCAAACACACACACCTCCAGATATACACACCTACAGACATACAGCACCGGACACACACATACAGCACCGGAGACACACACAGCACCGGACACACACACACACACACACCACACACATCACACACACCACACACACACGACACGCACGCACACACACGGAACACACACATATCACACACACACAATCGCACACACGAACATACACGCACACATACGAGCACACAAAAACATATGAACACACAGTCACACACGAGACCCACACACACGAACACAAACACGCACATACACACACAAACATGCACGTAAACACGAACACACACGACATACACACACACACACACACGACACACGCAATCCACGACATACACACACACACACACACACACACACGAACACATATACACACACAACACACACGCAATACATGAGACACACACGACACGCACGCAATACATGACACGCACGCACACACGATACACGCAATCCACGACATAGACACACGACACACACAACACGCACACACAAACCCGCACAAACACACACGACATACACACACGACACGATACACACACACACACGAACACGCACATACACATGACACACAGACACTAACACGCACACACGACACGACATACACGCACACATGAACACGCACACATACAATACACACGACACGCACGCACATACACATGAGCACGTACACACAAACACGCACACACACTACACACGCAATACACGAGACACACACACAAGAGCACGCACACACACACAAACACGCACACACGATTACACACACACACATACGACACACGCAATATACGACGCACACGAACAGACACACACACATACACACACGACATGTAATACACGACACACATACACACACACACTAACACCCAAACGACACACATACACACACAAACATACACAAGACACACACACTCACGATCACGCGTACACACCCACAAGCAGGCACACACACGAGCACACACACTAACACACGCACGCACATAACACACGCACGCACGTAACACACACAAACGCACACGAACACACACGATCACACACGCACGAATACACATGACACGGTACACACACGATAGACATACGACACAAACGCACACACACTCATGACAAACACCCACACGACACACAACCGCACACATACAAACATATAAAGACACACGAACACACACGACAACCGCGAACACGCACACACGATCACGTACACACACGACACCATAAACACAAACGCGCACACACGCACACGCACACACACACGACACGATACACACGACAAACACGTACAAACACACACACATGACACGCACACAATACACGACACACACACACGACACGCACGCGCACACACACACACGAAACGCACACGCACACACACACACGAACCCGCACACACACGCGCGCGCACAGACGACACACACGAACACGCTCAAGAGCACCACCACACACGCACACACGACACGCGCGCGCGCGCACACACACACGACATAAATGCACACACACATGACGAACACCCACACGACACACACATACAAATATATAAAAACACATTCACACACGAACACGCACACACTAACACCCACACACGAACGCAAACACGCACATACATACACACAGGACACATAAAAACCCACGAACATACACTTACACATGATAAACACACACGAACACGCACACACAAACACGCGCACGCACACACACACACACACACACGATACACATGCACGAACACACACGCACGCAATACACGACACACACACACACAAACACGCACATACACGCGCGCACACACACAAGAGCACGAACACACACACAACATACACACACGACACGACACGCACACACACGACGCACACAAACACGCACAGACGACACACGCAATACACGATACACACACAAACGAACACATACACGAGCACGCGCGCCCACACACGCATACACACACACGACACGAGATACACGAACACGCACACACGACACACAAAACGAGACACACACCACGCACATTCACACACGACACACACACACACATAACAAACACAAACGCACACGAACACACACGACAGACACCAAACTCATTCACACACACACACACGACATACACACGATTACACATGACACGGTACACACACGACACAAATGCACACACACAATCGCACATATCCACACACATATAAACATATAGAAACACACTCACACAATAACACACACACACGAACGCACACACATACACACACGACACGACACGCACACATACAAACACACAGACGACACACACGAAAACGCACACAAACGCCACACATACACACACACACGATCACACACCCACGCACACACGACACACGCAATACACAAACGAACACATACGCGAGCACGCGCGCCGACACACACACACAATCACACACACGAAACACATTCACACACACACGATTACACACGACACGGTACACACACGACACAAATGCACACACACATGACAAACACCCACACGACACACACAATCGCACACATCCACACACACACATACAAACATATAAAAACACACTCACACACGACACCCACGAACACGCACACACACGAACGCAAACACGCACACACATACACATACGACACACATACATACACGACACAACACGCACACATACGAACACACAGACGACACACACGAACATGCATACAAACACACACACAAGCACGCCACGCATACACACGACATCCACGCACACACGACACATACACACACACACACACGACACGAGATACACGATACGCACACACGATCACACACACACGAGCACACAAACACGCACACACACGACACACAAAACGAGACACACACGACGCACATTCACACACAACACACACGCACACATAACAAACAAACACACACGATATTAAACACATTCACACACACGACACACACGCACACAAGATACACACGAACACGCACACACTCGCACACACAAACCCGCACACACACGTGACATACACACACGACACGCATACATACGAACACACACACGACACACACAAACACGCCACGCATACACACGCGCACACGACACGCACGCACACACGCAATATACGATACACGAGCACGCGCGCCCACACACACACACACACGACACGACACACACGCACACA
Source organism: Rosalia funebris (assembly GCA_037954035.1). NCBI lineage: Eukaryota > Metazoa > Arthropoda > Insecta > Coleoptera > Cerambycidae > Rosalia > Rosalia funebris. The sequence continues at coordinate 10,910,893 of JAZFAV010000003.1, read as the reverse complement.
AGATACACACGAACACGCATACACGATCATACACACGCACACGAAACACATTCACACACACACACACACACACACACACGCACACAAGATACACACGAACACGCATACACGATCATACACACGAAACGACACACACACACACACGACACGACACACACGAATACACACGACAGACGCACATGACAAACACACAAACGCACACATGACACACACCCAAAAACACTCACACGAACACGCACATACACACACGACACAGAAGCGCGCGCACACATACACACACAAAAACACACGACACGGTACACACACGACAGACACGCACATACACACGACAAACACATACACACACGAAACGACACACGAACACAGAAACACGCACGACACACACACACACGCACGCGACATACACACACGAACACGTACACGACATACACACACGACACGCGTTCACATACGAAACGACACACACACAAACACGCACACACACGACACGGTACACACACGACAGACACACATGACAAACGCACACACGACACACCCACACACAATAACACACACACGAACATGCATACACACATACACATACGACACGACACACACACGAACACGCGTACACCCACAGGACACGACATACAAACGCACACACAGACAAACACAAACACGCCACGCATACACACGACACACACACACGACACGCACGCGCACACACACGACACACATGCTCGTACACACGAACAAGCACACACACGCGAGCATACACACACGACACGACACGCACAAGAGCACGCACACATACGAACACAAACACGCCACGCATACACACGCACACACGACACACACACAAACGAACACATACACGAGCACGCGCGCCAACACACACGCACATACACACAACAAACACATACACACACGAAATGGCACACACGAACTAGAAACACACACACACACACATGCACGTACACACGAACACACACGACACGCACGAAATACACGACACAGACACACACACACACACGAACAGAGACGACACATATACGATACACGCACACACGAACGAACACACACAAGAACACGCACACACACACACACAAGAGCACGCATACACACGAACACGACACACATACGACACGCACGCACACACGGTCATACACACGACACACAAGCACAAAAACACGCACACACACACACACGATACGCACGCACACATAACAAACGCACACGAACACACACGACACGAAACACATTCCCACACGCACACGAGACACAAACACAAATACACACACACGAAACGACACACGCACACAAGACACACACAAACACGCACACACGACACAAACGCACATACACATGATAAACACCTACACACGAACACGCCCACAAACACACACATGCACGTACACACGAACAAGCACGCCACGCATACACATGACACACACACGAACACGCACGCACACACGACACACACAAACGAACACACACAAGAGCACGCGCGACACGAGATACACGATCACACACACACGAGCACACAAACACGCACACACACGACACACAAAACGAGACACACGACACACATACACGCACACATAACAAACAGGACACGAGACACATTCACACACACACGATACACACACACACACGACAGACACACAAGATACACACGAACACGCATACACGATCACACACACGCATTCACACACGAATACACACACAAATACGCACACACACGACAGACGCATACACACGCGCGGCATACACATACGACACGACACGCACAAGAGCACGCACACATACGAACACACACACACGAACACAAACACGCCACGCATACACACGACATACGAACACGCAGACACGATCACACACACGACACACGATACACACACAACCGAACACACACACGGGCACGCGCGCCCACACACACACACATACAACACACACGCGCGCGCGCGCGATACACACACACACACACGAAGACACACATACACACGAGCACATACACACACACACGAACATGCACAAGACACACACACTCACGATCACGCGAACATACACACCTACAAGCACGCACACACATTAACACACGCACGCACATAACACACACAAACGCACACGAACACGCACACACGATCACACACAAAACACACGTCTCACACACACACGACACGGTACACACACGAACACATACAACACAAACGCACACACACACATGACAAACACCCACACGACACACAATCGCACACACCCACACACATACAAACATAAAAACACACGACAACCACGAACACGCACACACACGACACGATTCACACAAACGTGCGCACACACGACAAACACAAGACAAGCACAAACGCACACACGACACAAACACACACACGACACACACAATAATAAAAACACACTCACACACTTCCACACACGAACGCACACACATACACACACAACACACCCACACACACGAACACATAAAAATACACTCACACACGACACACACACAGACGACAAACACACACGAATACGCGCGCGCGATCACATACACACACGACACGCACGCACACATAACAAACGCACACGAACACACACGACACGAAACACACACGAACACACAAATACACACGAACACACACGACACAATACTCGTACACAACACTCACACAAACGCACACACGACACACATGCACGTACACACGAACAAGCACGAACACGCGCGCCCACACACACACACACATACGACACACACATACAACAACACGCGCGCGCGCGCGATACACACAAGAGCACGTACACATACGAACACACGAACAAAAACACACACGAACACAAACACACACACGAATACACATGACACACACACGAACACGCACACACGATCACACACACACGACACCCGCGCACACAAAAACGAACATACACACAAGAGCACGCGCGACACGAGATACACGATACGCACACACGATCACACACACACACGCGCACACATAACAAACATAAACGCACACACACGGCACAAAACATATTCACACACACACGACAGACACACACGAGACGACACACACGCACACAAGATACACACGAACATGCACACACGATCACGACAGGCATTCACACACGAAATGACACACACAAATACACACACAAACACGCACACACGAACCCGCATACACACGCGCGACACACACACACGACACGACACGCACAAGAGCACGCACGCATACGAGCACGCACGCATACGAACACGAACACAAACACGCCACGCATACACACGAACACACACACACACATAACAAACGCACACGAACACACACGAAACGACACACACGAACACAAACACGCACACACACACGAACACGCACACACACACACGCACACACGATCACACACACGCACACGAACACGCACACACGATCACACATACGCACACGAACACGCGCACACGATCACACACACGCACACGAATACGCACACACGATCACACATACGCACACGACATACACACACGAACACATACGAGACACACACACGAACACGTACACGATATATACACACACACGACACGCGTTCACATACGAAACGACACACACACGACACGAATACACACACAAACACACGACACGATACACACACGACAGACATACATGACAAACACACAAACGCACACACGACACACCCACACACAAAAAAACACACGCACACACACGACACGATACACACACGACAGACATACATGACAAACACACAAACGCACACACGACACACCCACACACACAAAAACACACGCACACACACATGACACGACACACACGAACACAGAAACACGTACACACACACACACAAACGCACACACACGATACGATACATACGCACACGACACGCACACACACACAGAACAAGCACACACGGAACACACACACGAACACGCACATACACATAAACGAACACACACACATGAACACGCACACACTCACACACACACGACACGATACACACACGCGCACACATACACACTTCAGTTGGCACTCTTTATATATTTCACACTATAAAAAAGAGATATTCTACATATTATTTATTAAAATATTCATAACAAGTATTTATTAAAATTTCCAATTTAATATAATCCAATTAATAGTTTGTTTAGGTTCCCTTCCTGAGCCTTGGCAGTATGGAATGCCTTTAAAGTATCCTCGAGCGTATAGATGTGAGTAATTAATAAAAGGTATCATGCTAATATTTCCAGTCCTAACCATCTCAATTGCAGTGGGATAATCATTATCGGAAGATTCTCCAAATGTCCACTTCACGGATTAAGGCACCTGTGAATGGGAGGGTCATATCAAATCTAAACATACAAAGACTCCTCCAATTGTACAGTCTTACACTCCTCCTACAACTCCACAACACAAGCACACACAGTACACCCACACCCACACCCACACTACCGCACACACACCACTCACATACACGAGACATATACATACACACACGGGACACATACCACCATACACACACTACTAGGCACATTTACACCATACACACGCAACTAGACACACACACACGAGGCACACACCACTAGACACGCATATCACAAACAGATGAATCACCATACACCCACACACCGCCAGATACACAATATAACACACCATCAGACACACACCACCATAGGCTCAGACGAAAGACCATACACACAACACACACCATGCATAACACACACCATTCACATACAACACAACCCAATAATATTTATGGACCCATAAACTACACTGCACTGATGAGGAGCTATTACTCCGACAACTAACCTAACCTAACCTAACTTAACCCAACGTCTCCCATTCCATATACACACACCACCAGACACCACACCAACCAGACACACACACACGACACAATCATAAATCACCAGATACACACACACCGACAACTCACACATACACACAATACATACACACACGACACCACTCCCACCACACACACCGTAACACATACCCAATACACCACCATACACACACACCACCAGACGCACACTCACATACACATATCACCAGACACGCACACCACTCACAGACACACATAAAACACAACAGCAATACACCCACCACAATACACACGTTCACCACACACAGACGCACCACCATACACCCACACTCACAACACACAGCCCTAGGCACACACACACAACAGATATGTACAACATACACCACCATACACATACTACTCACACACAACACCTGCCACACACCATGAATCACATGCCACTCAAAGGCACACAACCGTACACACCAAACACCAATACACACAACATTATACACACGCGCACGATACACAGACGCATCACCATACACCCACACTACCATCAACACGCACAACACACCACCATACACCACTTACATACAACATAACCCAGTGATATTTATGGACCCATAAGCTACACTGCACTGGTGAGGAGCAATTACTACGAAACATGGATGTTGACGAGGTGTTAACACTTTTGATTGTAAATAAACTTCCTAAAATCTCACCAGAAGCATTACTTACCTGTCAACATAAATGTCTGCAGTTGTTGCTTTACTAATATAAAAAAAAATTCGTGACACACACACACGCACACAGCACATCCGATCCCCGCTCCATTCCCCACCCCACCCGGCGCCCTCCCCATCCCACCCGACGCCCTCCCCATCCCACCCCGACGCCCTCCCCATCCTACCCCGACGCCCTCCCTATCCCACCCCGACGCCCTCCCCATCCCACCCCGACGCCCTCCCCAACCCACCCCGATTCCCCACCCCACCCGGCGCCCTCCCCATCCCACCCCGACGCCCTCCCCAACCCACCCCGACGCCCTCCCCATCCCACCCCGGCGCCCCCCATCCCACCCCGGCGCCCTCCCTAGCCCACCCTGACGCCATCACCATCCCACCCCGGCACCTCCCATTCCACACACATCACCAAACACTCACTCACACACAATACATACACACGACACCACTCCCACCACACACACCGTAACACATACCCAACACACCACCAGACGCACACTCACATACACACATCACCAGACACACACACACGCACACGCACCACTCACAGACACACATAAAACACAACAGTAATACACCCACCACAATATATACGCTCACCACACACAGACGTACCACCATACACCCACACCCACGATACACACACAACAGATATGTACAACATACACCACCATACACATACTATTCACACACACCGACTACACACACACAACACCTGCCACACACCATGAATCACATGCCACTCAAAGGCACACAACCGTACACACCAAACACCAATACACACAACATTATACACACGCGCACGATACACAGACGCATCACCATACACCCACACTACCATCAACACGCACCACACACCACCATACACCACTTACATACAACATAACCCAGTGATATTTATGGACCCATAAGCTACACTGCACCGATGAGGAGCAATTACTCCGAAACATGGATGTTGACGAGGTGTTAACACTTTTGATTGTAAATAAACTTCCTAAAATCTCACCAGAAGCATTACTTACCTGTCAACATAAATGTCTGCAGTTGTTGCTTTACTAATATAAAAAAAAATTCGTGTCACACACACACACACACACACACACACAGCACATCCGATCCCCGCTCCATTCCCCATCCCACCCGACGCCCTCCCATTCCACCCCGGCGCCCTCCCTAGCCCACCCTGACGCCATCACCATCCCACCCCGGCACCTCCCATTCCACACACATCACTACTAAACACTCACTCATACACAATACACACAATACATACACACGATACCACTCCCACCACACACACGGTAACACATACTCAACACACCACCAGACGCACACTCACATACACATATCACCAGATACACACGCACACACACCACTCATAGACACACATAAAATATAACAGTAATACACCCACCACAATACACACGCTCACCACACACAGATGCACCACCATACACCCACACACACGACACACAGCCCTAGGCACACACAACAGATATGTACAACATACACCACCATACACCTACTACTCACACACATCGACTACACACACACAACACCAGCCACACACCATGAATCACATGCCACTCAAAGGCACACAGCCGTACATACGAAACACCAATACACACAACATTATACACACGCGCACGATACACAGACGCATCACCATACACCCACACTACCATCAACACCCACCACACACCACCATACACTACTTACATACAACATAACCCAGTGATATTTATGGACCCATAAGCTACACTGCACTGATGAGGAACAATTACTATGAAACATGAATGTTGACGAGGTGTTAACACTTTTGATTGAAACTTCCTAAAATCTCACCAGAAGCATTACTGACCTGTCAACATAAATGTCTGCAGTTGTTGATTTACTAATATAAAAAAAATTGTGACACACACACACAGCACATCCGATCCCCGCTCCATTCCCCACCCCACCCGGCGCCCTCCCCATCCCACCCGACGCCCTCCCCATCCCACCCCGACGCCCTCCCCATCCCACCCCGACGCCCTCCCCATCCCACCCGGACGCCCTCCCCATCCCACCCCGACGCCCTCCCCATCCCACCCCGGCGCCCCCCATCCCACCCCGGCGCCCTCCCTAGCCCACCCTGACGCCATCACCATCCCACCCCGGCACCTCCCATTCCACACACATCACCAAACACTCACTCACACACAATACATACACACGACACCACTCCCACCACACACACCGTAACACATACCCAACACACCACCAGACGCACACTCACATACACACATCACCAGACACACACACACGCACACGCACCACTCACAGACACACATAAAACACAACAGTAATACACCCACCACAATATATACGCTCACCACACACAGACGTACCACCATACACCCACACCCACGATACACACACAACAGATATGTACAACATACACCACCATACACATACTATTCACACACACCGACTACACACACACAACACCTGCCACACACCATGAATCACATGCCACTCAAAGGCACACAACCGTACACACCAAACACCAATACACACAACATTATACACACGCGCACGATACACAGACGCATCACCATACACCCACACTACCATCAACACGCACCACACACCACCATACACCACTTACATACAACATAACCCAGTGATATTTATGGACCCATAAGCTACACTGCACTGATGAGGAGCAATTACTCCGAAACATGGATGTTGACGAGGTGTTAACACTTTTGATTGTAAATAAACTTCCTAAAATCTCACCAGAAGCATTACTTACCTGTCAACATACATGTCTGCAGTTGTTGCTTTACTAATATAAAAAAAAATTCGTGTCACACACACACACACACACACACAGCACATCCGATCCCCGCTCCATTCCCCACCCCACCCGGCGCCCTCCCCATCCCACCCGACGCCCTCCCCATCCCACCCCGACGCCCTCCCCATCCTACCCCGACGCCCTCCCCATCCCACCCCGACGCCCTCCCCATCCCACCCCGACGCCCTCCCCAACCCACCCCGATTCCCCACCCCACCCGGCGCCCTCCCCATCCCACCCGACGCCCTCCCCATCCTACCCCGACGCCCTCCCCATCCCACCCGGACGCCCTCCCCATCCCACCCCGACGCCCTCCCCAACCCACCCCGACGCCCTCCCCATCCCACCCCGGCGCCCCCCATCCCACCCCGGCGCCCTCCCTAGCCCACCCTGACGCCATCACCATCCCACCCCGGCACCTCCCATTCCACACACATCACCAAACACTCACTCACACACAATACATACACACGACACCACTCCCACCACACACACCACACACACCGTAACACATACCCAATACACCACCAGACGCACACTCACATACACACATCACCAGACACACACACACGCACACGCACCACTCACAGACACACATAAAACACAACAGTAATACACCCACCACAATATATACGCTCACCACACACAGACGTACCACCATACACCCACACCCACGATACACACACAACAGATATGTACAACATACACCACCATACACATACTATTCACACACACCGACTACACACACACAACACCTGCCACACACCATGAATCACATGCCACTCAAAGGCACACAACCGTACACACCAAACACCAATACACACAACATTATACACACGCGCACGATACACAGACGCATCACCATACACCCACACTACCATCAACACGCACCACACACCACCATACACCACTTACATACAACATAACCCAGTGATATTTATGGACCCATAAGCTACACTGCACTGATGAGGAGCAATTACTCCGAAACATGGATGTTGACGAGGTGTTAACACTTTTGATTGTAAATAAACTTCCTAAAATCTCACCAGAAGCATTACTTACCTGTCAACATAAATGTCTGCAGTTGTTGCTTTACTAATATAAAAAAAAATTCGTGTCACACACACACACACACACACAGCACATCCGATCCCCGCTCCATTCCCCACCCCACCCGGCGCCCTCCCCATCCCACCCGACGCCCTCCCCATCCCACCCGACGCCCTCCCCATCCCACCCCGACGCCATCCCCATCCCACCCCGACACCCTCCCCATCCCACCCCGGTACCCCCATCCCACCCGACGCCCTCCCATCCCACCCGACGCCCTCCCATCCCACCCGACGCCCTCCCATCCCACCCGACGCCCTCCCATTCCACCCAGGCGCCCTCCCTAGCCCACCCTGACGCCATCACCATCCCACCCCGGCACCTCCCATTCCACACACATCACTACTAAACACTCACTCATACACAATACACACAATACATACACACGATACCACTCCCACCACACACACGGTAACACATACTCAACACACCACCAGACGCACACTCACATACACATATCACCAGATACACACGCACACACACCACTCATAGACACACATAAAATATAACAGTAATACACCCACCACAATACACACGCTCACCACACACAGATGCACCACCATACACCCACACACACGACACACAGCCCTAGACACACACAACAGATATGTACAACATACACCACCATACACCTACTACTCACACACATCGACTACACACACACAACACCAGCCACACACCATGAATCACATGCCACTCAAAGGCACACAGCCGTACATACGAAACACCAATACACACAACATTATACACACGCGCACGATACACAGACGCATCACCATACACCCACACTACCATCAACACCCACCACACACCACCATACACTACTTACATACAACATAACCCAGTGATATTTATGGACCCATAAGCTACACTGCACTGATGAGGAGCAATTACTATGAAACATGAATGTTGACGAGGTGTTAACACTTTTGATTGAAACTTCCTAAAATCTCACCAGAAGCATTACTGACCTGTCAACATAAATGTCTGCAGTTGTTGATTTACTAATATAAAAAAAATTGTGACACACACACACAGCACATCCGATCCCCGCTCCATTCCCCACCCCACCCGGCGCCCTCCCCATCCCACCCGACGCCCTCCCCATCCCACTCCGACGCCCTCCCCATCCCACCCCGACGCCCTCCCCATCCCACCCCGACGCCCTCCCCATCCCACCCCGACGCCCTCCCCATCCCACCCCGACGCCCTCCCCATCCCACCCCGACGCCCTCCCCATCCCACCCCGACGCCCTCCCATCCCACCCTGGCGCCCCCCATCCCACCCCGGCGCCCTCCTTAGCCCACCCTGACGCCATCACCATCCCACCCCGGCACTTCCCATTCCACACACATCACCAAACACTCACTCACACACAATACATACACACGACACCACTCCCACCACACACACCGTAACACATACCCAACACACCACCAGACGCACACTCACATACACACATCACCAGACACACACACACACACCATACACCTACTACTCACACACAACACCAGCCACACACCATGAATCACATGCCACTCAAAGGCACACAGCCGTACATACGAAACACCAATACACACAACATTATACACACGCGCACAATACACAGACGCATCACCATACACCCACACTACCATCAACACCCACCACACACCACCATACACTACTTACATACAACATAACCCAGTGATATTTATGGACCCATAAGCTACACTGCACTGATGAGGAGCAATTACTCCGAAACATGAATGTTGACGAGGTGTTAACACTTTTGATTGTAAATAAACTTCCTAAAATCTCACCAGAAGCATTACTGACCTGTCAACATAAATGTCTGCAGTTGTTGATTTACTAATATAAAAAAAATTGTGACACACACACAGCACATCCGATCCCCGCTCCATTCCCCACCCCACTCGGCGCCCTCCCCATCCCACCCGACGCCCTCCCCATCCCACCCGACGCCCTCCCCATCCCACCCGACGCCCTCCCCATCCCACCCCGACGCCCTCCCCATCCCACCCCGACGCCCTCCCCATCCCACCCCGACGCCCTCCCCATCCCACCCGGCGCCCTCCCCAGCCCACACCGACGCCCTCACCATCCCACCCCGGCACCTCCCATTCCACACACATCACCACCAAACACACTCACCACGCGCATGTGTGCACACAGGCGTACACACGGCACATGTACACACAGAGAGCACTCACACACACAATACACACAGCCCCTAGGTACACACACAACAGATATGTACAACATACACCACCATACACATACCACTCACATACACCCACTACACACACACACACACACACAAACCCCAGCCACACACCATTATATATAGCGCACGACACACAGACGCACCACCATATACCTACACCACCATCACGACGCACAACGCACCACACAACATCAAATACACACACCAACCGTACAACACTCACATACAATAAAACCCAGTGATATTTATAGACCCATAAACTAAACTGCACTGATGAGGAGCAATTAGTCCGAAACATGGATGTAGACGAGGTGTTAAAATTTTTGATTGTAAATACACTTTCTAAAATTTCATTAGAAGCAGTACTTACCTGTCAACATCAATGTCTGCAGTTACTGCTTTACTATTATAAAAAGAATTTGTGATACACATACACACACATACACGCACGCACACACACAACATATCCGATCACTCACATACACACATCACCAGATACACACGAACGCATACCACTCACAGACACACATAAAACACAACAGCAATACACCCACCACAATACACACGTTCACCTCACACAGACGTACCCCCACACCCACACCCACACAGCCCTAGGCACACACACAACAGATATGTACAACATACACCACCATACACATACTACTCACACACACCACGACTACACACACACAACACCTGCCACACACCATGAATCACATGCCACTCAAAGGCACACAACCGTACACACCAAACACCAATACACACAACATTATACACACGCGCACGATACACAGACGCATCACCATGCACCTACACTACCATCAATACGCACGACACACCATTTACATACAACATAACCCGGTGATATTTATGGATCCATAAGCTACACTGCACTGATGAGGAGCAATTACTCCGAAACATGGATGTTGACGAGGTGTTAACACTTTTGATTGTAAATAAACTTCCTAAAATCTCACCAGAAGCATTACTTACCTGTCAACATAAATGTCTGCAGTTGTTGCTTTACTAATATAAAAAAAAATTCGTGACACACACACACGCACACAGCACATCCGATCCCCGCTCCATTCCCCATCCCACCCGACGCCCTCCCCATCCCACCCCGACGCCCTCCCCGTCCTACCCCGACGCCCTCCCCGTCCTACCCCGACGCCCTCCCCATCCCACCCCGACGCCCTCCCCATCCCACCCCGACGCCCTCCCCAACCCACCCCGATTCCCCACCCCACCCGGCGCCCTCCCCATCCCACCCGACGCCCTCCCCATCCTACCCCGACGCCCTCCCCATCCCACCCGGACGCCCTCCCCATCCCACCCCGACGCCCTCCCCATCCCTCCCCGACGCCCTCCCCAACCCACCCCGACGCCCTCCCCATCCCACCCCGGCGCCCCCCATCCCACCCCGGCGCCCTCCCTAGCCCACCCTGACGCCATCACCATCCCACCCCGGCACCTCCCATTCCACACACATCACCAAACACTCACTCACACACAATACATACACACGACACCACTCCCACCACACACACCGTAACACATACCCAACACACCACCAGACGCACACTCACATACACACATCACCAGACACACACACACCACTCACAGACACACATAAAACACAACAGTAATACACCCACCACAATATATACGCTCACCACACACAGACGTACCACCATACACCCACACCCACGATACACACACAACAGATATGTACAACATACACCACCATACACATACTATTCACACACACCGACTACACACACACAACACCTGCCACACACCATGAATCACATGCCACTCAAAGGCACACAACCGTACACACCAAACACCAATACACACAACATTATACACACGCGCACGATACACAGACGCATCACCATACACCCACACTACCATCAACACGCACCACACACCACCATACACCACTTACATACAACATAACCCAGTGATATTTATGGACCCATAAGCTACACTGCACTGATGAGGAGCAATTACTCCGAAACATGGATGTTGACGAGGTGTTAACACTTTTGATTGTAAATAAACTTCCTAAAATCTCACCAGAAGCATTACTTACCTGTCAACATAAATGTCTGCAGTTGTTGCCTTACTATTCTAAAAAACAATTCGTGACACACACACACAGCACATCCGATCCCCGCTCGGTTCCCCACCCCACCCGGCACCCGACGCACTCCCCACCCCACCCGGCGCCCTCCCCACCCCACCCGACGACCTCCCCATCCCACCCCGCCGCAGCGCCCTTCCCATGCCGCCCACACCAACACCACCACACAACACACGCACAAGAAACACACACAACAAACACACACATACAACACACACCCACACATACAATACACACAACACACACATACACCACCACCACCACCACGCGCACATACCACACGCCACTCACCCAATGATATTTATGGGTTTATAAGCTACATTGCACTGATGGAGGAGCAATTACTCCGAGACATGGATGTTGACGAGGTGTTAACATTTTTTATTGTACATACACTTTTTAAAATTTCACCAGAAGCATTACTTACCTATCAACATCAATATCTTCAATTGCTGCTTTACTATTATAAAAATAATTCGTGACGCGCGCACGCGCACACACACACCACACACACACATACACCGCCACGCGCACACACCACATACACCATTCACTACACAACCTAATGATATTTATGGGCCTATGAGTTACACTGCACTGATGAGGAGCAATTACTCCGAAACATGGATGTTGACAAGATATCATATTTGATTATAAATACATTTTCTAAAATTTCACCAACATTACTACATTACTGACTTGTCAACATCAATGTCTGCAGTTGCTGCTTTATTATTGTAGGAAGAATCCGTTACTCTATACTACGACAGCATTCGATTCACTACTACCGAGGAAACACCGACGACTATCACCCACCGAACGAATAATCCTGCAATCACGTCGCGAGTTTTGCACAGTTTGAGGTCTAGGTGCTAGTCAATGTCGTAGCCGAAGTGGCACGAAAAAGTACGGCCTTCCCAGAGCTGAACAGACGGCGGAGGATTCTTGGTGAGTTCTTTACTTCCTTTAATATTCCTTCATATGACGTAATCTGGCCAAGTCCGCCACTGCGAATAGTGCGTAATGTAAGTGAATGAATGACACGAGCAGATGGGTGATGGGTGAAGTGAGTGACATGCATGTGTGGACGTAAGTCGATGACGAGAGTGAGGGAAACAAGAAAGTGAAGCGAGTTAATGGTATGAGTGATTCAAGAGAACGAGTGAATTGAGCAAGTGATAGTGAGTGTAGTAAACGAGTGAAGTGAGTGATGTGGGTAAGCGAGTCAAGTCAGTGAGTGACGTAAGTGAGTAGTGAGTCAGCGAGTAAAATGAAGTGAGTTGAGTGAAGGAAGTGGCGAGTGAGTAATGAGTCGAGTGCGTGAGTATGTGAAGTGGAGTGAGTAGAGGGTGTGAGTAAAGCCAGTGAAGGGAGAGTGAGTGAGTAAAGTATGTGGGTAAAGTGAGGTGGTGGCGAGTGGAGTGAGTAACGTGACAAAGTGGTGAATGGTGTGAGTAACGTGAAAAAGTGGCGAGTGAGTGAGTGAAGTGAATGTACTGAGTGAGTGGACTGTGTAAAGTGCGTAAGTGAAGGGTGTGGCGAGTGAAGTGGGGGATGGCGAGTGAAGTGAGGGAGTGGTAAGTGAAATGTGGAAGTGGAGAGTGGTCTGAGTAAAATTGAATAAGTTAATGATTGAGGCAGTGAGTAAATGGGTAGTGTGAGTTAGTCAGTGAGTCGTAAATAGACTGAGTAATGTGAAGTCAGTGAGTGAAGTGGGTGAGTTAACTGAGTGAATAAATCGCGAGAGTAAAGCGAGTAAGTGAATTAAGCGAGTAAGTGAATTAAGCGAGTTAGTGAGGCAGTTGAAGCGAGTGAGTGAAGTGAGTAAGATGAGCGAGTGAAGTGAGTATACCAAATGAGTGAAGTGATCGAGTGAGTAAACAAAGTGGAGCCAGTAAATGAGAAAACGAGTTCAATTCGCTTCGAATCGATTCGCTTATCCTATTTCTCCATTTACTTACTCAGTTGCTCCACTCACTACACCGCTACATTCCTTGATACAACGACTCACTGTACAGACATAATCACTCGCCCTTATGCATTATAGTTCGACACTTATTCTGTCCATTCACTCAATATTTCAGTTATTCACACAATTAATCATATGCCCAAGAATTCTAATCGCTTTACTCGTAATTCACTCCATCGGCTTAATCATTCATTTTACTTACTCCACGCTCGTTCTCACACGACTTGTATAAGATACATCCATCACGGCAGTCACTGATGCTAGTGGCGCGAGCAATCAGTGAGTGGACTGGATTCACTCACTTCACTCAGACCCACGAGTCATTCATTCCGTTTACTACAACCATTCCACCCACTCCGTCATACTATCTTACTCACTTCCACTGACTACTTTAATAGCTATTGAATGAATGTATCAGCTCATTCAGTCATTCATTAGCTCAGCCTATTCATTCCAAAAACTTCAAACCATGTGGTTATGCACTACTCTCGTCCATTCGGTAACTCACTTACTTCACTAAATCACTTCATCCAGACGCATTATATACCCGCTTCATAGGCGTTCATTTATTCACCAGCAAATGAATGTGTAAGCAGAATCAGTGAATAATAAGCAGTGTGGAGTGGAATGTAAAGTGGAATGGAGTTCGAATGGAACAAATAAATATACAAAAGCATTAATTATATAATAACTATATATATATATATATATATATATATATATATATATATATATATATATATATATATATATATATATATATATATATATATATATAGGGAGCTCCATTTAAAATTAAACATCCGAAATAGCTGTTAAGTGTAACGCAATTCCTGATATAAAATAAAATTTAATACTGCTATAAGTGCTATATTACTTTTCATGGCTAGTGTCTAACTAAGGCAAGAAAATTCACTCTAAGCTCCGCCCGCTAAGTTTCCCTCCTTACCCCGTCCCGTCGTCCAACGAGAATTAGCTAATTAACACGTGGCGCATGTATACCGTCAGTCTCGACACCGAACCGATTGCTGCAGGCGAAGTATTATACCGGCCGGATTTTAGATTGTATAATTAATTTTATTAATTTGCGTTTGAATAGCTAAAAATGACGCGGTGTTCTGCTGATGGCTGTAACAGTAAAACAGGTCCTAGTATCTCATTTTTCTCGGTGTCCAAAAGATGTAGCTAAGTAAGTAAGATAATTGATTGACACATTTAATAGGGTTACAGCTCGTATTAGATGCACTAAATCTATTTCGTAGAGACATTTGTCAGAGTTGAAAAAAATCATTAGGACTTGTTGGCACCCCCATAGGTAAGCTAATCTTATACCAGATCAATGTAATACCTGTAGTAAAATTAGAATTTGCAATTTACATGTTCCTGAAGACTGTTTTATTAGAAATGATTCGAAGACTCGTTTGTATTATGGTGACGTTCGTTCATTAAATTTATTAACAAATAGTTACTTTTTTTCAAATTTGTTTTGTTTATATTTGTATATAAATATATATGTATATATTGGTATAACAATTTTATAAAACCCAATTTGTTCAGAAAGCAACGTTTAAAATTCGGTGGAAACTTTAGATAATGTTTCTTGTAATACATGTATTGAGAGCGAAAAGAAAGACTACAAAGATGTTTCTGTGATAACAAACAGAGAGGAAAAAGCGTTTGAAGGTAAACACTGTGAATGTTGATTTTGTATTATTTAAGTAAGATGAGAGCTATTTTTAAGTTAGAATAGACAGATATTTGCTCCGCCCTCTATTAAATATTTTAGATAAGATCATTCAGACGACAATGTCACTTTCCGCAAACTCTCCGAGGAAGAAGCTATTAAAGGAGGAAATAAAAACTTCAAAAAGAGCTGCAAGGTCATCTCAGTACCAAAAAACTGGACACCAGAATAACATTGGAAGATATTTACAAATGTCTAGAAGAAAATTATTCGAAATAATCCAGCAAACTTTTAAAGCTGCAATTGTAATTGTTAAATAAAGCTCCTATAGAGGGTGTAGGTATACGGACGAATTGAAGCAATTTGCCTTAAGTGTTTAATTTTTAGAACCTAAGACAATAAATTAGCTTGTTTCGATTCAACTGGGGAAAAACTAAAAGATATATTTAAAAGTATACCTTTTACACATCCGTTTAGAAGTTTCCCATTAAATTATTTCCTCTCCCTCTGTATTAAAGCGCGTCTTTACTATACTATAAAATTCGCAAATAGCCATATCGAAAAACAAAAAATTACAAAAACCAAATGCCAAACTGACTATATTGAAAAATTTATAAGAACATTTGTTTATCAGTCTAGTTAGTAAATAATTCGATATTGTTAATATATTCGCAGTATTAATATTTCTTCATTTAAATAATAGTATTTGTAGTTTATGTATGTTCTACCCCTATTAAATGTCAACAATTTATGTAATAAACGTTATGTAATAAAGTCATAGCTATTATTTTACTTTAACAAAATATTTACGTTAAGAAACGGCTCTATTTCTAATGTTCAAAGTATATTCTTTTAGCCCTTGTAACAAACGCCCGCGACAAAATAAGTAATCGTAACACGAAGACAGCCGCCATGCAACAGCTGTGTGGCGGCATGCCTTTGTAAGTGCACGATCAAAATTCCGACGGAGAGTGGACTTTCTTGTCTAAGTTCCTGTTCGGTGTGTCAAGCGCTAGGGCGATATTTAGGAAAGCTTCGGTTCCTGCGTACGAGTACTATATTATTTACTTTCGGAAGTGTTCCATGTTTTTTTAACCTCAACGACGAACCAAAACAAATTTAACAACAAATAAAACTACATTTAATAGTCATACAAACAAGCGCTATTTTACATACGTAAATATTTCGTCCGCCAATCGACGAAATTTATAATAAAAACTACATAAAAAATTAATACTGCAAATTTCCTTCGCGCGCACCCACGACGAATTAGTACTTACGTGACGGCCGCTTAGAGACCAGATTCCTTCCGCGCCGATCCGATGGACTCCCAAAATAAATGTCCGGTATATTTAGCATCAGATTTTGAAGATATAAACATCACTGCGAGCGATACGTTTTCCACGTAATTTTACTAAACGCGATCGGAAAACGGCAAGCGAAATACGCGAGCTCTTGGTCGGAAAAAGATGAAAGACGCGATTGCGGGAAAAGGGTTTTCCCGGGCGTTCCCAGTTATGAACCGACTATCACAAAGTCGAGTTGTAGTTTGTGTAGACGTCTAACCTAAAAAGTTACGATCAGGAAATTAAGTGGTCAAGACCGCAAGTGAGTTTAATTAAAACGGGACAAAAGAGCTAGTTTGTGACGGTAATAAAGGGAGACAGAAGTAAGTTACATTGCATACTGAAGTACAGGAAAAATAATACGTTGGTAAGATTTAGGTTATGGCGAAATTACACGTTTACGACCTAACAGTAAGTTGGCATATGATTGTGGTATATTGTTTAAAATCATCAGTCACTACAGCTACAGATCCTATCTATTTGCGTAGCATAAATATATTTAAAATAAATATTTAATTAAAACAGTTCGACGGGTTAGATCTTAAAATGCCGTAAAATATACTTTTGTATCGCTACTATAACTATCAACTGTAACTTCAAAAACATCTTTTGACGGGAAGTTAGTTCATCAAAAGGACCCGTGAATGCAATCTCTTATTACTGTATTTTAATTGCGGTTTTTATTTATAGAAGCTGAAATTTTTGAGGTCACATTTACATCTCCATTTGAATCCGATAAATTATGATAAATTCGTATTAATTTTATTAAATAATGATAAATAGAGATTTATCATTATTTAATAAAATTTGCACTAGTCTAGATAGGACTTTCAATGTATAGCGTTAGATTCACTATGCACTACTCAAAAAAATTAAGGGAACAAAAAAATTCCGAAAAATTTTCATTGATTTTTGAAAGGCTGTAAATTTATGAAAAATTATTGTATCGAGATGAAAAAAAAAACATTTTAAAGCTTGAAGTTTCTAGTTTTAAAATCTGTTGGCAACAACAATTTCTGAGCTACGATTACTGGGAAATCCAGAGAAATACCGCGATATAAAAATTTTCCAATTTTTCTTCTTTTACGAGCGTCCCTGGGCTCAGGAAAATTTTTTCGGACTAAATAAATACCAAGGCCGGTTAGCCTGTTTATTCAGCTGTAATTTGATTTTTTAACGGACTTTGTACGACCACTTGTTGCTAACATATCGGCGGTTGAATGAAAAATGACGCTATTGTCTTCGATCATTGATATCTCAAGAACTAAGAATCGCACAGCGAATCGAAGGACGATTTGAAAACTTTAACAAAACGGCTATAAAAGACGTATGTCGTTTTTGGGCACAACATTTTTTTTACCCTCGCTGTTAATTTAAAGAAAATAAAAAAAAAACTTTTTCTGACTTTTTAAAATCGTCACTGCAAATATTGAGGAAAAAACTAATGTTGTCAGATTTTTTTAGCTTATTAATACTCCCAATAGTCAATTTTCAAATTGATCCATCGAACTGTTTTTCCCCCGAATGATCAAAGTTTTGAAAATAATTAAAGGAACAGGATTATTGTTTTGAAACATCATTTAAAGATAGCAAAATGGAAATAAAAGTTTCTTTACTTTTCTTATACAAATTAAAAAAAAATGTCGTATTTTTTTAACTCGTGCGGTAACAATAGCTCAGATATTTTTTTGTCAAAAGATTTCAAAACTAGAAACTTCAAGCCTCAAAATGTTTTTGTCCATCTCGATACGGTCATTTTCCATAAAGTTACAGTTTTTCAAATATCACTGAAAAATTTTCGAAATTTTTTTGTTCCCTTAATTTTGTTGAGTGGTGTAAGTTAATTATAACCGACTTCTTTTACCTGAGATAATTTAATTTTAATTTAACTGCTAATTAGGGTAGAGACTAAGTGAGACGAGATGAGATCTCAGTTAAATAAAACACAGCTAATGAGGACGAGAAGAAACTATTGGCAGGATGATTTTCTTTGATCTTTTATTTAAATAGTCACTTACGTTAAATTTCATTTATATTCAATAATGGATTGAAATGAAAGAAAAGGAGGCAATCAGGAAATCATGTTTGGCATTTTAAATATTTATTTTAATTGAAATGAACGACAACGTTAAAAAAATAAGAAAAGAAATAAATAAAATCTTTCATCACAATTTCAGAGTTTACTACCTGTAATCAATCGCAAGTGTATAGGTCGTTAAAATTAGGTGATCCACGAGAATTCAATAACAGAGAAATATATACGGTGTTCTAGAAAAAGCATATCTCTTGTACTTCACTTAAATGAAGATTATTAAATTAAGACCTGACCCGCGTTTCTTATAAATCTCTAAAATAATGACATCATTATATTCCATACGTATAGTTTGTATAATGGTTATTTGCGTGTGCGTCACAGATAACAATCGTATGAATCAATCAACTGGCATTTTTGAACAGTATCGTGCCGAAACACATTTTAGGATTTACACATTTACTGCAATACAAATCCGTCAACCTATGACAGAGTAATGAAAAGGTTCTCCACAAAAACATTCAATGGAAGTGAGATTTCCATCAAAATAAATGAAATAAATTCAACAAAAATTAAAATAAATGAAACAGAAATGAAATAAATTTTACAGAAATAGTGGAACGCCAATGAATCACATTATACTATACACTAAGACGTGACTTCATAATTGCATGATGTTCGACAAATTATTAACTGTCTATGCCGTACGTAGTTGATTGAAACATATACCGCTAGACATACGTGGTGGTAATTGAGGCATATTAGTAACAATTGCGAGTGGTGTAGCATGTGATCCGTGCGTCGTCACTAAATTGATACACGAGCAAAGATTCATTATACAAATTGTAGCTCCACCCTTTATATACAGTAATACAAAGTAACAATATGGCTTGGAGAAAAATACAAAATATTTACTATTATCACACAGTCGTGATTTTGAGATAAAAAATTGTTCTTAATTTTTTACGCCACCAATTGACTGAATGGTCAAATTACTGACCATAAACCAATCTTTTTAA
The DNA here is from genome assembly GCA_037954035.1 of Rosalia funebris. Classification (NCBI taxonomy): domain Eukaryota; kingdom Metazoa; phylum Arthropoda; class Insecta; order Coleoptera; family Cerambycidae; genus Rosalia; species Rosalia funebris. The sequence continues at coordinate 10,888,986 of JAZFAV010000003.1, read as the reverse complement.
GTGTCTTATTACTATTACTCTCCATATTAGGCCATATTAATACTCGAGTTAATTGAAATGTACAGGAGACATGTAAATGAAAAGAGAAATGCAGATATAAGACAATATAAACTAATCAAATCTAGTAAAAATCGAGTATAAAAAACATCAGCTTTCTTTCTGTTCTTCAATACAAAACAAGCAATAACGTTAATAATAACAACGAGAAGGTAATTTTAATTTTTCGGCATTTTAATCGCAAAATTTCGTTTGGCTTGAATTCGCGCGTATGTCAAATAATTTATGATTAATGACATATTTAAATAAATATAATTAGTAATAGTATTTTCGTAAATGACTAAAAGTAGCGTGCACGTTACTTAGCAGATACAACAGTGGTATTGGACACACTTAAACATCGGAATAAGGCTTATATAGGGTGTCTCAGTTGGAACTATCGAATTTGAATTGCGCGCCATTTGTGTTCTCTCAAAGATCGGGCGTCAATATTTAACGACTGTCATGAACAAACCATACGACGTCAACATACCTCGATTAACAGTTCAACAACGAATAGTTTGTGTACAACTGTTTTATGAAAGTGAGCGATCGACTTTTCTTAATGCAACTGTATATCAGTTGCATTAAGAAAAATTCGAACAAAATTAAGACAAAATGAAGCGCATACAGAGTTAATAGTCCGTAACTTAAACAGGAAATTTTAAGAGACGGTACACTGTCTCTCTCTCCAATAATTTTACCTGACCGACGACGATGAGGACGTACTGGTGTTGCCTTATCAATAAAAGAAGCTTTCTCTTTAAATGTCCTGATCGAGTTACAAACTGTTAATGTTGTAGGCGCTTCACGTTATTATAATTTTGTGTGAATTTTTCTTAATGCAACTGTAAATGATAACTTTCATAAAACAGTTGTACACAAACTATTCGTTGCTGAACTGCTAATCGCGGCTTGTTGACATCGTTTGGTTCGTAGATGACAGTCGTTAAATATTGACGCCCTATCTATGACAGAACACAAATGGCGCGCAATTTAAATACTATAGTTCCAACTGAGACACCCTATATAATAATATAAAATAATACAAATGATAAAAATGGCGCATAAAGATGCAAACTCTCGAATAGTTCACAGAAGATGCTTAACAGAAAAAATTGAAATACAAAAACCCGTAAAACAACATCCTAACTAATACAAGGCACGTCCTACAAATACAACTGATATAAAACGAAACGAAATTGGATGGAACTATTTGAAGCACAAGACTCTAGAACAGGGCTCTATATGAATGATCAATAAATAAAACAAATAGAATAATTTCGCTATCTTGGAAGTAAACTAAACAAAAAAGGAGGTGTAGAGGCAGATATCTAACAGCGAAAGATCTGGAAAGAGATCCAAAGCTGGCAAAAGACAAGAACAAATGGAAGAGCTGTCATATATATATATATATATATATATATATATATATATATATATATATATATATATATATATATATATATATATATAGTTTAATTTTTTTTCATAATTACAGCGTTATATAAAACGTACCACCACTCATCATAATATATTTCAATTATTTGATAGGCACTCAGCGCAATGGGTACTCCAACTCTTACATATTATAATGATAATTGTAATTTTGCCAAGCCATAACTTTACGATTAAGAAATATATTTTTTCGGATCAAGAATTTGCCCAAATCACAATACATTGTTTACTAATTAAGCTTGAGATTATATTAGAGTAACATTAGCTACAATTTTGTATATTTGCATTGAAAAATGACGCTTGAATGAACTCGAAATCTTAATTTTTAAGGCAACATAACAGTCTCTCGATATTTACAATGTATGTCAAACAATGTACTGCCATTGTGACTATTATTCTATTATCAAAAACAGTGACAAAATGAGACATTCATCTGGCTGTCATTAAAATAAGAATTTTAGACGAAGTTTTTGCTATATATGAATAATCTCTGTATTCCGTACTTTTTGATTATCATTCAGGAAAATATTTTGAAAATAAAACAAATTATGAAGACTTCAGAAATGGTCGCGTATTATTCAAGTTCTATCATCTGTTATAATGTCATAAAATTCGTGTATTTAAATATTTTTGCTCACACTGTACGGTTCAAATACAGAAGCATTAATGAAAGAAAGCAGAGAATTCAACTAGCAATTTGACAGATTATTCATAAATATATTGATGGTATGCCCTAGTTTTATTCTTGAATCGAATGTACAGCTGTTTGCAAAAAAATAACAGTGCAGGAAAGTTCTAAAAGGAATAGAATATTAAAAATGGGACTGGTAGGAACTAACATGTCCCTTTATACCAGAGTGAATATCTGTTCCTGTGCTATATGAAAGAGTATAGTAATAAAAAATAGTAAAAGTAATAACAATATTAATATAATAAGTAAAAGATTAAGAAGAAAGTGAAAGACGAGAGAAGGGAAGCTAGGAAGCCCTGGATAACGGACGAAATCTTAAACTTAATACAAAAGAGGCGAGGCTACAAAAACAGACGAGACGAGGAAGGACTGAAAACTTATAAGGCAATAAAGTGGGAAATCATTAGAAAATGTAGAAAAGCGAAAGAACAATGGATAGAGGATAAATGCAAAGAAGTAGAAGATAAGCTCCAAGTAGGTAAGACCGATGAGGCAAATAATTAAGAGGAACTTCAGGGATATAGGACCAATAAGTAGAAACGTTAGGAGTCAATCGGGGGACGTACTGATCGGAAGAGAGGAAAAAGCGGATAGATGGAAGCAGTACTTAGGCAATTTATACGAGGGTCAGAAATTAGGAGAGATATTAGAGGAAGAATCTAGCAGCGATAGGGAAGATGTAGGAAAACCTATATTGAGAGAGGAATTTGAAATAGCACTAAGGGGGCTAAAGAACAATAAAGCGCCGGGTGTAGATAAAATATAGGCGAAAATTTTGAAATGTGCGGGACAGAAAGTAGTAAATAGGATGTTTGAACTGGTAAAATATATATACGAAACGGGCGAGATACCGGAGGATTATAAGAGGAACATTATTGTTACTATACCGAAAAAGAGAGGAGCCGACAAATGCGGGAACTTTAGAAGGATTAGCCTAACTTCCCACGCGTCAAAAATCTTAACCACAATAGTGCAGAAGAGGATGAAAAATAAAGCGGAGGAAATACTAGGAGAAGACCAATTCGGGTTTAGGCGAAATAGGGGAACTCGCGAAGCTATTCTGGTGCTAAGAGTAATGTTAGAGAAAACAATAGAAAAGGAAAGAACGCTTATATAGGATTTGTAGATTTAGAAAAAGCTTTTGATAATGTAAGATAGAAAAAAATGTTCGAAATACTAAAGAGCGCGGGAATGAAGTATAGAGATAGGAGAGTAGTACACAATCTATACAAAAAGCAAACTGCTGTTATAGAAGTAGAAGGGGAAAGAAGGGAAGTAGGTATTAGGAAAGGAGTCAGACAAGGATGTACGCTATCACCACTAATTTTTAGTCTGTACATCGAAGAGGCGATTGATGTGGTAAAAGAGATCCATAGAATGGATTTCGGGATTAAAGTACAGGGACAGAAACTAAAAATGCTAAGATTCGCGGATGATATAGCAGTATTAGCATCTAGTAAGGAGGAATTAGAATCAGCGTTGAACGAAATGGAGGCAGTATTGACAGAGGAATACGGAATGAGGGTGAATAAAAACAAAGTAAAGTGTTAGTGTGTTAAAAACTTCAAAGTTAAAGACTTCACTTATTTAGGAAGTAAAATAAATTGGGATGGAAGAAGCGATAAAGTTATAAAACAAAGAATAGAGCAGGATCGAGTAGCTTTTAACAAAAAGAAAGCACTTTTATGCTCGGGGGTAATAAACTTAGAAACAAGGAAGAGATTTTTGAAAACGTATGTATGGAGCACGGCACTATACGGTTGCGAAACCTGGACGGTAGGGGATGCAAGTAGGAAAAAATTAGAAGCTTTTGAGATGTGGTGTTACCGAAGAATGATGAAAATACCGTGGACTGATATGGTTAGAAACGAAGAAGTATTAGAGAAAATCGACGAGGAAAGAAGTATGTGGAAAAACATAAAGAAGAGACGAGATAGAATGGTAGGCCACTTGCTGAGACATGGGGGAATAGTCTGCGATATTTTGGAGGCAGAAATAGGAGTGAAGAAAGGCAGAGGTAGACCTAGATTAGACTACTGCTCGCAAATAGTAAGGGATATAGGTTGTAGCACAATTAGCGAAATACGTACGTTAGCACAAGATAGGAGAAGCTGGAGGTTAGCGTCCAACCAGTCTTAGGACTGATGATCTCATGATGATGAAGTAAAAGATACACATTTCAGGTGTGCAAAAAATAGCAGTATAACAGAAAAAAATGAAATAATTAAAAACGAAATAAAAATAATAGCTGAATATACCCTAATATCAATATATTGTGTTATAGCCACGATTAGCTATCACTGCCTTACAGCGGCGAGGCATGGAATCGACTAGATTTTGACAGCGTTCTACAGGAATTGCGAACCATACATTTCTTACCACATCCCACAAATCGACTAGATTTTGACAGCGTTCTACAGGAATTACGAACCATACATTTCTTACCACATCCCACAAATTTACCTTCGCAGTTGGATGTTTTTCAAGGACAGCCTTCTTCATAGTTGTCCATAGATTCTCTATGGGGTTGAGGTCAGCAGACTGGGCTGACCAGTCCAGAACCTCAACGTTATTGGCGGCAAACCATTCTCGAGCCCTTTTACAGGTATGCTTAGGACCATTATCCTGCATAAAACGCCATTTCAAAGGCATCTGTTCCTCTGCATAAGGCAGCATAATATCCTGTAATATGTTGACACAAGAATATTGATCCATGATACTTTCAATTTGGTAAATAGGTCCTACGTCTCTATAAGAAGAACAACTCCATGCCATAACACTCGCACCACCATGTTTTATTGTTTTTACAGTGTACTGGGGTGGTCTGTGAATATACATTCGGTGTCCCGGCAAACCGTATAAGTAAAATAATAATTTTCGTGTCATCGCACCATAGAATGTCGTGGACGTGGCCACTCAACATGCTCTTTTGCAAATTTTAGTCGGCGGGAAACATGCTTTGCTGTTAACTGTGGCACTTTGTGTGGGTTTCTACCCATTAGTTTTGCTTTGAGCAATCGTCGTCTAATAGTAGAAGTGTTTACTGAAAGGCCAAGTTCCTGCTTAATTGTCGAAGATGTTGCAAAAGGATCCTTTTTTGCTGAACGTATTATCAGGTGATATTGTCTCAGTGCCGTTTTTCGCTTGTGTCCTCGCATTTCTGGTTTTGCGGTCCATGATAAAGCATTCCTAATCATTATTGCAGAGCAGCCAAGTGTGTTTTGGATAAAATTATAGTTTTTTCCTTGGCCAATCAGATTTATAATCGTTTGTCGCTGCTCTTTTGTGGCACAACCCATTATTACTTCTAAAATCTATGCATAAATTAACTACATGTAGTTTGGTAACACAATCGATAACACAGACCAATAAAATATTGATTTTTGCAGACACTGCTATTATTTTGCACAAGAGTGACATAGACTCTATACAATAAACAGCTGACTTTTCATAATCTTGCATTTGTCTGCAATAGTAATCAAGTAATCTCTGCATTATCTTATTTACTATATATGTACCTCTTCTCACTCTTAGATGTCACTTACCTACTTGAAGATGTATGACGAGAATTTGAAGTATTTTCAATTAATGAGTGCACTTCTATTTTTTTGCACACAACTGTATATTAGGATTTTTAATGTATACAGCAAGCCCATAAAGTTTGAAAAAAAATCATCAAATTAAAATCAACTTTTACTGGAGAAACTTCTCGTCGACTTCAAGTTTATTTGTATAGAACTATTTGCGTTATTTATTAACCAAATTTCGTCACAAGAAATGTTTTAATTTAAAATTAGGGTTGTTATGACTTAGGGGGTTCATGGTAAAAAGTTGAAACCAACCCATAAAGGTGTTGTTTGAAATAAAAATCGAAGTATTCGAGGAGCTTTTACAAAAAAAAAACCTTTTTAATGTGATGAATTTTATTCTAAACGTTAGGAACACCCTGTATTTATTTACACTATATTTTAGCACGTTATTTGAACTTACAAAGTGAGCAGTGTGGCCAGTCTTATCTTATAATAAAGTATTAACAAACGACTTATAAGAAACAATAGATTTTTCGGTCGGACTGGTGTCTTTAATTAAAGCTGGTGTAGGTATACTAACGAAGCATACAAACGAAGTTAAAAACAGCAGGAGTTGTCAATAAATCTGCGATCTCTTCTATTTGCGTAGAAAATGTTATTGCTAACATAAATATTTATATAATTATATCCGTTTACTTAAGAAAATAGATATGTTCACATTATTTCTTAGGTTTCGTATATTTACTAGGCACGATAAAAAAAAAACATTTATTAAATCATTATACAACACCCGATTTTACTTAAAGAAAAAATATTTAAGGAGTTACTGACTGATAATATTTTTGTTACGTCATCCAGCGCGATGAAAACGTTTATTTGCCTTATTGCCCAGTTTACGACATATTATTACGAAAGCAAGCAAACAGATCTACCGTCAGTCATTTTGGCAAAATAACTGGTTTAATAGGTTTTCGCAAAACACCGTGAATAATTCAAAATATATACTTCTTATATACTTCTATTTTAAACTATTTTAAACTTTATATACTTCTATTTTAAACTTTACGTACTTACTACAGCTCTGACAGTAACTTGACGTCCAGAATTACATCCTTCAACTAAAAAGTTTATTTCTAAAACGTACCAAATACTAATTGAAATTAAGAATGGGTTGCGAATAGACACCGAGTTAGGATTTAGGGCCATTCAGTAGTAACAGGATTTTTGAAGTAAATAGAGATAGCATCGCTGTTTAAAAATGTTTGAATAGGTATATGGGATATTTCACGTACACCAAACTTTTTATTTGTTTGTTGCTAACGAATTTCGTTTATAACAAATAAAATTTTCTCTTAAACAAATAGTGAATTTAAATTAATGCAAATATACTAGATGTGATTTAATATTCGCATTTATTGGGTAAAACACATATTTGTGTATTTGAAATAAACATTAGTTTTTTAAATAAAACTACTAGTTTGTATTTAACAAATCAAGTAGTGATCCGAAGTCATTATTTGAAGAATTTAAGAACCAAAATTGATGATATTCATGATATATTTTACTATATTTTCTTTGAATAATTTTTTTCGTAATTGTATTAAAAGTTAAAATATATAAGAATACCTGGTAACCTATAATGTAACAGCAGGGGCGCAGGATACATGGATGCGAGTGATGCGTCGCATCTCTTAAAAAATTGGAAAATTAGTGTTGTTTAAAAGTTCAATCGATTTATTCAATTATTACAATTTTTGATTACTTTAAACCGACCGCAAACATACATTATTTACTTTAAACGCTACCATCAACTTTTTTATTTCCCCCAAATTATTGGACTCCCGCGTTACTTGCTGCAGTGCTGAAATGCGATGCTCCACGTTACATCCAAGCTACGCGTTAGATGGGCGAAAAGGTCAGTGTGATCTTACGCAGTCAACAGTGGAACCTCGAGTGGGTGTTGTCGTTATTTCCGGACTCAATTATGCGATTATGTGAACGCATCTTGGCGACTGTCGCCATAACATAAGGAAGATTTGGAAGCGCTGTTTCAGGTAATTGTGGAAAGTGAAAATGAGGAATGGGATCGAGAAACCTTTATTTGTGCTAGAGGCCTTTTAACTTTATTGCGCGACTTTGATTTTAATTTTTTCTTAGCAGTGTTTTCTGCAATATTCCCACATTTCGAGAGTCTGTTTAAAATTCTACAGACAAAAATATCAGATATTAGTAACTGCAATAAAAAGATCGCCGATTTAAAATCACATATTCAAAAAATGAGAAACGAGTTTAGTGAAATTTGGGACCGTATGGACAGATGTGTTAGAAAATCATACCACCAAATAATAGAATGCGTTTGGATTTAATTCCTGAAGAAGATAAGAAAAGCACCTACGCACGATTGTTAAATGAAATTCTGGACGTTATTACTTTGAATATTAGTGAACAGTTTATTGAAATTTCTAAACTGAAATTCTTAAATCTAGATTCCACACAATTTGCTTCATTCGTAAAACGTTTTCCTGACGAACTTTTTCTTCTTTAGTAGATACATATGGAACATTCTTTGACGCAAATCGTTTAAAAAATGAACTTTGAGTGATTTATAGTGATCCCGATATGAAAAAGAGCACTGTGTTTGAGCTTCACCAATGTCCCTTCAATGATCTTCTGTTTTCGCAGAATCATCAAAATTGTGTCGTTTAATTTTGACTATTCCTACCACAGGCAATTCCGCGGAAAGATCATTTTCATGTTTAAAGAGAATAAATTATTTGTGAAATTCTCAAACGTAAGAAAGACTGTCAGCTTTAGCATTAATAAATATTGAAAGTGTGTAGATAGAACGCAGGACAGTGTGTAGATAGCTACCTATAATACAGCGAGAGAGTAATGATGGTCAGGTTAGATTCGAAGCCAGTGGAAACAGTAATAGTGCAAGTATACAGGCCTACTTCTAGCCATAGTGAGGAAGAGTTAGAAGCCGTTTATTCGGACATAGAGCAGGTAATAGGATTTGTTTAGGGTCATGAAAATTTAATAATAGTGGGAGATTTTAACGCAGTCGTAGGTGAAGGAAAAGAAGGAGAATTTGTAGGTCCTTATGGATTAGGAAACACAAACGAGAGAGGTAGCAGACTGATAGAATTCTGTGAGAAGCACAAGATGGTAGTCGCGAACACATTGTTCAAGAATCACGTTAGTAGGCGGCACACCTGGAAAATGCCATGGAGGGATAGACAGGTATCAGATAGAATACATTCTGGTTAGGAAGAAATTTAGAAATCAAGTAAAAGACTGTAATAGTTATGCAGGAGTAGATGTAGACAGCGACCACAACTTGGTAGTCATGAAAGCCAGATTAAAGTTCAAAAAGCTGAAAACCCCAAAGGATAAGAAACGTATAAATGTAGACATATTGAGGGATCAGAATATGAAAGATAAGTTCCAGGAGAAAACAGATCAATTAATAAATAAAGCGAGTAATGACGAAATCAAGAACGCAGAAACTGAGTGGGAGGGTATCAAGAATAGTCTAGATTCCGTGGCTACGGACGTTTTAGGACACGAGAGAAGAGAAGCTAGGAAGCCCTGGATAACGGACGAAATCTTAAAATTAATACAAAAGAGACGAGACTACAAAAACAGACGAGACGAGAAAGGACTGAAAACTTATAAGTCAATAAAGTGGGAAATCATTAGAAAGTATAGAAAAGCGAAAGAACAATGGACAGAGGATAAATGCAAAGAAGTAGAAGATAAGCTTCAAGTAGGTAAGACTGATGAGGCTTAAAAAATAATTACGAGGAACTTCAGGGATATAGGACCAATAAATAAAAACGTTAGGAGTTAATCGGGGGACATACTGATCGGAAGAGAGGAGACAGCGGATAGATGGAAGCAGTACTTAAGAAATTTATACGAGGGCCAGGAATTAGGAGAGATATTAGAGGAAGAATCTAGCATCGATAGGAAAGATGTAGGAAAACCTATATTGAGAGAGGAATTTGAAATAGCACTAAGGGGGCTAAAGAACAATAAAGCGCCGGGTGTAGATAAAATACAGGGGGAAATCTTGAAATGTGCGGGACAGAAAGTAGTAAATAGGATGTTTGAACTGGTAAAATACATACACGAAACGGGCGAGATGCCGGAGGATTATAAGAGAGAACATTATCGTTACTATACCGAAAAAGAGAGGAGCCGACAAATGCGAGAACTTTAGAACGATTAGCCTAACTTCCCACGCGTCCAAAATCTTAACCAGAATAGTGCAGAAGAGGATGGAAAATAGAGCGGAGGAAATACTAGGAGAAGACCAATTCGGGTTTAGGTGAAATAGGGGAACTCGCGAAGCTAGTCTGGCGCTATGAGTAATGTTAGAGAAAACAATAGAAAAAGGAAAGAACGTTTATATAGGATTTGTAGATTTAGAAAAAGCTTTTGATAATGTAAGATGGGAAAAAAATGCTCGAGATATTAAAGAGCGTGGGAATGAAGTATAGAGATAGGAGAGTAGTACACAATCTATATAAAGAACAAACTGCTGTTATAGAAGTAGAAGGGGAAAAAAGGGAAGTAGGTATTAGGAAAGGAGTAAGACAAGGATGTACGCTATCACCACTAATTTTTAATCTGTACATCGAAGAGGCGATTAATGTGGTAAAAGATAGAGTGGATTTCGGGATTAAAGTACAGGGACAGAAACTAAAAATGCTGAGATTCGCGGATGATATAGCAGTATTAGCATCTAGTAAAGAGGAATTAGAATCAGCGTTGAACGAAATGGAGGCAGTGTTGACAGAGGAATACGGAATGAGGGTGAATAAAAACAAAACTAAAGTGTTAGTGTGCAGAGGGCGCGAGAGCAGAGCAAAAACGAAAGTACAAATTAATAATGAAAGATTGGAGGAAGTTAAAGACTTCACTCATTTAGGAAGTAAAATAAATTGGGATGGAAGAAGCGATAAATATATAAAACAAAGAGTAGCGCAGGGTCGAGTAGCTTTTCACAAAAAGAAAGCACTTTTATGCTCGGGGGTAATAAACTTAGAAACAAGGAAGAGATTCTTGAAAACATATGTATGGAGCACGGCACTATACGGTTGCGAAACCTGGACGGTAGGGGAAGCAAGTAGGAAGAAATTAGAAGCTTTTGAGATGTGGTGTTACCGAAGAATGATGAAAATACCGTAGACTGATAGGGTTAGAAACGAAGAAGTATTAGAGAAAGTCGGCGAGAAAAGAAGTATGTGGAAAAGCATAAAGAAGAGAAGAGATAGAATGGTAGGCCACTTGCTGAGACATGGGGGAATAGTCTGCGATATTTTGGAGGCAGAAATAGGAGTGAAGAAAGGCAGAGGTAGGCCTAGATTAGACTACTGCTCGCAAATTGTAAGGGATGTGGGTTGTAGCAGAATTAGCGAAATGCGTAGGTTAGCACAAGATAGAAAAAGCTGGAGGTTAGCGTCCAACCAGTCTTAGGACTGATGACCTCATGATGATGACGGATCTATTAGACTGTAATTTCAGAATGTATAAATATATTTTTGATAATCTGCCTAAATGAAGAATGGTGAATGAATGAGTTTGCGATCATTTTGTGGTGAAATTCATAAGCCACATCTAGCATACATATCTATGTTTAAAAATGAAAGTCAGGCAAATGCATTTTCTTATTAGAAATAAACTGTTCTCTTATAATTAGTGGAAATCGAGAAGTTTATAGTTTTTTGGTGTATCCAGAAAAAGATTTTGAAAATGTCATAAATGACCCTAAGATATTTTTAAATAAAATATTTTCAGTCAAGGATAACTTTGATGTATAGCGGAAGTTCTCATTAACTTCGTTATTTGACATGTAATGGTATATTTTATTGCATTATTGAATTCCGCATTCACTTTTGATTTAGTTCGAATTTTCTAAAAACTTTGACGACTTTCAAAATTCATAGCAAAGAATTGAAGAGTTAATGGTGTATAACTTCCAGTTATAACAGAAGTCCCACCGGATTTAAGTTGATTAGACTTTTTTATAACTTAGACAATGACGTGAAATCTTTGACGTAAGATGATAATATTAATAATAATAAGTAACCGTAGGGCAAAATACAACGAATCCGTTAAATATTAATAGTACCAAGGAACGTTGATTAATAAATAGTCGACGATTTTTTTTTAATGCAATGAAATATAAATATAAATAGCAGTATTACTCTTATATGTATTATATTGACGAATAGTTTCCTAAGTATCTTTTACTTTTCCGCCATCAACTATACTAGTGCGGAAAAGTAATGTAATCGTGTAAAAAATGGAAAAAAAAATTCTAGCGTTTATTTTTCGCTTTTCGGCCTAATAACCAAAAAACAAAATGGTTTTAAAAAAATTTTGTCTGTGTGTGTGTCGCTGGCATTTTAAAAATTTTTTGTTAGCACGATAACTCAACTAAATCGTGTTGGATCGATGGGGTTTTGACTGATTCTGATCTGGGACGTCTCCCAGACGACATCTATTGATTTTGAGGTGGATAGAACACACTCTACCATGTTCATGGGTCATGAGAAAGCAAAATGGTTGGACTATTTAAGAAATTGTTTTTGTTAGCACGATCACTCAATTAAATCGTGTCGGATCGATCGGGTTTCGATTGATTCTGATTAGGGACGTCTACCAGATGACATCTATTGATGTTGAGATGGATAGGACCCACCCTGTCTATGGGTCATGAGAAAGCACGATGGTGGACTATTTGAGAAAAATTTGCCGATTTTGCATTGAACGAAAAACATATATTCGGCCTGTATCGTATACGAATGAATGAGAAAAAAAATAATTTCGTTCGATCACAAACGTATTGATACGGCACTGAAGTAGTCGCCAATGAAAAAAGTAAAACTGTCGCATGAAACACATATTCCGCATTTATGTGTTGGTTTATTTTATCTCGGCCACTCAAGTTCGAGATAGAGATGTTCTACGTGTGGAAAAGTCCGTTTTAAGGTTTTAAAACTGTTTATTTGTATTTGTATTTTAGAAAAACGATTATAATACATCAATTAATTTGCAACCAAATTTTCTAATAAATAAGTGAAGGCAATAAAAATATTTTATTATTTCGTTCTTATATAACATGAATCTGACACCCCGTATATTTGTTACATGTACTTTAATAACGAATTAAATCAACAGCAAATAACGAAAAGAAAATAACATTAGTCATGCCACAACAATTCAATGTTATTTATGTTTGACTTGTAACGTTACTAAACAATAACTATTCTTGAGTTAAAAATTAAATTTAAGTTATAAAAATTACTATCACTCTTGAGTTAAAATACATATAAACGCCACTATCTTGAATGGAGAGTTATAAAAAGAATACAATGTAGAAATTAATGTGTAACCAAAAACTATTTCAATAAATAGGGTCAAAATGAAAATTTATTTTTCTTGCATGACCAAACCCTGACGCCCTGTGTATGCGTGCTTAATATTGGTTGCATGTCATTCGACAACGAATTAAACTAAGAGAAAATAATGGAAGGAAAATAACATAATCGTATAGTAACAATTTAATTTTATTATTAAGATAATAGCAAGGTAAAGACGATTATCGCTTTACAGTTAGAAAACAAGTGAACGCCACTGTTTTACAATGAAGACGTAAAAAGATTGGAATACATAAATTACCTTTCAACTGAAGAATGTTCGAAGAGACGAAACAAATAAGGTTTAACAAAATCCGCCGTCGATTTAAGAAATATGAAATAAAGAAAAAGCAACAAACGATTTACGTCGGGCAAGAACCTGAGTGACACCTTGTATATCTGCAGCATTAATATTTGTTTGTTGTAATGTAATTCGATCCCAAAATTAAAGAAATGGCAAATAGTGACAGAAAAGTAACAGTAATCATGAAAAATTAATTCAGTCGAGTTGTATAGGGTGTCTCAGTTGGAAGTATAGAAGATTTGAATTGCGCGCCATTTATGTTCTATCAAAGATAGGGCGTCGATATTTAACGATTGTCATCTACAAACTATACGACATCAACATGCCGCGATTAACAGGAACGAATAGTTTGTGTACAACTGTTTTATGAAAGTGAGCGCTCATTTACAATTGCATCAAGAAAAATATACATAATTAGGACAAAATGAAGCGCCTACAAAGTTAACAGTTCGTAACTTAATAAAGAAATTTTAGGAGACGAGTTGGGTTATGGATATGATAAGGCAACACCAATACGTCGTCGTCGTGGTCGGTCAGATGAAAATATTGCTGCAGTAAGAGAAAGTGTACGGGAGTATCCCAAATACATCAATTCGACGTCGTGCACAACAACTGAATCTGTCAAGAATCACCAACATACAAAATTCGGTTGACACAACAATTAAAAGTTACAGGCCATTTACATCATCGTACATTTGTTAATTGGGTGTTGTAAGAAAAAAAAAGATGATGCTGATTTTTGCCATAAAATTTTGTTCAGCGATGACGTACATTTTCATCTTGACAGATACGTCAGCAAGCAAACTAGTCGAATTTGAGGTGCTGAAAATCCACATGCTGTTCACGAAAAATAAATGCACCCAGAGATGGTATTGTTATCACATTAAGTAAATGTATAGAAGGGCCTGAAGCATCTTGGCCTCACCACAAACTGATCGGTCCAGAACCGATCGTGAGCCTCTACAATTACAATTTCTACGAATAATTGATAAATGCCAAGAGTATGATTAAGTAAATGAAGAACGCTATCGTGGCATGTTAAACAATTTCTTTTTCCACCAAATTAATGATTTGGATTTGAACAACATGTGGTTTCAGCAAGACAGTGCAACGTGTCATATAGCACGTGCAACCATAAATCTGTTGCATACGAAATTTAAGTTACAAACTGTTAACTATGTATGCGCTTCACTTTGTCCTAATTTTGTGCGAATTTTTCTTAATGCAACTGCAAATGGTCGCTCACTTTCATAAAATAGTTGTACACAAACTATTCGTTGTTGAACTTGTTAATCTGAACTGAAGGCATGTTGGCGACATATGGTTTGTAGATAAAAGTCGTTAAATATTGACGCCCATCTTTGACAGATCACAAATGGCGCGCAATTCAAATCATACAGTTCCAACCGAGACACCCCATATAAATGATTGTTAAACTCGAGTTAAAATGTATCGAGTATAAATGATATTAGGATAATAATAAAAAATACCTTTATTAACAGTTAATAAAAAAATGAACACAAATTAGAATATAACAGGGTGAGATTCAGTTCTGTAACCTTAACGAAACACGTAAAATTTTCTAATAAAGAAACTATCTGTCTTTTCACCTAACCTAACAAAGGATTTATCGTATCACAAAAGAATTATTTAATCGATTGCAAAAAAAAAGTTATTAGTTTTGTCTTTGTTTTAATATTTCTTAAATGCTGTATCTAAATAATACTGAACTAGCGGGACGCTTACAAGTTTTGGGAATTGCAAGAACAATTATTCTAGATATTTCGATCATTTTTTATAAACGTTTTAGTCGACGGAAAAACACAGTTTCTAGCAGAAGAAAAAAAAGAAAGAAGAACTTCTACTTCTACTTAAAAGAAAGAAGAACTACTATTTTTCCAGCAGAAAGAAAAACACAGTTTCCAGCAGTCAAAGCTACATAGATGTCGACATAAATTGCACTAATAAATGTTTTATCGTGAAAATTTTCCCCAAAATGGTAGTAGCGCACGTAGAATGGCTTGCTGAATCCAGATATATAAAAATATACAGAGTGTTTTAATTAAAATACACAAGTTATAAATTACTGTTTCCGTTAAACAGTTACTGCTACAATAATCTCTTTAATTGACATTTACTTGCTATTGCAATTCCCAAAACCTGTAAGTGATTGATATCTTATATAGATAACAACGAAGTTATGCGGGCGATCCTAACATCGTTTTCGCCCGGTATATAAACGCTACGGTTAACAATAAAAACGCAAAAAATTACGAATACTTAAATTGCTTTTCAACCGAGGCATGTTTGAAGAATCAAGATAAATAGGTTTTAAATAAATCGATACCGCTTAAAAGAAATACAGAATGGAATAAAAGCAACAAAAGCTGTTGTGCTGTATCATTTTTTTGTCCGACGCTAAAACGAACCGTGCTTACTGTTTCCAGCCTCTAAACGCTATAACTCGTTACTTTATGTTTCCAACCATGTTCTAACTGTAAATTATTGAGAGAACGGGCACAATAAATGAGTTGGTCGGAGGCTAAATTATGGTGTAGCAGTTAAAACAATATAGTTCGCCTCCATATATGTACTTAAATGCGCAAAACAACCTCCAACACCACCAGGAGAATATATCACACTTGCAACAGGATAAAAAAAAAAGTTAAACCATACTATTCGAGTAACAAAACGGCCAAGTTATTGGGGAAAATTCGTGACAGGAGTTCTTAAAATTAGTATAGAAGTGAGCTAAGTTTAAAATAAATATTAGGTCGCCACAGAGTGTGAAAAAGTAATGAAATGTAATCGTTACTTTCAACATGCTAGTTGTATTTAAAAAAGCTAAGACAGAGCAATATTTATTTCCAATTGCACAGCTTATATTACTGCAATTTATATCTTTTAGTTTTGAACACTGCCAAAATGCCTTATTTATTCGTCCTTAATTCGATTTGTTTAGACTAACTTTCTTGGGAATTACTTGAAAATGTGGGATACTTAATACTTTTTTTTTTCTTTTAATTAGGCGTTGATAAAAATAATGAAAATGCATTACTCATATATGTTTTATGAAAGGCTATAGGTGTGCACTTAAATGGGGATATGTTTAAAAAAGTAATTACATCGGTTGAGAGGTAAAGTGGGCGCTAGCGTAGGCTGGAGCTAGTTAGTGTAGGCCTTTTGTTAATTTCAATGTTTTCGGGAAAATAAAAGATTCGATTGGAAGAAACCACGACTTTTTACATACATTCATAGGGTAATATTAAATATCGGAAAATAAACGCTTATTAGGACAAGTCGCAAATGTATTACCTATGAATACAGTCGTCAGCAAAAGTAATCAAACACGTATTAAAGTTGTCATAATCACAAGATAATATATTTATTATAATTTTATTCTGAAAACGTTCGACCATGTGCTTATCAATTATAACATCTACAATTTCTTTGTATAAAAATATTTTTTTAAACGTCACTGGTTACAAATTTTCATCAAAATGTTTAAAACTGTTACAATAAGATAACACGCAAAAGTATTCATACATCTGCGACGCCATGAAAATGCAGAATCAAACCTGCATCTGATGCCTTTATATAGGGTGACTGAGTTGGAACTACAGGATTTGAATTGCGCGTCATTTGTGTTCTGTCAAAGATAAGGCATCGATATTTAATGACTGTCATCTACAACCCATTCGACGTCAACATGCCGCGATTAATTGTTCAACAACGAATAGTTTCTGTACAAACGTTTTATGAAAGAGCGTTTATTTAGTTGCATTAAGAAAAATGCGCATGAAATTAGGGCAAAATGAAGCACCTACAGATTAAACAGTTTGTAACTTGATCAGAAACTTTGAAAGAAACGGTTTCTGTTATTGATAAGGCAACACTAATACGTCCTCGTCGTGGTCGGTCAGATGAAAATATTGCTGCAGTGAGAGAAAGTGTACGGAAGTATCCAAACACATCAATTCGACGTCGTGTACAACAACTTAATCTGTCAAGAGCCACCACGCATCGGATTTTAAAGAAAGATCTGCATCTATCAGCACACACAATTCAGTTGACACAATAGTTAACAGTTACAGTCCATTTACAACGACGACATTAGTTAATTGGGTGTTGGAATAGAAAGAAAATGATGCTGATTTTTGCAACAAAATTTTGTTCAGTGGTGAAATAAATTTTCATTTTGATTGATACGTCAGCAATGCAACAAAATTGTCGTCTTTAGTATGCTAAAAATTCACATGCTGTTCACGAGAAAAAAATGTATCCACAGAGATGCACGGTTTGGTGCGCATAGTTCTATTCACAAATCACATCCTATAGTTTCGAATGAGACACCCAGGCATGTTGACGTCGTATGGTTTGTAGATGACAGTCGTTAAATATTGACGCCTTATCTTTGACGTAACACACATGGCGTACAATTCAAGTTCTACAGTTTCAACTGAGACACACTACATACAGGATTGTTAAATTCGAGTTAAAATATATCGAGTATAAATTATATTATATATAGTTCATATAAAATAAAAAGCAAAGCACGTCCGTCATAAAGTACCTGATGCATCAGAGACGACCGATATTGCCACTTGCCAAAAATGCTGTAGAACTGAAGGAAAGGTCATAAGACGAAGGTTAGGTTACAACGACTCTTTAATTTTTTCGGCATTGTGTAAACATCAGCCCAACGTATAAAACAGTCCGAATATTTATCGTGCTTGCGCTGGCTAATATCAGGTACTTTTGTTCTCAAAAGAACAGTTTTCTTATTAACTTGTGGCTAAAACACTTTAGAAATCGAAAAAAGTCTAAACATCCGATAACTTTGGCAACACGCAACAACATGTCAGTTGTTGTCAGTCTCAAAATGGGCGCCAAATGTAAATTTCTGTTCATTAACCACGAATGAAATTGTAATTGTAGTGGTAATGAATTACGTCACTGATGACGTGCATTGCTTCTTGTTTTATATGAACTATAAGTAGTATAAATACCCTAGTCGAATATAAATGCCCTATCGTTGACAGAACACAAATGGCGCGCAATTCAAATTCTATAGTTTCAACTGAGACACTATAAAAATGATTGTTAAATTCGAGTTAAAATATATCGCGTATAAATGATATTATATATAGTTCATATAAAATAATAAGCAAAGCATATCATAATGTACCTGATGTGTCAGAGACGACCAATATTGCCACATTGCCAAAAATACTATAGAAGTCAAGGAAATGTCAGAAGACTAAGGTTAGGTTACAACGACTGTCTAATTTTTTCGGCATTGTGTAAACATCAGCCCAACGTATGCAACAGTCCAAATATTTATCGTGCTTGCGCTGGCTAATATCAGGTACTTTTGTTCTCAAAAGGACAGTTTTTTTATTAATTTGTGGCTAAAACACTTTAGAAATCGAATAAAGTCTAAACATCCGATAACTTTGGCACCACGTAACAACATGTCAGTTGTTGTCAATCTCAAAATGGGCGCCAAATGTAAATTTCTGTTGACTAACC
Organism: Rosalia funebris; assembly: GCA_037954035.1. Classification (NCBI taxonomy): domain Eukaryota; kingdom Metazoa; phylum Arthropoda; class Insecta; order Coleoptera; family Cerambycidae; genus Rosalia; species Rosalia funebris. The sequence continues at coordinate 10,870,005 of JAZFAV010000003.1, read as the reverse complement.
ACGAATGAAATTGTAATTGTAGTGGTAATGAATTACGTCACTGATGACGTGCATTGCTTCTTGTTTTATATGAACTATAAGTAGTATAAATACCCTGCTGGAATATAAATGCCCCATATTTGACAGAACACAAATGGCGCGCAATTCAAATTCTATACTTTCAACTGAGACATCCTATAAAAATGATTGTTAAGAGTTAAAATATATAGCGTATAAATGATATTATATATAGTTCATATAAAATAATAAGCAAAGCATATCATAATGTACCTGATGCGTCAGAGACGACCAATATTGCCACATTGCCAAAAATACTATAGAAGTCAAGGAAATGTCAGAAGACTAAGGTTAGGTTACAACGACTGTTTAATTTTTTCGGCATTGTGTAAACCTCAGCCCAACGTATGCAACAGTCCCAATATTTATCGTGCTTGCGCTGGCTAATATCAGGTACTTTTGTTCTCAAAAGAACAGTTTTCTTATTAATTTGTGGCTAAAACACTTTAGAAAACATCCGATAACTTTGGCAACACGCAACAACATGTAAGTTGTTGTCAGTCTTAAATGGGCGCCAAATGTAAATTTCTGTTTGATTAACCACGAATGAAATTGTAAGTGTAATGAATTACGTCACTGATGATGTTCATTGTTTTTTGTCTTATATGAACTATTAGTAATATAAATATCCTAGTCGAATATAAATGCCCTATCGTTGACAGAACACAAATGGCGCGCAATTCAAATTCTATAGTTTCAACTGAGACACTCTATAAAAATGATTGTTAAATTCAAGTTAAAATATATCGCGTATAAATGATATTATATATAGTTCATATAAAACACTAAGCAAAGCACGTCATAATGTACCTGATACGTCAGAGACGACCACTGTTGTCACATTGCCAAAAATACTATAGAACTGAAGGAAATATCATAAGACTGAGGTTAGGTTACAACGACTATTTAATGTTTTCGGCATTGTGTAAACATCAGCCCAACGTATGCAACAGTCCAAATATTTATCGTGCTTGCGCTGGCTAATATCAGGTACTTTTGTTCTCAAAAGGACAGTTTTTTTATTAATTTGTGGCTAAAACACTTTAGAAATCGAATAAAGTCTAAACATCCGATAACTTTGGCACCACGTAACAACATGTAAGTTGTTGTCAGTCTTAAAATGGGCACCAAATGTAAATTGTTTGATTAACCACGAATGAAATTGTAAGTGTAATGAATTACGTCACTGATGATGTTCATTGTTTTTTGTCTTATATGAACTATTAGTAATATAAATATCCTAGTCGAATATAAATGCCCTATCGTTGACAGAACACAAATGGCGCGCAATTCAAATTCTATAGTTTCAACTGAGACACTCTATAAAAATGATTGTTAAATTCAAGTTAAAATATATCGCGTATAAATGATATTATATATAGTTCATATAAAACACTAAGCAAAGCACGTCATAATGTACCTGATACGTCAGAGACGACCACTGTTGTCACATTGCCAAAAATACTATAGAACTGAAGGAAATATCATAAGGCTGAGGTTAGGTTACAACGACTATTTAATGTTTTCGGCATTGTGTAAACATCAGCCCAACGTATGCAACAGTCCCAATATTTATCGTGCTTGCGCTGGCTAATATCAGGTACTTTTGTTCTCAAAAGAACAGTTTTCTCATTAATTTATGGCTAAAACTCTTTAGAAAATCGAATAAAGTCTAAACATCCGATAACTTTGGCAACACACAACAACATGTCAGTTGTTGTCAGTCTTAAAATGGGCGCCAAATGTAAATTTCTGTTTGATTAACCACGAATGAAATTGTAAGTGTAATAAATTACGTCACTGATGATGTTCATTGTTTTCTGTCTTATATGAATTATAAGTAGTATAAATGCCCTAGTCAAATATAAATGCCCTACCTTTGACAAAATGCAAATGGCGCGCAATTCAAATTCTATACTTCCAACTGAGACACCCTATATAATATGTTACGCCGTCAATAGACCGGCGTTAACTTAAAAATATAACAAGAAATCTGCACGATGGGACGGAAAACAAAAGGAACGACGGTATCCGAAAGAGAAAATGTTCTGAAACTGTATAAGCAAAATAAATCGCACCGCGACATAGGAAAAACAGTTAATAGAAGATTTACAACCGTCCAAAGTATTGTAAAAAAAATTTTTAATGAAAATAATCTTGTTAACCGCAAACGTACGGGGCGACCTAAAAGAATGTCACCGAAGAAAGACAAATATTATCAGAAATATAACAAAAACCTAGACTAAGTACCCCACAACTAATTACAAAAGTTGAGGAAGCACTCTAGAAAACTGCTTCGACAAATTGCTCGAGTCTTGACATGATTCGAAGAGTATTAAAGCGAGGTGAATTTTCCCCACGTGTAGCCAGGAGAAAATCTTTTTTCAATGAAAATAACAGACTAAAACGTTTACAATTTGTAAAATAATATTTAAACGACCCAATAGATCTTTGGAAGAGTGTTATATTTTGTGATGAAAGCAAATTCAGTGTATGCGAATCAGATGCACGTCAGTTAGTGTGGCGAAAAGTTGGAGAAGCTTTGAAACCGAACAATCTTCAGCCAATTGTGAAGCATGAAGACGGTTCTTGCGTGGCGTGGGGTTGTATGTCGGCTGTTGGTGTGGGAAATTTAGTAGTAATTCCAAGAATAAGAGACAAATGGTACATTGATGTATTAAATAAAACCCTAAAGCAAAGTACTGGAGACCCTAATATGGTACGAAATTATTCCTTCTATCAAGACAATGACCCAAACCATTTCTCCAAAGTTGTTCAAAATCGGTCGTTATACAATATTCCAAAAATTCTCAAGCTACCACCTTAGTCGCCTGATTTCAACCTCATAGAAAATCGCACAAATCCCAGACACACATTTGAAAACGCGAAATAAAAAGCAAACCAAATTTGGAACAAGTTTTAATAGAAGAATGGGCTAAAACTGGTTCTAATATGACCACAAAATTAGTTCAATTAATTCCTCGACGTTTGAGGGCGAGGGCGAAACAAAAAGCTATATCATCAAATATTAAACTCGTCTTATCGTTTATTTGTTTATTATTTATTACTGTATGAATACTTTTGCGTTACGACTTTTAATATGTTTATTTTGTGTTATTGTAACATTAATACAAAACACTGTATTTTAAGACCATTTATGTTATATTCTTATATTACATGAGCCACGTGTTTCAAAAATAATATGGTTTTATTACAATCAAAGTTTAGTAATGTTTTTATATTATTATATTTTATAATAATTATCGGAGTTGTATGAATACTTTTGTCGGACACTGTAAATTTGAGTAATTACAGAACATTTTACTTGCTATAGTGCTATCGTTTCAACAGAATGACAAGTGCAGAATAAAATATACAGAGTGATGACAAAGTTCCGCACAAATTCATAATTTTGTTATTAAATGATTTTTGAAATGAGCTCTGAAGCACATCAAATTTATTTTTGAGAGATACAAAAGACATGACCATCATAAAAAAAATTCAGGTTTTGTATTTCAGTTGTGTCGTCATCATTGTATTTTTTACTTTTCAACCCCTCTTTTTTAACAAAAGTTTAAGGTTTTCTACAAGGGAAGATCCCATTTTGGGGAATATATTGGGGGTTTCGTATATACCCTTTATTAGCAATATTACTTTAGTTTCGTACGTGCTATAATTTTATTTTGTAAATTGAAAACGTTTTGTTTATAACTGAAAAAGGTAAATTAATTTGCCTGCAACAAGACGAATCCCCTCCAGATTCTAGTGTCGATATCCAGTAATTTATTGACGATATTTTACCCGCCAGATGGGCAGGGCAACGAGAACTAACTGAACGGCCACCACGTTCACCTGATTCGATCCCCTTGGATTTATTCCTATGGGGTCACTTAAAATCGCGGGTCTATTTTAATATGTCAAGCAATTCAGACAATGTGAAGCAACTAATTCGACTTAAAATAGACAGTATCAGTCAAGAAATTATTAAATGTTTAGACAAATTGTGAGGGAATATTTGGAACAACCTTAAAATTTCTGTCAAAAATAAAGTCGTATTTGCTTTATTTGTATTTTTCTAAAAAACACCCTCTATCTTATAAACGATAAACATAAAACCGCTGATTGTTCTCGAAAAACTTCATTTCAGGAATTCAGTCTTGTTAAAAAAGGAGGTTGTAATTTAAAAATGACATAATGATTTCACAGATCAAATACGAAATGCGTTTCTCCATGAACTACAAAATCATCTAATATATACAAAATTGGTAACACCAGGTTTTAGGTGACGTTTGAAATGCCAATGAATTTATGTTTTGTGTTCTGCGAGCTTAAATATTACAACTATAAAAGCATCCTTTAGTTAACTTTTAACAAGTAGTGATAACTGACGAAACAAACGTATTTCCTTTTAAAATATTTCTGTTCTATCCATTAATTCTACTGGTCCGTAACTGTTATATACTTTATGCTCAGCACTGTAACTCTGAACACTTACAGAACATTTTATCTGCTGAAATACTATCGCGCCAATAGAACAAATGCAGACTAAAATGTACAAAGTGATGATAAAGTTCCGCACAAATTCATAATTTTATTTATTAAATCGTTTTTTGAACAGCTCTGAAATACATCAGACTTATTATTTAAAGAGATACAAAAGACATGGCTGACGTAAAAAGGCATTTTTTTCAAATTTTGTATTCGAGTCGTGACACCATCGTAATATATTTTTTTAATTGCCAACCCCTATTTTTTAACAAAAACGAAGTTTAAGGTTTTTCACCAGAGAAACTCTCAATATGGGGAATACGAGTATATGGAGGGTGTTATATATAATTATAGCCTTTAAAAAAAATTAAGTTGACGTATTTTCGAGTTTTAAAAAAATTATTTAATAACTACATTAAGAGTAATGTGCGAAAACTTATCACCACTCTGTATTCATGATTCAAGTAAGTTAAGAAAGTAACTTTTGCAGAGACATTGTGGGAAACCATATACAATACCAAAAACTAGTATAATTATATGATCACCTAAATACGCCCAAAATCTGGAGAAAATAAAATTTGCACGTCATTCAATGTCATTTTAAAAAATAAGGTTGACGTGTTTTAGTTTTACAAAAATTAATATAATTCCAAAATTATGAATATACGAAAATTGATCACTACTCTGTATAGCCATTCATGATTCAAGTAAGATACGAAGACAACTTTTGCAAAAAAAAATTGTAGGAAATCATAAAATTTCATAGAATGTATGGTATGGTTTAAAGCTACCAGGAAAACATCTAAACTTTGACGGAAAAAAGATTGTACATCACTCAATGTATTTTTTTAAAATAAGGTGGACGTGTTTTAGTTTCACAACAATTCATTTATTAATTAAATTATGAGTATTGTGCGAAAATTTATCATAACTCTGTATGGTGATTAATCATTTAAGTAAAGTAGAAAGGTAACTTTTGCACAGAAATTGTAGAAAACCATACAATGTCATAAAATAATATGTTAAATTCATGGGAAAACGACTATTTTTCGTAAATTTATTTAAGAACAAAATTATGAATATTGTGCGAAAATTTATAACTACTCTGTATAGTCCTCCGTAATTAAAATAAGATAGGAAGATAACTTTTGAAGAGAAATTGTAGGACCATACTAGGCCGCAAAAAAATGATATTAAATTCATGAGAAAACGACTAAAATATGAAGAACATAAAATTTTTACACTTAATGTTTTTTTTTAATAAAAGTTTTTTGTAAATTCAATTAATAACAAAATTATCAGTATTATGCGAAAATGTATCACCACCCAGTATAGTAATCCATAATTCTAGTAAGGTAGGAAGGTAACTTTTGCAGAGCAATTGTAGGAAACCATACAATGCCGTAAAATTGTATGATGTTTAAATTCATTGGAAAACGACTAAAATCTGAAGAACTTTTTACGACACTCAATATTAAAAAAAAAATTAAGTTGGTGTTTTTAGTTTTTTGAAAAATTCTTTTAATAACACGATTATCAGTATTGTGCGAACATTTATCACCACTCTGTATAGTGATTTATGAATCAAGTAAGGTACGAAGGCAACTTTTGAAAAGAAATTGTAAGAAACCATACAATGTCATAGAATGATATGATGTTTAAATTCATTGGAAAACGACTAAAATCTGAAGAACGTAACATTTTTACGACACTCAATATTTAAAAAAAAATAAATAAAGTTCCCGTGTTTTTAGTTTTCTCGAAAATTTATTTAATAACAAAACGATCAAAATTGTGTGAAAATTTTTCAACACACTGTATAGTGATTCATGATTCAACTAAAGAAGGAAGGTAACTTTTACAGAGAAACTGTAGGAAACCATAAATACAATGCCATAAAATGATATGATATTAAATTCATGGGAAAACGACTAAAATCTGAAGAAAATAAAATGTTTATGACATTCAATATTTAAAAAAAAAGTTGATTCTAGTTTTTTCGAAAATTCTTTTAATAACAAAATTATCAGTATTGTGCGAAAATTTTTTAATACGCTGTATAGTGATTCCTGATTCAAGTAAGGTACGAAAGCAACTTTTGAAAAGAAATTGTAGGAAACCATACGATGTCATAAAATGATATGATGTTTAAATTCATTGGAAAACGACTAAAATCTGAAGAACGTAACGTTTTTACGACACTCAATATTAAAAAAATTAATAAATAAAGTTCCCGTGTTTTTAGATTTTTCGAAAATTTATTTAATAACAAAATTATCAGTGTTGTGCGAACATTTTTCAACACACTGTATAATGATTCATGATTCAAGTAAAGTAGGAAGGTAACTTTTACAGAGAAACTGTAGGAAACGGTACGATGCCATAAAATGATATGTTTAAATTCATGGGAAAATGACTAAAATCTGAAGAACATAAAATTTTTACGACACTCAGTATTTAAAAAAAAATAAAGTTTGCGTGTTTTTAGTTTTTTCGAAAATTTATTTCATAACTAAATTATCAGTGTTGTGCGAAAATTTTTCAACACACTGTACAGTGATTCATGAGTCCAGTAAAGTAGGAAGGTAATTTTTACAGAGAAACTGTAGGAAACCATAAAATGCCATAAAATGATATGATATTAAATTCATGGGAAAACGACTAAAATCTGAAGAAAATAAAATGTTTATGACATTCAATATTTAAAAGAAAAAGTTGATTTTAGTTTTTTCAAAAATTCTTTTAATAACAAAATTATCAGTATTGTGCGAAAATTTTTCAATACACTGTATAGTGATTCATGATTCAAGTAAGGTACGAAAGCAACTTTTGAAAAGAAATTGTAGGAAACCATACAATGTCATAAAGTGATTAGATATTAAATTCATGGGAAAACGACTAAAATCTGAAGAACTTAAAAATCTTACAACACTCAATGTTTAAAAAAAATTAAGTTGATGTGTCTTTAGTTTCTTTGTAAATTTATTTAAGAACAAAATTATGAATACTGTGCGAAAATTTATCACCACTCTGTATAGTTCTTCGTGATTAAAATAAGATAGGAAAATAACTTTTGAAGAGAAATTGTAGGAAACCATACTAGGTCAAAAAATTAATGTTGTTAAATTCATGAGAAAACGACTAAAATATGAAAAACATAAAATTTTTACACTTAATGTTAAAAAAAAGGTTTTTTGTAAATTAATTTAATAACAAAATTATGAGTATTGTGCGAAAATATATCACCACCCAGTATAGTAATCCATAATTCAAGTAAGGTAGGAAGGTAAATTTTGCAGAGCAATTTTAGGAAATCATACAATGCCGTAAAATTGTATGATGTTTAAATTCATTGGAAAACAACTAAAACCTGAAGAACGTAACATTTTTACGACACTCAATATTAAAAATAAATAAATAAAGTTCTCGTGTTTTTAGTTTTCTCGAAAATTTATTTAATAACAAAACGATCAGAATTGTGTGAAAATATTTCAACACGCTGTATAGTGATTCACGATTCAACTAAAGAAGGAAGGTAACTTTTACAGAGAAACTGTAGGAAACCATACAATGCCATAAAATGATATATTAAATGCATGGGAAAACGACTAAAATCTGAAGAAAATAAAATGTTTATGACATTCAATATTTAAAAAAAAAGTTGATTTTAGTTTTTTCGAAAATTCTTTTAATAACAAAATTATCAGTATTGTGCGAAAATTTTTCAACACACTGTATAGTGATTCATGATTCAAGTAAGGTACGAAGGTAACTTTTGAAAAGAAATTGTAAGAAACCATACAATGTCAAAATGATATGATGTTTAAATTCATTGGAAAACGACTAAAATCTGAATAACGTAACATTTTTACGACACTCAATATTTAAAAAAAAATAAATAAAGTTCCCGTGTTTTTAGTTTTTCTCGAAAATTTATTTAATAACAAAATGATCAGTGTTCTGCGAAAATTTTTCAACACACTGTATTCACAACAATTTAATAGTGATTCATGATTCAAGTAGGAAGGTAACTTTTACAAAGAAATTGTAGGAAACCATACAATGCCATAAAATGATATGTTTAAAGTCATGGAAAAGCGACTAAATTTTAAGAACATAAAATTTTTACGACACAAAGTTGGTGTGTTTTTAGTTTTTTCGAAACTTTTTTTAATAACAAAATTATCAGTATAGTGCGAAAATTTATCACCACTCTGTATAGTGATTCATGATTCAAGTAAAGTAGGAAGGTAATTTTTACAGAGAAACTGTATAATTAGTTTATATTAATTATTTTTTATAGGAAACCATACAATGCCATAAAGTGATTAGATATTAAATTCGTGGGAAAACGACTAAAATCTGAAGAACATAAAATTTTTACGACACGAAATGTTTTTAAAAAAAATAAAGTTAGCGTGTTTTTAGTTTTTTTTTGAAAATTTATTTGATAATAGGATTGTGTTGTGCTAAAATTCATCACCACTCTGTATAGCGATTCACGATTCAAGTAAATTAGGGAATGTAAGTTTTGTAGTGGTAACTTTTTGATGATTTAATATATTTAAAAAATAAAGCTGTCGTGTTAAAATTAATGTAGATACCAATCCCCTAAACTATATATAAACAAAAATGTATTAACAATTATAACCAAATTATTTATATTTTAATAGTCTCGTCCTGGTTTTTTTGGGAATTCGGTCGGTTAAATAAATACAAAACATTTTAATCTTACGTTTCAGTTTTAATCACCTGATGGTGATTAAAACTGAACATATTTCACCGAAAATTACTATAATTATTAATAAATTATAAAAACAACATTCTAAATGATTGAATGAATTATGTGTACTTTCAAATATTTTATCTTTACATGGACGTTCATTATTTTATTTATGTGTATTCTATTTAAATGTTCTAGCGTAATTGAATCAGAACTCAGATTTGTCGTGTATTTTTTATGTTATTCATAGGTTAAACATTAGTGTAAGTAGTAAGTAAGGGTAGGTAGGACATTGGGTATGTTATTGTATTTGCTTATTGTATATAAGTAGATGTAAAATAAAATTCTAAACCCACTAACATTAAAAACTCGATGCATTTGTCTGTTATTTTGTGATATTCCATTATATTAAATAACGAGCACGAAATTGCTTTGTTATGTATCACTTTATTTATCCTTTGCGACTGCAGTTTCGTAGTTACTAGACTACATTTTCAAGCACAGTGAATATACAAATTAAAGTTGTGAATTTTTTATCTTGAATCAGCAGGTAAATATCTATCATTGTAATATTTAAATAAGGGTTGAAAATAAGGTGGAATTCTCTATATCTACCTGATCATTGAGAAGGGCTGTGTTTGGGGTTTTCGAATATTTGTATATTTCAATCGATTCTAATATATCTAGATTTTTGGATTTTGTTGCATAATGAATAACTTCTAATTTGTCTATTGAAGGAAAATGATGGTTTGTTACTAAAAATTGGTTTGCAAAATTTGAATTACTCTTTTGATTTCCAAATGATTTATTTCTGTTCGTTGTGTCTGATATTAAATGCCCTTCCCGTCTGACCGATATAACACCTATTGCTTTCCTCGCATGAAAGCTTATAAACTTCAGATTTTTTATTTTTGTCAGTTTTTTACTTTGGATTATAAAAAGTACTTGATATTTTTTGGTTAGGGTTGAAGGCTATTTGCAGATAATTGATATTATCTATGAGATTGTTTCTAATAGAGGGCCAAAATATGTTAAAGGTACAAATTTTTTTGTGATTTTTTAATCCATCTATTATGTATGTGCCTTATTAATGTATCTATTATGTCTACCGAAAATCCGTTATTAGTTGCTACTTGTTTATGATCTCTATTTTCTTTTGAGAGTTGTATACAAAGTGCTGTTTAGCATGGGTTTAATATGCATCGATTTTATTTCATTTATTTTAGAAATAGAACAAAATAACCAAATAAACTTTCTAGACCTCACCATAAACAGACAACGCACAAATAGATTAAAATTTGATATCTGTAAAAAACCAACATTTTCAGATGCATCCATACCGGCAGACTCTTGTCATTTTTTTCACATAAAATCACTGCATATCAACCCGCTACATATCGTTGCACATCGAACAAACCATAATTTTTCCTCAATAGACAAATTAGACGTTATTCATCCAAAATCCAAAAAACTAGATATATTAGAATCAATTGAAATATACAAACATTCGAAAAACTCAAACAGAGCCCCTCTTAATGATCAGGTAGATATAGGGAATTCCAGCGTATTTTCAGCCTTTGTTTAAATATTATAACGATAGAAATTTACCTGTTAATTCAAGATAAAAAAATCCCAACTCTAATTTTTATATTCACTGTGCTTGAAAATGTAGTCCAGTAACTATGAAACTGCAGTCGCAAAGAATAAAGTAATATACAACAAAACAATGCCACTACCATTAATTTAAAAGATTTACATATATGTTTCAATTATAGTCATTCAGTCTATTTTGTATATAGTATTAGTTCATCTTGTGCTCGTACTTTTGTAACGGCTTTGCTTCTTGTATATTATACGGTTTATGTGCTATTGTAATAGATTTTGTTAATAAATTTGCAATATTTTCGGATAGTTTTGGGATATGTATTGATACTGGAATATTTGGGATGAGTATGGATTTGTCTTTGCCTTTGTTGGGTTTATCATTTGGTTTATTGTATACTCGTATGATGTATATTTTTTATTATATGTTCTAACAATTGTTTATGTTAGGCATTTGTTTCAAGAACAGTATTTTTTTTCAAATTATTCGATGTGTATTTTAGATGTGATAAAATCGGTTAGGCTCCTGACAAATCTTTTTTTATAATCATTGAGTGTACGTGAATTGAAATCGAATTTCAATAATGAACTGCAATCGTAAATGAAATGTTTTGAAATTGTTATTCGTATAATTTGTTTTGTTTTTTGATACGCACATAATGCAATCGTCTACAAATATTTTGTAAAAACTTTGTTTTAAATGTATTATTCTTAAATAATTATCTTGTAATTAAAGTTTACTATTCTTTGTTCAAGTTCTTCCATTACTAAATTTGCTATACTTGCAGACATAGATGAACTCTTTTCCGAAAATTCAAATATCAATAATACTGATCATTATATTGTATGCAAAATAAGTGGAATTTAAGTTTACAGCGTCCATAAATCCGTTTTCAGTGATAAATGTGTATTACATTCAGTTTAGTGTAAAACAATAAACCAAAATTCAACAGCCCGTATAAAACAAGCAATAGATCAAAACCATACCTTAAACGCGTGTTTCAAGAGAAGAAAAAAATTACTCTAGAACAATACACGAAATGTTACAAATCAATTTTTTTAAATTAATTTTAGTGGGTTTATAAGTTTACTTTTACATCTACCTATACACTTTATTATTAATAGGCTTTTCTATTAATAACAAACAAATACATAAACCAGACAGAATTGTATCTTAACTAATTTACGCCAAAGCATTTAAATAGAGCACACGAATTCATAAAACAATTTAGAATGTTATTTTTAAAATTACTAATAATTGTATTAGTTTCGCTGATGATGGTGATTAAAACCGAAATGTAAAATTAAAAATATTTGCATTTATTTAACTGACTGAAATCCCATGGAACAAAGACGAGTTAAATATAAGTCATATATACTGTCAAGAAATCGAAAAATATCTATATAAGCAAATTAAAACGTTTGAGAAATTTACCAAATAAATAGCAATTTTTAGAATAAAATAAAAGGTGTTAGATAAAAAAAGTTCACTAATGAATTTCACTCGAAAAACGATTATGTACAATTTATCATTCCCCCCCCCCCCCATGTGTTAAGTAAATGACTGATTATTACAACATTATTATTATTAGGAATTTTGGTATTTATTTTGAATTAAGGTTATACCTATATAATAAATTATTACTCGACAATATTATAATTTGTGCTACTTCAACACAAATAACAAATGCTACGATAACGAGGAGATTGAAATATCTCATTTGATTACATTATACTATATAGGGTGAGTCTTTGAATTGTACCCGTATGTTTGCTAGTGGTGTATGTCGACCCGCATTATATTATTATGGCAAAAGTTTGACAAATTTTGGTTTAAAACCTCGTCAGATATTCGTCACGCAATAAAAAAATTACTATCCAGCATTAAAAATAAAATTAGTTTCTAAGATGGAGTTAAATGGGGAAACAAAACGGTAAATAAAATGATCAATCAAAATTATTTTAAAAACTCACCGGCTCAGAACAAAATCAAGTCACTACACTTTAGTCCACATCACTGCACATATAATCACTTCATGTTTAAGCACTTTACACATCACTCTCACTTCACAGAAAATGTTCTTCGTTATATATATTCACTGGTTTTCTCGTCACTCGTTTACCGATACTTGTTAACGAAAAAATTACGCGAGAAGGTTATTGGGACTCGTCGAATCGGGTACTTATTTTTCTCACAATAATGCAAGGACTTTCAAATGAATCTAAAGTACTGGAAGTCGATTTACTGTGTTTGAAATATTATTCTGCCTTTTATTTATGAAATGCAACTGTTGTTCCTCTGCTTTATATGCCAGCCGATTTTACAATAATGTTCAAATAAATTTTTCAACTGATTCAATTCGTGCTTAATATTATAATAATGATTATTGAAAATCTGACAACAAACACTAAAATCTGTTCTATTACTTCAATATTTTAAAATGTTGTACCCTCTTGACTTTATTAAAGGATTTGTTAAAAATTATCGTTACCGTTGTCATAATATCGAGTATAAATTAAGGCTTAACTTAGTCTGACCACATGTGAACAACTTTTACTGAAGCTAATAAATATTCCCAGCAATCGACTTCTTCAATCAAGGTTAATCTACAATTGAATATTATTCGCCAAGTTCGTAAACACCCTGTAGGTGGTATCCCGCATTCTCGAGCGAAATAAGACCCGATGCGACCAGTCCGAACATTGATGTCACACTGAGACTACTATAATTATAACATTAATAAACAGAGTTGTGTAATGTGAAAAAATCAACAGTCTTTAGGCGATTTCCGTTTTTACTGGGTATAATTATTTCAAATAAAAAAGGGTACAATGTTTTATCGTTAACATCGATTCTATCGTTGCATAATATCCAATTTTTTGCGTAGTCGTAAATCAAACACGATTAGTTATACAGCGTGTCCCAAAATATGTGAACAATCACCCGGATTCATATAGAAAACAAAATATAATTTGTATAGTGATTCTTTGCGTGTGCATCACAGGTAACAATCGTATGAATCAATCAACTGACATTTTTGAACAGTATCGTGCTGAAAACACATTTTAGGATAACAGTTAGTGCAATACAAATCCGTCAACCTATGACAGAGTAATGAAAAGGATCTCCACAAAAACATTCAATGGAAATGATATTTCCATCAAAATAAATGAAATAAATTCAACAAAAATTAAAATAAATGAAACAAAAATGAAATAAATTTTACAGAAATATTGAGACGCCAATGACTCAAATTATACAATAAAGCTAAGACGTGGCTTCATAATTGCATTTTGTTCGGCAAATTATTAACTGTTTATGCCTAGACATACGTGCTGGTAATTGTAGCATATTAGTAAAATTGCGAGTGGTGTAGCATGTGATCCGTGCGTCGGTCGCGTCGTCATTAAATTGGTACACGCGCAAAGATCCATTATACAAATTGTAACGTGACAAGTTCCTATATGTATATTTTTATAGACCCCCCCCCCCTTACGGTGATGTAGGGGGCATATCTCCGCAAGGGGGGAAGGGGGGAGTCTGTAAAGAACTTCGCTGGAAACCGCGGTATTTCTTGGATAACTTTTAAAGTACTTGGCGTAGGTTAATAATTTTTCAATATGATGGATACCAGTTAGGACTACTTAAAATTGTACCTTTTTAATACATTTGGCTTATTTAGTTCGTCAGGGACGGACTAGTTTTAATATAATAATGCTCATTTCTTTTGCACCCTGTATGATAAAGGCACTATTTTAGTTCGCTTGAACTTTAGACTAAAATAGAGGTATTCTTGTTCGATATCGAACAAATAAAATAAACCGAAGATATAAAATAAACCGTTTTCTAGGAGAACTATTTTTATTTAGATATGGTCTTATGAAGTTTTCTGAAATATTGGATCACGTACTATTGTTGAAAAAAAATATCTGCTTTGTACAATCTATGGTTTTTTGATATGTACCCTTCTCCTAACATCATGTATGATGTTAGGAACATTTTAATGTCAGTGTCAGTGTTTCATTATTGCATATTAGTGCGTTAAAATTTACTATTCATTTCATCGCTATTTGCCAAATAAAAAACTCTTTTATCTTGCCGATAAACGGAACAGTCTACCTGAGCCTAGTCATAAAAACAAGCCACGATATGTTTTGAGATTTTTTATTTAGCAAATAGCGATGAAATAAATTATACAATAAATGTTTTCTTCTTAATTTTATTTTATTGACCATAATAGAGTTTACGTTCAGTGAATATGCCGGCATGCATTTAATGTACGATATAGCATTATGTAGAGATTTCCCAATCATAGGATTCCCGATCGAATAACCTTTTGTAAGGCTGGATCGTCGTTTACGGGAGATCGGTAAGAACTACGAAGTTTTATTTGTAACGTGTGTAAGCTTGTGAGCGTAATTTAACTGGAATTTTTGGAACATTTTAATACAGTTCCGTGAATATTTTAGGAAATTTTCAGTCACAATTATGGAAAACAAATCTTTCACGACGAGGGCGTTGAAGAAAATGTCTTACATGCCATAGCCACAAATCTTTCTACGAGTGTCCGCAAATCGGCTCCTCAGTTCGATTGCACAAAATCGACTGTCTTTAGAATCCTTAAAGAGCAACAATTACACCTTCAGAAGTCCATATGCTTCTTCCTGAAGACTTTCCTCGAAGGACGAAATATTCAAACTGGTTTTCAGAACGGCACAGAAACGCCAATGCTATTTTCATGGGTTGTTTTCTTTACGAACGAAGCTAGTTTTTCGAAAAACGACATCATAAACTCCCACAATTTGCCTTTTTTGGACAGACGAGAATCCACATGCTACTGTTGTGACACGACATCGGCACCAATTTGAACTCATTACCGCGTGGGCCGGAATAATGGAAGAGCATTTGACTGGGACATTTGTTTTGCCAATAAGGTTGAATGGAGAACTTTATTTGATATTCCTCGAAAACAATTTGCCAGAACCACTGAAGATCTACCTTTGGGTATGAAAATCTACCATTGATGATGGAGATCCGCCCCATTTTATCCTAGCAGTGCGTGAACATTTAAATATTTTAACTTTGGAAATCAATGGATAGGAAGAGGAGGACCAGTAGCTTGGCCTCCTCGATCGCCCAACTGAAACCCCTTAGATTTTTTCTTGTAGGGACATATAAAACATTGGCCTATTCAATTCCATTAGGCACTAGGGAAAACGTATTAGGAGAAACTGTATAGGAACTTGTCACGTTCACATTATTTCCCGAGTAATTAATTAACGAAGTCAAAACAAACTTTTTTGATTTGAATGACGATAACTCGGCGAAAAATCATCGTACAAGTCGGTGGACGTTTTGAAAGGCAAGCAAAAATTTTAATTTTCTTTCCGATGGTTTTCTTATAATTGATCAAAAACTGCTGACGATAAAAAATTAAGTAAACAACTGAAAACTAGAAACTTGGAGCTTCAATTTGCTTTTCCTAAAATTTCTGTCCGCCTATTTTTCTCCATGTTACAGGTCTTTAAATATCGCCTGAAAATTTAGAATTTCTTTTCACCCTTTAATTTTTGTGCCTGGTGTAGATCCAAATTATGCAGGCCGCTTTCCCGTTTGACAGGTTTTAGTACGTTAAATAATCTGCTAAATGCGACGCAATAAATAGGCACATCGATAATTTTGATTTAGAGCGAATCGAAAGTACTAATATCAATACGCATTGCAAAAATAAAATTGATAAATGTTCAACCTCACTTGATTGACGCGTATTTGTTTTTGCAACTTGAATGCGACAATAGGAATGCTGAGTTTTTTTCCCACATTTAAGATTTGTTTATTTTTCAGTGTTGGAACATGCACATACATATGTATTTTTGGACACAAGTTTAGATGCACACAAACGTTTGGGTGGCATAGTATTTTGTAAGTCATTCCGGCAGCTCGTGGCAGGAGAAAATATTAGTAGCATTTTCCGTTCCGTCACCCAGTAATCATAGGGATCAGAACACTCATTTGAGGAGTATTAAATTTTCAATAATTTTTGTAGCATCGAACAACGTTTCAATAGTTTTAATGGGATTTAAATCATAATACAACCAATTCATCGACGCAATGTCAATACAGACATCACTCTGCAAAGCTATCAATGCGACCGAGTAAACACCAGGCTATTTACTGCGTACCTTGTGGACGGCCCGATATCGCAGTTTTGAGGCTCGTTCCTATTCTTGGCGAGCTGTTCATAAAGTGCTCGAAAAATGTTGTGGCTGTCCTTAATTTTTGATAAAATTTATATAAGTTCCTTCCACTAAAATTCATGCACATGCGTCGAAACCAGTCATCAAACCAGCCTTTCCATTTCTCTTCTGCCAAAAGCTCTTCATCCCTGGGAAAACGCCTTCATTTCTGACGTTTCTTGGTTTTAGGGAATAAACCGAAATCACGGGCCCAAGATCGGGACTGTACGGAGGAAACCCTAAAAGATAGTCCATATTGGTGCGAGAAAGTAACTGTTTCCTTTGCGTTGTGCTCTGGAGCTTTGTCAATATGTAAGAGCCATGTCCACGTGTCAAATCGAGGCTTTGGTCGCATTTTATGGAATGTCAATGATTTTCGGTAAACATTTTTCCGCTTACCAGATTCTAGTAACTGTCCTCAATTTATTTAGTACGATTATTTTCGTAATGGATATGATAATCATTCGTCCTTTTTGGGGAAAGATATTTGCAATCAGATTTGCTCAACTGGAGTAGTATCCTCATCTTCGAAGATGACACACTTTGCTCTTTATCGATATATTTAAGTGAAATTGAATTCGTCGAAGTTCGGCCGGTTTTCTGTCTTGTCGACCTTCTGACCACATGACAAATTTTGAGTTTCACATTATTCGCAGTTCCCAAAAACGTCTAATGGACTACTCACCGTGATATACTGGTACTGGTGTAGTGGACAATCCTTCAGATTTCATTCCAAAAGCGACGGTAAAAAATTTTCATTTGTTTTTATATGACTCCTTGATTATCGGTTCAGATTCGAATTGACATGGATGTTTATCGGTACAGCCAGGTCTTCGGAAGACAAACTATTCGATAATTACCTCGCAGAAGGCCTGGAAGTGCTCTGGATTGACGCGGGGTAACGATATCAATCGCTTGGAGCTGGGCGTGGGTTCGATTCCCACGTCAGTCGGCTGGGTGTGTTCGGATGAATGTACGAGAGTTAGGCGGAAGAATAGCAGTAACTCAAAACCCGCTCCCATATAAAGGCGTATAAATAAATAAAAATAAATAAATATATCATGTAATATATGTATAAATTATGCATTAATATATAGTATATGCTTTTCATTTTCCATACCATAGGTATCTATTAAATTTTTTCGTTACTTGTAGGGTTTCAGTCAGTATAATTAAATGAGAAAAAAGAAGCCAAATTTGATATGTACAATATTCGAGAATTGTTTTTGTTATGAAAGAGTTAGATTCTTAACAACTACATTTTCTTTATTCTTTCTTTCTTCCAGGAAAGAAACTAAATTCACACTCTCCTTAATTCCGTTTCTTTATTTAAATTTTATATACACTACTCAACAGAATTAAGGGAACAAAAGAATTCCGAAACATGTTCAGTGACTTTTAAATGATTGAATGATCGAGATGAAAAAAAACCGCTTTGAACTTTCAAGTTTCTAGTTTTGGAATCTTCTGGCAAAAATACCTGGCAACATTATTAGTATTTTTCTGAATATTTGCAAAGTGGCGGTAGATTTTTTAAAATGCCAGAAAAAGTAATTTTTTTGTACTTTTGTCGAATTCATAGCGAGGGTAAAAAAATGTGTACTCAAAAACGACATTGGTCATTTATAGACGGTTTATTCAAGTTTTCAAAACCATCCTTCGATTCGCTGTACAATTATTAGTTCCTGAGATGTCGATGATCAAAGACAAAAGCGTCATTTTTCATTCATCCACCGATATCTCAGCAACAAATGGTCGTCAGAGTCCCGTAAAAACCAAATTAAAACTAAATAAACAGGCTAACCGGCCTTTGTATTGATTTAGTCCGAAAAATGTTTCCTGCGCCCGAAGACGCTCGTAAAAAATTTTTTGTCTTGCGGTATTTCTTTGGACTGCGCAATGACCGTAGCTCAGAAAAGCATTTTCTGCCAAAATATTTCAAAACTGGAAACTTCAAGTTTCAAAATGGTTCTTTGCTTTTCCGCACTCAACTATACCATAGCGGAAAAGTAATGTAGGTAATCGTGTAAAGAAAAGTAGGAAAAAATGTTTTTCTGGCGTTTATTTTTCGTTTTTCGGCGTAAAAACAAAAAAAATGGTTTTAAAAAAATTTTACATACACTATTAATTATTGAAATAGTAACTATAAAAAACCTTTTTAATATTCCTCTACTAGAGGACCTGATTATCATAATATTTACCCGAAATCATACTTCTCCAGAATATTAATAGGTATTTCTAATATTAATATTATTATTAGTACTACTGAAACAGCATGATACATATTTTATAATATGCGTAAACATACAAATAACACAAGTATAACATTTACTTAGGAATAAGTAAAAAACTATTTTTATATATCATAAGATAAGAAATGAGACTTTCGTCAACAGTATAGCCGCAAAAAAAAACGCATAAATAAGTACGGAGAATTATTTCTAAAATATGACAAAGAATACAGGGTTCTAATTTTAGATTCGGGAGTAGTTTGCGCTGTCCTATATAATGATGTATGATCAATGCGTGACAAACCGTGTACGCTTTTTAAAAATACCACGTGTTACCACGACCGTTATACACCGTGCAAAATATGGCCAAGCCAAAACAAAGTATGCTCACTTGCATCAATGATACTCGATGTAAGTACAAACAATTCGGTTGAGTCAGTTTCACTTTATTTTACATATTTGAATAGATGTAGGTACAAGTAATTCAGTCCAGCTTTGTCATCGTGTTTTGACTACCTATTGTTTTGTCCGTTGTGAGATAGTGTCAATATTTATGTTTCTATTTCGTCTCTGTGACTGTAGTATTGCGTAAATATACCTGACAGATTACAGTAACACGCGTCTGTTTGCGCGTAAGTGAGAAGGTTTATATGGGAATTTTCTGATTTAATATCAACATCTAACATTAAATATATTTACTTAGCTTACACATTACTAAAGAATCTAGCAGTCTATGTAATACTTAAAACGTATTAGTACAAACTATTTAGTACTTTCTTATGTACACAAAGAGTTTTAAGTTCAAACGTTATCAATTAAGAGATAAGCACTTTTTCAGAATTATTACGAAAGACATTTAGAAACGTCAGGAAATTCGAATGTCAGTCTTGTTACTGTTTAGATCACTCTAAACATTAACAGAACATTCTAATGAAATAATACCACTGTAGCTTACAAAATGGTTGAAAAATGTAATTTCTTTAAAATGAAAGTACAAGTAGGGGAAACTGATCAGTGACGGCGCCAGGGGGGCCTGGGTGGGCACGTGCCCACTCAATCACTAACAGTGCCCACCCAAAAAATTTACTATGTACAAAATTATAGCATGAAACAAAATATAAATATAAAATTGTGACTACTACTATTTGAAAATTTGAAAACGAACAAAGTGTAAAAATCAACAATATTTTGCAGCTATCCGACATGCCGAATAAATACAGACAGGCATTCAATGAGATTTATACATTATGTTCAATATATATCACAATTCTTGTATCAAGTGCGACACGTGAAGGGACTTTTTTTTCATGCCTGAAAAGGTTAAAAATCATTTAAGAATTAAAGTGAAACACGGGGGATTAAGTTTGGTTGTATTAAATATAGAGAAAAGAAAATAGGTAAAAGCTTGGATTTGGATAAGATTGTTGAGGAATTTGCAACAAAACATCCCAGAAAATTTACGTTGAAATAAATTCATTAATATTTTAACTTTATTACCTAATATACTAATAATTTCTTTTGTAAATTGTGTTTATGTTAATACGTCTATACCTTTATATTGTTATTTATTAGTTGGTGTTATATAATTGTATATAATTAGTACACTCATGCAGATGTATTGATAATGAATGACCCCCAAACACACATCCCAAATATGTGCCCAACCCAAAATTTACCCGTTTGTGTCCACCTATTTTAAAAATCCTGGCGCCGCCGTCACTGAAACTGACGCTTTTTCTTTCAAATCGTTCAAATGCTTTAGGTGGTTGTAATATTATAGGGTGTCTCAGTTGAAACTATAGGATGTGAATCGCCATTATAGGATGTGAATCGCGCGCCATTTGTGTTCTGTCAAAGATAGGGCGTCAATATTTAATGACTGTCATCTACAAATCATACGACGCCGAACGATCGACGTGCCGCGATTAACAGTTCAACAACGAATAGTTTGTGTACAACTATTTTAAGAAAATGAGCGATCATTTACAGTTACATTAAGAAAATTAGGACAAAATGAAGCGCCTACAGGGTTAACAGTTTGTAACTTAATCAATAAATTTGAAGTGACGGGTTCTGTTATTGATAAGGCAATACCAATAGGTTCTCGTCGTGGTCGGTCAGATGAAAATGTTGCTGCAGTGAGAAAGTGTACGGGAGTATCCAAACACATCACTTCGACATCGTGCACAACAACTGAATCTGTCAAGAGCCACATCGATCGATCTACATCTATCAGCATACAAAATTCACTTAACAATTAAAAGTAGCAGCCCATATACAACGTCGTACATTTGATAATTGGGTATTAGAAAAGAAAGAAGGTGATGCTGGATCTTTTCAACAAAACTTTGTTCAGCGATGAAGCATATTTTTATCTTGGATACGTTAGCAAACAAAATTGTTGAATTTGGGGTGCTGAAAATCCATACGAAAAAGAAATGCATCCACAGAGATGCACGGCTTGGTGCGCATTTTGGAGTGGTGGAGTAATTGGGTCATACTTTAAAAATGAAAATGGTAAAAAGGAACGCTATCGTGACATGTTAAACAATTTCTTCTTCCACCAAATTGATAATTTGGATATTCAAATCCAAACCGTGATCATGTGGTTTCAGCAAGACGGTGCAACGTGTCATACAGCACGTGCAATCATAACTTTGTTCCGTACCAAATTTCCTGATCATGTTGTCTCGCGAAATGCTGACATCAATTGGCCTGCAAGATCAGTGATCTGTAAGATTGTGATTTAACACCACTGGACTTTTTTCTGGAGTTATGTCAAGGGAAAAGTGTATGCTACTCAGCAGCAATCAATGACCTCGAGGCAAACATTCAACGTGTTATTCGGGAAATAGACCAGTTTTATGTGTCTATGTTTGGTCAATTATGCCAAACGAATGACATCATGCCAGATGAGCCGAGGCGGCCATGTAGTCCAATCAGTAGGGAATGACCCGGTTACTAATTGTAAACAGCAAAAAAAAAATTTGAGCATATAGAAAATAAAATTTCAAGAAACTTCACTCACAAAAATTGAATCGAAAGATTTTTTCATTATCTACAACTTTCTCATTTAACTTTTTCCAAGCCGAGCATAACTTTTCTTTTTTATTCGCGAAAAACCGTTTTTTTGACTTTTGCGAATTTTTTAGGTTATGTTAGCGGCCGCCATTTTGAGAGCAAAAAACTGTAAGTTTCTTGAATTTTTTTTGCTGTTTACGATTAGTGACCATTTAACATAGGGGCTCAGACAGATTGATTGGACTAATGTGAACGATATTCTTTTCCCTTTGTAACCGTATCGTCTCCAGTTTGTGTTGAAGAATACAAAACTTCAGTTTGCCAAATATTATTCATTTTATTCACAAATCACATTCTATAGTTCCAAATGAAGCACCTTGTAGAAAGGGTAGGGACGCTTTTTCTTTCAAATCATTCAAATACATATAGGTGGTACGTTTTGAAATGAAAATACTGCATATACATCATAATACAAGCGATGTGTTGAAGGTTGTGATGCTTTGACGAAAAACGAATAGTGTAAATGTGTCGAAGTTTTATATTCTTTTAATACTAATAATATAACGCATTAATAACAGCCATAAATAAATAAAATAGGGAAATATTTTTTACGGCAGTGCCAACAGTTTATGGAAAATATGACACGTTAATATTTATTGGGTAATTATAGTATTGTTTAAATAAATAAACTGCGAGAAAATGTTATAAATAACTTAATGAACTTACAAGTTTAGATAATAGTAACGCTACGGAGGCTAAGGAAAATAAACAACTACAAAATGGTAGTATAACGGATGACAAACCACATATTTTTAAATCGGAAATAACTTCTAATACCGACTAATAAAATCCTCATACATATTTTAAATAACGTAAATAACGTGTCTAGGCGAATGTACGTCCTACTGCTTTTCAACGCACTCTCATACGGTTACGTCTTTCCTTTACATGTATGAATATTTTTTATAGGAAATACAGGGTCTTTCAATAGGAACACTCGAAATTTGTTAGATTATAGCGGCCATGATATTAAAGCAATATCTGTTAAATTTGTTCTCAATTGTTCAGTAGTGTATGGCAAATCCATGGAAAGTTATAGTGTTCAACAACGTGTGCAAATCATCAAATATTATTTACAAAATCAGTGCTCCATTCGCGAAACGTTCCGCGCATTACGTGATTTTTATCTTCGCCAAAACCGTCCCGCCGAGTCGACTATTCGACGTTTGGTGACCTAATTCGAGTCAACCGGTTTGATACATAATCAGCCAACACTCGTACGTCACCGAAATGCGAGGTCTGCTGAAAACATCGCTGCTGTGCTTGAGAGTATACGGGAAAATCTGAGTCAGTCAATTTCTCGTCGTTCATAAGAACTTGGTTGGCTTTCTGCGACTTTAACTTGGCGAATTTTGCGCCGGGACTTGGGTCTGCACCCGTATAAAATCCAACTGACCCAAGAATTTAAGGTAAATGACCATAGTCAACCTCGTGTGTTCGCTGATTATACTCTGGAGCAGTTGGAAGGTGACCCAAATTTCACCAAAAAAAATCATCTTTAGCAAAGAGGCCAAATTTTTTGGTTGAATGGATATGGGAACAAGCAAAATTGTCGGATTTGAGACAATACCAATCCACACGAGATAAACCAGCACCAAATGCATCCCGAGAAAGTCACTGTTTAGTGCGGATATTGGTCTGGCAGAATCATCGGTCCGTACTTCTTCCAAAACGAAACTGGCATTGCCATAACCGACAACGATGAGCGCTACAGATCGATGATAGGCAACTGCTTGTGGCCTAAACTGGATAATATGGATACCGACGACATATGGATCCAACAGGACGGCGCTACATGCCACACCATGGCGCTACGTACCATTTGAAGGCATGGTGCATCTCGCATGGCGGCGATGTGAACTGGCCACCGAGATCATGCGATTTAACACCCTTAGAATTCTTCTTTTGGGGCTATCTTAAATCGCAGGTCTATGCGAATAGACCGCAAACAATTGACGCCCTCAAAGTCAACATAACGAACACCATCCAGCAAATTCAGCCAGATTTATGCGACAAAGTCATCGAAAATTGGACCTCCCGAATACGTGCCACCCAGCAAAGCCGCGGCGGATATTTGAACGAACTTATATTCCATACTTAATGCCATAAAATATTCTTTCAAATAAAAAAAAAGTGAGTGGATATCTCACACACAACTTGTTTTATTTACTTTTAAAAATCGGGCGTCCTTATTGAAAAACCCGTTAGGAATATATTCTACGTTGTTATTGATTCGCGAGCACGACGAGTTTATTTTATTTATCCCATTTATTTTTTTCGAGATGTATATAATTGATGCGCTAAAGACAGGAAAAATATGTCTCTTATAGCCAACGGGAAACATAAATAGTTTCGCTCTCAAATGATTCTACATATTAATAAAAGGAAATCTGACTCTGTTTGCTCAGGTCAGGTTGATTGACACGAAACAGTGATCCTCGCGAGTAAATACGTAAAAAAATAGGTCTTTTTATATACACCACATATATCACTTGTTATTAGAATGTTCACCGGCTCATTTTTCAAGAGCCATCACGTAGAAAATAATTAAACAAATTTAATTTATTTCACGCGAACTTATTTATTTTTAGAATAACCAATCCATCCTGGCAATTGCCTTAGGATCTCGCGTTTTTTAACATTTAAAAATAAATATTACCAACAAATCGGAGTTTTAAGATTGCATTAATAAGGTTGATGAAGGTTGTATGTCCAATTATTTTGAAAACGTCCTACGCTCATTTATTTTTTTTTTTTTTGCAAATTTATCATCATTTTCGTGGAGAAGTGCTGACAAAAAAAACTCATGTATACTTGAAAAGCATTATCACGTTTATACATACACATGTTTCAATGAAATGATTTAGTCTACTACAATGCAGAAGACTCGCACTACTACCCACATCGCTGTCGATAAAAAACTCATATATATTTGAAAAGCATTGTCACCTTTATATACACGCATGCTTGAATGAGATGACTTAGCCTACTATATTGCAGAAGACTCTCACTACTACCTACATCACTGTCGACAAAAAACTCATGTATACTTGAAAAGCATTGTCACCATTATACACATACATGTTGGAATGAGATGACTTAGCCTACTACAATGCATATGAGTCTTGTATATATGAGTTTACTTGAAATCTTGTATACTTGAAAAGCATTGTCATCTTTATACACACACGTTTGAATGAGATGACTTTGCCTACTACAATGCAGAAGATTCGTATTACTACCCACATCGGTGTCGACAAAAAACTCATGTATACTTGAGAAGAATTGTCACCTTTATACACACACGCGCACGCGCACCCCCACACACACACACACACGCACACGCATACGCACACGCACACGCACACGCACACGCACACGCACACGCACACGCACACGCACACGCACACGCACACGCACACGCACACGCACACGTTTGACTGAGATGGCTTAGCCTACTACAACGCAGAAGATTCTTATTACTACCCACATCGCTGTGGACAAAAGACTCATGTATACTTAAAAAACATTGTCACCTTTATACACACACATGTTAGAATGAGATGACTTAGTACTGATATTCTACCTTATTAGTTCACGTAACATTTTCCTGTTATTAAATAATAGACTTTTTATTGCTTTAGAGTGTAAATTGTTAAATTCTTTATCCTACCCATTCGATCATATCGATTGAAAAAACTGCGCACAAAAAGTTTTCAAACGAATAAATCTTTCACAGGTACATTTTTAAACGTCGAAGAAAAAGAATGGAAATAGAATGCCAAGATAATTATTAAAAGCTATTTACATTGTTTACATTATGCTCCAAGTTCAAAAGAAGTAGAACAATAAACTGGATTGACTTTTCTCTCGTCTCCGTTTGAAATACACTACACGGTTACAGAGATCCTCTTGATAATCTAATAAAAACCTAAACAATATATATAAAAAAATAATGTAGGCAGAGTATACTTCCAACGAAGAACACGCCAGCATTGTTTGCCGGCTTGAAAAATTCATGGCTCGTAATATGCACCGTCACTTCTTTAGAAAATAAATCTGAATAGAAATCTCGCCGAGGTTACTTACTGCGATGGTGGAAATAGAGGGGTCAATGGCGCCCCCGGCCATTATTCACATTTATATAGGTATATTTATTTTAGTGTTTACTTCACTTACGTTTAGACGAAACACTAACTCATCTTTCTGCGGCTGCCGGAATTGGTTTCTATTAGCGATATGATATATTCGACTATAAGTATAGACACATCATTTTCGTACTTCTCAAATATATTGTCTTTCAGTATATATAGATATTATTTATATTCACTATTTATATTTTATCTATTCCTATGAATTATGGCTTTTATATCACTTAATTATTTTATTTTGACTTTTGTTTATATCGAAAAATGAGTAACCTCTTATAGAGTAATTATTACCGGGTAATTATTCGATGAATACTAGCGTTTCTTTTGTGGATTTCTCTATTTAAAACCTTGCTGTCGCTGAGGTGGCAGAAAGGTTCCAAAAAGTGTTTTGCTCTCTGAAGTTTTACAACTCGTAATGAACGTGACGAAGAATATTAAAGACTAATTTGTGATAAGGCACGAACGGATTTAATTACATGATAATCATAATGACTTTTTAGGTATACTCTGTCTTAGACATAATATCCTGCATGTGAATAACCTGAATTATAACTTTATACGGGGTGATATTATCCTAAATCCAAAAAGACAATAGGGTAGGGTATCATATAATGAGCATGTCTTTATTGATTTGATACATAAATATTTACTTGACTATAGGTATGTAGGCAGATATTTTGTGAGGTTGTATTACATTAAAAAGTACACATTAAAATTTTGAAAACAGAAAACGCAATTTTTCATGTCAGAATATTTTACATTGACCTTATCTATACAAACTACACATAAAACCTTAGTCGATACACGATCTACATAAATATAATTCTTGGATGATCCGAATGAATAAATATTTAGCGGTGTCAAATCGGGTAATAGTGGAAGCCACAGGTTAAGACCACAGGTTTGCGAGCATACCGATTGGAAATATAAAATACATATATAAATACGTATAATAATTAATTATGGCAGATATATGGTAATTCTGGCAGATAATTAAGAGTAACATAGAATAGTATTGTCAATAGCAAAGTCAATAGGTAATAACCTTTTCAAATAAATGGTTAAAACCATAGAATTCGGTCAACATCTTGAATAATTTATAAACCTGCCGGCCCGTCCGTGGCAATGTATACCGTTGCACTGTCTTGTCTTGTTGAAAATAACCCTCTTGCTGTTCCTCGTCATGTAGTTGTTCTGTAAAATATTCTGCAATAGTTGTTCCATATCGTTCAGCATTTATGATATCGTCGATGTAATCCTTAATACGATGTAATCTTGATTTTCGACCATACCAGGTACGATTGTTTTGGTACAGCACAAAGTACTATCAAATAAGTACCTATTTACCAGTCTGAATAGCAAGCTAACGTAGACTAATAGTTAAATGTTTAAAAACATCTTCCAGCAACTTCTGCCAATAAATCAGAGACAGAACGAGAAGATATATCGTGGTTTTGCAACACCGCTCTTAACAGATGTAGAACATTTACTTTTATTAACTGTTTGGATTTCTTCACTTTATTAATTTTCCTAAGCTATTTATCGTTTAAAATATATAGAAAATAAAAGTTATAAAGCGAAGAATCAACTACGCAATTTTGGATGATAGGTTTTTTCAAATTTAAGTGTTCATTTTCAAGGTGTCTTGTGAAGGGGCTGGAACTTTCGATGTAGCGACAAAAACAGGAGGCTAGCTTTCCACGACCACCGGAAAATTACACGTCTCTCGACTCGCGCTTCGCCAACCAAGTTGGCGTAATCGGGGGATGACTAAACTGATTTGATTATCAAAACTAACAGTTTTAATAATCTCCTGATGATGTCAATTTGATTGGTGAAATGCGCGTCGAGAAACGTGTAATCTTTCGATGTTCGTGGAAAACTGGTCTCCCGTTTTTATCCATTTTTAAGATATCTGTCACACAATGTCATGAAAAATTACAATTTTAAGACTCTGAAGCGAAATGGCAGTGTTCAAAGTTTCAAAGCGTCATAAGCGTTCATGTTTTTTTCATTCACTGGACATTTTTTAGAGCAAGGGCTGCAAACTCATTATCGACAATATTTATGCTAAAATATTTGCATAAAGTAAAAATGTGTTTAAAAAATTTACTAATGACACGGGAATTTTTATCGCACGTTATATATAGGGTCATTTAATTATAAGGTAATTCAACTACACTAAGAAACAGATATGTTGACCAGATATGCGAGGACGTATTGTAAAACTTTCGCAACCACGATGAGGAAATCTTGCGTACTTCGTTATAGACGAAGTAACTGACGCATGTGGACATTCGGTGGTATATTTTTTAATTGATGCGTTAAAATCTATCAGTGCTAGTAGCAGCCGGTTCTGTCTAATATCTTATAGTGGTCTATAAGATATTAGACAAAACCAACCACAAACCATTGTAGATTTTGTGACTGAGTGCTTTCATTGTATATTACCAGATTAAGACAATACTAGGAATACTACTAGTAATATTAGAAAATCTGTTAACTAAAACGTCTTCAAATATGATACTTTACCATGCAAATAATCTAGAAATAAGAAACAGCTCCCCTTTAGTTAGTGAGGTAATAGCGAATCTGGAATTGAATCTGGAATTTTTTTTTGTAAAATCACCAACTCGAAGAGACATGTTTAGAGCAGCTATGCCAAATATACCTTTACCTCTTGGACCAGTTGTCACAAGATGGGGCACATGTTTAGAAGCTGTAGCTTATGATAAGCATTTTGCGGAACTAAAAAGTGGTATCTTTAGGTTTGATTCCAACGAAAGCAATGCTATCTATATACACAGTGCAGAACTTACTGCAACTGCAAAGCAGACGAGACAATTATCTTAACTATTGCAATAAAGAAACTGCAAACATATGACTTATCGTTACAAGAACAGCTTATAGTGTTAGATGCTGTTAAACAAAACATAAACAACTGCAAACACGTGAAGTGTGTTAAACACATCTTACAAAAAACTGCAATATGCGTGTTGTGAAATCATACCAGTTATGTTGTTGTCACGGCTATGTTTATTTGAGATAAATAGCGAGCAAGCTGATACTGAAAGAGGAGACAATGTTTCGAGGTGAGATGCGGGAATTGACTGATTGAAAAACTTATCCCAAAAGCCGATGTTAATCTTCAAGGATTTTAACAAGTTGATGGCTGAGGCAGTAAATCAGGTAACTTATTGCCCGGAATGATCGTATTTCTACCCCTAAAGAATAGATGCGCCCTTGTTCCGAGTACTAGCACAATATAGAAGGGTTTCTACTTTATATATTTACAAGACTACAATTAATATATAGAGATACCATCACGGCTGTCAATAGGCGTATGTGGAGCCACGTGTGCCCACAGTTAACTTCTCGTGCAGTCCTTTGGTGACAGTAGACGTTGAAAGGATCTTTTCATTGCGTAAACTACTGTTAAATGATAGGCGTCGAGGTTTTACTGCAGAAAACTGAGAAAAGTACCTAATGATTAACTTTTATTATCGGCACCTGTCTCCATGCAAGTCAGAAACCGAGATCGACAAAAACATTTTGGTAATTTTTTTATTCAAACGATTCTCTTCCCGTTTTTATGTTTATTAGAGTATTCATCGATATTCATTATTGTATTATGATGTATTTGCTGTGAACTAGCGCCGTGTAATAATAGTGACCTGAGTCCGACTCGAGCCGCAACAGACGCTTCAGTGGTTAGGGTAAAGGCAGGGCTTCACCCCAGAGAAGTTTTGTTATACATCTGGTGGGATATCTAAGCAATCATTTATTTTGAGTTTGGCGTTAGCACGGATAAAAGTGCATTTTGCCTCGACAGGGAATCGAACCCGGCTCTCCCAATTTCCGGTTGAGTGCTCTGACCGCTGAGCTATCGAGGCACACTCATTATCCCTGCTAATGCGCCAGTTTAATGCGTCACTACAGTACTCCCTCCCTAGAGACATGGTTTTGTCTCGATACAATTTAACGGAATGTGACCGCGTTCGCCATTCTTACGAACCGTTATTCGGTAACCCCCGGGACTATAGGGCGATGGATAGGACGAGAATCGAATCCGCGAATTTGAGATGTAAGGGAGGTTGCATATACTGGAATGACGAATCACATCACGTCGGGGTCACCACTTTGGCGTTAGTACGGATAAAAGTGCATTTTGCCTCGACCGGGAATCGAACCCGGCTCTCCCAATTTCCGGTTGAGTGCTCTGTCCGCTGAGCTATCGAGGCACACTCATTATCCCTGCTAATGCGCCAGTTTAATGCGTCACTACATTGAGCTACTCCCGGGGAACGAAACAATAAATGCGGACGTTTACTGTGAACAACTACAAAAATTGAGCCAAGCCATGAAGGAGAATCGCCCAGGATTTGTAAATCGTAAGAAGGTCGTCTTCCATCACGACAACACTCGACCTCACACTTCTCGCAGTCCCGGAGGAAATTGTTGGAGTTAGAGTGGGATATTTTAGCCCATCCACCGTATTCTCCAGACCTCGCGCCCTCGGATTTTCACCTATTCCGCTCCATGGATAACAGTTTTCGAAACTTAACATTTGCCAACGACGAGGAAGTCAGAAATCATTTAAAAACATTTTTTCGAGCAAACCGCAAAATTTTTATGAAAATGGCTATATTATGAAGCTTACTGAGAGATGGGAGAAAGTTGTTCAAAATGGGGTAACGTACACTATTGATTAAAATAATTTGTTATAACTATAATGTTAATAATATGTACTTATGAAAAAACCGAACGAACTTTTTGGATAATCCGATATTATGATGTATTTTCTGTGAACCATCGCCGTGTAATAATAGTGACCTGAGTCCGACTCTGTTGCGGTTCACCGCAACAGACGCTTCAGTGGTTACAGTACTCTTAAAGAACCCTGAAAATACTAAAAATTTCAAGCTTTGTAAAAACCATTTCCGAAATATTATATCCCTTCTAGCGACTCTGTATTTCAACGTTAAGGCTAGTACACACCTAGCGACAAAGTCCCAGGGATGTCCCGCGACATTTTTTCCGTGTTTGGAACTGTCGCGATGCAAAAGTTGCATGTCGCAGGTCTCCCATTCGAAATGGCATACATGACACAAATGCTGCGCAATATGATGTAGTCTGGACGTGTCGTGAGACAAAGTTCCGGGACCCGTCGATTCTAGTCTGCAGATAGCCGCCACGTGTTGTTGTTGTGTTTTGTGTTCTGTTGTTTGAGATGGAAACTACTCTACAAATTATTGAGGATTTAAACACCCTCCCTTGTCTTTGGGATGTTAAGTCTCCCGAGTATAAAACAAAGACAAAAGAAGGCAAGAAATAAAGTCTATAAATTCTAAAAAGTCTGGCTAAAAATTATTTCTGTTGCAACTGGCTCTCTAGGTATGGACGCGGGACATTCTATCGCAACAGTCTGTCTCGCAACTGTTCCCATACAATGGTCCCGCGACTTTGTCGCTAGGTGTGTACTAGCCTTTACTGATAAACCGGCTTGTTTTAATGGTAACTCGTAAACATATCCGCAAATTGTTCTTATCAGCCCCACGATCTGTACAAGCGGATTTGAATTTAACCACGCACTCTCGCCATTAGCTTGTGTATATATATTTTTTATATCAAAAGTCATTCTTCCCACTTGGCAGGTTTATATTTGTATACGAAATGACACAAGAAAATGCTATTACGGGCACGCCACGTCGCGTCGGCTCGTGTGACTAACATTACGAGATAACGTCGACGTTACCCCCCCCCCCCCCCCCCCCCTATGCAAACAGTTTTCGCTTTATGGATTTCCGTAAATTATACGCTGCCATTGCGATTACGAAATGTTATTTTATTTACGCTGTACCCGAAGGTGCAAATTGGGATACACGCCGGAGTAAAACAAGCCAACCGAAGCCCTGATTGAGTAGACTGCAGGAGCTCGACTGACTAATTGTCGACATCTGGAAACGATTGATTAATCAATCTTAGAGTTGCCTGTCTAAAGTTTACTAAATTATTCGGTGTAATAAAGATGTTGAATCAATGCAAACTGTTTCCCAACGTTGTTACTCATATCAAAACAGATTTTATTCCTTACCCGTTGTATTCATTATCAATACATCAATACATATATGTAAATACAATTAAAGTGTCTGTCTGTGATTTCTAAATAACTGCTTTTATCCAAGTTCATATATATATATATATATGTATATATATATATATATATATATATATATATATATATATATATATATATATATATATATATATATATATATATATATAGGGTCTTTCAATAGTGACGCTCGAAATTTGTTAGGTTATAGCGGCCATGTTGTTAAAGCAACGTCTGTCAAATTTGTTGTGAGTGTTCAGTAGTGTATGGCAAATCACCATGAAAGGTTATAGCGTTCAACAACGTGTACAAATTATTAAATTTAATTTTCAAAATCAGTGCTCCGTTAGAGAAACGTTCCGCGCATTACGTGATTTTTATCCTCGCCACAACCGTCCCGCCAAGTCGACTATTCGACGTTTGGTGGCCGAATTCGAGTCAACCAGTTCGATAAATGATCATCCAACGCCCGTACGTCATCGAAACGCAAGGTCTGCTGAAAACATCGCTGCTGTATGTGAAAGTGTACGGGAAAACCCGAGGCAGTAATTTTTTCGTCGTTCACAAGAACTGGGCCTTTCTGCGACATCAACTTGGCGAATTTTGCGTTGGGACTTGGGTCTGTACCCGTCTAAAATCCAAGTGATCCGGGAACTTCAGGTAAACGACCATCGACAACGCCGTGTGTTTGCTGATTGGGCAGTTGGAGCAGTTGGAAGTTTACCTAAATTTCGTCAACAAAATCACTTTTAGTGACGCGGCCCATTTTTGGATGAATGGATATGTGAACAAGTAAAATTGTCGGATTGGGACGATTCAAATCCACACGAAATACACCAGCACCAAATGCATCCCATGAAAGTCACTGTATGGTGCGGATTTTGGTCTGGTGGAATCATCGGTCCGTACTTCTTCCAAAAAGAAATTGGCATTGCCATAACCGTCAACGGCGAGCGCTACAGATCGATGATAAGCAACTTTTTGTGGCCTAAACTAGATGATATGGATACCGACGACATGTGGTTCGAACAGGACGGCACTACGTGCCACACACCATGGCACTACGTACCATTTGAGGGCATGGCTATCTCGCGCGGCGGATATGGATATTTGAATGACGTTCAAATTTACGTTTAAAAATCGAGCGTCCTTCTGCTGGACAAGCCAAGTGGTGGAGGTTGATAAGGATACGTGTCCATATAGAACATTCGGTGGTAAAAATTATATTTATGACTTCCTTTGGTATTCCCCTTATTAAGTCATGAAAAATTTAGACCGATGCCTTATACTGGTTGCGAGTGAGACCTGCTCACACACACTTCTCCTTGACCGACTGCACATCATAAAATATTTAATTCAACATTAAATAGATAAATTATAATTAGAGCCGACTTTATCAGCGATGAATCAGTATCTTTACTGGATCGATCGATTTTTGTAGTAGCTGTTTAGCACTAAAGCTGTAGAACTAAATGTATGTCGAAATATTTGCATCAACAAACATTTCGATAATTCCGAGATAAATGTCGAATTTCTCAGTTGGAACTGTGGGATTTGAATTGCGCGCCATTTGTATTCTCTCAAAGATAGGGCGTCAATCTTTAACGACTGTTATCTACAAACCATACGACGTGAATATTTTCAGCAACAGCAACAATTTCATCTGACCGACCACGATGAGAACGTATTGGTGTTGCCTTATCAATAACAGAACCCGTCTCTTCAAATCACTTAAGTTACGAACTGCTAACTATGTAGGAGATTCATTTTGTCCTAACTTTGTGCGAATTTTTCTTAATGCAACTGTAAATGATCGCTCACTTTCATAAAACAGTTGGTACACAAAATATTCATTGTTGAAATGTTAATGTTGAAATGTTTAATGTTGAAATGTTAATGTTGAAATGTGGACGTCGGCGTCGTATGGCTGTAGATGCCAGTCGATGAATGTTGACGCCCTATCTTTGACAGAACACAAATGGCGCGCAATTTAAATCGTATAGTTTCAACTGAGACAGTTCAAAAGTTATCCAAACATTTAAGGTGGATTTTAATTGTCTCGCTCGCACACGAAATGATATATACGTTTACAAAGTATTTTGTTATTGTACAAATTTTACTACTCTCACAAAGTCGACCTTCAAAAGGAAAAGCTCCGTAATAACGAGTCGGATTTAGTAACATCAGTTACTCACTGTTTACGATCACGAAACGAAGCAAATAAATAGTAGTTAAAGCATGCAGTGGCTATACTCTGATACGGCTTTCTCGAAAACAACTTACTTTTATGTTGTTACTGTATAATATCCAATTGCTTTTAATTGGTATTTACATACGGTGTTCTGGGGGCGGACCAAAATCGGACCCAGGAGAAGGTATGTATCTGCTCGGATAGCAGGGCGGCGTTGGCAGCCCTGAATTCAGCAACGACAAAGTCGAAGCTGGTCTATAATTGCTATGAAGCATTGAACCACTTGGCAGGGAAGGGACCGGTGGAACTCTTATGGATACCTGGGCATAATGGCATTAAGGGAAATCTAATTGCAGATGACCTTGCCAGACTAGAGACCAGGGAAAGCCTCTATGGACCAGAACCTGCAGTGGGAATAAGTCGGAATCTGATCAGAGGCCGCATCAATGGCTGGGCAAGAGACCAGCACAATAAAAGATGGAGAGGAGTAACGGGTTGTCGAATAACCAAACTCTTCATCGAATACTCAGAAATTGAGAAATGGGCCCAAGAATTCATTAAACTGAACAGGCACAAAGCCAGAACTCTGGTGGGAATCATAACGGGCCACCATAGTAGCCTGAATGCATATAAGCACAAGCTGAGGCTGACTGATAGCCCAGCCTGCAGATACTGTAAAGAAGACGAGGAAACCTCGATTCATCTTCTTTACACCTGCCCCGCACTGGAGGAGAAGAGGTATCTTATATTAGGGACCCCTGTTATCCTAGAGGAGGCGAGGCTTAAGGCGGGAGACGTGCCTAAATTGCTCCTTTTATGGGATAGCATTTTTGGATAATGACCCGGATAAGAGGGGATCGCCAAGGGACTACCCATGCGATCAGTGGCTGATGAGGCCCAAACCTATATAATATAATAATAATAAAAATAATTGGTATTTTATTGTAGTGCTTTCGAATTTACATATACAGTAAAGTAATGAATAAATTCGTTAAAAATTTAGGAACAACTTTTAGGTAAAATCTGTCGGACCCGTCAAATTTTATTTTTTGTTGCGCATTTTAAATATAATTAACACATACAAAGTGATTCCTGCAGAAGGTATGACGTCATCGATATATTTCTTAATATCGTCGCAACCCCAGTTTTTATTACGGAATGTGAAAAATGTAATTTTTTTTACATCCCATTAGCGTGAATAAATAAAAATGAAGAAAAACGATTTTGAAATTGCAACATACTAAATTTAATGCATATGATTATTTACATGCTCTCAGTTTTTTTATGATACAATCGAATATTTCACTATCATCAACTTTTTTCTTAAAAACAAACGTCAGGAAACTAAAAAATCCAATAACTCGAAATCGCAAATAGTACTATAAGAAGATAGAATTAAATCGGAATAACGTAAATACTCTAAAATTTATGTACGCGATTAAACTTGTTATAAAAAGAATAAAGTAAATAAAAATTGAGTTATCGTGTTAACAAGAATAAATGCCGACGACAATGACGACACACACACAGACAAGAATTTTTTAAAAACCATTCTTTTTGGTTTTTAGGCCGAAAATCGAAAAATAAACGCTAGAAAAATATTTTCCCACTTCACACGATTACATTACTTTTCCGCTATAGTATAGTTGAGTGCGGAAAAGTAAAAAAGAATACTGAAAAATATACATACACAAATATACAAGTGTCACATAGAAAACTATGTCTGTCACATAGAAAACTAAAAAAAAAAAAATGACAGCAATCAGTTCAACACATTTGTGATAGATTATATTATTTAATGATAAAATTATTATCTCAAGTTATTAAAGATGAAGTTTTAAAATTTATTCCCTAGAAACTATGTTACATTTTGCATCCCAATTTTTTTACTGAAGACTGTATTTAAACCCCGGATTTAAAAACTTATTTTTCTTAATTGTATTTAAATTTCTCATAAACTTCTCAACAAAATATCGGACTTCTACAAATTATCGCGTTATTCTACGTGAAAAAATCTTAGGTTCTTCTTTTATATATATATATATATATATATATATATATATATATATATATATATATATATATATATATATATATATATATATATATATATAGGATGATTCTCCAAGATTCGCCACCAATTTTGTACAATAAATTTTAGTTGTATATTTTTTCTCATAGACGTATAGACGTATAGACGTATTGCCAGTGATTTGTTAATAATATACTAAAATGACGATCTACTGAACTTTCATTTTTCTCTCACGAAGTGCGATTTCATCGTTCAGAATTCTCAAAATATGCGTATGTAGAACGCTGATAGTCCGCATATTTTTTATCGAATATCCACTATATCCATACAAAATTGATGTTTGTTGCAACGTATTATTTGACACCCGTTATCTATTAAATCAGGTAAACCCAATAGAAAACTTCTCCCATCGTACGCAAACAGTCGCGTTACTGAAAACCACTGAGTTGCTTGTACCTGCATAGATTCACATATCCCAAAACTACGCGGAATAT
The DNA here is from genome assembly GCA_037954035.1 of Rosalia funebris. Taxonomy (NCBI): domain Eukaryota; kingdom Metazoa; phylum Arthropoda; class Insecta; order Coleoptera; family Cerambycidae; genus Rosalia; species Rosalia funebris. Next base: position 10,832,603 of record JAZFAV010000003.1, on the reverse strand, counting down.
CAGCTGCCGCGAATCTACCCGACTGTAATGACACAGATGTAGCACTTTATTGTCCATTATCGAATGATCGAATTGGTGTTTTCTAGATAAAATCCGAGTTACTAGAACCTGATACCAAAGTTTCGTCAACGACTATAGGTGACTTCCTCAGTACGAAGATTTGGTTACAATTGAATAACTGACGAAATCAAGCAATAACGAAACATTAGTACAAAATTCCAATATGACGCTAAATATAAATAATAATTAATTCGAAAGTCTAGAGGAAATCATACTATATCTTTTCACAGGATATTAAGTCGTTTTCATATCACATATTCTAACTTTTAGATTCAGGATATTAAGATCTATGTCTTGAATATGCTGAATCGCCAGTAATAACATGTAACTACCTACACTGAGAGAAATGTCGGTTAACAATAAGTAAACATAGATTGGCTCAAAAAAAGAGATCTGCTTTTAATAGACACCAAAAAGCCTGCGTTATTACTACAGTAAAAATCATTTTGTTACGACGCTTTACTAAACGTTAAAGAAGTTCAAAGTTCTGTTAACATTTTGTTTATTGCCACAAGTCGACATATTTCTTACAACTGATCGAGGCGTGATTTAGAAATAGATATTATTCTTAGTTAGTTTGGGCAGGTCGCGAAAATAAAAATAGTATTAATACATGTATTGGGTTGTCCAAAATGTCGTTAACGTTTTTATGAGTTAACCACTTACGTCACGGCCTATGATGTCATGCGCACAGCTGCAGCTTCGAAGCCTTCCTCCCTATTTATCCCCGATATTTAACTGTTGTTTAGTGCCGTTATAGTCGTGAACATGTTTTATTATTGTGTGTGAGCTTAATTGAAAATGAGTGAAATCAAGCATTTTAGGCACATTTTATTTTAAAAAGGCAAGAGAGCCGATTAAACTTACCGCAAATTGTGTTCTGTGTACGGAAAAAATGTTATTCAAGATCGAACGTGCCAAAAGTGATTCAAGAGATTTAGATGTGGCAATTTTTCCCTCACGGGCGCCCCAAGGTCAGGCCGACCTAAAGAAGTCGTTCCCGAGTATTTACGGGCCTTAGTTGAGGCAAATCCTCGCCAAACCATACGTGAACTTGCAGAAAAAATCGAGACGTCAAAATCTAGTGCATGGATTCACCTAAAACAACTTGGGTTTGTCAGTAGACTCGATGTTTGGGTTCTTCACGAACTCAGCGAATCCAATTTAATGGATCGCATCAACATCTGCGATATGTTAAGGATTCGTTAACGTAGCGATCCCCTTTTGAGAAATATGGTTACTGGAGATGAGAAGTGGATCGTTTACGACAACGTTAGTCGAAAAATATCGTGAGGAACTATCGAAAATATGGAAAAATAAGTCCGGTGAACCTTCTCAATCCACACCAAAGGCAGGGCTTCACCAGAGGAAAGTTTTGTTGTCCGTCTGGTGGGATTTCAAAGGAATAACTTATTTTGAGCTACTTCCAAGGAACGAAACAATAAATGTGGACGTTCACTGTGAACAATTACAAAAATTGAGCCAATCCATGCAGGAAAAGCGCCCAGGACTTGGAAAACGTTAAGAAGGTCGTCTTCCATCACGACAACGCTCGACCTCACACTTCTCTGCAGATCCGGAGGAAATTGTTGGAGTTAGAATGGGATGTTTTACCCCATCCACCGTATTCTCCAGACCTCGCGCCCTCGGATTTTCACCTATTTCGCTTCATGGATAACAGTTTACGAAACTTAACATTTTACAATGACGAGGAAGTCGGAAGTAATTTAAAAACGTTTCCTGCAAGCAAACCGCAAAGTTTTTACGAATGTGGTATAATGAATAGTACTGAGAGATGGGAGAAAGCTATTGAAAATGGAGGAACGTGCATTATTGATTAAAATAATTCGTAATTACTATAATGTTAATAATACTTATAAAAAATCGAACGAACTTTTTGGACCACCTGATACATACACGGCTTTCATAATCATAGCAAATGCACCTGTCTGCTTTTCTGTAGTTGTAGTACCTAGTCATAAACTTTCATTATCGGTACCATTCTCCATGCGAATAAGAAAACAAGACCGACTGAGACATGTGCTGGTAATTTTTTATCTATACATTTCTCTTCCCGTTTTTCTATTCATTCGAGTATTCATTAATATTCGTTAGTGTAATACGAGTATGACTAGAACGACAAATGCATGAACTTACGATAGGTAGAGATCATAATAATGGCAAGTCCATACTTTTTACACAACAATCAGTGCATAGCAACTGAAGACCCTTACTTACTGCGTGAAATAATTAATTTACTAACCTCTGGTAAATACAATGCAAGGATAATATTTCGGTTCAGGGTTCAGTTGAAGTAAATTATATTACTAGGACAAATAAACGGCGATTTAACATTGCAAGAGTGTCTTGGCAAAATGAATTTTCTTGTGTCAAATTGTAATATAATCTTAACAAAACGTATACGTAAAACACAGATCATCTTAACAAATTTTGGTCGATTTCCCTCAGTGTACGGACGAACGAAATCCAGCGCAATCCGCATTACATTCGGCCACGTAAAAAAATATCAATTCCTATTTTCAGATCGGTGTCGACATAACAGAAAATATTTAAACGTGTGTATTTCGAATGTAAACAAACAATCCGGCGGAAAAGACATACGTTTAACATCGAACGGGATGTTTGTTTATACGAAAAAGAAAATTCCTAACAGACGATATGTCACTGCCACTACACGCAGACGAATTGTGGATTTTCATTGAGGCCGACGACGCCAAGGCTAATCGCGGGACTAGGAGAAAGCAGCACGTTGGAACAGTGAGACGACGGCGGATCTTCTGACACCATGTCGAGGCCGATGAATATGCTGAGGACCAGGCGGAAGGACCACAATGTCAAGCCCAATAGAAGGTAAACGGTTGTTGTAATAGACTAACAAAGTAATCTATAACTTATTAAGGTTTATCAGATTTGGAAAGTATTAATACGAAAGTGGACAAGTCCGGTTTTTGGCAAAATTCACAATATATGTGGCTGTATGAAAATGTTGACTTGAAACTTGTTTCTCTATGAATGTATGAATGGTTCCCCGCAAAATTTGATAGGAAAATTCAAGTAGGAAGCAAAACTGTGCAAATGTCGAGTGAAATGCAGAGTTTTATTAGACTTTTATCCAGCAAAACCGAACAAGTCCAAGTGGTTTATATGGACTGGAATATTTCTAGCTAAAGATAGACAGACGTCCATGCTTTAAATTATTTATTTTAGTGCTTCGGTTGATATTATATAGGGTGTCTCAGTTGGAACTATATGATTTGAATTGCGCGCAATTTGTGTTCTGTCAAAGATAGGATGTCAATATTTAACGACTGTCATTTACATACCATATGACGCCAACATGATGCGATTAATACTTCAATAACGAATACTTTATGTACAACTGTTCTATGAAAATGAGCGATCATTTACAGTTACGTTAAGAAAAATTCGCATAAAATTAAGACAAAATGAAGCGCCTACAGAGTTAACAGTTTGTAACTTAATCAATAAATTTGAAGAGACGGGTTCTGTTATTGATAAGGCAACACCAATACATCCTCGTCGTGGTTGGTCAAATGAAAATGTTGCTGCAGTGAGAGAAAGTGTACGAGAGTATCCAAAACTCATCACCTTCTTTCTTTTCTAACACCCAATTAACGAATGTACGACGTTCTGGTCTACGACGTTCTGAATGGTCTGTAATTTTTAATTGTTGTGTCAACTGAATTTTGTATAGTGACAGATGCAGATCTTTCTTTAAAATCCGATGCGTGGTAGCGCTTAACAGATTCAATTGTTATGAACGACGTCGAATTGATGTGTTTGGATACTCCCATACACTTTCTCTCACTGCAACAATATTTTCATCTGACCGACCATGACGAGGACATAGTGGCGTTACCTTATTAACAACAGTAGCCGTTTCTTCAAATTTCTGATTAAGTTACGAACTGTTAATTCTATAGGCTTTCAGATTTATTCTAATTCTGTGCAATTTTCTTAATGCAACTGGAAATAATCGCTCACTTTCATAAAACAGTTGTACACAACTATTCGTTGCTGAACTGTTATTGCGGCATGTTGACATCGTTTGGCTTGTATATGACAGTCGTTAAATATTCACGTCTTATCTTACACAGAACACAAATGGCGGGCAATTCAAATCTTATACTTCCAACTGAGACACCGTATATAATAGTATGTAAGAATAATCTGTTTTTTAAATCGTTATAGGACGTATTTTGGGCTGCCACTGCTAGCCTAAATATATACGAAAATTTCCATGTCCATTGGCTCGTAATTAAAAGCTGTGTTGTTGTCATTAAAAATACACAATAAATGTTAAAAATACAAGTAGCATAGAGGACTTAAATTTTCCTGTTTTCATGGACTATCCTCAAACAATTTGGTCCAAAACATGCATTGTTTATTTTTTTGGGATGTTCAATATTGATGGGTATGGTAAATGTCTCATGTTTTATCTGTATGTTTAGAAAAAAATTATAAAACTGTATTCGAATAAGTAAAAAAAAAATCAAAACTGAACAGTTCCCTATGTGTCGTCATGTAAAAATAGAAAAATCAAAGGTATGCAAGCGAGACTAGACAGATGTTAATGATGAATCTGTTTTTGTTTTTCTCATTCTCTCGACTATTTTGAAAAACTATTAACGGTAATCTAGAATATATTTTGTTCATACAAATAATTTATTTCGATAAATATATATGTACTAAAGATACACTACTCAGGAAAAAACATTTTTATTGAAAATTTTACAAAATGGGCTTATCCACTTTTGCATTCAAACTCGTCATTTAAAATATTGAGAATATAAACAAGGCTGCATATAAAACAAAACTGATTAATTTACATAAATACTAAGTTCCTCAATTAAATAATTGGTTCGTATATTTACACAACGACTGCACCAAATGGAAAAATAAATTTAAAAAGTTTCCTGCATTTCTCTTCGCGTAAATAAGTATAACAAAAACGAACATGTAATAAATGCCAAATAAGTACTTTCAAGAAAACGGTTCTCACAAATACGATACATTTATTATATTCTCCGTAACCAGTGCATATTTCGATAGCAATGTTATCCTAGTCAGCGGGATATGTTGTTTCTTATTCGAACAATAAACAATATACCTTGATGATGATAGCATTGATGTCGAAATATACAGATGCATAAGAATATGGGTTACGATTAAAGGAACTATAACAATTGTGTTATGTATAATAAATATAATTAGCAATTATTAATACAGCAAGAAAAACGTTTGTTAAAATTGGCAAAAATAATAATAAATATTTTTTATTTTTCAAATATTGTGGAAACTTTCTGGGTAATGTTTTTCTTTGTTTTTATTATGTTCAACTATTAATAACCAAATACAATTATTATGTTAAAGTTCTCTGAAAATACTTATAATTTTCATTTTTCATCTTAACAGACTTAAAACAGACTCTAATTCTGCTGGCAAGAAAATAATTTTCTCATTTTTATATCCAAAGTAATAAATGAAATTTATTACATTATATTTTAAAATTTACAATTTCATTATTACACTTCTTTGGACTTCACGAAAGTCTTTTAGGCTATAAAAAATTGTTGAAATTGTTACTTTTTCCACTTTTCAAATCCTGTACCACTTCATCTAGAATTTATTGAATATGTTGGTAAACAATGTAAAGACAGCAGTACATTCTACTGTCAAATATCAGCAAACTGATACAATGCGTGACTGTAGTGACAAAATTTAATAAAAATAAATGTTATCTAAAAATGTTCATCCTATTTGAAAAATAACGAATTTTTGTTATTAAGAATTTTCCTTAAGAAAATGGGAAGAAAAAGAAGGTGTTTTCCTTTTACAATGAAAACCGCTCGGTATATTTAATTGTACAGTTTTCATACAAGCATAAATTGTTATATTAAGAGAATCAATTGTCTTAAGTTTTTTCCCCATCTGGTGCAAACTTTTTCGTGTTTGCTGTATTAGATTACCTCATTTGGGATGTTTCCAAATTTAAGGCACGACGGATTCTGGACAAAGTAATGTTTCATATTTATTTTCAACCAAATACATTTTGTATGAGAGGTAAAACCATGCTTTATATGATTTCTTCACGAGTTAAATCTGTATAAAATACAGTTTTCTATACAGTTTCCGTTTTCCAAAATCAACTTCGCCTTAACAAGTACAAAAAAAAAATCGTTCTAAAATGAACAGTAATATAATATTCGAGTCCACTACATACGAGTGAATAACAAAATAATCAATGAATTAAATCTTTTTATAAATTAAAAACAGGTCAAGATCCGTAAAGTACGTAGTAATCTTTACTTTCTTATTAAAGCAAAGTTAAAGAATAGGGAATCTTAATCTCTATATGAATTGTATGAATCAAGTTATCATTTGACAAAAATACTAATGATATAGCTAATGACAATCTTATTTTTTGAAGCTGATTGGTATGGGCAATGTACATATTTTATTAGCTCGACCGAAAAAAGGAATTTCTTTAAAGTAAAAGAACTCTATCTGAATCAAAAAATATTATTTCTGTGTCGATAACAGATTTGTGTAGACTTTTATTTTTATTAGCTTGTTGATAAATAACTGACGGGTGTAAGCTTGGAAGCCACCTGGTTTGTGGTTTAATTTTAAATATTTATAAAAGCCTGATTATTTCAAAACCACAGTAAATCAAATTTTAAAAGTTATTGATGGCCAAATCTCAACCTCTTTATTCCTTAATGAAATAAAAAGAACAATTTAATATTTAAAAACAATGGTTACAAATTTCCGATTGTAAAATATTTACTCGTATACAAAAAATGATTGATTGATTTCTACAAGGTGGTCTAGATTCGGTGAGATTTTTTTTTCTCGAAAACTCTAAAGGATACATAAAAATCCGATGTTTTTGTGGCAATTTTTGAGAAAAATTATTCAAACACCACCCAAAGCGCATCCAATTTGGATCACCTTGTACGTCTCAAACACTCAGACAACTTTCATTTAAATTACAACGACCAACGATATTCAGAAAATGAGTATTGCAAAACAACAAGAAAAATTTCGACCAAAGCTTTAGTAGTCTTCCCCATTCCAGAGAGTAAAATGAGAGACACCCCTTGATATGAAAATTCCCAATTGGCGGTTGCGTGTTTGACTCGTCAAAACTGCACAAACGGTTCATCCCCTCTTTAATCTATAAAAGCTGGAAAGTTGCCTCTGGGAATACCAATCTGTCAGGAAATTATATTTAGATATAATGCAAAATATCGAATGTAGCCTTGGGTTGACTTTAAAGATATTATATTAATTTCAAACTGTTCTATTTTTTTTTAAATTTCCAATATATTTTCTCTCAATTCGTTAACAATTACCAAAGTCTATAATTGCTTTGTAGATGTATATATGCGATGTAGTATTAATTTGTAACAAAAATAATGCATTAACAACAACTAGACTCACCATTTACTAACATCAGCATTACACTCACTCGCGCATAAAACGTTTCGATTTCAGGTGTTCGAAGGTAGGTACGATTTATAACGTTTCATCCATTATCCTTGCACATCATCAGAATCACCGAATTTAGATAAGTAGGCACGTCATTAACTCTATGTCTTAATTTTTTTCTTGCAGGGATTCCAAGTTATCTAGGTAAATAGTTTTGGCAACGTTTTGCTTGCTGGAAAACTAACAGCTCACACACCCGCTGATTTTTATTTTATTTTCTTTTAAAATACTAAAAACATAATACACGACAACCTAATTATGTTAGGTAAATAAATCATGGTTTTGCTACTATTTTATTCAACTCCATAGGGTTTTCAACTGTTGTCGTAAAAATATAAAAAAACCTTATTTGTTTAAGAGATACTACACAGTCGGTCAAGTAGAAGAGTGGCAGGCCTTAGTCACAACCGGTAAAAGATATCGCTCTACATTTTTCATTAGTCGATAGAGGGAACTTTCGTCCTTGATGCACTGTCATAAAAGATTCAGTTATGGTTGATCGCAACTAGCGATTGCTAAATACATGAGAGTCGAGATCATTCTTACGGAAGTGGATGCCACGATATTATTTGGCAATAGATGTCGATGATTTACCGGAACGTGACTCGATAGGCAAACTAGACCAAAAATATCTGAAAGTAATCGTGAATCTGTTTTCCTGGCTTAACACTGCGTTAAGGACAATCCAAATTGAAGCAAAAAGGGTTAGATATATCGCACGAAACAACCCGAACCCGTCTCCGTGATCATGACCTGAAATGGCGCGCGACAGTAAAGAAACCTCTGTTGAGTGAAGAACATGTGACGAAGCTTGGGTGCGCGAACACATCGATCAAGATTTTAACAACGTAATTTGTACCAACGAGTGTTCTATATGGATACGTTGTATCCTCATACGATCCTGGTCAACCTCCACCAATAGGCATGTCCAATGAATCGTCAAATACCGAGTAAAGGTACATCTTTAGGGCTGCTTCTTAGAACAGGGGTTCGGCACTTTGCACCTGTTTACCGGCGCGACAACCTGAATGCCCAGAAAATGATGCCAACAACTGATGAACGAAGATGACATTGCTCCATCACATCCAGATTAACAAATATCCAACTACTTAGATCTACCCGCCAAAGAAGATGAAATCAAAACCATAATAACAAAGTTGATACTGACCCATCACATCTGATGTGGCAAATATTCGACTAGATAATATATAAAGATGGTTCAAAGTTTCTACCTTTCAAATCATTAGGCATTGGTGGCACTTTCCCCAGCCTATAGAATGGGACAATTATTACTGAACTGATTGGAATGCCTAGATTGCGCTTAACACATCATCACATCCTGAAAGCATGGGGAGAAGTATTGCGTTTGATAAAGAAACTTCAAAAAATACAGTCAGCACTAATAGAAAAGATCATTCCCCTGAGCATTAGTGATTGGTAGCTGACGATACTATTATCTGGTGAACAAGAAGTCAACAAGCAATGGTGAAACTTCTTCACGAGAACAGTTGTTTGTCCAAACATAAGTGGGCCTATGCGAAGACATTAATAAGAGCAACGAAAGTAACGTTATGTTCACCATCACTACGTTTATCTAACAGTGGATTTAATATAGTAAGCCTTAAATTATTGGCATACAACCAAATAGATGATATGAGAATGCTAAAAGATTTAAATGTTTTGACAAACATCACTTGCAATACTAAGAGATGTTTTGACAAACTCTGTGCAATAAATACAAGTGATAATGAGTAACAATCAATCTTAAAGCACAGAAAGAGTAGGCCATGCCATACACTCACACAAACACCATTTCAGTCTGTTGGATACAGTGACGACGCTAGCATTATTTTGCGGTTGGGCAAAAATAGACAGGAAATATCTAGGGTGGGTGAGGGCGTTAAATATATTATTTTATATGCTAATGTAATATAGTGGTTGGGCGACTGGCTGAGCGAAAAAGATATTGCCTGGGCGCTCGCCCACCCATGCCCACCCCTGTCGCCGCCACTGGTTGGATAGGGTATACGGGCAGTATCGAACAAAGAAGTGAATAGATCAACTAAGAACATACTAGCCTGAATAATTTTGGACGTTACACGACGATTACAACAGTAAAACGATTAATAGAAGGCAAGGAACAAGACAAATTTAGGAAATTATGAGCTGAAGTCGAAAGCTATCAGTTCGGAAAGGAATTTTGAAAGTACATTAGCAGAAATACATGATGATTTAACTGTCAACAGAAGAAACTGGCGTCCCCTAACATAAATTTTAGCTAGACACTGTCAGGTGGGGCAACATCCTCACGATATGAGGTTAAATGAAACACCTCTTTGTAGAAAGAGGTCTAATCAGTACTGTAATTTTCAGGAGGGACATATCTGAATATGCAAAATCTGAATATGCAAAAACGGATTTTTGGAGTTTTCACCATTAAAATAAAGAGAACTATGATAATTTATGTGGCTAAATGAAGATTTAAGGAAGATCAACTAATTCTGAAGCTTTCGATCATTGATTATATTTGGGAATAAAAGATAGAAGATTTAAAGTAAACTTTTACAAACATTATGCCATAGATTGTTCTTACGTTCCATACAGTACTACAATATTTTAAGATTGTACTTATCAGATAGACAATTCAGGACAAGAATAAATGAAGAAACTTAGGACTTTCACCCCATCAAAGGTGGTGCTCCCCAGGGAAGCGTTCTGAGACCTATCTTATATCTAAACTACAAGTCATACCTCCCAACATCAGACTTCATTATCACCCGCACGTTTGTAGACGACACAACATTCTTGTCTATAGACGAGACTCAATAGCTGCCTCCTCAAACCACCAAGACCAACTTTTTCAACTAGAAGAGTGGCTTCAGAAATGGAAAATAAAAATTAACGAAATCAAATCACAACACATAACATTTACCATAAGAAAAGAACAAAGCCCACCAGTATTTATGAATAATGTAGAAATACCAAAATCAACATGCGTGAAATATTAAGGTGTGTACCTCGCCATCAAACTCTTTTGGAAATATCACATCCAAAAAAAGACCTTAAAAATGAAAGAACTGTACTGAGTTACTGGGAAGAAAATCAAAAATATCACTAGAAAGTGTAATCTTAATGTGCAAAGCTGTTACCAAACTAATATGGACATACGGCACAGAACTATGAGGCTGCGCTAGTAAATCAAACGTATCTATTATACAACGGGCAGAATCTGAAATCCTCAGGGCCATAGCTGACGCGCCACGGTACGTGACGAACCAAACGATACTCAATGAGGTTCGTATACCAACAGTCCAAGAAGAAATACATCAAAGAAGCGATAAACACCACGGAAGACTAGAAACACATATCAACCTCCTATTACAACCACTTGTGCTGCTGGAACACAACAGCAGAAGACTCAAGAGATGCTGGCCATCAAACCTGAAATAGGATTCTAGAGGTATTTCTCACCGGAGGAGCCACATCATGTCAGAACAACAGGAACAACCTTTAAGTTGACTAGAAACACATACCAACCTCCTATTACAACCACTTGTGCTGGAACACAACAGCAGAAGACTCAAGAGATGCTGGCCATCAAACCTGAAATAGGATTCTAGAGGTATTTCTCACCGGAGGAGCCACATCATGTCAGAACAACAGGAACAACCTTTAAGTTGACTAGAAACACATACCAACCTCCTATTACAACCACTTGTGCTGGAACACAACAGCAGAAGACTCAAGAGATGCTGGCCATCAAACCTGAAATAGGATTCTAGAGGTATTTCTCACCGGAGGAGCCACATCCTGTCAGAACAACAGGAACAACCTTTAAGTTCCCTAAACAGAATAGCCTATAGATTGTATTATCTGATTGTTGTTTTAATAGATATAGAAAAAAGATTATTCTTGATGATGACTATATGATTGTTCTTGATGATATTGATGATGATGGCTCCAGACGACTTCTGTTCCAGGTAGAAGTAATACACGATTCCTTGTGACAGTTATATCGAAGGAATCATCAGTCAAGAATGGTTATCCTTATTTAAAGGCTGTGGACTTCGGAGCAAAACTAACAAGAACACTTCCAAATCGATGTTTTCAATCGTTGTCGTTGGATCGTTGTAAATGAGAAATACGACCATGTTTAGTAGTAACTTAAGAAGTGAACATCAACGATGTTACACGCTTATTAAATTACAAAAATTATCTTCATATATGTAAGTATTACAGTAGAATGCGCGACTGTGTGAAATGTGCGCCACACCTAATTGTAAGACCCGAGAAACGTCAAAAGGACAACAACCGGAATTATTTTCGGAGCTACCACAAAGAAGAAGACTTACACATCTATTACACAATGATATTAACATTTTTAGGCTTCTAATAATAGCATGTCCTTTTTATTTTTATTATGGAAACGACATTGGAATTTCTGCGTGCAATTTTTTCTGCCTGAGGAATGACGAGCGTGCACTAATCGATGTTACTTTTTTTTTACTTCTAGACTGGACAGGAAATCTTCTCGGGGAATGCTCTACGAGAATGAGGAGCTCCGATTGAAGACGATTAATATAAACGCAGAAGTCGAAAGTAGTAAGTAACGAATTATAATAATTAACCGAAAATTATTTGATATACACAGAAATAATACATTAGAAATTTAATATATAGTCTCGATTTCTTTCAATTTAACTTCATTCAGTAAAAAAAAAAACGTTTGTTCGAATAAAGATGGATTTATTTATTATACGAATGAATCGTTTTTATTAAATTTGTGAGTTTTATTTATTAAATTTTAAGAAATATTTTCATAATCCAGTCAATACCATAATATGTCTTTTACGTTTACAATAAAGTTCATCACGTCGACTTTAATTGTCAAAATATCACCTGCAGGGGTTGTTTTCCATCCCTCATCATCAACCTTTTAAGCTTTAATAATCTCATCTCAACCCTCTAAGTTCTAAAAATCTTATCCAATATGAAAATATACTGATACTTCGTTTTAAAGCATTTCTTGTGCCTAATTCAATTAAAAAAAAAAAAAAACAAAGATTATTGAACACCGATAATATTGCTAGGAATATTCAACGAACAAATTTTTAATGCATATGCAAATTTTTTAATAACAAGTTAAAAGCAATTGCTAATCGTTTGAGTTTCATATACGATAATTTTCCAAATTACAGCTACTTTCAACACGCCGAATTTATCAGAAAAACAGCGATTTGATATCCTCATTGGTAGAGGTGAAAATACGCTGGTGAAAAATAATTAATGACAAAAACAATATTTAGTTTGCAATAAACCTTTGCTGGAATGGAACAAAATGGACTTTAAGAAATACACATATTATGTAAACAGTGTACAACACCTTATTCTTGTGGGTACTTTGTACACTCCTGGACAAAGTTAACGCATCAGCAACACTTTTCATTATTTCTTATAATTTTTCATTATTCTTATAAGTTTTAAATCCTTAAATATTTTATGCAGGTGGTCTAGGATATCCTCTGCCACTACTGATAAACAATTGCAATTGTTTGACTGATGTAAAGCAACATTTTGTAACTGTGAGCTAAGCAGAGCCCTACCCTGCTTAGCTCCAATCTGGTAGAATGTCTATTTTCTAGGGTGACTTGCATACGATATCGCTCATCTCTTACATCCGTAGACTTCTTACGGAATTGTCCTGGGGTTTACTGTAACTTTCAAGTTCATTGAATAACAGTTAAAATTCAGCAATTTTTGGATAAACAGTCAGGCTTAAGGAAGATTGGACAGTAGAAGACCAGATATTGCATCACTGGTCACCAGAGACATAAAGCTACTAGGCTGAGTTTTGCAAGAGAACATGTAAATTGGACCATTGATGACTGCAAACGAGTTGTGTTTTCAGACAAAGTAAGAGTAAGTTTTAATTCGCCTGGTGGACGTCAAAAAATCTGGCGAAGGCTAGGAGAGAGGTTTCCTGCCTGCATTCATCTCTCCGAGGATCCCATTATTTTGATGGGTCAATACTGTTCTGGGGAGGAATTTGTTTCGATGGTTGCACGGATTTGATTCCTATACGAGGGAGAGCTATGAATGCACATTTCTACGTAGAAAACATCATAGAAGAACATGTGATACCATTTGTCCCGTCTGTCGGGGGAAACTTCACTTTTATGCAGGATAACGTTCGGCCCCACGTTACTGGACTAATACATAGGTACTGGACTAATTTGTGAGTATTCCAAGTATTGAGTCGCCACCAAGAAGTCCAGATATGAACCCCATAGAACTTCTATGGGATGCATTAAAACGATCAGTTATGCCCCACATACCTGTCCCTATGATTTTTAGGGAACTCGAACAAGTCGATCTTGTCGAATGGGAGAATATTCCTCTGGAAACCATTAACCACGTGATCGATAGCATGGCCAGACGAATGAAAGCAATTATAGCAATGAGCTAGAGGTGAGATATAGTTGGGACATATATACAGAGGCAGTGATAACGCTATGGAATTTAAATTCTTACGATTTAATTTGACCGATTTCCAATCTTTATCCAAAGTTTCATTCTGTTATTTATTCATGTTTTTCCCCGATAATATCATTCTAATTTGTTAAACATTACTTAAAACCACTCAATTATAATTTCACGTAGGTATTATGATTTAAATCTTCGAAAAAATAAAAGTAATAATGAGAAGTTTCACTGATGCGTTAATTTTTTCCAGGAGTTTATAAATGCATTATATTTACACAAAGATTTAGCTTCAAAAATTAATCAATTCTCAATTATTACATCTTAAGTTTATTCTTTGGTTATTTATAGTTTTGTATTAGATATTCCAGATATTTACATCCACAATTGATTAATTGCTACGTATTTAGCATAATAGTGAATACAGGATACATAGATGTAGACACATAATTTCAGCTATATACGCATGCATCAGTGCATTTCTGAATAATTGAATTGTATACATACATCAGCCACGGGGTGCTACCTTCAAATTCAATAGCATGTGCAGTCGCGTAATACCTGATATGAAATGTATTTTCAAAGCTCGAACAATCATGTAAACATTTTACAATTTAATTGTGTTTTCAGTTCAGTTCAGTTGCATTCCCCTTTAAATAAAACTGTTGTTGAATTTTCGTCGTGGTCCGTCATGTGAATCATAAATGATATAAACACGTACTTACTGTTTTATCCGTACTGTAAAAGTTGAAAAGTAAATATTTACTTTTAAAAAACACAGCGACGATTATAAAAATTAAAGTACACGAAAGTATCTGAAAAAACAACTATAAAATCTCCTTCATCATCATGAGGTCATCAGTCCTAAGACTGGTTGGACGCTAACCTCCAGCTTCTCCTATCTTCTGCTAACCTACGCATTTCGCTAATTGTTTACAACCTACATCCCTTACTATTTGCGAGCAGTAGTCTAATCTAGGCCTACCTCTGCCTTTCTTCACTCCTATTTCTGCCTCCAAAATATCGCCGACTATTCCCCCACAGTCTCAGCAAGTGGCCATTCTCTTCTCTTCTTTATGTTTTTCCACATACTTCGTTTCTCGCCGACTTTCTCTAATACTTCTTCGTTTCTAACCCTATCAGTCCACGGTATTTTCATCATTCTTCGGTAACACCACATCTCAAAAGCTTCTAATTTCTTCCTACTTGCTTTCCCTGCCGTCCAGGTTTCGCAACCGTATAGTGCCATACTCCATACATACGTTTTCAAAAATCTCTTCCTTGTTTCTAAGTTTATTACCCCCGAGCATAAAAGTGCTTTCTTTTTGTTAAAAGCTACTCGACCCTGCGCTATTCTTTGTTTCATATCTTTATCGCTTCCGTCCCAATTTATTTTACTTCCTAAATAAGTGAAGTCTTTAACTTCCTCCAATCTTTTATTATTAATTTGTACTTTCGTTTTTGCTCTGCTCTCGCGCCCTCTGCACACTAACACTTTAGTTTTGTTTTTATTCACCCTCATTCCGTATTCCTCTGTCAACACTGCCTCCATTTCATTCAACGCTGATTTCAATTCCTCTTTACTAGATGCTAATACTGCTATATCATCCGCGAATCTCAGCATTTTTAGTTTCTGTCCCTGTACTTTAATCCCGAAATCCACTCTATCTTTTACGACATTAATCGCCTCTTCGATGTACAGATTAAAAATTAGTGGTGATAGTACATCCTTGTCTTACTCCTTTCCTAATACCTACTTTCCTTCTTTCCCCTTCTACTTCTATAACAGCAGTTTGCTCTTTATATAGATTGTGTACTACTCTCCTATCTCTATACTTCATTCCCGCGCTCTTTAGTATCTCGAACATTTTTTCCCATCTTGCATTATAAAAAGCTTTTTCTAAATCTACAAATCCTATATAAGCGTTATTTCCTTTTTCTATTGTTTTCTCTAATATTACTCTTAGCGCCAGAATAGCTTCGCGAGTTCTCCTATTTCGCTTAAACCCGAATTGGTCTTCTCCTAGTATTTCCCGTGCTCTATTTTCCATCCTCTTCTGCACTATTCCGGTTAAGATTTTTGACGCGTGGGAAGTTAAGCTAATCGTTCTTTTTCGGTATAGTAACGATAATGTTCCTCTTATAATCCTCCGGCATCTCGCCCGTTTCATATATGTATTTTACCAGTTCAAACATCCTATTTACTACTTTCTGTCCCGCACATTTCAAAATTTTCGCCTGTATTTTATCTACACCCGGCGCTTTATTGTTCTTTAGCCCCCTTAGTGCTATTTCAAATTCCTCTCTCAATATAGGTTTTCCTACATCTTCCCTATCGATACTAGATTCTTCCTCTAATATCTCTCCTAATTCCTGACCCTCGTATAAATTTCCTAAGTACTGCTTCCATCTATCCGCTTTCTCATCTCTTCCCATCAGTATGTCCCCCGATTGACTCTTAACGTTTCTACTTATTGGTCCTATATGCCTGAAGTTCCTCTTAATTATTTTGTAAGCCTCATCGGTGTTACCTACTTGGAGCTTATCTTTTACTTCTTTGCATTTATCCTCTATCCATTGTTCTTTCGCTTTTCTACACTTTCTAATGATTTCCCACTTTATTGACTTATAAGTTTTCAGTCCTTCCTTGTCTCGTCTGTTTTTGTAGCCTTGTCTCTTTTGTATTAAGTTTAAGATTTCGTCCGTTATCTAGGGCTTCCTAGCTTCCCTTCTCTCGTGTCCTAAAACGTCCGTAACCGCGGAATCTAGACTATTCTTGATACCCTCCCACTCAGTTTCTGCGTTCTTGATTTCGTCATTACTCGCTTTATTTATTAATTGATCTGTTTTCTCCTGGAACTTATCTTTCATATTCTGATCCCTCAATATGTCTACATTTATACGTTTCTTGTCCTTCCGGGTTCTCAGATTTTTGAACTTTAATCTAGCTTTCATGACTACCAAGTTGTGGTCGCTGTTTACATCTGCTCCTGGATAACTCTTACAGTCTTTTACTTGATTTCTAAATCTCTTCCTAACCGGAATGTAGTCTATCTGATACCTGTCTATCCCACCTGGCATTTTCCAGGTGTACCGCCTCCTAACGTGATTCTTGAACAATGTATCTCCTTAACTTGTCAAAAATCGGCTTGATATTTATGTTGTTTCAGAGGCTCCTTTATTAAATCTTTAATGTATTTGCTGGATTATATATAGTATAAAAGGTATCGAGAGAAAATCGTTAAAAAAATACTATAGCTATGATTTATATAAGGGTGGGCGACTGAAAGAACTTTCAACAAAAGGTTTCACGATCCAATTCCATCCGACTTGCAGCAAAAGTTTGAGGAAATTAATACACACATTTTCGACTATAATAAAAGTTATCAACATTTAAATGAGCCAGAGGAAAAGTTTGTATTTTGACAAACGATGTTTGGATGTCACAAGGTCGTTTGTCTTCTAACTAATGTTAAAAGACGAACAAGGTTTGTAAACGTACATGATAGAAAAAATGTTTTTTTATTGTAGATATTTTTTTTGCTCGCAAGCTTTTAGAATTTTTCTTCGTGTCATTATACTAGGTGTCAGCGATATTACGTAGACAGCCACTTTTTTGTAAGTTAAAATAAACTTTTCAAAATTAAATCGTAAATAAATTAAGGCGTATTTTGATACAACTACACTAGGCACAAAAATTAAGGGATGTAAGAAAATCCATGTACATTTTCAGGTGATTTTCAAAGGGCTTTAACTTGGAGAAAAATAGTCGCAAAAAAACCAAATTTCAGCTACAAGTTTCTAATTTTCAGATCGAAAATTTTTTACCAACAGCAGTTTTTGAGTATACATAAGAAAACCATCGGATAAAAAATTCTAAGGTTTTGCTTGCCTTTCAAAAGGTCCACGGTCTTCCATAATTATTTTTCAGTGATTCCATCAAAGCTTTTTTAGATGGTTTTATGCTCTTTAATTTGAGCAGTCTAAAAGCCTTATATGATGAGTTATCGTTGTTCAAAGCAAAAAAGTCAGTTTCGACTTTCTTGTTCTTACAATGATTAACATTTTTTGATAAAAAAATATGGATTATCGCTAAAAAACATTTTGAACTTCAAAAAGTGAATAAGATATGAAAAATTCATCCTTAAATAGATTTTTAGCAAAAACGATAAATTCAATCATTCCAAACACAATGAAAAAAAAAATCGCAGCACTTTGAAATTTTCAGGGTTTCTTTGGGATACTTTGAGGTTGAAAAGAAACTGTCAATATCCCTAATGTATCCATTATTTGCAGAATTATGCCGACTTAAGCGAATATCCCTAAATGCGCATGTTTTTACCTCTTTCAATAAACATTCTCGCATTGAAATTTCTTTTTATTAAAAACCAATCACTACGACTTGTAAACAATACTTTGCAGTTTTTAAAACCTTACTTGAATTTTCTGTACGATCGTTATTTCCCAAATAATTAATTACCAAAGTCAAAACTGACTTTTTTGCTTTGAACGACGATAACTCGAACGAGCGAAAAATCATTTTAACAAAGAACAAGACTTTTAGACTGCTCCAATCAAAGAGGATAAAATTATCTGAAAAAGGTTTATATTGAAATAATTGAAAACAATTAATTGAAGTCCGTGGACCTTTGGAAAGGCAATAAAAAATGTGGAAAAAATTTTTCCCAATGGTTATCTTATGACTACTTAGAAACTGCTGATGGTAAAAAATACTGAATTCAAGATCTGAAAACTAGAAACTTGGAGCTTCAAATTTGCTTTTTAAAAGTGCCCTGCGACTATTTTTCTTCAAATTACAGGCATTTGAAAATCACCTAAAATTTTAGGATTTCTTTTACATCCATTAATTTTTGTGTCTAGTGTATTTCGAGCTTTAAAATGCGTATCTTCATACGAGATTAATTACTTTACCTCATGTCCACTTTAAATTTAGTAGGTAGTCCTACATAATTAATATATCAAATATCATGTTTCCAATATTCAATGATTCTGTAAAGTTTACTACGGTAATACACTAAAGAATATAGATAAAAAATAGTAAAGTAAACTATACAAAGCGCGTTCAATGTTTTGTGTATGTTTACTGCGAGTATTTTTAGGCAAAAACGCATCACATCGAGTATTATTTTTGGAATTAAACCAAAACGTATCGTATAATTATGTCACGGCCGATAGGGGCCGTTGAAATATGTTTACGACCATGTCGTTGGTCCTCTTTTTCTGTCGACATCGACGCTATGCCTACTTAAAATCAGATTCCCAACATAAACACAAGGTTTCCACCATAAATCAACAAGGGGCCGGGATCCTTTGCTGAAACAAACAAAATCTGCCTTTAGTCGCTTTGTGATCGTGTAAAAATTATCATCGCGATCGAGATGGTTGTCGATTCGAGGAATTTCTACGCCACCAAATTGTTGTACATGTATCGATTGGTTAACGGAAACGTTCGTTATTTTACAGGGCAGTCGGACATAAAGAAGTTGAAGAGGGAGAACGAGATGCTGAAGAAGGGGTTGTGGTACCTGAGGGACGAGTACGATAAGTTGGAGAAGCTTATTAAAGACAAAAAAATCGATTTCTCCTCTTCCTCCACGACGTGCAGCAGCAGCAGCACCAGCGAATCGGTAATTATAGTTTTGTATTAAATATTTACACACAACTGTACACGGTGTACAGTTGTGTGCAAATAATAGCACCGACAAGTTTTAAATTTGAAATTGGCGGATTTGAAGTTACTAGTTATCAAAAATAATGTTGTTTATTTTTTTAATATACCTAATATCATTCATATAAAACAATAAAACTGTTTAAAACAAATAATTTTGTAAATGAAATAGAAAACATTTTCACATATACCATTTTTTTTTTCAATCAGCACCAAGCAATCCATGGACGCAATCATCTAAAAACAATTGATACGATTTGCCAAACTAACTGTCAAATTGGTTTGTATAAAACATTTGCAGAAGGTTTTTTAAGGTAAAAATTAAGTTTAATGTAATTAAAAAACTTTTAAAGTATTGCCTAATATTTCATAGAATGGGTCGTGCTAAACATTGTACTGCAGAAAAGGGAACTCTAATTTTGAAATTAGATTTCAAACTTTATGAAATAAAGTTTGGTATAACTTTATGAAAAATGATCGTATCGAAATGAAAAAAGCCCATTTTGAAGCCTGAAGTCTCTAGTTTTGAAATCTCTCAGTAAACAAATATTCTAAGCTATGGTTACTGCGCAATCTAAAGAAATATCGCGACACAAAAATTTTTCTTTACGAGCGTCTTCGGGTTTAGAATTTTTTTCCGACTAAAGCAATGCAAAAGCCGGTTAGCTTGCTTATTCAGTTTTAATTTGGTTTTTTAACAGACTTTGTACGACCATTTGTTGCCGAAATATCGGTGGTCGAATGAAAAATAACGATTTTGTCTTTCATCATCGATATCTCAGGAACTAGTGATAGTACAGCGACCCGAAGGATGGTTTTGAAAACTTATAAAACCTCCATAAATGACGATTGTCGTGTTTAAACACACATTTTTTTTATCCTCGCTATTAATTTGAAAAAGTACAAAAAAAAATGTTCTCACTTCAAAAGTCTACCGCCACATTGTAAATATTGAGAAACAACTAATGTTGACGGGTTTTTTTTTAGCTTATTATACTCCCAGTAGCCCTGTAAATGTTTCCTGAACCGTTGTTTCTTCCCGAATAATAAAAATTTTGAAAAGAATTCGCGCAATAGAACGTTTGACATAATCCGATCCTGTTACGAATTCAACCATAATTAAAAATTAACTAAAATCAAAAATTTGACGACGTTTGATTAAACGAAATTCACTAGCAAGAAGTCCCAGAAAATTCCGCATTTAAAAAAAAATATATTAACATTTGCAAAAAATAACGTAAACTGAGTTTCTGGAAAATATTTAAATATTTTATAGTCTAATGAGTCTAAAATTGAATTATTCGGTTCCACTGGGAAAATAAATTACGTATAAGACGCCCACAGAATGCCACATTTAAACCGCAGTATACGCTGAAAAGAGTAAACCATGGTGGTCCTTCCACAATGATATGGGGATGTTTTCCCTATTACTAAATTGGAAAAAATCATGCAAGACAAGTACGTGGAGTGGAAAATGCCCTTAAAATGGGTGTTCCAACAAGACAACGGCCTGTAATACACTAGCAGGCGTGCAGAAAAATTGGCAAATCGCAGGCAAATAGGGTTGGGGTTTTAGAGTGGCCAGCACAGTCCCCCGATCTAAACCCTATCGCAAAACTGGTGGAGCGATGTGAAAAGGCTGTGTCCATGGCTAAACCCACCAATAATGAAATGTTATGGCAAGCGATATAGTCTGCATGGAAAAATATTCCTAAAGAACGATGCGAAGAATTGGTGCTCTGTGCTCAAGCGATGCAAAGCTGACATTGATAATAAGGGTTATTCTACCAAATATTAATCACGAATAAACTTGTTAATAATAGAAACTATTATTTTTCATTAAATAAATTAATTTTTAGGTCGTTTTTATAAATGATTTCTAATGGTGCTATTATTTTAAACACCAAACAATGGTATTTATGAAAATATATTTTAACTTATTAACAAAATAATTTGTTTTAAACCGTTTTATTGTTTTATAAGAATGACTTTAGTATCTCCCTATTTACTAAAAAATAAACAATACAATTTTCGAAAACTAGTAACTTGAAATTCGTCAATTTATAATTTAGCACTTTTTGGTGCTATTATTTTGCACATAACTGTACATTATACAGTCCTCTCATAGAATCATGAATAAATTCGTTAAAAATTCAAGGAATAACTTTTGGGAAAACATCTCAAATCTTAAATGTTATTTTTAGTTGTGCTTTTTTTAGATATAATTAATACATACAGGGTGATTCGTGTCGGAGGTATGACGTCATTTTTTTTAATGGCAATTTCCTTTTGTTATTAGGGAATGCGAAAGAATACTACGCTACGATAGTAATTACAATGACATGAGTATACGTTCGATAAAAAACAATTAACAAAAACGATTGTGAAATTTCAAAATAAACATTGCCAATAACGTCGGAAGACATACGTTGTATTTCATGACGAATTCTTGCTTTTAAATCTTCTAAATTCTCCTGCTTAGAAACGTAACTTTGTTTTTTAAATATCCTCACAAAAAGTCAAATCTGGCCATCTGGCTGGCCAATCAATCGTCCTCCTTCGCCCTATCAACCAATTCGGAAACATGTCATCTAAGAACAGGTGCTACATAATAGGGAGATGCACTATTTTGTTTAAATAAAGTCATTTCTCGAAAACGACTTTCCCTCGGAAATTCTCGGGAGATTAGGCTCCTCTGCATCTCCTCTACGCTAAGGCTAGGCTACTAATAAAGAAGGGGGTTCCCATTACAAGAAATAGCGATGACATCATACCTTCTACATAAATCGCCCTGTATGTATTAATTATATTTAAAAAAATATGCAACTAAAAATAATATTTGATCCAAAAGTTTTTCTGAAAAGTTATTCCTTGAAGTTTTAATCGAGAAAATATACTATCAAGAATATATGTTGAACAAATAATGATGGGTTTATCTAAAGTATAGTAAAGGATGAAGTTCAAGGCAAAAGTGTTCAAGTTTGAATATTCTTTATTTCTTATTTCGAAAGAATGAGGGCCAAGGAAAATGCTTGTAATGGTCATTTGGATATTTTTTGGATATTTAAACGACAATTTTGTAAAAATATAGTGGAATTTAACAGAAATGTACCTATTCTATTATTTTTGAATTGTTCATGGAAATAACAAGATTTAATTAAAATTTTATACCTTATTCCAAATGTAATGAAGCAGAAAAGTTTTGTAAAATAATTTTTACCTTAAATAATTACATATGTCAAAACTCTTTATGCTATGCCAAAGTAATTACAGCTGTGATTTTCTTCAATCAATTTTTAAACAGTTATTTTTTCCTGGGATTTAGTGGAAAACATGGAAAGAATGTCAGTTTTTTTTATTCATCGTGTTTCATTGTGTTGGTGTTTATTTTATGTATGTGTCTATTTAAGACTTTTTCAAAACATGAAAAAAACAGATGACAATAATACCACAGATATATATTTTATTTATTTTTCGTTCCTTTTGACTGTTACCAACTTGGATACGTTTTCATATATTGCTTCCTTATGAGTGAAAGAAGTCAAATGTATTATTAAATGATAACAATAGCCTTGTAAACTAACTTCCTATATGAATATTATAAAAAAATATATAAAACTAAATGTAATTTATCATTTAATTAATGAATTAACGATATATGATGAAATTTGAGTACTAATAGAAAAAAAATTACGAGAGTTATTTTTTTCGCAGGAAAGCTGCACCTCCTGCAGCGAGGAAAGCGAAGAAGTGGAAACAACCCAAAACATAAAGAACGTCCAACGAACGAACCTGAAGAACATCCAAGACCAATTCGATCACCTCTCCGTCGTGACTGAAGAAACTTCCGCGGAGAACTCGGAGCTGAACTCAAACAGAGCCTCTCTGCCAAGCGAGAACTGGAACAACTTCGAGAAGGACGTCATAAAGCCAGACCAAAGCTACCCCGTCTACGAAAATATTACCAAATCTCAGACCCTACCTGTGCAAGAAAAAGTGCCGGCGAACTTCTTCTCGCCTATCAAGACGTCGAAGAGCTTCGACGACAACCACTTCAACCAACAGAGCGCGGGGTTATACCCGGGGGACTTCTACGGGGGGAACCTCGCGGGGGAAGCGGCGGACAACGTTGGAAATAATTTCGACAACAACTTGATAGACCAAACGGGTAACTCGCTGAGGAGCAACATGGACAACTTCCAGCAGTTCGATCAGAAGTGCGAGAACTATCTCAGCCAGAAGATAGTGCAAACCAACGCGAGGAACTTCTACCAGAACATGGTGTTGGTGCCGAAGAGTACCAAACCCCAACCGGAGGCAAAGGCAATGGAAAAGTCGTCGACTGACCTCATAGTGAAGATAGATAATAAGAATTTCAATAATAATGCACTAGTGTTCAGTAATACTCCAAGTCAGAGCACGTTTTCGAACGGCGGGAACCTGGAGGAGTTGCTGAACGACATCGAATCGATCTCACAGGTAAGTAACGTTTAGCTTTCTATGTTTAATTGAACCTGGGTAGGTATTTGACAAGAGCTTAAATTTTGTTCTCGTTATGTTAAAAAAAATGAGCCTGGGATTAAATTCTCTTCGTGGTCATCTACCAATGTTATACGAGGTCTGCTCAAAAAGTAACGGGAATTTTACAATTTCGCGAGTTTTATTAGTCCAATTCGCGCGTTGTTGTGTTGGTAAACATGTCTGAAAAGTATATATACATTTTTAGTCATATCGGATGTTTAGTCTGTTGTCAACTTCCAAGAAGGTTACATGTGTTTTAGTACGATCGGCGATTTATTCCTTTAAAAAATGGATCAGAGAATTTGCATTAAAATTTGTCATAAGAATGGAATAAAGTGCAACAATGTTTAAGAAGTGTTAAATATTGCTTCTGGTGAGTCTGCTAAGAGTAAAACAGGGGTTTACGAGTGGTATAAGCGTTTCCAAGAAGGCCATGAAGATGACGAGTGCCCTAGACACCCCAGTACATGAACAACCGATAAGGACGTGGAAAAAGTGAAAGAAATGATTATGAACGATCGCCGAATCACAATCAGAGAATCGCAGATGATGTTGGTATATCAATTGGCTCATGCCATGAAATTTTTTCGGGGGTTTTGACTAGGAAACGTGTGGCAGCAAAATTTGTTCCAAAATTGTTAAATTTCGAAGAACAGCGGTAAATAGAAATTGCTCAGGAGTTGCTAACCGAAGTCAACAACGATGCAAAACTACCCAAACTTGTCATAACGGGTGATGAAACATGGGTTAACGAATATGACGTCGACACTAAGGCTCAATAGTTCGAGTGAAGGGAGGCATTTATGTAGATCGCCAAAACCGAAAAAAGCTCAACAAGTGCGGTCGAATGTGAAGGTTATTTATGCTCACTATGTTCTTTGATTTTATCGGCATAGTGCAACGTGAGTTTTTGCCACAAGGTTAAGCGATCAATAAAAATTGTGCTACCTACAAGTTCAACTCCGTTTGCGTGAAACAGCTCATGATTTTTGCACCACGATGCATGCTTGTTCGTGAATTTTTGGCGAAGAACAATATTGTAATGATGCCCCAGCCTCCATATTCGCCAGATATGACTCCGTATGACTTTCTTCAGTTCCCAAAAATAAAGAGAACCCTAAAGGACCGTCGTCTTGCAAGCATAGATGAGATTAAAAGCACATCGCTGAGAGAGCTTATCCCAAAGATCGAGTTCTAGAAGTGTTTCGTGGATTGGAAGAAGCACTGGCATAAGTATACAATATCTAATAGGAACTATTTTGAAGGGAATAACATTGATATAGACGAATAAATAAAATTCTTTCCAAAAAACCAAAATTCCCGTTATTCTTTGAACACACCTCGTAAATTAATTTGAAAATAATATATATAGACAGTGCATATATCATTTGTAATAATTACAGCTATCCACTTGGATGCCTCATGAGTGAAGTTACTGTATATAAGCAACTACGTAAAAATTATAATAATTTATTATTATTATTTAATTATGTATATACATTTATATAATGTGTAGGTGGTCAAACATAATGGCAAAGCTAAACGAAGTTGCTTGTACCTATATCGATTCAAATATCACATGTCTACGTGACGGCACCTCGGCTATCGCAATGGTACTCGACTAATCACTGCAAACAAATGCTATTTACCTTTTCCGCGTCAAGTAGGTCCAAAAGGGAACATAACTAAGATTAATTTTTCAATTCATCTTAGTGCACGCACCGCTGTATTTAAATTCCATTACTCTATTACAGTTTTGCGTAATATACATGTACAGAGAGTTCCATAATAATTGAACCGTTCCCTTGAAATTTTTTTATGTACTGTTCACATATTTTGTGATGCCTATTAATATTGCTTTTACATTTACTGACTTATAGACAGCATTGTTTTTGACTGCATTTTCTATTTAACATTGTATCCTCCATTGGTTCGACTCCCAACGGAGGAGATTGGGTAGTTCTCCCTGAGCATAGATGTATTTATCGTCGTCTCTGTATGTAACATTTCGCAACCTAAGATTTTAGAGGAACGAGATCGATTTATGTGTAGGTTGAAGAGATGTATAAAATTCTACTCACACTTTTTTAAAATTAAAAATTGATGTATTTTGTCGTGTTTGTATTTCGCTCAGCAACGCGCATTACGTTACGATACTGGTTACCTGATGAACGGAACCAGCTTAGTTATGTCATAAATTTGGCTTTGCATGCAATTGTGATCTGAAAATATTTCACAGTATATCAGAGGAAGTCCAAAAACAGTCTACGGCAAAAGTGATTAGTAATACTTCCTGAATATTACCTCCTAATATAGTTGAAGTATTATCCATACCATTATCTAACTTTTGATCATTTATTTGTTTCCTCACATAACAAAGATATAGATCACCAATTCTGCATTGAATAACTAACAGGTATACCAAATACAAAAACTAAGATATAGACTACTACATAATCGATATTTATGAAATGTATAATTTTGGATACCTATTTGTTGTTTGAAATATTGTAGTTTTTAACATCGACAATTTAAGAAACGTAACTAACCTCGTTCTGCCGTTTTGACTGAAGCTCTAACAAAATTTTAACAGGAAATTTTGAAGATATCAAATTTGCAGAGAGGAGTACACAATCAGAACATTCAAGACCGAAGCGGGATATATCAACACGACGAATCACAGTTCGTTCCCGATTCCCTACTGTTAGGAGATCAATATATACAAAATCCGGTTCCAGGTCTCTTCCTCGAGGAGAATTCCCAAACTGTACCGGGCACGCCCGAGAAACCCTATAAAAGCGAGCTGAACGTCGTCTTGATGCCGAATCCGATGCCTCTCATCGGTTTTGATAAATACAGGAACATTCAAAGGTAAGTAACCACTGTAATGAATGAGCCCACCTCGAGTTTCAGGAATGAACACACCTTCTGTGTCGGATACCTTGGTAGTTAATCGGTGTCATTTTTTCTATTGATTCTAGTGAAATTTTTAGGAGTCTAGAGAGCCTGAACTCGAAAACCTTAGAGGAGATGTCGGCGTCTCAACAGAACCTCTGCGTTATTCCTCCACCTCCCACTGCCGATCCGACTGCGAATATACCGCCACCCGTATTTCTAGAGGAAAACGGTTCGAGGAGGGCATGCGACGGCGACGAAAGCAACCCGTTCTTCTTTGGAAATCTGAAAGATAACTACGTCAACGCGGATTACTTCAGCATGCGATACAATCCGGAAAACTTCAAGTTAAACGAAGAACAGAAGAAAGAGCAAGGTAATGAATGGCACCGAACAGAAACTATGACAAGAAGGTTCACTCTCTGGCGGGCCTTTAAAATTTCGCTTACAAAGGCATGCCGCCACGCAGCTGTCGAACGACGACCTTCTTGAGTATACGGGGGATATTTTGTGTTACGATTACTTATTTCGTTGTGAGCGTTTGTTACGAGGGCTAATAGAATATATTTTGGAAAATTAGATATAGAGCCGTTTCTTAATGGAAATATTTTGTTGAAGTAAAATAGTAGCTATGACTTACTAACATTTATTACGTAAATTGTTGACGTTTAATAGAGGTAAAACAATAAACAAACTGTTTAACAGAGGTAAAACAGACTACAAATAATATTATTGAAAAGAAGAAATATTAATATTACAAATATACGAGGTATGGCTAGAAAAAACCAGACTGGTGCTGTGAGACATTTTATTAATTATTTTTTTTTAAACAATTTTGTCTTCCTCTATATACTCCCCTCTTCGATCCCTACACCGCTCCATGCGACTTTTCCACTGCTCAAAGCAGTGTTGAAAATCATTTTCTGAAAGCTGCTTCATGACGTCCGTCGCTTTCTTTTTTACCTCCTCTACTGTAGCAAACCTTGTTCCCTTTAAAACAGATTTGACTTTTGGGAACAAAAAAATCACAAGGGGCCAAGTCAGGTGAGTAGGGCGGATGTTCTAACACGGGGATCTCATGGTTGGCTAAAAACGTCTTGACGGAGAGCGCATTGTGAGCAGCAGGGTCGTTGTCTTAATGAAGAACGCAGGACCGATCTTTCAACAATTCGGACAGTTTTCTTCTTACCCGTTCGCGAAGCGTGTTCAACACCTCTTTGTAGTACTCTTGGTTGGTTGACAGGTTGACCTTCGGGTGCCCATTCAACATGCACAATCCCTTTGATGTCGAAAAAAACAATCATCATCGCTTTGAACTTTGACTTGCTCATGCGTGCCTTTTTTGCCGTGGTGAACTGGGACTTTTCCAATGCATCGACTGCCGCTTTGTTCTGCATCGTAGGTAAAAAACCATGACTCGTCACACATTATCACTCTCTCCAGAAACCTAGGTTCCCTTTCAATGGTCTTCAAAAGGTCATCGCAAATGTTCATTCGGACTCTGTTCCTGCGTGAGGATCTTTGGCACCATCTTCGCACAAACCTTTCTCATGTTTAAACTTTCGTGCAAAATTTGTCTCACGCTTTCTTTGTCGATTCCCGCAAGCTCAGCCACTGCTCGAATGCTCAAATGACGGTTTTCTCGAATGATTTGACCGACTTTTTCAACGTTGATGTCCGTTTTTGATGTGGAAGGTCTGCCAGAGCGGAAATCGTCATGAACCGTTTCCCTACCTTCTTTAAATCTTTTCACCCACTCAAACACTTGTGTACGTGATAAACTTTGATCGCCATAGGCTTCCCTTAAAAGTGAATAAACTTCCGTGGCCGATTTTCCAAGTTTCACTAAGAATTTCGCGTTGACACGCTGCTCAACTTTTACACTCAGCATTTTTCCGACGAAGCCCGAATGCACACTGTAGTACAATTTTATGTTGCAGACAAACAAAACAACCTACGATCTTGAAATTTTAGTGGTGGATGGGGGAAATATCACGACACGTTGCCGTGCATCGGTGAAGCGTGACCCTGTTGCCATTTAGAGACAAAATAATCAGTCCGGTTTTTTTCTAGCCATACCTCGTATTAACAACAACATCGCATTATTTACTAAGTAGGCTGACAAGCTAATAAACAAATACTCTCACAAATTCTTCAATATAGTTAGCTTAGCAATTGATTTTTGTAATTTTTTATTTCCTATATCGCGATTTGCGAATTTTATAGTATAATAAAGACGCGACCTAGCATAGAGGGACAAAAACTAATTTAATGGAAAACTTCTAAATGGATGTGTAAAAGGTATACTTTTAAATATATTTTTTAGTTTTGCCCCGATTGAATCGGAACAAGCTAATTCATTAAAATTATCTATAAATATATTTTCTAATTGTATTATATATACTACTATTTTCTATGATAGTACTCTTAAACCGCCAAATGGTAACTTCTCTGAATTAACGTAAGCTTTTGCTTTAGAAAATAATGTCGCCTGCGGCTCTAAAGTATTTTTGTTCATTGAATTCTAAACACAGTTTGCAGGAGTATTATAACAAACACTTTTTTATGAGATAACCAATAACGTAAACTAAATAATTACCTTGGGTACTATTAAGATTCCTATAATCACTTGTAAAAACCTTTAAAGTTTTTCTTGCGACTGATTCCGAGACAATATATTCCTTACAGTTTTCTACCAAGTCGCGACTAATATTTAATAATATCTCATTTACATCATTTATGCAGTTTGCACCATCCACGTGATCAAAATATTTCAAGGTAAATAATTCAGATCAAATAATAATTCAGAATAATTCAGGTAAGATCAATATTAGGTAATAGTGATCAAATCAGAAATCGTGGACAAAATTGATTGATTACCTAGTTAACAAAGATTCCCCTTAAAAACATTGAAATTTATTCACTCGGCACAATCATATAGCGATAAGTAGGGCATAAAAACAAATAAAACGTGGCGCCGTCGCCGGTAATAATAGCTACTGCAAACTTAAGAGGCGAGTTTACATTACGTCGCCCGGTCGACTGAAAACGCGTATTACGAATAAGATGCTGGTTGCCTGACAAACTTATTCTTAGTACATTAGACGCACACCAGACAATTCTCGACTATTGTGTATGGTTAATTAACAACTTGTTTATTTGACAGATAAGAATGACCAAAAATCCGGATCCAAAACCAACCTCCTGGACTTAACGTCCTCAGAGCACGTATCCAGTGAGAACGAGGAGAACCTGAAATTCAAAACGACCAAACCCGACAAGGCCGACGACAAAGCCCAACAGAAGGGCGACCAACTTCAGCTCGAAGTCAAGTCTCCAAAGCTGAGCATCAGGCGGAAGGTATCCATACACTTCAAGGGCAAGAAGGAGAAGAACAAGAAAGTGAGCCTGGAAGGCGGTTCAGACGCTTCCAAGCCGAAAACTCCCGGCGACAAGAAGCATTCCCTCTTCGATATACGCTTCAACGACAGCGGCAAGAATAAGGACAAGGAGAAGGGCAATATTTCGCATCAGAAGACGCCCAGCATCGAGTCGAGGAAGTCTACGACCGAGACGAGCAACGCGGAGCCGAAAACGCCGACCAGTACCGACAGCAAGGTGAGCAACGACAAGAAGAATTGCATCGCCAACGACAAGGAGACGAGCAGCGAGAAGAAACTGAGGAAGAGCGTATCGGTCAGTCCGGATAGGAGTAGACATGTGCATTTGAAAGACGAAGGTAAGTCAGATAAGGAAATGTTACCAAAAGATGTCATGGTGCAAAATTCGCTCACGTTAAGATTATACGTCGCTCCAAAAGGAAATGATTAACACTTTTTCTCTGTAACTACTTCCTTCATCAGTAACATATAAGTCGGAAATCGAGAAAGGAACCACCAAACCGCCAAGCGGTTATCAAAGTAGTTCCCGAATAGCAAGGCTATTACATAATCGCTATAGGGAACAACTACCTCGTGCTAAAACCTCGCCAGGCATTGAATTATACCTAAAAGCGATCCTCGACCCCTTTCTCATGTTTCTGCACGGCCAGATAAGGTTTCAAAAAATAAAACCCGCCACAGGTAGGATTCGACATCTGTCCCGGATTGGAACCTGTGGCGGATTTTATTTTTGAAACCTTATCTGATTGTGCAGAAATACGAGAAAGAGGTCAAGGATCGCTTTTAGGTATAATTCAATGCCTGGCGGGGCTTTAACCCGAGGAGTAGTTGTTTCCTAGAGCGATTATGTGATAGCCTTGCTACTCGGGAACTACTTTGATAACCGCTTGGCGGTTCTTCTCCATTTGTAGCCGTATCGTATCATTTTATGTTTATTCATAAATCACATCCTTTTAGTTCCAAATGGGACACCCTATAGAATCTATTCTACAGGGTATCCTATTTAAAACCAAATACATTATTGGGAAATGCCGTAATACATGGAGATATATTTTGTTAAGTTGCTATTTGTTCCATATGCATTACCGAAACAGTTTTTATCAAATAAAGTAGAATAGAACTAACACTGTTATGAGAATCGTAAGGCCTTTGAAATGGTATATAATATATTAAATTTAATTCCCATTTCAATATTTTAAGGAGGTAGTTATTTGCGCAGGGAGTATCAATGACTGTAACGGCTTTTATGTCAAAAGGCGTCCCCTTAGGGCATTTAACATAACCTTAGGATTAGGCTAGGCATTTTTCCTATATAAATTTGTTTTTATCAGTTATTCCGAGTGTTTTGTTTTAAATGAGACATTCTATATAATTCTTTTCGAAAGTTTATTGGGCAATGGAATATTTTTGTTGTCAATTTTTAATGTTTTAATTGAATCATATTGTGCTCCTTGAATCTAGTTACAATTGCATGTCGTCTGTCTAATATACTTTCCCTTACGATTTTCGTTGTTTTCAATTTAATTTTGAAATTTCCTAACAGTTGTTGCAATTTATTACCTACTTGATTCTGATTATTTGTATGAATATTGAAGTGTCCAAATAAACAAATGTGAACCCTCAATTCTTCGTTACCACGACCTTATTGATTGTAGTCTTCCTCGACACCTGTGGGTGTATACAGGTTGTCAATAATAGGAAAAAGTGGGAGATTCTTTATGTATGCGTAGAAGGAGTGAGGCGGCATTCGAAGGGAAAAAGGATGCACTTTACGCGCAGGCCAGATCGAACTCTGTGTACATTCATACATACTGGATATTCACTTTTCAAATGTCTCAATGCGACTGAGTGAAGACCAGGCTATTTACTGCGCACCTCGTGAACGGTCCAATATTTCAGTTTTTAAACGTGTTCCTATTCTTGACAACCTGTACATTGGCATACCATGTTGTGTTTTTTAGATGCATCTCTTCGAAAACAGTTTTCCCCTAAGACTAACATCTTAAGTTTGTGTTTCAGGGTACAAAAAGCACAAGAAACACAAGAAGGGCGACAGGAGCAGGATGCGACGGCCGAGCGTCATCATAGAGCCGAGGAATTTCCGCGAGAGGTCCTTCTCCGTGTGCACGGACCGGTCGAACATACTCGAACACCGTCTGGGCGTCGGTTTCGGCTCCAGCTTCCTCTACGACGACTATTCGGATCGCGAACGGACTAACAGCTTGAGCAGCTGCGAGACGGGGGAAAACGTCAGGAAACTCTCCACAACGTCGAACGTGCCGCTCAGCGGAAAAGTGCCCTGGTGCGGTTGTTGGGGGAACGGGTGTTTGTGATATTCGGGAAAACGCTAACCATTGCGACTGACACTGTTGGTGTTACTTCATATTATCCAACGTATAATTTGTCGGAACGATCATTTGAACGATACCATTCGTGTAGGTGAAAACTAGGTGGAAATATTTATATAAATAATACTTAGATATTGTATTTTGTATGTAACTTTTCAAAAAATCGAATCTTTTATAATAAAATATGTTTATATCCCCGAATTTTATGTTCATTCATTCCCGCATTTTATGAACATTCACATTTAGATAGCTCGATAATATAGGTGTCTCAGTTGGAACTAGAGTAATCGTGCGCCATTTGTGTTGTGTTAAAGATAGGGCATCAGTATTTAACTACACTCATCTACAAACTATATGACGTCAATTCAAATCCTATAGTTTCAACTGAGACACCCTATACAAGTACTATTTCAAATATGACAGTTAGGAACTTGGTTGCGTTATTCATGAATACATAAATATTTTCTAGATTTGCGCTAACACATACATATAATATACCATACATATACACCACTGAACAAAAATTAAGGGAACAAAAAACTTTCCTAAATTATTTAGTGATTTTTGAAACGCTCTATCTCAGTGAAAAATGGTCGTATGGAGATCCAAAAAAAAAGAATTTTGAAGCTTTACGTTTCTAGTTTTAAGATCTTTTAGCAAAAAAATTTTGTGAGTTAGATTTACCGCACAATCATAAGAAATAGCGCGAGAAGAATTTTCCAGTTTTTTTTTTGTTCACGGAAAGTTATTCTTGGTTAAGCCAATGCATTGCCCTGTAAGCTCGATGTTTATTCAGTTTTAATTTGTTTTTTCTTATTCTCTCTACGTCGATTTTCCGCTGAGATATCTGGCTTTAAATGAAAAAGGATCATTTTCAAAAGGATATCTCAGCAACTAATAAGCGCACAGTAAAACAAAGGGTGGTTTTAAAAACTTAATGAAGAGCTGTATAAGGACCTATCATGATTTTTAGAGAATTTTTTTTCATCCTTTACATTAATTTGAAAAAACTGTAAAAAAATTTACTTTTTATGGTTATTTAGAAAATCTACGATAAAACGATACGATAAGATGACTAATGTTGAGCATAAGTTTTACAGCTCAATGTACCCACGATAACTCTGGAAATTTACAAGTTGATCCATCGAACCATTTTTTTTGTTCCAAATGATCAAAATTTTTAAAAAAATTAAAGGAACACGTTTATTGCTTCTATCTTATCTTATTCTTATCTTTTTTTTTAATTTTCCCACAATTTTACATAAGATGTCTGACATATTTCTGACATGGTCGAAAATCAATCTTTGAATGTGTGTAAATCGAGGCCGAAATTCAGTTCGGGGTATCAACTTTGAATTGAATGCAATTAAGTACAGATTAGCATAATTATATAATACAGAGATCAAACCATGTTAGAAACGACTAAACATTGTTCCCTCAAATGTCCAGCAACTTTTCTAAAAGAACAAAAAATCAAAAAATCACAATTTTTTTTTTATTTTTAGGAAATTTTTTTGTTCCCTTAATTTTTTACAGTAGTATAATATGCGCCATATTTCATTCGTGAAATAAAGAAATTAAGTTTGTCCATTAAAAAGAAAAGTATAATAAAATGTATTCTAATTCAAAGGCGTTGTTTTCATACATTCACACACTTCTATATTTTATTAGTACAATAAAGAAATCGACTTACAATACACAACACTATAAAGTGTTTTCCACTTAAAAGTTTTAATTTTTCTATTGGACAATACGGAACATTAAAAGGTATAAAATTCATATAAAGTTTACACCAAACGGTGATGTTGATTCCACTCCATTACTGGTATAAACATTTATACCAATTAGTGGTAACATTCCACCACGGTGTTCATAGGTGTTCATTTCAATCCAACCTGGTGTATCTCCATATGTACCCAGTTTGACATGAAATTGATGTCACATTTTACACCATATTGGTGTAAACCATATTGGTGTAAACCATATACACCATTGTGTATTACAATGAAAAATACAATAACGTGTCTACAATAAAGTGTATTGCATTTCAAAAATATTTCATTTTCTCTTTTACACAATTTGTATAGTACAACTGATACAATAGAACTGTTTGGGACCAAATGAATGTTTGAAACGAAATCAATGTTTAGGACCAAATGAATGTTTGGAGCAAAATGAATGTTTGGGACAAAATCGATGTATGGGACAAAATCGATGTTTGAAACGAAATGAATGTTTGGGACGAAATGCATGTTTGGACGAAATTAATATTTGGGACGAAATGAATGTTTGGGACGAAATCGATGTTTGGGACGAAATTAATGTTTGGGACTAAATCGATGTTTGGAACGAAATGAATTTTTGGGACGATATCGATGTTTGGAACAAAATCGATGTTTGGGACAAAATCGATGTTTGGGACGAAATCGATGTTTGGGATGAAATCGATGTTTGGGACGAAATGAATGTTTGGGACGAAATCGATGTTTCGGACGAAATTAATGTTTGGGGCGAACTCGATTTTTGGAACGAAATATATGTCTGGGACGAAATTGATGTTTGGAACACAATCGATGTATGGGACGAAATCTATGTTTGGAACGAAATGAATGCTTGGAACGAAATGAATGTTTGGGACGAAATCGATGTTTGGGACGAAATCGGTGTTTGGAACGAAATCGATGTTTGAGACGAAATGAATGTTTGGGACTAAATCGATATTTGGGACGAACTCGATGCCTGGGACGAAATCGATTTTTGGAACAAATTCGATGTTTGGGACGAAATCGATGTTTGGGACAAAATGAATGTTTGGGGCGAAAGCGATGTTTCGGACGAAATGAATATTTGGGACTAAATCGATGTTTGGGATGAAATCGATGTTTGGGACGAAAGCGATGTTTCGGACGAAATGAATGTTTGGGACGAACTCGATGTTCGGGACGAAATCGATGTTTGGAACACAATCACTGTTTGGGACGAAATAGATGTTTGGAACGAAATAGATGTTTGGAACGAAATCGATGTTTGGGACGAAATGAATGTTTGGGACGAAATGAATGTTTGGGACAAAATCGATGTTTGGAACACAATCGATGTTTGGGACGAAATCGATGTTTAGAACGAAATGCATACTTGGGACGAAATTAATATTTGGGACGAAATAAATGTTTGAGACGAAATGAATGTTTGGAACGAAATGAATGTTTGGGACTAAATCGATATTTGGGACGAACTCGATGCCTGGGACGAAATCGATGTTTGGAACAAATTCGATGTTTGGGACGAAATCGATGTTTGGGACAAAATGAATGTTTGGGGCGAAAGCGATGTTTCGGACGAAATGAATATTTGGGACTAAATCGATGTTTGGGATGAAATCGATGTTTGGGACGAAAGCGATGTTTCGGACGAAATGAATGTTTGGGACGAACTCGATGTTCGGGACGAAATCGATGTTTGGAACACAATCACTGTTTGGGACGAAATAGATGTTTGGAACGAAATAGATGTTTGGAACGAAATCGATGTTTGGGACGAAATGAATGTTTGGGACGAAATCGATGTTTCGGACGAAATGAATGTTTGGGACAAAATCGATGTTTGGAACACAATCGATGTTTGGGACGAAATCGATGTTTAGAACGAAATGCATACTTGGGACGAAATTAATATTTGGGACGAAATAAATGTTTGAGACGAAATGAATGTTTGGAACGAAATGAATGTTTGGGACGAAATCGATGTTTGGTACGAAATGAATGTTTCGGACGAAATGAATGTTTGAGAGGAACTCTATATTTAGGACAAAATCGATGTTTGGGACGAAATCGATGTTTGGGGAGAAATCGATGTTTGTGCCGAAATCTATGATTGGCACGAAATGAAATGAATGTTTGGGACGAAATGAATGTTTGGGATTAAATGGATATTTGGGACCAAATCAATGTTTGGGACGAAGTGAATGTTTGGGTGGAAATGAATGTTTTGGACGAAATGAATGTTTGGAACAAAATGAATGTTTGCAACAAAATATGTTCGTCTGTTCCTATAGGTGCCCCGTTGGTGTTAAATTGATGTCAAATTGTATACCACATTTCAGAGAGTGTATCTAATATGTTTTAATGGATCAAAGGTTAATATATTGACTTTTTACTGTATTATACAGAATTAATTAATTATACAGATTTTATTAATTTCTTTAGTCTGAAAGAATTTTATATTTGTTTCGCTACATCCATCATAATCTTCATTTTTTCTCATAAAAATAATTCATTAATAATAAATAAATTATTCTCTGAGTATACGTGATCACAAGTTAAAACTTACTCTTCCTGTAGCTTAAAACCGAGTAATTTTAAAAATCCTTTTTTACTCTCGCGTCTATGTCATCAATGCGTAAAAATAGAGCGGCCGCACGTTCCAAAGCTAGTAGATCTTTTAGGCATTCGGCGAAGGAACGCGACAGCTACTAAAGTTCATTTTTCATGAGCGACAGCATCTCAAATTCGTATTCACTCGCATGTACCGAAACGCCACCAGAAAATGTACGCAAAACAGAAATAAATCTCCTGAAAATGACACTATAAAAATAGCCATGAATCTGTTACAGAGATTTATCCAGAACCGAGGGATTTGGCCGGGGAGCGAGATACCCGCTGGAAGAATATGAGGAGACCGCCAGATGTTCAGACATTACGAGGCATTAAACGTGTTGAGTCGGCATAATAAAGTGCAAAAGAAAATAATTTCGGTTTATGCTTTCACGTACGGAATCCCCTCGGTCGCGGCGCGCTTTCATCCGAATAGGCGGGTATTATTTAGGGTGCACCTGTAGGTAAATTGCTCCGGGTAAATTTGAAATTATAATTAAGCTTTATGGTGATTTACGTTGTTATTTGTTAACTTAATATCTGGGATATTAAAACATGGGATTTGCATTAACGCGTGAATAGCACGAACAATTCTCGTTACAATAAATGTATAATATACGAGGGGCACTATTTATATTTTGAGCCTAATAATTAAAAAAAAAAACATTAATTTGTCATTGAAAATTACTTTATCGTTTTTCAAAATAGTTTCTTTCATGATGTATACACTTTTGCATGCATTCGAAACATTTGTCAAAGCGTTTTTTCCATTCCGCTTGAGATATCTCCAAAACATAGTTTTTGAACGCATCCACGGCTTCTTCTGCCGACGAAAATCGTTGTCCACGCAATTTATTTCGTGACGCTCGTGAACAAAACGAAGTCATTGGGTGCCAAATCAGGACTATACGGCGGATGACCCATTAATTCGATTTTTTGAGTGTTCAAACATTCGGTTGTTAGACGAGGTGTGTGAGAGCTCGCATTGTCATGATGAAGAATGATTCGACGGCGCTTGTTTGTTTTCCTTATTTCACCGAAGACTTCCGGCAAACAAATGGTTGTGTACTGTTCAGAATTGACCGTTTTACGTTCGTCCTAATAAAGATAACCCTAAAGGGCCGTCGTCTTGCAAGCATAGATGAGATTAAAAGCACATCGCTGAGATAACTACATACTGTACCAAAGATTGAGTTCCAGAAGTGTTTCCGAAATTGGAAGAAGCGCTAGCATAAGTGTATAATATTTAATTGGGACTATTTTGAAGTGGATAACATTGATGTAGACGAATAAATAAAATTCTTACACGTAGTTAGAGGCAGAGACATTAAAATCAGGTAATAACGTACACATTCTATCACGTTTCATTACTCGTGGGCACCCCCTACAAACAGTACAGACTAAGCAGCACATCCTGATGTATAATTTTATGCATAATTTTAAGAATTAATTAACCGAAAACCAGAACACATTATATATTCAGTTGTTACATTGCTTTGCGCAAGGACGCCTCCAAAAATGTCACCACGCGCTTTAATATTCAACATGCTAATGATCTTCTACTGCTATTAATAAGGAACCGGTAAAAGCACAGGAAGCGTTCGTCTATAAAAAATTAATATGCATCCACGGTTAAGGCACTGGCACAATGTCCTCTTCCATTAAAGTCGCAGTCGGGTTCTGCAAGGTTCTCTTGAAGATAACACGTAGTCGTAGCGTTTCGTGCGAAGCGTAAAAGGTGCACGAACTCTTATCTTTTTGCTGCGAAAGGAATGAAACCGGAATGTGGGCTGCTAGAAATTACGTGCTAATGAAATAACAGCCTCCCACCTGATTTCTTTAACGCGACCTAATGAGGGTTTATGAAAATTACGATGAAATAGGAGCACTTGAGGCACTGGATCGTTTGTTCAATGACCGGTTAATATCCGGCACAAGCGGTTAATATCTAAATGACTTACGGCTGCATCTGTTATCAACATTGGCACAAGATTATGTCCGACGGATTACTCGCTTTGTAAAAGATCGCGTTTCCAACAGACACAAGATGCACATAACGTTTTGTAAGTATACTGCGAATTAACTGAGTATTTTATACCTCGACAGAACGATTTATTTACTGTTAGTGGATTACGTTTATGATAAATGAAGCCGATTTTGTATATGATAAAATAAATATAAGTTTGTCCTATATGAACATATAATAATTTTGAAAATATTAACAAACCCTATGTACCTATGCATATTATCACACTTCGGCAAGAACAGTGACACAACTCAAAAAATGACTATTCGAGTTAGATCCACGAGAAGAATCTTCAGATCTGAATAAGTAAGCAACAAGAACGACTGATGATTATTGTTGTTGTATAGTAACTGTTGTATACTTGTAGTAGTTGGCATTGGAAAAAGAAACAACATATCCCGCTGACGAAGACAGCATTGCTATCGAAATATACATATACAAGTACACTAAAATATCAGTTATGGTTACCTTTTAAAAAGACTCATCAGACCTGAATAAGCAAGCATTGAAAACAACTGATGATAATTCATATTGAATATAAATAATTTCAATGGCATGAAGATTATTAAACCGATTTAGATCGTTTAATAATCTTCATGCCATTGAAATGATTTTGAGTTTAGTAATTTAGTGAAAAATAGACTACCAGGTTCTAATTGGCATTGGAATAAGAAACAATATATCTCGCTGACGAAGACAGCATTGCTATCGAAATATACATATACGTACAAGTGGATTAAAATATCGGTTGTGGTTACCTTTTAAAAATAATCTTCAAATATAAATAAGTAAGCAGTAAAAACGACTCATGATAATCCATTTTGTCATCATTTCAATTGCATAAAGATTTTTAAACCGAATTAGATAATGGAAAATAGACTACCAATAAGATTCTAGGTTAACGTTAAGGAGAATATATAAATGTACTGTATCCGTTAAATATCTAAAAAAAAAAATAAAAATTAGCTATTACTTACTTTAGTGTAAAACTCTTAAACCCTCACCATAATTTGGCTACCCCCTTGTTTTCGAGGGTGCTAAACAAGAATCTGGCTTCAATTCTTCGCGGTCGGGCACAGTCTTCGAGAAAATGAATTTTCAATTTTTCCACAAGTGACACCACTTTTTCTTACCAAATAACTTTCACATTACTTTATGCAGATAACTAATATTAATGTAAGCAGATGCTATAACACTTCTTTTATACATATCATGCATTAAAACCGTCATCAAACTTATTATTCAGTGCGATTTTCATACTTTAATATCCCTTATATTAATGTATATTATATATTAATATTACTTACTATTAATATTTCCTATTACTTATATTACATATACATATTATTAATAATTTGTGGAACCCCTGTATCCACAGACTGATCCACGAAGTCATAACTTTAGGCATGCTCAGCGACCAAATGCCGTCGAATTTGACAGAGGAAGCTTGGACAGCAAATGGACGGCCATGAAAATTGTAAACATTGCAAGTAAATCAAGAAAATCGTACAGAATAATAAGTTTTATTACGGTTTTAATTCATATGTATAAAGGAAGTGTTATAGCATCTACTCACAATAATATTAGGTATCTACATAATGTAGAGTGAGTAAAAGTTACTTGAGTCACGTGCGGAAAAATTGACAATTCATTTTCTCGAAAACTATGTCCGACCGCCAAAAATTTAAGCCAGATTCTTATTTAGCATTTTTGAAAATACGGAGGTAGCCAAAAGGGAAAAGTTTGGTAAGGATTTGAGAGTTTTACGCTAAAGTAAATAATCAAAATCAATTGCGATCTGAATTATTATTAGTCTAAAAAATGTTAGTCACAAAATACCTTGTACTGGTAAAAAACTTCCTGGTGTATACGAAGACTTTTATTCTTCATTTTTTCTTATCTATCTGCATTAATTCCAACTTTTACCCACCGGTTCAAAATATTCTATAACCGGGACTACAAGAATCGTGTAAAAAGTATAGTCGGTGTTGGATTCCCAGCCATATAGGAATAACCGTCAACGACATACTACACCAGTTAAAACCATTAAAGCAATAGTAGAACGATGGCATTTTTTTACAAGGTATCTCGAAGAAAGCAAGTGGCAATTATAGGTCTTAAATTAGGACGTACGAGGCTTAGACTAGATCTATTGCAAGGAATAGAATAACCAAGATATCTGAGATGTCAAACTGGGTTAACAGTAAATCATATATTACTGCAATGTAGGGAATATGAAAACGCACGCAATACAAACGAGGTACATTACAGGGATGCGTAACAGATAATAGGAATATATTAACCTTCCGCGGTGTTAATCTAAACACATTCGGGCGCAATGCATCTGAGAGATCCCATAATCAAATCTTACACAATTTAGATTTTAATGGTGGAAACTTAATTAAACGCTTACTTTAATATAATACAATAATAAACATTACACACTAGTTTT
Source organism: Rosalia funebris (assembly GCA_037954035.1). Taxonomy (NCBI): domain Eukaryota; kingdom Metazoa; phylum Arthropoda; class Insecta; order Coleoptera; family Cerambycidae; genus Rosalia; species Rosalia funebris. Next base: position 10,790,822 of record JAZFAV010000003.1, on the reverse strand, counting down.
TAATTGCAGTGATTAAATTTACATAAAAGAACTCATTTAATGTAAAACAATAAATTTGGAAGATTTTTATAGGAGAACCAACTATTGACAGGCCTTTTTTTCTGTTTTAAAAACAAAACACAAACATAAGTTAGTATTGAACACTATTTTCAATACAGAAAATAAACCACCTATTTTATTCATGTAAAAGTCATAAAGTTATATATAAAAAAATATTGGACGTGAATTACAAAGAAAAGTTATAGGTAACTGCCTATTGTAAGTGTAAAGAATTGTAAAGTACTTATTAACAAGAGTTATTTTGACAATAACTGGTGGCTACCAGCGGTCTCTACCCCTCGAGAGGATGGCCTCCTTCATCCTCGGCGGATGCTCTTTTCCCCACGAGAGTGCCGGCACCGTCGGTGCGTAGGATACAGAGGGAGGTGGCTCCGTTCACGGAGGGTGAGCTGAAGGGTGCGGTTTCAAAGCTTAAGAACCGGAGGGCGCCCGGACTGGACGGCATACCGGCGGAAGTGGTCAAGGTCAATCAATTGTCGCCAAGAATTATCGAAGGGTGGTGCTGTCAGTAATGAACGGAGTCATCAACAGCGGAGTCTTCCCGGAGTGCTGGAAGGGAGGGCGGTTGGTGCTGTTGAGGAAGGAGGGGAAGCCGGAGGGAGTCCCAGGGGCGTATAGGCCCATATGTATCATGGACGTCCTCGGGAAGCTACTGGAGCATATGGTTCTGGCTAGACTTCTCGGGGACATTAAACAGAGTGGAGGGCTCTCCCAGAATCAATATGGCTTTAGGGAGGGGAGGTCCACGGTGGACGCAATTATGCGCATCAGAGAGACGGCACTGGAGACCTGGGCTGCTTGTAGGTTGGGTGCATTAATTACGCTAGATGTAAAAAACGCGTTCGACTCGGCGGCCTGGGAGTATATAATGGACAGCCTGATTCGGAGGAAGGTGGCTGAATGGGTATACAATATCATTGGTAGTTACCTGGAGAGCAGGTACATCGAGATTGAGGCTGTGAACGGGAGGCAGGAAAGCAGGATGATCATATTGGCGTTCCGTAGGGCTCGGTTCTTGGGCCAGTTCTGTGGAACGTCATGCTCGATAACGTGTTTGGGGTCAGGGTCCCGAGTGGCGTTTCCATCCTCGGGTATGCGGATGATCTGGGGGTTCTGGTCGTGGCCAAGAAAGGGTTAAATATCAGAGAAGGTAGTAACTTGGCTGTCGAAAGGATTAGAAAGTGGGTAGAGAGGAGAGGCCTGACCCTAGCGGGTGAGAAGACAGAGGCCATCCTCCTTACTAGGAAGAGGAAGCCACCCGAGATCGAGTTTTCCGTAGATGGCATTGTCATAAAACCAGGAAGGACCCAAAAGTACCTGGGAGTATGGCTGGACCCAGGATTGTGCTTTAGGGACCACGTTGGGAAAATGTTAGGGAAGATGGGGAGGACGGTGTCGGCCCTAGGAAGACTATTGCCGAACGTGAAGGGTCCCAGGGTGGGCAAGAGAAGAGTCCTGGCGGGTATTGTCCAATCGGTCATCCTGTATGCTGCCCCGGTCTGGGTGCGTATCCTGGACCGGGAAAGAGGTGCTGCGGGTCCAGAAAAGAGCGGCACTGCGGGTGGCCAGCGCCTATAGGACGGCTTCGGGGGCTGCTCTGCTTGTGATTGCCGGTATGCTTCCGATCGATCTTGTGGCGAGGGAGAGAGAGGAGGTGTACCGGGGAGACGGAAGGTGAGATGCGAGAGAGAGGCTGTGGGTGAGGTGGCAAGAGAGATGGGAGAACGAGAGCGATGCCTTGTGGACAAGGTCTATCATCCCCGATGTTAGACCTTGGGTTGAGAGGAAGCATGGGGAGATAGGGTACTATCTCACGCAGGTGCTCTCGGGGCATGGATGCTTCGGGGAGTATCTGCGGCGCATAGATAAGGTGGAGAGTGAGGAGTGTATGTTCTGTGGAGAAAGGGACCATCCAGAGCACACGTTGCTCAGGTGCCCGAGGTGGTCGGTCGAGAGGGAAGAGTGTATGGCTGTTGGCGAGAGTATGATTGAGGGGATTATGAGGAGGAAGGAGGAAGAAGAGCATGAGATTGGCCCGAACCCCTAATCGCGTGAGCGGAGGGGGGACGTAAGGTGAAGAGTGGAATTTCGAACATCTAACAAGAATATTGACCCCTACCTCGATGAAAAGCAAGAGCGGTACCGAGGTAAGCGGGACACTGATCTGGGGGGCCACTTGTCCGGCTAGCGCAAGCACCGACTACGTCCCCCACAAAAAAAAAGTGTAAAGGATTATAAATCCTCTTCATCATTTTAGCATGTTCCAAACAAAAATAAACGTCTCATTGTTGATAACGATATTTAGTATAAACCAATAATTTAACACCCAAATGTGTTAATTTTAAATAATAATACCATAAAGAGACAGAATTTGTAAGTGTAAGGATCCCAAAAAATATTATTCATTTAAATTATAAAAGAAATCTAACAAAATATAAAAGTAAAAATAATGACGTAATCAGGCGCAATGCATCTGGCAGATCCGAGAGGCCCCATACAAAGCCAGAGAATGCACTAAAAAAATCGAGATCTCGAATGCCATATCGAGAAGAGTGATTTGGAGCTAGGAAGCTATGAGGGAGATCGAGTTAATACTCATAATACACACGAAAGGGCAAAGAAAAAAGGACTGCCGAATCTCACAGATTGGTTACGCCCGACGGAGGGTTAAAAGTTTCTTAGAGATATCAACCTACTGTATGGAATATGAACAAAATATTCCACGGAAAAACGTCGACGCCACTATAAAAAAATTACACTTGTTGCCCGTACCCTGTATAAAAGACTAAATGAATAAATAAGCCATTTACATGCCATTAAAAATGTTCCTTCTCGATTGAATGGCGGGCGGTTCAAACGATTTGTTGTTCAACCCTGTATAACAGATAGTTTACCGTTTAACGCTAAATAAATAACCCTTTACGAATATATAAAATCCTCCTCGCAACTAGAAATCAAACGTTAAATGCCATTAAAATCGTTCCTTCTCGCTTGAACGACCACTCAAATGATTTAATATGTATTTACAAAGATCAGAGGTTGGAGATTTAATAGAAGGGCGAGGTTTTTTGCCACTACGCCGAACAATCCTTATTCCACGATCCCGTCACCTCGGAAAAAATAAATTACGTTAATGGTACCCTACCTACCGTTACTACTTGAATGGATAGGCAGGTCAATATATTTGTTTGGCAAACAGTACTTTTATGTATTGTACCTATCTTTCCTTTCCCCCAAAGTTGCGTCACCCCATCGAACGTTATTGTTATTGCGTTACTGTCCTATAATAAAACGACAGACAATTCTGGGACAATGGCGCTTTAATTTTCCTCTCGATTTTCCCCGAATACACATCAATCTCGTCCCTAACGACGTATTATAATCAACGTCTCTCAACGTTGTTTACTGTTAATTACAACGCTATTGTAGGGCTACCGTACAGATTTCCATATTAGATACCAAAATAGATCTCAAATATGTTTTCACGAGCTTTATATAAAGAAAACAACAACAGGATAAGATGCCAATACACAAAAAATGTCTTAGGCAAAGATGATCTTAGATTTGAAAATAATTATTGGACCATTTAGGGCAATGATTCTAATATAGTTTCTTTAATTGTCAAAAAGAGTCAAACGATTGGCGTAATCTAAATTATTTTCAAATAAATAGTGTACGGACAAAAGGAAGAAATTGCCTATTACCTTTCTTAAAAAAACCTTTTTATGAATTATTGTGAACATAAAACAAAGAAGTTACATGAATATTTCTGCAGAACATCGCATCGATGAGATACGTAGAGATGATGTATCCGCGGGGTTTCATATACTATACGCTGTTCAAAATCTTCGCACCATTAAAAAAAATGAATGGTGTGAAAACGCTGTAAAATTTCACTGTTTCTGACGTAAAACTGGAGCAACTGGTAAAATTGTACACCGTTATAATTGTCAGCTTTTATACATGTTAGGTATAAAGGAGTTGCTGGATGATTTCACCTATTCCACTTTTAATTTATATGTGTTTTGCGACGATGAAGGTAATATAAATGCATATTTTTATTTAATTTGCAACATTTTTGATTACCGATACTAACCTAAATTACGTATTCGTGATACTAAAATAGGGCGCAGTATGAACCCAAACACAATCGGGCGCAATGAATCTTGAGAGTCCAAATCTTACATAAATTAAATTTTAATGAGGTGGAGACTTAGTTAAACACATATTTTAATTAATGCAATACAATAATAAATATTTCACACTAGTTTTTAATCGCGATAATTAAACTTATATAAAGGAACTCATTTAATATTGTAAAACAATAAACTTGAAGAATTTTATAAGAGATATTGATAATTATTTTTCTATCCTAAGGACAAAACACAAACATAAATTAGTACTGAACAATACTTTGAATACAAATCACTATTTTCTCAGGTAAAAGTCATAAAGTTATATATAAAAAAATATTGGACGTGAATTACAAAGAAAAGTTATAAGTAACTGCATATTTTAAGTGCAAAGAATTATAAATCCTCTTCACCATTTTAGCATGTTCCGAACAAAAATAAACGTCAATTTGTTGGTAAAGATATTTAATATAAACCAATAATTTAACACCCAAATGTGTTAATTTTGAATAATAATACCATAAAAGGCCAGGATAAATAAGCGTAGACATCCCAAAAAATATTATTAATTTAAATAATAAAATAAACCTAACAAAATATAAAAGTGAAAATAATGACGTAATCAGGCGCAATGTATCTGACAGATCGGGGCGGCCCATACAAGTCCAAGGAATTCACTAAAAAAAAATCGACACCATATCGAGAAAAGTGGTTTGCAGCTAGGAAGCTATGAGGGAATTCGAGTTAATACGCACGAAAGGGCAAAGAAAAGAGTGACTGGATCTCTCAGATCGATTGCGCCCGACGGAGGGATAAAAATACGTTTTCCAAATAATCACCAGGTTTATTTGCGACACAGTTTGACAAACGTGTGGCAAGACATGACATAACATGTAGACTGTCAGTTGCGGTCTAACATAAAAAAGTAAAAGGAAAGTAATATAAAAAACAGCATCTCATCGGAACTATTAGATATAGTTCGTTATATTCTAATTAGAGTCACTCGAGTTTGTCAGCAGGGCATTGCCACCGTATATGTGCGTAAACGTGGGGACGGTGAGTCGGTGAATCAGTATCTGTGGTAGATCGAAGCGAACTTTCGCAATAGCTTGATACTGTGTTAAGAAGATCCAGATTTTTCAGATTAAAACAAATGTATAGTGTTTTTTTCGTCAGATTCGGTATATAACAACCATTATTTTCATTCCGCCAATATTCCGAAACCTCGAAGGTGAAGCCTCTGGTGCGCTGATACAACGAGCGGCTCTAAATATAATCCTTTGAATATATGAACGTATACAATATCTGACGAATGTAAGGCAACGACGGCAACGGGCGGTTAAAATAGTGTCTACTTCTAAAAATCCTATCATCTCGACGTTACGTATCACATAACTGAAAAAAGTAACGTTTTATTTTATTTGTGTTCCCATCCATCATCGTTCATTAAATCTAAAAATGGAACCACTATGTAAACATCACAGGCGTTAAGGTTAGCTGCAGTCAAAAGTATACAGAATAAAGTAAATTAGGCATACAAAACTAATACTCGTACAACGACGCATCTGGATGGAATGATATTTACGCTTTCAATTATTGCACTCGATACATATTGTTAAGTCGTGTTAACACGTTAAATTATTCTTAAATCGAATTTATTTCTCAAGAAAATTTTAGTAACCGTTTAACAACGAGGTGGGTTCATTCATTATCCAATTTAATTTATCGGCAGTATTGTAAAATTGAACTGAAATCGAAAATAAAAGCAATTGCCTACATTAAACTAAACAAAATTAGATTAAAAACATAATTACATAATTAATTGGATTAATAAACAAAATCAGATTTATTTTCAGACATACGCTATTTTTACTATTACAATAATATAGGATTTAATAATCATGTTTTAATAAGTATTTAATATCTAACAATCGAAGAAAAAATCATTTTCACGTTGGAAATGTATAATTTCTAACAGAAAATTACTTTCAGAACGAAAATAATCATTTTATAAATGTGAACGGTAGTCTTCAATATAGACAAAATAGGAACAAGGACGATCAATTTCGAAATGGGATTCATTATTTTGTGTTAATGATTATTTACCTACATATTCTCGAATTTTCAATCTTATTATATATACGAGGGTGAATCAAATATAAACGAGACTTTTGGTCCTGGTCAAGCAATAGTAACGCGTGAGGGTTCCCGCTTCGTGGGGTGTTGGGTAGGGATGCCAGGAGAGGGGAGAGCAGGTGGGCGACCTCGCTCGTTCCTTTCAGTACCCGTCGTGACGATGTTTGAGCAGGAGGTGCTTTCGTCAATTGCGCAGCGTGTTTACATCAAGTTTCTCGCTACGGAAGGTGTAAAGCAAGCTAAAATCCTGACGAGATTGACTGCGCAGTTCAAGGAAGAGACACTGTTCCGAGCTTGAGTGTTTGCATGGCATAAACAGTTTGTGGAGGGTCGTGAGAAACTTTAAAATGAGAGCCATGATCGCCGACCTCGCACCAGTATCACCAGCGATAACATCGTCCGCGTTCAACAACTTCTCGAGGATGACAAGCGTCTGACCACCAATCAGATTGCATCTAAGGTTGGAATAAGTTATGGAAGCACTTTTTCGATTATCACAGAGGAGCTAGGGTTTCGTAAAGTGTGTGCAAAGTGGGTCCCTCGCCTTCTGACAACTGAGGAGAAATTGCATCGTCTTCAGGTGTGTGAGCGTCTTCTAGCGAACTTTCGGGAAGAGGGAGACTCGTTTCTCACTCACGTTATCACCTGCGATGAAACGTGGGTGCACCACTATACCCCTGAGTCGAAACAAGCGAGCAAGAAGTGGAGACGTCAAGGGGAGGCTGGACCAGTGAAAGTCAAGTCAAGGCTGTCAACAGGCAAGGTTTTGGCTACAGTTTCTTTTTACCAGCGTGGCTTTTTGCACCTCGATTTTTTGCATGGACGCCGGACCATTAATGCGGCGTACAACTGCGACATTTTAAGCGAGGTTAGACTTGCATATCGCCGCAAACAACGTGACTTACCGATGTGAGAAGTGAAATTTCTCCATAATAATGCTCGTCCCCATACAGCAGCCCTGACCAGAGAAAAATTGGAGGAATTGGGCTGGGAGACACTTGAACACCCTCCCTATAGCCCCGACCTATCGCCCTGCGACTTTTACCTCTTTGGTCCTCTCAAGGAAACCATGGGAGGGCAAAGATTCAACAACGATGAGGAGGTTGCGCACGTAGGCCTCACGTGCGCAATTGGCTGGAGATACAACCAATTTCATTCTATGAGCAGGACATTACAAAATTACCTACACGCTGGGAAAAATGTGTTTCCAGATCAGGAGATTATGTAGAAAAATTAGCTGATATTCTTTTTTTTTTTCAGGTTCAAATAAAAAGAAATTAAAAAAAAGGCTAGCTTATATTTGAGTCACCCTCGTATAACGCCCAACTGTATTTTCGGACCTCATGCATAATATATTTTTCTTATTTAATGTTATTGTGACCAGAGAGATAATGCACAACAAGAATCATCAGAATTCGGGACAAGACTATGAGACTCAAGCAAGGATGGTTATTAAACCCGCTGCGTTTCTCTATAGTCACAGACGACACAAAAAAGCAAGGGAAAATATAAAAACTTCAACAGAAGGCAAATGGAAATTGTGACACTACAGAACTTCTTTCTGCCTTATTCTTCTTCTTATTTCTGCTTCCTATATAATTTTGCACTTTATGTATGAATGCCAATTTTCATTATTTTAGGTCACTCAATTCCAAACTTAAACGGGGGAAGGGGCTTTTGGCGCATACTAACGGGTGTCCCAGCGAGAGGTAGCCGATTTAAACTTGCCGCCATTACTCTTGCGGCAGGTTTTGGAAGTTGATGCTTAATAGTTATTACGTGGAGAGTATGCCATTACAAAATGGAGCGCTATACTGTTCAGCAACGCATACTTATTGTCAAAGCGTACTACGAAAGCAATGGTTCAATTGTGGAAACTGAAAAGAAAGTTACGCGTAATTATGGGTCGTCGTGATACGCGGGCCATTCAACGCGTCATGGCAAAATTCAGGGAAAGTGTGATAAACAGTCTATACAACAGGAAAAGTCTATGCCAATAATCCCGTTACGATTGAACAGCTGAAAAATAACATTGGCGAAGTTATTGCGGACATAGGGCCACAGCTATGCCGCGAGGTGATGGAAAACTTCATCAAAAAAATGCACTGCTGCCAGAGAAGCAGAGGCGGCCACTTACAAGATATTGTATTCCATGTCTAATGACATAGTTTAGAAATAAACAATTGAACCCAAAATTATTGTAGAAATGTTATTTATTTGCCCAAAAATTACATAATCGACTACCTCTTACTCGGACGCCCTTTATAAATATGTAAATATATCGTATATGTGATTAGATCTGATATACAGTGCCATGAAAAATATAGACTCAAGTTTATATGTTTATATTTAATGACATTATTATACCTCCTGTAGGAAAGATTCCTTAACATATATTATGTAATAGAACAGGCTACTAATAGATAAATAGCGCTATTACACTCGAACTGTAACGTGCTTACGGGTTGCTACTGCGCATTTGGCAAAAAGTCCTGCGAATTTGGCAAAAAGTCCTGAGCATTTGGCAAGAAGTCCTGCGTGTATGTGTGAATAAGTATAAACTCGGATTGACTTAAACAGTGAGCGAGAATGTGCACCAATATACATATGTAAATTTTGAGTAATTTGCAAGTGATTTAAAGTGTTAGCGACTTGGAACGTTTGTTTTATTTATTTTTTTTTTTTTATTATTATTATTATCATGCCGTGTGGTAAAGAATTGAATGGTTTAAAAATAAACAGTTTTAAAACCTTAAAACGCACTTTTCCGCGCGTAGAACATCTCTATCACGAAATTGAGTGACCGAGAAAAAATAAACCAACATAAATGGAGAATATCTGTTTTATCCGACACTTTTACTTTTTTCAAATAGTCCACCCCCGTGCTTTCTCATGACCACTGAACAGGGTGGGGTGTGTCCTATCCACCTCAAAATCAATAGATGTTGTCTGGTAGACGTCCCTAATCAGAATCAGTTGAAACCCGATCGATCCGACACGATTTAATTGAGTGATCGTGCTAACAAAAAAAATTATCAAATAGTCCACCATTGTGCTTTCTCATGACCCATGAACATGGTAGTGTGTTCTATCCACCTCAAAATCAATAGGTGTCGTCTGGGAGACATCATCGATCAGAATCAGTCAAAACCCGATCGATCCGATACGATTTAGTTGAATTATCGTGTTAACAAAAAAAATTTCTCAAATAGACCCAAGGGAGGGGTGTGTGCTATCCACCTCAAAATCAATAGATGTCATCTTGGAGACGTCTCCGATCACGATCAGTCAAAACCCGATCGATCCGACACGATTTAGTTGAATTATCGTGCTGACAATAAATTTTAATTCCGACGACAACGATGACACACACACAGCAAGAATTTTTTTAAAACCATTTTTTTTTTTGGTTGTTAGGCCAAAAAACGAAAAATAAACCCAAAAAAATTTTGTTTTTTCACTTTTTCTTTACACGATTACATTACTTTTTCGCTAGTATAATGGAGTGCGGAAAAGTAAAAAAGCGAATAATACATTTACGGAGTTGTACGTTTCTTTATACGAGAAATATATAAAGAAGCCTGCACTTAAGCAGCATCACATAGAGGCCAGATTAAAATTTGCAGAGGAGTATGTTCAAAACAAAAATATTTGGAACCATGTAATCTTTAGCGACAAAAAAGGAGCGAAAAATTATGTCACGAAGACCTCAAACAGTTGTTAAGCCCTGATCTTAGCCCAATAGAAAATTTATGAGAAATTAGAACAATAAATCCTTCAATCGAAAGTGTTGATGAACTGAAGCATCGAATTGTAGCTGCCCGAGACGAAATTCGAGAGGCAACTTTAAAAAATTTAATAAATAATATGAACATTCGCTTACTAAATGTAATACAAAATAAGGGTAGATTAGTCCAAATAAGATATAAAAACACCAGTGAGTTTATAATTTTTCACAAACTACAGACCCGTTTTTTCATAAATCTCTGTTATTAAAAAATACATTAGATCCTAAAAACTCGTAATATAAAACACTGATTTCACCTAACATACCGCTCCAATATATACTAAATTATCTTCAGTTTTACTCATGATGTAGTCGAAATTAAGGATAATTCTTCATCGCACTGTATAACCTATGATTAAAAATATGTCTTTGTACAAATCGAAGCTATTTATTTTTATTATTGTCTAATGATAATGTAATATTTATTTTTATTACAAGTTTACATATAATTACCGCCTGTCACAATCAGTATTTTGATACGCCACTGACCGTTTCCTTTGCTCTTCGCTAGCTAAAAATCTGTTTTTGTTACGACGGCAAAGGAAGAAGAAACATGCATAATACACCGTATTTAAATAAATAAATGTTATCTGCAATTAAATTATAAGACAACTATATTTAAAATAACGCGATTTTTCAAAAAATAAAAGGCAGATTTCAAAATTAAAACAGCGTTTGTATATATTTGAAGCACCTTCCAGATTGGGTGTTACACACGTTGTCATTAGAAAATTATTTTCAAAACGCTTCAACACTATTTATTTTATTAACTAAAACATTAATATTAGTTTACACTTTAATGTATGAATGCCAGTTTTCATAATTTTAGGTCTTTCAATTCCAAAGTTAAAGGGGGGACGGGAATTTAGACAAGCACTGTATAATATATAAATATGATATATGTGTGGCATAAGTGATTAAACATATGTATTTTTTCATCGAAATCCACAAGCATTGTTCATTTTATTTAGTCATTATTTTTAAATGTCAGTTGAAATGCTTACATATCACATTAAACATTAAAATAATAAATGTGTTGTAGATTTTCTTGTAAAAAAAAAAAAAAATTATTTCATAAACTCAGACCCACAAACACACAAGTATACAAACTTCTATCGGTTTTCATTCCATATACACCGGGCGTTATATAGGGTATCTCAGTTGGAACTATAGGATTTGAATTGCTCGCCATTTGTGTTGTGTCAAAGATAGGACGTCAATTTAACGACTGTCATCTACAAACCATACGACGCCAACATGCCGCGATTAACAACTCAACAACAAATAGTTTGTGTACAACTGTTTTATGAATGTGAACGATCATTTACAGATGCATCAAGAAAAATTCACACAAAATTAGGATAGAATTAAGCGCCTACAGAGTTAACATTTCGTAACTTAATCAAGAAATTTGAAGGTACGGGGTCTGTTATTGATAAGACGTCCTCGTCGAGGTAGGTCAGAAGATGAAAATATTGCTGCAGTGAGAGAAAATGTACGGAAGTATCCAAACACGTTCGACGTCGTGCATAATAACTGAATCTATCAAAAGCCACCACGGATCGGATTTTAAAGAAGGATCTGCATCTGTCGGCATACGAAATTCAATTGACACAACAATTAAAAGTTACAGACAATTTATAACGTCATATATTTGTTAATTGGGTGTTAGAATTTTTGCAACAAAATTTTGTTCAGTGACCACTAATCAAGCACATTTGTCGTATCTTGACGGATACGTCAGCAAACAAAATTGTCGAATTTGAGATGCTAAAAATCCACTTTGTTCACGAAAAAATGCATCCACAGATATGCACGGTTTGGTGCACATTTTGCAGTGGTGGAGTAATTGGACCGCACTTCTTTGCAGACAATGCTATCACAGTAAATGGTGAACGCTGTCGGAACATGTTGAACAATTTCTTTTTCCACCAAACTGATGATTTAGATGATTTAGAACATGTGGTTTCAGCAAGACAGTGCAACATGTCATACAGCACGTGCAACCATAACTCCATTGCATACCAAATTTCCTGATCATGTTGTCTCGCGGAATTCTGACATCAATTGACGTGAAAGATCATAGAAATATAACTATAGACTTTTTTTGGGGGTTATGTCAAGGGAAAAGTGTACCCCACCCAGCCAGCAATAATCAATGACCTTGAGACAAGCATTCAATGTGTCATTCAGGAAATAGAGTCAGTTTTATGTGCCCGTGTTATGGACAATTTTGCTAAACGGATGACATCATGCCAGATGACTCGAGGCGGCCATATGAACGATATTCTTATCCATTTCTAGCCGTATCGTCTCCATTTTATGTTGAAGAATAGCAAACCTCAGTTAGTCAAATATTACATATTGGTTTTTCAAAAATCGCATCCTATAGTTCCATATGAGACACCCTGTAGGTATTTAATCTATTAAATCCACATGCACAATTATTTCCTTTCGAAATTGTCATACTACCATTTTTGAGATGATGATGTATTGAAGTGTACCTGAATTTTACACAGTATTTTCATTATTTCCGACAAGTACAAACCCAAATTTGACATATAACGTTGAAAATAGTTACCTTACCATCTTCAAAACCAAAGTTACAAAAGAAATATTTCTTTTAACAGTTCGTCCATAATGGTTGTATAGTCTATTTCATCGCTATTTGCCAAATAAAAAATCTCAAAACATACTGTGGCTTGTTTTTATGGCTAGGCTCAGGAAGACTGTTCCGTTTATCGGCAAGATAAGAGTTTTTTATTTGGCAAATAGCGATGAAATGAATAGTACCATGTACTCATAAATTACAAGTAACAAAAAACAAACAAAATATGCATACACAAAAGATAAACAGCACAGTAACACTCGGTATATATATATATAGGAAGTTAAAAAAATCCGTTTAGCTACATTTTAATATGCATTTTAAAGACATATTTTATGATCCATTATTAATAAATATATAAGTTTAATTTTTATCCATAAATTAGCGAGAGGAATAATACACAAGATTTCCTATAGCACTAGGAAAAAGAAGCCGATTCTGAAAGAATATTCCCCGAATAACCGTGAAAGATATTATAATTTAAACCGTTTGAGCAACAAAGTTAAAAAAGGTCTTATACATATGTACATATATAGGCTTCTCGGGATTAATAAAATTATCTGGTATAAGGATGAGGCAGATTTTTAAATTTGATCTGCATCTGCATCTTATAAAATACTCTCGGAAACACCCATACCAATACTATCATACTATTATATGACATTTGGCTTGTAAAATATAAAGTATCAAGAGAATCCATAACAAAATATTGCAAAAAAAAAATCGCTATTGACTTTCAAATCATACTCACCTTGACACAAAAAAAGACTTTACATTTAAATGTTGCCTTGAAAGAATCTTTTTAAACTATCGCACTTTTTATTAATCATACCAAAATACAAAAAGGAAAATTATTATTACTCTAATCCTACTTATCTAAAAAAAAATTATAGGTATGTTGACGCATGCAATACCTATCTGACCTCACCCAGTAAATAATCAAATTTTTATTAAACAATTAAAACAATTAACGTGAGCGTTTTGCTTTCATGAAAACGATGGCTAAAAATTAACAACTGTTTACGACAATAAACTTCCTGAAATAAAAGTACTGATAAATTTTAAAAGTAAATACATAAATAGCAGGTAATCACTGAAGAAAGTGGGTCTGACAACGTGATTATAATTTAATTATTAACTGATAAAGTGAGATCTGTATTTGACTTTTTATAATAGGGAAGAAGAGACAGCACAATTTTGTAGTTAAATTTACATAAGTATCATCTAACTTAAATAATTGTTGAATTATCCTAGGGGAAAGGTTGAAATGTGTATTAATTAACCCTTGACTGTAGAAATTACTTAAGTATAACAGTAATAAAAAAAGGCGGTTTATTAGACAATATTTAATGGTATCAAACTGCAATGTATGTAAATGCACACACGCATCCTATACAAAACCATAATGTTTATTTATTTACTTACCAAATGTTTGAAGCACAAAAAAAATCACCAGATAAAGAGTTCTATTCATCATTAAGTAAATTCACAACAATCAAAACAAAATCTCACATAAAAAGGCGACAAACTCCTCATTTAATCAGGATACTCGTATTAATAACACACATCTTAATTACCGGACAATGTGAGCACTAGACACATTAAATGAATTAAATTAATTAAAAGACACTAGAGTATTTAAGACGAGTAATAATGCAATGGGTTTTTAGAGCAAAAGTTCACTTAGGTACCGGTACACGACAAAAATTCATATAAAAAACCGTTTCACGCACATTTTTCCAATGAAACGTCGGTTAAGACACACACCCCGCTTTACAGGTTACTAAAACTTGCCCCCTTCGTAATAAATAATAAAATCTGTGACAGAAATACGAAGTCCCATTTATATTTACACACAAAAGCTTGACAGAACCCAAGTAAAACAACTGCGACCTGCGAACTGACACTACGGACAGTGAAAAATATCGCGGTTAAGTTGGCAGCGATTAAATTTTCCCATGCCTGGGATGATTGCGCGTGACTAGACCAGTGGCGGGTCGGAAAAGTGTTGTTCAATCAACAGATAAATAAAAATTAGTTAAAAAACAATTTAAAAGATTTAGCAGCTTTTACGAGAAATATATAAATGTGTAGATTGTGTATGTAGATAACAGTATACTATAAATTACATTGCGTTATTTAATTTATCAATTATTCAATATTTCAAAAAATAAATAGTGAACGGATATTTACAATTCTGGTAGATTTAATATGGTAGATGTTGTAGTATATCTAAGGTTATAGATTTAGTTACTATGTTGATCAACAATAGAAGATGCTATTAAATGTCTTGGATTAATATAAACATTACTATTATTAAATAAGATTTGCCATCAAACTTTAATTGCAAAATAATGCTTGATGGAATATATACACTGAATCAAATTATTCAAATTATTTATCCCACAACTGCTCTAATTTTGAAGAAAAGGCTATAAGTAATAATATTTTCCGTAACATTTTAAGAACTTTAGTTATTTAAATACCTTCATCAAAAATGGCCTCATTCTGTAAGTTATGTAAGGGTTCTATTGACTAATGACAATAATTTTACTTATTAACAAAAACAACGTTATTTCTTCCGAAAATAGTATTAAATAAAGAAAAGGAATATCAGTTTTTATCATGTCCATGGAGACTTAAAAAAAACTTATAAAGTGAGTTATGATAGTATGTTATATAGTTTATTTCATCGCTATTTGCCAAATAAAAAATCTCATAACATACCATGGCTTGTTTTATGGCTAGCCTCAGGTAGACTGTTCCGTTTATCGGCAAGATAAGAGAGATTTTTATTTGGCAAATAGCGATGAAATGAATAGAAGTAGAAACCCGAGCAGTCTTTACCTTTCTGCGACCTGGCAAATATTGCATCGGGACTTGCGACCATAGACGACGCCGCGTGTTCGCTGATTGGGCTCTGCAACAGTTGGAAGTTGACCCAAATTTCGCCAAAAAAAGTTATTTTTAATGACGAGGCCCATTTTTGGATGAATGGATATGTGAATAAACAAAATTGTCTGAATTGGGACGACGCCAATCTACACGAGATACACCAGCACCAAATACATCCCGAGAAAGCCACTGTTTTGTGTGGATATTGGTCTGGCGGAATTATCGGTCCGTACTTCTTTCAAGACGAAACTGACATTGCTATAACCGTCAACAATTATCATGTCGATGATAATCAACTTATTATGGCCTAAACTGGATGATATAGATACTGATGACATGTGGTTCCAAAAGGACGGCGCTACGTCCCACATAGCGCATACCATGATGAACATTCTGCACGAGCGATTTGAGGACATGGTAATCTCGAGCAGGGGTGACGTGAACTGGCCGTCGAGATCGTGCGATTTAACCCCTTTAGATTTCTTCCTTTGGAGCTATCTTAAATCGCAGATCTATTCGAATAAACCGCAAACAATTAATACCCTCAAAGTCACCATAACGAATGCCATCCAGCAAATTCAGTCAGATTTATGCGAGAAAGTCACCGAAACCTGGATCTCCCGAATACGTGCCACCAAGCAAAGCCGCTACGGACATTTGAATACCGTTATATTCCATACTTAACGCCATAATATATTTTTTCAAATAAAAAAACTGAGTGGATATCTCTCACAAAACATGTTTTATTTATGTTAAAAATCGAGCGCTCTTATTGAAAGACCCTTTATATGTATATTTGTTTCATATTCTTATCTTATATTTTGTAACTAAAAAAGTGATAATGCAATACGATAAATAAATTAGTCTTTGTTGCATTTTGACAACATATAATTAGAAAATTTCTAATGTGTAACTTATAGTTAAAAATCTTTATTTTTGAAATTAAATCGAAGCTATTTATTTTTATTACTGTTTATGTCATATTTATTACTTTACGACGTTATCACCTACAGATCAGAATTTGGATACGCCACTGACAGTTGGGCCTTTAGACTTCCCTAGCTAATAAGGTAATTATGTTAAGATGGTGTGAAATATGCATAATATGACTTATTTAAATAATTAAATGTTAGCTGTAATATAAAACAAAATTATGGGATTGTAATTTGACTTTTGTTTAATTTCTCAACTAAATAAGAAGACATCTATGTTTAAAATAACTTTGTGATCTGCCAATGTGCAGCGCCATCTTTCAACGTCTTATAAAAATTATGCTTCCAAATTAATTTCAACGGGGACAGAAACCTTTCCAATTAAATTAATCCACTTTTAGTTTATGGAAACTTATATAGGGATATTGTAACTAAAATTAAACTGGTAGGCATTATCATGAAAATATTATTACAATAATTTAATAGTACAGCATATATTAGTATTAAGAACTATTTTGGTTTATTTGGATAATTTGTACTCCTGAAAAACTATTAGACTGGTTATTTAATTCCGACAGAACAATATACTAATAAATGAATCGGAAATATCGGGCAGTGGTTCATTTTCTTGATAGTACATATCTATACAAGCACAAATTGAAATAAGTATATAAAAAACTAATTTAAGCGTATAAAACATCAATATTGAAATGAAACAAGTAAGCTACAGGGAATTTGGATATTAAATTTGTTACAGTTTTCTTGAAAATCATTTTAGTGGTTTTAATTAATTATGTACCATCGAAATCGAGTGTAATGGCACACTTCCAATGGGTTCATCTCAAATATAAACAATAATTAATTATAACGGACTTAATATTTCTTTTGATCTTAAAATGCTCCACTCTATTTACCAAACACATAAAAATCAATTCATTATTATTAAAACCGCGCTTCGGTTCTAATGATAACTTCCGGAGCGGAGACGCTGATTCGCCGACTCACCGTCCCCGCGTATGTGTACAAATACGGCGCCAATGCTCCGCTGACAAAACTGAGCGGCCCTAATTATTTTCTATATTTGAGGAGAAAGTGTGGAAAAAAATTATAATGTATTTAATTTTTATTTAAGGTGTAATCATCTCATGATTTACTTGATCTGGGAGTATATATAAACGACGTAAAGCGTTGGTGAATATATTTATAAAACCAGAATAAGTATATAAAAATCTATAAATAATCAAAATATTGTTAAAGCAGAGCATGCATGAAATGTGTGTAGATTTAAAATTTGATTGTTTTATACCAGCTAGATATCATCATCTCTGCTGACAAACATTTGTGGCTAAAAATATCATATAGGCTAAAATAGAATTAATCATTAAAGTAATTATACAAGTCAAAGTGAGAAAAAATATTCAGCAATATCTTATAAAGAATCCAAACTGCAACGACATACCACATGGAGTTAAATATCTGAGCTATAAACCACATCCTAAAACAAAATAAGTACATAATAAGTACACAACTTAATTCAGCGTGTTCACATTTTTAACAAATAATATACCATAATACAAATAGGCAATGCGTAACTTATTTTAAATACCTTCTAGAGTGTAATTTGGCTTGTGGCATAGTAGAGTCCGGTTCGTTCAGTAAGTACCTTCTGGCACCCATCAGTCCAGCCGTGAAAAATGCCATTGGCTCTGTAAGTTCGTGATCTTTTTGATAAGAAAACGCCTTTGTATCGCTGGACAACAATAAATCCTCTAGGCCCAATAATTTCGTATTCGTAAATACCCATTCGTTCGTAAGAAAGTAATGCAAGGCGCCGTTGGCTAGATAGATTTTCCTGTGGATTTTTATTAACCTAAAAAAATCCATTGTAGACGTAAATAAATAAATGTTTATAAAATATGATAAAATCAGGACGAATATTATGTACCTTAGGAGTTATTTTAATTGAAATATTCCTCAAAAATAAATCACGCAATACGAGTATATGGAATATATAAAAAAATATATAAAAAAGCCGTTTGTAAAATATGCAGTTATATTTAATATACAATTTAATATATATTAAAATATAAAGATAGCAAACTGTAACAATTGTATTTCAGTGACAATAAAATATGTTTTTACTTCAATTATTCCCGTTAATTGAAATACAAATTTACTGTATGCAGTAAAGTGCTTTTTTTCCAATCACAATGGTGCAATTTTTAAATATATTTTAATTCTAAATATATATTATTATTTATACAAGGTGTCCGATTTTCATTGTCCACTTAAATATCTATCAACTTTCTATTTCTAAAATATTTCCATGTGTTACAATTTACAGTGCTTTCTTAAAGTAATGAATAAATTTGTTAATAATTCAAAGAATAACTTTTCGGAAATACTCTGGGGTCCCTAAAATATTTTGGCAATTTTTACCAGAGTCCTGGTTGAAGGAGGTGTTACCCTGCGAGAGGCCCACCCCAGTCTTCCACGCCCGCCCCCCACGAAATCGGTCACGACATAATTGAAGTTAAAGATTAATGGTCAAATGTATTGCCAATATTCGAATGAATTATGGCAGATTATCCATATCTGATCCGTTAACACCAACTATACCTGAATTATATGCAACCAAGAGCACATATATCGTTTGTATAATGATTCTTTGCGTGTGCGCCATAGGTGACAATCGTATGAATCAATCAACTAAATATTTTTGAACAATGTCGTGCCGAAAACACATTTTAGGAGATAACAGTTAGTACAATACAAATCCGTCAACCTATGAGAGTAATGAAAAGGTTCTCCACAAAAACATTCACTGAAAGTGATATTTCCATCAAAATAAATGAAATAAATTCAACAAAAATCAATATAAATGAAACAAAAATAAAATAATTTTTACGGAAATATTGAGGCGCCAATGAATCAAATTATACAATAAAGCTAAGACGTAACTTCATAATTGTATTTCGTTCGGCAAATTATTAACTGTCTATGCCGTACGTAGTTGATTGAAACATATGTCACTAGACATACGTGCTGGTAATTGTGACATATGAGTAACAATTGGGAGTGGTGTAGCATGTGATCCATGCGTCGTCACTAAATTGATACATACGCAAAGATCCATTATGCAAATTTTAGTATGGTGAGTTATAAACACAATATCATGAGTAACTATTTTTCTTCACATCCAGTGAACAGTGAAGGGATGATATATTCCGATAAACTACACCACTGCTTCTGATACCTAATCTTTTTTATAACTAATTTTTTTCATGGTTAGTGAACTGCAATGGGGTAAATATTCAGTCAAAACGTCATATCAACCAAAACAACTACTACTATTAGGAGTATTAGGTATAAGATCCTTGATTAACCATGATATTACCACATTTAGCTTGATACGTCTAAAATCGCCTAACAGTTCATTATTAGTTATATTTTTAACAATCTTGAAGTTACTATAATCTAAAGGATGCCACAATAAGAGCGAAGGTTTGAATTGTCCGCCATTTTGGATGTCATGATTCGATAGATCGATATTAGACAGATAGGAGTTAGTAAACACGGAACGCTACACGATGCAATGCGTTTGTCCCAAATTTATTAACTATGAAAATAATAACCGAAAAGTTCGAAAGTACTGGTTCAGTTTTTGATGTGGAACATACGACATGAGCTCGTAATGGTCGTTCAGAACAAAACATCGCGGCAGTTCGCGAGAGTGGTCAAGAGTTCAAGGTCCTCGATTCGTCGTCGCATACAAGAATTGGACATTTTAACAGCCACTGTTCTCGGTATTCTCACAAAAAATTGCATCATCATGCTTATAATGTCCAATTGACACAACAACTTTTAGCAACAAACCATGCACAGCGAAGAAAGTTCACCAATTGGATCATTGAATTTGAATAGCAAAAACTGAATGCCGATTTTGTGGACAAAATCATCTTCAGTGACGAGGAACATTTTCACATTGATGGCTTCGTTAATAGACAAAATTGCCAAAATGAATACATACCCAACATGTCACTGCTTGGTGTGCATTGTGATCTAAAGGAATCATTAAATCATTTTTGTTTGAAAACGAGACAGATAATGAATTAATGATAAATGGCGAACATTATCGTGACATGATAACCCAGCCCGGTTCTTTGTGCCTCAATTGAAATATATTGCTCCTGAAGACGTGTGATTTCAGCAAGGCGTAACACTTTTTATGCTTGTTTTCGGAAGCACGTTAAGCAACGATCAAAATGGTCAAAATTACTCTTTTCGTCTGTCCAATATACTTTTACTCCAATTTTGACAAATGACTTCATAAATCTCAGACCTTTCATTATTTTCAATTTTATCTTTGGGATTTCCTAAGGTTTATTGCAGTTTATTACCAAGAGAGTGTTTGTTGCTATTCGTGGAGTTACAAAGAGTCGCTTTAAGTTTCTTAATACATTTTTCTAATATGTGAGTATCCCTTACTTCTAGCTACACCCTTACTTATATTACATTCTCGTTTGAGCCTATCATTATGAAGTCGAAACCGAAAACCATTAACTAGAAAGCTTAATCTGGTCATATGGTGTTAAAAACAATGATGAAACTACTTAGGAATGTATTTAAAGTGCTAGATTTCCTCCCGTACGTATATCTGATTCTATTCCATCTTCCTCATTGCCAATGATAACGGTTAGATGTGCAGTATTGTTTAAATAAATAAAATATAACAAGCTCTACTTACTTCGGTTTCCTCCCTGACAATTTTAATAATCCATCAATAAAGAGGGCCGGCAACACTTGATAAAACATCACTCTGTAATAATTATAATACCAGCAATTTGTGATCGACCCATTTGGGTACCAGACTATATCGTTGAGTGGCGTTTCCCAACAGAGTTTCTTGCCGAGATCGACCAGTTGGCCCATGGTTACGTACCTTATTTTGTTGCTGCTACCATTATAGACGCTCACATTGTATTTTTCAGCTCCCCTGAAACAGTAGGAAAAGTAGAAAACTATAAGCAAACACTTCACAACATACATGAGCTACGAAATATCAGGAAATTCTGAGAAGATGTGAAGAAACTCAGGGGAAATCTAATGAAGTTCAAAGAAGGTCAAAGAAGGAAAAACTATGTCTACCGAAATTTTAAATATACTTCCATACTTATAGTTCTGATTTCTTCCAAATTTCCTGATTTCTTAGCTTTATCAGGTATTAAAGGGAGAGGTTGGACTTCAGAGGAAGGAAATGGTTACATTTGAGAGTGGAACAGATATACAACCACTCAAATTTAATACCATTTTAGGCAGATATTTGGAAAGGTAAAGAAGTTCCTTACATATAGTCACGAGGAAGAGTCATTAATGTGTGTACATTACAGAAGATGTTTTTAATAGCACACCATGTATATATTATTGAATTCTCCTTCAGGACCTTATTTTAATGACCTACACTACTTAGAGGTTAAATTTATGCAAATATAGCAGCAATAAATTGCATCTAAGATGTTAATCACTCTCGTTTTTACAAAAGCGTTTTGCCCTAAAATAAAAATGAGCAGGAACTATACCATGGATAGACTACTTCCAGAAAGTAACCGAAGAACAATTTCGATATTTATTTACGTAATCTAGTAAAGTTCAAGTTCTATTTAGATTAAAAATCGATCTAGCTAAGCATTTCTCTTAAAGCTCTAAAATATCACCAATAATAATCTCAATCTACAAGTAGGATCCACCCTGTATGTTGATGAAAATTATTGAACAGTTAGTATACTGCGTATGCACAACTTTGAGAGAGATTCTACCAGTTATGATTCGTTTTCGTGTACCTATCAGTATAAATTCCAACAAATCTGAAATATGAAAAACAAGAATTGTCGGAATTCATTTTCGTTTCTGGATATATTCCGCATTAAAATTATAAAATATCTGAAGCTTACCTATGAAACACAGTCTTGTGTCTCAAAACCGAATGAAGATATAACAAAAAATATATATCACACAATATTTTAATAGTCGTAAACGTACCCCAAGTTCCTTTAACAAATTTTAAAATATTCTAACGCTTTCATATACAAGGTGTCTCAGTTGGAACTATAGGATTTGAATTGCGCGCCATTTGTGTTCTGTCAAAAATGGGGCGTCATTATTTAACGACTGTCATCTACAAACCATGCGACGTCAACATACCGCGGTGAACAGTTCAATAACGAATAGTTTGTGTACAACTATTTTATGAAAGTGAGCGATTATTTATAGTTGCTTTAAGAAAAATTTGCACAAAATTAGAACAAAGTGAAGTTCCTACAGAGTTAATAGTTCGTAACTTAATCAAGAAATTTTAAGAGACGTGTTCTGTTATTGATAAGGCAACACTAATACGTCCTTGTCGTGGTCGGTCAGATGGAAATATTATTGCAATGAGAGAAAGTGTACGGTACGGAGTATCCAAACACATCAATTCGACGTCGTGCACAACAACTGAATTTGTCAAGAGCCACCACGCATCTGATTTTAAAGAAAGATCTACATCTGTGAGCATACAACATTCAGTTAACACAACATTTAAAAGTTACAGACCATTTACAATGTCGTACATTTGGTAATTCGGTGTTAGAAAAGAAAGAAGGTGATGCTGATTTTTACAACAATATTTCGTTCAACGATGAAGCACATTTTCATCTCGATGGATAGGTTAGCATCCATGCTAACATGGCATGTTGATGTAGCATGGTTTATAGATGACAATTGTTAAATATTGACGCCCTATCTTGGACAGAACACAAATGGCGCGCAATTCAAATCCTATAATTCCAACCGAGACATCTTATATTTTAATGACCTTATGGAATTATCATACTTGTTCCCACCGACGCGACGTGAAATGGAATTAAAGCAGGTCCTTGTATAATAATAACTTTAACATCCTTATTATTTAATGTGATACAATTTTATTAGCAGATATGAAGTTTGATCAATATCTCCCTAACTTGTGCCTCTTCTCTAAATAAATATGGTAAGTACATATATTTTATAAAACCATTATATTCACATCTTACCATACGATTGCCACTCTGGAGATTGCTTATAGAGAAAAAATGGTTTAGTGAAAACCAAGTTTAGAACAGTACTTTTCGAGCCAGTTTAAATCAATTTATAACCTAATTACAACTATTTGATCTTAGTAACATTTACGAAAACGGGATATCGCCGTGTCTTTACATAGATCTACGATTTTTAGGAACATGAACAGTGCTCTCAGTGCTCTAAACACATCAACTTCTTGAGTTACAGTTGTGTGTGGTATTGTTGTTACGTCACAAATTGATACACGAAAAATAGATACACGATTATTATGATGTGGCGTTTAAAATTGGTCTTGATAGTAGTAGTTAATATCTTTCCATACCTACAGCTCACTGATTCGCTACGAAAGAAACACATGATCGTATGAACACTCAGACTGGAGACAAAATATTGACTGAATTTGTTCTGTGCCTATAGGGTGTCTCAGTTGGAACTATAAGATTTGAATTATGCGCTTTGTTCTGTCAAAGATAGGGTGTCAATATTTAACGACTGTTATCATAAACCATATGACGTCAACACGCAGCGATTAACGGTTCATATAGTGTGTGTAGGTACAACTATTATATGAAAATGAGCGATTATTTACAGTTGCATTAAGAAAATGAAAGTTCTAACAAAATTAGGACAAGATAAAGCACCTACCTAGTTAACAGTTCGTAACTTAATCAAGAAATTTAAAGAGACGGGTTCTGCTATTGATAAGGCCAAGATAACACCAATACGTCCTCGTCGTGATCGGTTATATGAAAATATTGCTGCAGTGAGAGAAAATATACGGGTATCCAAACACCTCAATTCGATGTCGTGCACAACAATTGAATATATCAAGAGCCATCAGGCATCGGATTTTAGAGAGAGATCTGCATCTGTTAGTATACCAACTTCAGTCGACATAACAATTAATAGTTACAGACCATTTACAACGTCGTACATTTGTTAATTGGATGTTATAAAAGAACAAAGGTGATGCTGATTTTGCAACAAAATTTTGTTCAGCGATAAAGTGCTGAAAATCCACACGCTATTCACGAAAAGGAATCTACAAAGATACACGGTTCGGTGCGCATTTTGTAGTGGTGGAGTAATTGAACCATACCTCTTTCAAAATGAAACTGGTACGCGAGTCGTCTTTTAAGTTTTTACAATCGACCAATAGATGGCGTTACTGAGGTGTGGCATTACAGTATTCGTGAACCTTGACGTTTGTTATTGCGAAGCCAGTGGTAACTTAGAAACTGACCGAGTAGTGTGTTGATAGTGAACGTTTAAAAGAAGCAAGTTTGTGCAAAAACGGAAATCATCTGTGGTTGATTCAATGCAAACTGAAAGACTTGCATTGGATGATTTTTTATGATTTTAAGAAAGGCCTTACTCAACAACAATGCATAGAATCGGTTCGTGCAGCTTCTGGTAATGAAGCACCTTCAGAAAAGACTGTTTACAATCAGTTTGCAGAATTTCGTCGTGGTCGTGCGTCCGTCAGTGATGAATGTCATGAGGGTCGACCAAAATCGGTTGTCGTTCCAAAAAATATCGATGCTGTGCGCAACGTAATTAAAGAAACTCGACATGTGACTTATAAACAAATAGAGGCGTCTTTTGGCATATCGCAGACTGCAATACAATCAATTTTGCATGAACATTTAGCTGTGAGAAAGATCTGTTCCAGATGGATTCCGTATAATTTGACCGAAGCGTAAAAAAAGGCTCGTGTTGATTTGTGTCAGGAAATGCTGAAAAAATTCGACCGTGAACGTGCAAAATCCGTATACAACATTGTTACAGGAGGTGAAACGTAGATATATTCATGCAAACCGGAAATCAAACAACAGTCTACTGTTTGGGTGTTTGAAAATGAATCGAATCCCACTAAAGTAGTTCGTTCACGGAGCACATCCAAAAAAATTATTGCTTGTTTCTTCGGATGTATTGGACACGTCGCAACCATTCCTTTAGAGGATCGAAGAACTGTTAATGCTGAATAGTATACAACACTTTGTTTGCCAACGGTCTTCGATGAAATATGGAGAAACACGGCACGTGATTTTCCCATACAGCACGGCAAACAACTGAATATTTGAAGGAGAAAAATATCAAATTAATGTCTCATTGTCCGTATTCACCCGATTTATCACCTAACGACTTTTACTTGTTACCAACTGTCAAACAAAAGATGCGTGGACTAATGCTATCACACTGAATGGAGGACGTTATCGTGACATGTTGAACAATTTATTTTTCCATCGATTTGATGATCGATTTGAACAATATGTGGTTTCAGCAAGACAGTGCAACGTGTCATATAGCACGTGCAAGCATAACCCTGTGGCATGCCAAATTTTCTGATCATGTTGTCTCGCGGGATGCTGACATCAATTGGCCTGCAAGATCATGTGGTTTGACACCACTGGACTTTTTCTTTGGGGTTATGCCAGGGGAAAAACGTACGCCACCCAGCCAGCAACAGTCAATGACATCAAAGCACATATTCAACGTGTTATTCGGGAAATAGAGCCAGTTTTATGTGCCCGTGTTATGGATAATTTTTCTAAACGAATGACATCATGCCAGGATGAGTCGAGGCGGCCATATGAACAATATTCCTTTCCATCTGTAGCCGTATCGTCTCTATCTTATGTTGAAAAATCAAAAGCCTCAGTTTGTCAAATGTTATTAGTTTTTTTTCACAAATCACATTATATAGTTTCAAATGAGGCACCCTTTATAATATGATGAAATTCGAAATACTATTTTCAGCAAGGGAGCACATGAGACAATGTGTTAGACCATTATATTATGATCCGCTAAAAAGTTTGCATACACAAGTTGATTTTCTTCCGAAATCTCCTTATTTGAACATCATATACTATTTGTGTTGTTCCTTTGCGTAAAATATAGGAATTTGAGAATATACAAGAACTAGAACAAAGACCTGTTGCAGAATGTGCAGTTACGCACGTGCTAGATACATATATTGAAAAATAATTTAGGATGTATGAGAAAGTGGATACACACTTGAATAAAGCAGGGGACATTTCCTACAGGATATTCCATTATACATCTATTGTATTGTATTATATACGGCCATGGAAAAATGTATGGAGTACCCATTTAATTAAAATGAAACATTTTTAATACACTGGAATAAATTCCATAAAATTATTTTAAATTTAATTCTAACTATAAAATGTGTAAAGAAACTCATTTTTATACAAAATTTATAGTAATATTTATTTGGTTTGCTGTATTGTGATGATGTATATAAAAATGTAAACAAGAATGGGCAATTTTGAACGTATTAAATTCGTATAGAACAGTCAGTCTTATACAGGCTTGAGAAGTGACCAGACCTATTTTTCCTTATACTGTAAGAAAGTGATTAGTGATTCGTTAAAAGCATTATTTTTCATTATCAGTATGGTTAATAGCCGCTAACTTACTGTGCTATAAAGGAGTAAAATTGTGTTGCTTCATTCGCAGGGACATTCACAGGTGAAAATTTCTAATATTATGAAGTGTTCGAGAAAAGCTGTTCAAATAATAATAAATAGATTTAAGGAAACAGATTCCTATGAAAATAGACTAAAATCAGGAAGAAAACGTGTAATCACTCCCAGAGTGCATCGCTTTCTAGTAAGACGTGCTCTTACACAGCGGACAGAATCATTTACAGACTTAGCTGGTGATTTGTGGGAGCACCAGAAAATTAAAATCACTTCCAGAACAGTTAGAAATTATCTAATAGCAGCAAATTTACACAGCATGCGAGTTCGTCGTAAGCCACTATGTGGCGCCATAAGAAGCTTTGATTGGAGTGGGCAAAACAACATGTAAATGGACATCTGATGAATGGGCCAAGATTATTTGGTCTGACGAATCCAAGATTGAAGTAGGCATCGTTATAGTTTATCTAGTAATCATATAACAGAGAAATATATCGCTAAGCAATTATTTCAATTACCTTGGATAATTGGAAAGATTTGGGCAAGCTGAAGGCACTTTTTTAAGACGTAGACCTAACGAGCTTTTCTTGCCGAGTGAATCACACCAACGGTCAAGTTTGGTGGTGGCAGTATATGATCTGGGGTTGTATGACTGCCAGGGGTGCAGGAGAAATATTTTTGTATGAGGGTCGCATGAATTCAGAGCGCTATACTGCCATATTAAGCGAAGTTTTAGAACCTTCGATACTAAAATTATTTGAAGAGGATGATCCTGATTATGTCTTCCAGCAAGATAATGCTCCTTGCCACAAGGCAAAACAGACAATGGATTGGTTTAGTAATAATGACGTTCCCCTGTTTCCGTGGCCACCTCAGTCCGCAGACTTGTCGCCAATAGAAAATTTGTGGTCAATATTAAAGACGAGATTGTCTCTTTACAAATGTAAATCAAAAGAAGAATTAAAAGGAAAAATTGTAGAAGAATGGGGAAAAAATTCGGCCAACTTGTGCAAGCAACTTGTTGACAGTATCCCCAAAAGAGTTCGTGTGGTGATTAATGCACAAGGAGGTACCACAAAGTATTGAGTAATATCTTTTAAATTGTTAATAAAATTGTATATACTCGTCTGGTTTTAATTTCCGTTTATAATATTTAGAATATTAACAAATGTATAGGGTGCTCTATGCATTTTTCCATGGTTGTATAATATTGTAGATATATATTGTGTCTAGGTACAAATGTACCTGTAGAATACAACCATTTCAACTCATCTAACATCTGAAATACCTCTGCCCCACTGTACGGTTAACTTCCAACTGTTAAGTTAAACCTTACCTGTCGGTGGCTTTCTGCCAAGCGCCTATAATCGCTCCCTTCACAAGAACATCGCAAGGCACATAATCGGCTATCACTTCTGGATCGGCGTAGACCGATCTCATGACACCCTTTCCAGAAGCCAATAAGATCCCTACCGGTCCATTGAGATTATCTATCCATCCAGACACCGGCTCGAGCATGGTATTAATTACTGGAACATAAATATTCTATCTGGAAAATAAACTTGACCGGTAATTGAGTATATATTTTTTTTGATATATTTGAATATTTGATTTGGTTTGCCCCGGATTTGGTTGCCGACATGGCACAAATAACAGAGGCGGACTTATGCTATGTATGTACGTGTCACAATGGGAACACCGTAATTCACTACCATCATTTAATACCAACCCCAGAAATCCGTTATACAACGCTGTATCGTGGCAAAGGATGGTTTTTGTCGAGACATTTTAAAATACTTATTGTCAAATTATCATGCACTGTAACTATTTGTATGTAATACCGTACGTAAATCAAAATACTACGATAGTACCTAGTTGTGTACAAACACACACTACTCTCAAATATCACAGTTACTGAATAGATGGCATCGCGTCATCGGTCATCCCCGCAGATATTTCTTTTGCCCCGCCCTCACATACCTTTACTATTAGCACATAGCGCAATGCACCTCCGACAATACTTTCAATATTTCTAGTGAAACAAATAGAGTAGCAGGTAGTAGGCGATCAATGAATAAATTTTATTTAATATGAAATTGTTGGTTGATGTCCTACTAATTGATGCAAGCAGTTAATTTACATTACAAAGAATTGAGCCAGAGTGTGGTAAGCTACTGACATGAAATGTTTTATTGTATACTTTATTATAACATTGTGATATGTCTTTACGGTGTTTATATTTCTAATAGATATTTCAGAACACATATAAGTCCGGATTAGAGCACGCCACAATTGTCTCATTTCATGTGCGACTCGGCGAGTGGGTTTACCATAGCGCACAACTCTATATAAGCCGCTAAATAAGGCTGAGTTCTGCGAAACTGCGAAGTTTTAATAGCAACATATTATTTATATTATATCAATAGGTTTGTTATTCTTCTTAGAGCTTCTGTAGTCGTGCGCGATGCGTCGGTAAACGCACCCATCGAGTCGCACATGAAATGGGACAGTTGTGGCGTGCTCTAGTCCAGATCTGAAATGTCGGCAGTCATATCCGGGTTTGATTTATAACAAGATATAACTAATCTATTCGTACTATTCTATCAATAATATTATTCATGTGAAATGACGTTTTCCACGATAAACAACAAAGAATTAAAAAAACGCAAACATTGTCATTGAAAACAATAATGCAAAATTCATTGGCGCACACATAAGATAGTTAAGGGGGCAAAAATAGTACATCTCTATAAAATAATTAACTATTAAACACATTTGATTAAATACGAGTATGAACAAAAATACAGCGTGTATCTCGAAAATGGAAGCACAAGCGGATATAAGTAATTAGGTAAATTAGGTAAACATGTAATCAGTACTCATGCTTATGAACGCAATCTGCCCAATACCGTTAGAAAAATTGTATTCTTATTGGCTAACTTAAATCGTTAATCGATATCGAAAATACCTATAGAGGGTCTGAGAATCACAGCTGGTATATGTCCAGTGCAGCCGTCAACGACGACATGTTCGGCCAGCGACTTCGAAAAAGTGTACGTATTAGGAAACGGTTGTATATATTTTTCAGTTAGCACTTCTAGGGTATGAGAATCTGCCGTCTCGGCTACAGCTATGGCTTCCCGCCAGTCAGCGTGAGGCGGATAGATTTTTTCATCTACGACTTTTCTGTCAGTGTGGCAGTACGTGGTCGAGAAGTGAAAGAAAACCTCGAGGTGCTCCATTTCTTTCGATAAATTGATTGCTTCCCGGGTGCCTCTCGTATTCATTATGATCGCATCCCTCAGGGTGTCGTCAAAACGTACAGATGCCGCTATGTGATAGACAACGTTTACCTCCTCTATAAGGGTCTTTCTGTCTTCTGCGCTTAAACCTTAAAATGAAAAATAAATAGATTATAAAATGTAAAATATAGTGAGCTATACTTTGGTTTCAAAATTGTAGGCAGTAAATGCTAATTGTCTGCGCGCGCAATAAGTAATTCACTCTTTATCTGTCTGCTATATAGGCAAATAAGAGAGACAAGGCGCATGCCAACTGTCTGCGCATGACTATAGATAGCAGAGATCAGAGCGCAGGGAGCAGTATTTACAATTTACAAGTAAAACATACACGAGAATTGTTGAATCCTACTACCAACTCATAAAAATAGTGTTCGATACCTTACTGCCTACTATTTTGAAACAGAAGTATAGTAAATTTACACCAGATGGTTTAAAACAGACCTGCTGTATATTCTCACACAGTGAGAATACGAGTATTCAGCGGGCGGCAATATATTAAGTGAATTATTGGACGTTTTTATGTAAAAATGGGGGAAATTCACTTGCGTACTATTTGCAAGTGTCGAGATCCAAATTAGCATTGTCAATGTTGCCAAATTAAATATTTATTATCTTGAACGATATGCATTCAGGTTTATTCCCATTTTTGGCATTTAATGTGATACAAGCTACAAGGTGGCTGCCAAATACGATCTCTTTAATAAATGGTCATTAAAAGGGAATTTGAATTGTTTTTTCGAATTTATGACTGGCGCGGCTAGGGCTCCTACGTCAAAAGAAAACGTATCTTGATTCTTCTATTTGTCACATACTTGAAATTTTTAATAAACTTTAAAAAATTTATATTTCAAGAAAGTTGCTACAATTACTTGTAAAATAGCGATTTGACTGACCGAAGCGCTGACGCCAACGTTTGACTTACTATTCATATCAATACTAGACGAATGATCAGCCATAAGAAGTGTAAGTAGGACGGAATTTCCAAAATGCTGTATTAATCTCCATTAAATATTATCTTTAAAGAACATTTCTTCTCGAGAACAAAGCCGGAAAAATTCGTGTAGACGTAGAAAAGCCTGGTGAATGCAAAAGAGCTCTCCGTTTCCTTCTAAAGTTGAAGGTTTTCTTTGTAGACAGAATTTCCAAAATGATGTATTAATCTCGACATCTGAAGAGTTTTTCTCGGTTTACGAGGAAACCGTGCGCTTTATAGTAAAACGGAAGATAGTGCCGTGTTCAGGAAGCTCTTCTACGTAGCTTTCGCTGTAATTTACGTGGATGTGAGCCTTTCAGATTTTTTTAAAAAATTGTCTTACTAGTCCATTGAATTTTTCTCTCTAAAAACCGTTTTCTCGAGAACAAAGCCACAAAAATTCGTTTAGACGTAGAAGAGCCTCATAAATGCAATAATGCTCTCCGTTTCCTTTTAAACTTGAAGGTTTTCTTGGTAGGACAGAATTTCCAAAATGACGTTCTCGACATCTGAAGAGTTTTTCTCAGTTTACGAGGAAACCGTGTATACTGTAAGAATGTATCTTAATATACAAAATACATTCTTAAAAATAACGTAAACATAATTCCGGAAAAGATAGTAAATCTTTCTTGAGCTAAATAAATGATGACCCATTCGATTATTTCTATATTATACAATTACAATAAGTTAGAATAGTGTGACGAAAAAAAATTCAACGCCACATATCTGATGACTAAGTAACTCAGAAATTTTTGTAATAAACGGTTTGACAACGTGGTAATACCCATCGTACTGGGGAGACGTTGCATGCCCTGAGGATCAAGTATCCTTTGAATGATAAGAGGTTGAAAATTTCCAAGGGCCTAAAAGATTCTAAAGTTGTTTAAAAAGCTACGCATTTAAATATTCTGTGGGTTATTTGGTTCCATTCATAACTCCATCGATCCCTCAATAATTTGAATGTTTTATGATTAGTCATACAATGAGTGTGGCGTACACGTTTGAAAATATAGAAATAATGCTTACTCATATCATAACATTTAGTACGTGATACATTAAACTGTACCTTAATAAATTCAGTAATTAATAATTTCGGATTCAATGGTAATTCTAAATTCATACGTACCTAAATCGAGGTCGACGACATCTCCAACCACCGGAACGATTTTCAACAAGTTTTCAGGATATTGTTCTCTTAAGAGGTCAAACAGCTAGAATAAAAAGGTTTATATTATACGTCAGTTTATATGTCTGGCAAAATAGGTTCTGAAACCATGTATATTTTGTACTGTTTATTCGTCTCTTTTGTTCTCTTATGTTCGTCCTATGCCGGTCTGCTACTGATGATATTAATTATCCCCAGAAAATAGTTTCTTTCAAAATATGTACGTTGATATAAATATGCTTATTATGTACACGATTTATTAAGAGAGTATAAAAGTACACAAATTTGCGTTATACAGGGCCCGGCATGACGATTTTCAAAAATCAATTACTCAATTACTGTTATTTTTCAACAAAAGTAATTTTTTATTTTGTCAAGACATTCGTTACAAGATGTAATTCTGTTGTCATATGAAGAACATTAAAAAATAAGAAAATAACGTCATCTAAGTGGCGATTATTTTTTTAATG
The DNA here is from genome assembly GCA_037954035.1 of Rosalia funebris. Lineage (NCBI taxonomy): Eukaryota > Metazoa > Arthropoda > Insecta > Coleoptera > Cerambycidae > Rosalia > Rosalia funebris. Next base: position 10,757,817 of record JAZFAV010000003.1, on the reverse strand, counting down.
TACTCCCGTAAATGAGTAAAAAATATCAGGCCGGCTGGAAGAACTTCAATTTCCTTTGTAATTGCAGCAGAAAATTCGGTAAGGCTACGTGATTTTTCAATTAAATCTCTTGCTTTGAGGCATCTCCACAAGATATAATCGCAGAGCGACAGATCAGGCGATCGTTGAGGCCACTCGATATCGCCTCGCAGGGAAATGAGGCGCCCAGGAAAATGGTGCCTCAAGGAGACCATAGTCTCCCTGGATGTGTGGCAAGTAGCCCCGTTTCATTTAAAATAAATGGATGTGGGGATGTGGATGTGGATGGAGATCGAAATTAGGACGAGGATGGAGTGGGAAATGGTAATGGTAATGGGAATGAGAATGGCAATAGGAATGGGAATGGGAATGGAAATGGGAATAGGAATGGGAATGGAAATAGAAAAATGGACCCTCCCCCATTTTCTCCTTTTTTTCAAGGAAACTCGGTGATGAAAACTAGAAATAGTTTCTTTTCGGCTTCATTGACTATCTATCAATCCATCTTAATCTGCTCAAGAAAGTGCCTTAATAATGTGCAAACAATTTTTATCTAATTTCACAAATAACTCAGTTATCAACATATATAGAAAATGAAGGAGAAAATAATTTTGATTTATATCTCGAAAGCCAAAAGAGATATACAATTATAGTTTTCATCTCTGAATTTCTTTCAAAAAAAAAAAATACATCGGGAATGTGGGAATTTACTTTTCCATACTTCATATAGTTAACAATATTTCCTACATAAAACATGGAAATTTTCCCACCCGGTACATGTTATTAAAATTAAATCATGCTATTTAAATTGCATGCAAATTAACTACATGAATTATATTTTTAAATAGTCATTATGCGGTCTTTTAATTTGTATAACTTTTGCCTATAATATACCATAAAATTAACATAGAAAAATGTCATTTACGCAAAAAAAATCCTTACACACCAAAAAATACTGAAAAGGAAACGAAACAAAGGGTTGGTTGTATCAAAATAGAAGATCCTGTACATGTATACTTGCATACCTGTAACTTTGTGATGGCCTGTATCCTCTCTTCTGGACTTTTTCCCTTTTTAGGTCTGATAAGCAGGTATATCTTGCCAATGTCCGGGCAAGACCTTAATAATTTCTCTATAAGCACTTTACCAATGAATCCGGTTCCACCCGTGACGAACACATTCTTACCGGAAAAATATTCCGGAATAGTCGGTATGACTTCCTCGGTCATTATTGTTAGTCTGTCTTATTGTTGGACAGCAAATACAAGGTATACAATCAATCTGATCCCTACGACGCCTGAGACTTAACTGTGTTTGAATATTATCACGTTCATTAACATATTTCAATGAATATTCTCTTACAAATATTAACCTTTCGTCGGTTTCGGTAAGTCAACTTGCATAAATTATATCTTTTAAAGGCATGTGCCAGCACAGGCACCATAATACACATTTATAAATCCTATTCAATAAAAATAATGACTATGTATTAAAATGGTTAAATTGTATAGATATGAAACGGTCGTTGACGTTATTTATTTTAATTATTAAAGGTAGTTGAAGTTTTTTAAATAAAAAAATGACATCAGGATTTCAGTGACTACAGAATTTCAGTTGGCCTAATATTTAGGCAATAAAGTTACTAAGTATATTTTGAATTTATTTCACGTCATGTGGATGTGGACACTGGATGTGGATATATACCGCGATATCAAAAATTATCTTGATGACAAATAATCGTGGACTTGTCATAACATACATGTCATCATTTTTTGCTTATCAAAATTTGTCAAAAGGGTTTCAGCTTACGTTCTATTGTAATAGGACAGCAGCAGTTTCAACAGCAACAACAGTTCAGCAGTTTTTTAATTATAGCTTTCACTAAACTGCATAATTTTTTTTATGATTGAATCATATTTTCGAATTTGTGTGGTAATTAATGGAACTTGGGAATATAGTATTGTTTATGTTGGACAATTTTCGAGTACGCTTCCTAGGCTTAGCAGTAATAGCAAAGGATTTTTATGGGTGCCCTACACATTGATGTTGGTGTGTTTCGGAAAACTTGCTCTGTGACTCATAAGAAAGTACTGGTAGACCAACCGTTCATATCGTTCATATAGAAAAAGTGGTTCATAATTAACGTTGTGGAAAATGTGCTGTGCGCCATAGACGTACGAATCGTAACAAGGGTAATAAAATAATAATACAAAGTAATTAGTAACAAACGCACTAAGCTGTTACAAGTAAATATAACACTACACCCCGAACGCCATACGAATGGCGTTATTGCAATCACTTGTGCAGTACAACAAATTATCCATCCATGTAGTGGCCGCGGAGCATAGCGCTGCACTTTTATACCCCCTGTCGGGTAACTGACCTGAATGCCCATCGAATTCTCATAATCATCAGAACGTGGGTTCGATTCCAATGTCAGATGACTGGGTTAATGTGAGTCAGTGATTGTCTCTGAATATACGTCCACATCCGTACTTTAAAAAATGTTCTCACGTTAAATTGTTGTATTAACTCTAGTGACATTATTTCGACACATGGAATTAGTTAATTGACTACAATTTGAAAAACATATTTTCCATGCGAAGATGTTAAAAACAGACGACAAAATGTTTTCCCATAACTGACAGTGTGGACCTATGTAACAATGTTGTATAAAAATAAAGTGCTTATTGTATATTATTAATATATGTATATGCAACTAGTATTGCAGCGATTGAATCAAGAAGAGTAGTATAGGGGGGTCGGTATCCTTATTCCTGTAATGTACGTAATAAACCACCAATTGACAGACACCTTTGGTAACTATTTACAATTGACAAACCCTTGAAAATGCTTACCAAATATTTATTATCCCCTATTTTCGAGGGCGCTGCAAACGAACCTTCAGCTTCATTCGCTCGGACACAGTTTTCGAGAAAATGAATTTTCCACTTTTCCGCACGAGATGTTACTTTTTCTTATCAAATAACTTTCACTTAATACTACGTAGATAGCTAATATTGATACGAGTAGATGCTACAGTATCTCCTTTATACATATTATATATTAAACTGTGATAAAACCTATTATTCATTACGATGTTCTTAATTTACTTCAAATGTTTACAATTCACATGCAGTTGTTGTCGTAAATTTGTAATCGTGCGCCCTCTATGAAACCATACGTGAATCAACACACTGCGACGTACTGGTCAGTGCATGGAAATTGTAAACATTTGATGTAAATTAAGAAAATCGTAATAAATAGATTTCTGACGGTTTAATTTATGACATGTATAAAGGAAGTGTTGTAGCATCTACTCGTATTAATATTAGCTATCTACCTAGCGTGATCTGAAAGTTATATAATAAGAAAAAGTGGCATGTCGTGCGGAAAAGTGGAAAATTCATTTTCTCGAAAACTGTGTCCGAGCGGATGAAACTGAAGCCAGATTCGTCTCCAGCACCAGAAAATAGGGGGTAAGAAATATTTGGTGAGCATTTTCAAGGGTTTGTCAATGTAAATAATTGCAGCTTTTTATTATGCTGAAATTTTCCAACAAATAAAACCTGTAATACTACAGTTCAATCCTGCCGAGACTTCAGCTATTAAGGATAGCCAGACACAATTTCTAGATATGTCCATTGAAACTGATTTAAAAACTATTCATAACAACTATAAGTAAATTCACTGCTACACGCTATAGATGATATAAAACATGAGCGCGTCAAACAAAAGTTCGGAAGTGTGTTGGAGAAAGACACCGATTTTGACAGATTAAGACAAGTTTGTGATGAGACTGCTAATAGTGATAGTGCATCTACACATCTGTTAAATGAGTGCAAAGAGTATTTTACGTATGCCTGTATTACATCAGTAGATGTCGAGTGGTCGTTCTCCAAATATAAAAACATATTTTCACCATAGCGAACATAATTTTCTGAGACAAATATCGAAACATACCTGATGTTACAAAGTATGTACGGATCGTTTCCAGTTCGTGGTGATCATGATGATGATGATGCTAGTTTATCGAGCACATATATATTTTTTAAAGCATCCTGATTCTAATAACACCACAATTTTGGGGAACAATTTTGTTGTTATTCGCTTTGCAAGAGGTTTTTTTAACTTATTTAATAATACTTTCATTCATCGCTGATTTCACATCTAAAACTGTTTATTTTTTTTTGCTATATACTCTAGTTTTTATGCGATTTGATGTTGAATATACAGCGTATCATATTAAGTTAATATAACCCTATGATGCACCACCTATCCTATAACATCTGCCATTTTTTTATGCCAGGTATTGTGCCCCTAGGTATGCTCCGTTTGTTTGTTAACATACTTTTTGTACTAACAGTTTAAATAGGAAATAGTTCCATTCAGAAATAAAAATTTTATTCGTACTCCACTTTTCTTCAACACGAGCATCCGAGGCATGGTCCATCATTAGAAAGGTCTCTGTTTGTTTATAGACAAGTACAGCTTGTCAAGAATAGGAACAAGTCTCAAAACTGCGATATAGGCTCGCCCACGAGATGAGCAGTAAATACTCTGGTCTTTACCCACTCGAATTGAGACCTTTGCAGAGTGAATATCGATGAATATATATTGAATGTGAATGTATACAGAGTTCGATCTGGCCGCGTGTGAAGTGCATCCTTGTCCCCCCGAATGCTGTCTCACTCTTTCTTTTACGCATCACAGATAATCTCACACTTTTTCCTATTCTTGACAAGCAGCAATTTGTATTTAACGGGCCTTAAATACATACCCTTGCCAGTGACAAAGACTCTGTCAGTAAGGTGAGTGACAAAGAGAAAATAGCGTGGCTATCGTTCGTGGTACTTATAGAAAAATTCCTTGGCAACAAAAAAACTCCTAATAATGAGGTCCCATTAAGACCTGTTAACGATCAAAGAACGCTACCAAGTGTGTTGAGACAAGCACATAATGGTAGCCTACTGTTGAGATACCAAATGAGATTGCCCTGAGAAGGTCTACAGGCGCAAGAGCTACAAACGTAAATTTTTGCTCGAATAGGACTACCTAAATTTTCATCCATATCAGTTGTTACAAATCACCTACTCTGTATCGCATTTATGTTAAAATATATATATGAATTTAAAGTAAAAATCGTTTGTACTTACCCATCTTTGAATACATGTATTTTATGTTGCGCAACTGATTTTTTTTGCCATCATGTATACGACAGTATACGAAACGTCGAATTTCGCGAAAATGAAAATGCCGAATTGCAAAAAATCTAGAGAGCTTACAGAGCAAAAATATCTACAGATTCGAACTCAGCTCATTTTAGGTAAATTAGGTAACAATAAATGCTGGAGTAAATGCAACAGAATTTTTGTTCCCCAGTGTAATAATTCCTTTTATATATATATATATATATATATATATATATATATATATATATATATATATATATATATAAAAGGAATTATATATATATATATATATATATATATATATATATATATATATATATATATATATATATATAACAGTATTTGTAAAAACACACTGTATTGGTTTTAAAACTTTCGGGTTGATATCAATTATCAATTTACTAGGATGAATACAAACTCCTCGATATTTGTATCATACATTAAGTCAATTGAGACAGGAGTTCCACAAGGTTTTGTACTGAGACCACTTCTATTTGATATTTTTTTCGGCAGGTATTTCAACACTTCCCTTAAAAATAGAGAAAATAGCGTGGCTATCGTTCGTGGTAGTTATAGAAAAATTCCTTGGCAACAAAAAAACTCCTAATAATGAGGTTCTAGTTATTAAAACTGCTCTTGGCTTTTTGAAATTTTGGTTGCTATATGAGAGTCAAGCACCATTTCCTGTATAGTCACCTATATCATTTCCAAGAGGGCCTTGGCGCTATAAGTTACGATCAAGGGAAGTGCTCCCATTAAGACCTGTTAACGATCAAAGAACGCTACCAAGTGTGTTGAGACAAGCACATAATGGTAGACTACTGTTGAGGTACCAAATGAGATTACCCTGAGAAGGTCTACAGGCGCAAGAGCTACAAACGTAAATTTTTGCTCGAATAGGACTACCTAAATTTTCATCCATATCAGTTGTTACAAATCACCTACTCTGTATCGCATTTATGTTAAAATATATATATGAATTTAAAGTAAAAATCGTTTGTACTTACCCATATTTGAATACATGTATTTTATGTTGCGCAACTGATTTTTTTTACCATCATGTATACGACAGTATACGAAATGTCGAATTTCGCGAAAATGAAAATGCCGAATTGCAAAAAATCTAGAGAGCTTACAGAGCAAAACTATCTACAGATTCGAACTCAGCTCATTTTAGGTAAATTAGGTAACAATAAATGCTGGAGTAAATGCAACAGAATTTTTGTTCCCCAGTGTAATAATTCCTTTTATATATATATATATATATATATATATATATATATATATATATATATATATATATATATATATATATATATATATATATTTTTTTTTTTTTTTTTTGTCAGAAAAAAGAAAGTATCGTGATTGTCATTAAGAGGCTCGAGATATTCAAACTTTGATAACAATTATTATATCAGCACTACCTCAAAAGTTGTGTGAGTTAAGGTGCTAGAAATTATCAAAATCAATCGATAAATCAAAAAAGTTAAACAAAAATCTTAAACTTAAAGGCCATTATTTCAGTCAAGGAGAAATCTGTATATGGACTTATAATCTTATTTTCATCTGACGTATACGCCCTAGAGAGATTATTCATAGTGAGACACCCTGTATATGATTTACAACCATTTTTATGGGGAAAATATATATTTACTGACTTCATCCAATAAAATGGCGATATATTAATATGTTAAAATAATAAGTGTATTGAAATTATATTTTATTTACAAAATATGAGGACCAATTGCAGAAAAACTATTGTACATATTGATACCCCGAAATACCCATTATTTTTATCGACGATTTGAACAAAAATTGTTCAACGTCTCGCTACTTGGGTGTGGCAAAGTGACGTCGACGGACAGGAGTCAAAGGTCGTGAGAATACGGGGTATAATATTCAGTAGAATAATGCATCATACGTATAGTACACCTTACGAACAATAATGACCGCCATTTTATATGCTGCCACAGTCCATATGTAATACCATAAGCCGTTGAAAACTTGGGCAATCAACCACATCCTAAAACAAATAAAAATAAAAAACAGGCACACATGTATGTATGTCAGTTAACATGTATCTTATACATTTACATACGTTTATTTAACATCTTAACCTTCCGTTGCCGTCGGGCGCAGTCTGAATCCGAACACATTCGGGCGCAATGCATCTGAGAGATCCCATATCAAATCTTACACAATTTAGATTTTAATGAGGTGGAGACTCAATTAGACGCTTACTTTAATTAATACGATACAATAATAAATATTTCACACAAGTTTTTCATCGCAATAATTATATTTACTTAAAGAAACTCATTTCATGTTGTCAAACGATAAATTTGGAATATTTATATAGGACAACCAGGTATTGACAAGTTTTTTTCTGATTTAAGGACAAAACACACAAATTAGTATTGAACAATATTTTGAATACAGATAACAGATCATCTATTTTTTTTTTACGTAAAAGTCATAGAGTTATATATAAAAAAATATTGGACGTGAATTACAAAGAAAAGTTATAAGTAAGTTTCTATTTTAAGTGTAAGGAATTATAAAACCTATTCATTATTTTAGCATGTTCGAAACAAAAATAAACGTCACATTGTTGGTCGATATTTAGTATAAACCACTAATTTAACACCCAAATTTGTTAATTTTGAATAATAATACCATAAATAGCCAGAATAAGTAAGTGTAGAGATCCTAATAAAATATAATTAATTTAAATAATAAAATAAATCTAACAAAATATAAAAATGAAAATAATGACGCAATCAGGCGCAATGTATCTGACAAATCCGGGCCTTTATAAGGCCAGGGAATGTACTTAAAAAAAATCGACACCACATCGAGAAGAGTGTTTTGGATCTAGGAAGGTATGAGGGAGTTCGAGTTAATATTCGTAATACACACGAAAGGGCAAAGAAAAAAGTGACTGCCAAATCTAACAGATCGGCTGCGCCTGAAGGAAGGTTAAATGATAAGGGTTGCCAAATTATATATCAGTATATGGTAGATGATAGAATGGGAAGGCGATTATTTATATAGAGTGTCTCAGTTGGAACTATAGGATTTGAATTGCGCGCCATTTGTGTTCGATCAAAGATATAGCGTCAAAGATAGAGCGTTAACGTCGTATGATTTGTAAATGACAGTCGTTAAATATTGACGCCCTATTTTTGACAGATCACAAATGGCGCGCAATTCAAATCCTATAGTTTCAACTGAGACACCCTATACAATTCTTGTTGCCTGCACTGTTGAAAATCTGCCTGAGTAATACTTTACCACGTTTAATCTCGCGTAAATAGTGTACAATTTTTGATATAAAACCTAACACTAGTGGAATATTTTGCACCCACTGCATTTTATACATTTTAGGTATAAAACTAATATAAATATACCACGATGTAGTATACCCAACTCAGCCTGGGGCAGATCATAATTCCTGCAATGCAACTATTTACAGTACGCATGTATGTAGCCTTCACGTTGATATTGTTAAAACGTGAGGCATGTCAATGAGCTCAGTCATTTTCGTGTTCCATTCCTTCATCTATGATACATACATATCCACCAACTGTGCGAATGAAACAATATTATCTTCATGTTTATCCGGACTTTAATAAAATTTATTCCTATGAGGATGTACGCGACCAGTATGTAATTCATTTAGTTAGGAAAATTGAATATAAATTTTTCAATATATTGGAATAATTCCCACAAATCTATCATTTTGAAAAGCCTTTAGTAACTCTACTCTGCTTATTAATGTAACTGATGAAATCCTACGAGCCATCGACCGAGTTCACACGTTACATCTTTCCTGGATATGAGTAAAACACTTGATTCTTTAAATATTAGTTGGTTGATAGCCAAATTACAGTATTTGTAAAAACACACTGTATTGGTTTTAAAACTTTCGGGTTGATATCAATTATCAATTTACTAGGATGAATACAAACTCCTCGATATTTGTATCATACATTAAGTCAATTGAGACAGGAGTTCCACAAGGTTTTGTACTGAGACCACTTCTATTTGATATTTTTTTCGGCAAGTATTTCAACACTTCCCTTAAAATGCAAACTACATAATATGTACGTTGATGATATACATACACCTCCTCTATAGTTTTTTAACTTCTGATTCGTACACGGCTTCTCAAATAAATAACGGTTTAAAAACTATTTTTCATTGAACGCACATTCATTATACCTATATACCAATAAAAGTCAAAATATCGTTTTTAGTACACTACTAACTTCATTAAATATTAAAATTCATGACAAAGTAATCGATTCAACTATTGTAAGAAACCTCGGGGTTTCGTTTGATTTTACATTGATATTTTCTGGTCATATCAATAGCACATTTACGAAAGCATTTTCTCCTTAAAACAGCTGTATTCTTTTAAAAAATATATAGACGAATATTAAAATTTTACTTAGCAAAGTCATGGTTTTATCTCATTTGCATTATGCAGATATTGTGTTTGGATCCCGCCTGATACAGGAGGATAAGAATCATTTACAGAAAATTCAGAATTCCTGTGTAAGATATTTTATTTCCATACCACCATTTTTTATAAGTGGTTTGTTCCTTTCGCTGAAAGATAAACGCTGCGAAAATAAGTGTGCAGCGTGTGTACCTCGTTCTGATGTGGCTGCTCTAAGTAAGTACTATCAAAATAAAACACTAGCTTAAAATTCCACTTTCTGTATGCCAAAAAAAATATCGCGATTAGTGAAAGACAGATTAGTGTAAAGCAGTAATCGACAGGATACGGAATATCAACATCAATTGCGCTAGCTGTATTCGCCCTAAACCTGACAATTCATTGACCCAGTTCAGTAGCGATCTGTCGTAGGGGACATTGCTGGTTACTCCAAGAGTAACCAGCAAGATCTCCAGGCTTAAAGTCTCTTGATTGCATTGTGATGTGGAGGAACGAATTACTCCTCGTCAAGAATAGGAACAAGTCTCAAAACTGCTATATCGGACCACTCACGAGGCGTGCAGTAAATAGCATAGTCTTTACTCATTGAGACCTTTTCAGAGTGAATATCGAGTGCACACAATGTACACAAAGCTCGATCTAGCCGCGCGTAAAGTGCATCCTTTTCCCACCAAATGCTGCCTCACTCTTCCTTCTATACATACATGAGAATGTCACACTTTTTCCTATGCTTAACTAGCTTTTGCGTGTAAAATTTTGGAACAATTGATGTTTCTTTTTGTTTTCATTTAAGAGATAATGTGACGACAAGATTAAAGGAAAATGTACCGTACCTTCTGCCATTAATTTTTGTATTCGGAGATTCGGTTTCCTTCAATAAGTACTTCTTTCCTGCAAGGGAGGCAGCTGCAAAGTACTTGTAAGGGTCTGCAAGCTCATGGTCCTTCAGAAATGAAAACTCCTCTTGATCGCAGGGCAGAAGTAGCTTCTCCAAAGCGCTCGACTTTTCGTTCAGGAACACCCAGTCGTGAAATAGATAGTACCGCAAGGCCGCATCGGCGACAAATATTTTCCTTTGGATTTTTACCAAGCTGAAGATTAAGTGACAGGTTAAAATAAAAATTAAAATGATATTATTATAGTTGATTATAATTAATATTCCACGAACACCGAAAGATTTCACGTTTCTCGACGCGCGCTTCACAAACCAAGCTGGCATCATCGACAGATGATTAAAAATGAACGAGTTTTAATCATCTTCCGATAATGCCAACTTGATTGGTGAAATGTATGCCAAGAAACTTGTAATCCTTTGGTGTTCGTGGAGAACAGGTCTCCTGTTTTTGTTGCTGCATCGAATGTTCCAGCCCCTTCACAAGAATACATTTAATATAAACTCGTGGACAAAATTAAGGCATCAGTGAAACTTCACATTATTGCCTTATTTTTGTCAAGATGTCAATCATAGTTCCTAGGTGATATTACAATTAAATGACCAACTAATATTTAACAAATTAAAATGGTATTATCGGGAAAACATCAACTAATAATAGAAAGGAAAAATACTGTCAAGTGCAATGAAAACGGTGTTAATGAGAAACAATGGAAAAAAATTGGTTACTATTCAGTAACGGTAGACCCTCCCATAGTTCTTATCACTGCTTACATTCGTCTCTTCATGCTATTCAATGGATCAAGTGGTGAATGGTTGAGGACTTTCCTCATTAGCAGAAAGGAATGACGACACTACCGTCGACACAGTACTTACAGAGGAGGAAAGTCTTCCTGCCAAAGAACGTGCTCAGCGTGATGCGAATGAGGAAAGTCCTCAAAACGTATGTAAACTTGCAAGTAACGTCGTAAGTACTTTACCAGGTAGGAAGGATGACACTACCATCGACTAAGTACTTACGAAGGAAGAAAGTCTTACTGCCAAAGAACGTGCTCAACGGGACGCGAATGAGGGAAGTCCTCAAAACGTATGTAAACTTGCAAGTAACGTCGTAAGTACTTTACCAGGTAGGAATGACAACACTACCGTCGACGAAGTACTTACAGAGGAAGAAAGTCTTCCTGCCAAAGAACGTGCTCAACGTGACGCGAATGAGGAAAGTCCTCAAAACGTACGTAAACTTGCAAGTAACGTCGTAAGTACTTTACCAGGTAGGAATGACAACACTGCCGTCGACGAAGTACTTACGGATGAAGAAAGTCTTCCTGCCAAAGACCGTGCTCAACGTGACGCGAATGAGGAAAGTCCTTAAAAAGGTATGTAAACTTGCAAGTAACGTCGTAAGTACTTTACCAGGTAGGAATAACAACACTACCGTCGACGAAGTACTTACAGAGGAAGAAAGTCTTCCTGCCAAAGAACGTGCTCAACGTGATGCGAATGAGAAAAGTCCTCAAAACGTATGTAAACTTGCAAGTAACGTCGTAAGTACTTTATCAGGTAGGAATGACGAAACTACCGTCGACGAAGTACTTACGGAGGAAGAAAGTCTTCCTGCCAAACGTGCAATTAAGGATTGCAAATGGCAAAGTTCCCAACAAGCTGTACGAATAAGACAGTTGCGCGAGGAAGTCAAAACACGTATAAAACGCAAACAATGCCCAGAAAAATTAAGATATGATCGCAAACGTGCGAAATCAAAAATCTACTCTGTAGGGGATTACGTAATGGTCGACGTGAACGCGCTAGTAACGATGGAGCTAGTTGTAAGCTCTTTCCCAAATACGATGGACCATTTGTCGTCACCAAGACATTAAATCATGATCGAGTGGTAATTATGGATATAAAGGGAAATTTTCCAAGGAGGACTACGAGTGTTTACACGGGTGTGTATGCATCAGAAAAGATACTGCCAACACTGATGATAGCCTGACGGAAGTAGAGTGAAATGTCTAGTGTCAGTGTAATAAGGCCTTTCTTGTATGTGCGTTGGTGAAACCATAATGTCGATGCCTGTTATGTACGAGCAATCATACTTGATTTGTTTGTTTTATTTCTATTGTTCTTTCTTATGTTTGTTAGTAAGCTAAACAATATGAATTGATTTATGTATAGGGATCCCGCTTATATAACTAAATAGTTAATGGACTCTTTTCTCGGGACGAGAAAATAATCAGGTTGGCCGAACTGTTAGCGCCCTGCGTATAAAAGTTCCGAGATTAGATGACTATGATGTCATGTTTCTTATGTGTATTTCTGATTTAGCTATATGAATGTTTATGTTATTGTATTTTGAATGGAACGATTGAGAAGGGCGAGGCAGTTAACTTTGTATCGCGGACAGAACAGCTCGAAAGGCAATAAATAGTATTTTAAGTGTAACGTGGCCGAGTTTTATTTTTTACATCCCCCTGAGAGCTTTCATATACCTACAAAAAGAAACCATAACAATAGTAATTATGCTTAATATTCAGTTTCATAAAACAGGTTTTTACCATTTCCTGGAAAGCGAAATAAAGCAACCATGCTATATACATAAGTAATTAAAGCGTATATTCTTTCAAATAAGATATTCATATTCCATTTGTTTTTTAATTCGATCTCTATATTAATAGAGACTGTCCTTCGCTCTTGAGTAGGTGGAACTTACACCAGGATACTACTAACAATAAGACATACTTACGCCGTCGTATCGGTTTATATACTTACAAAGGCTTCTGCCACAACAATATTAACACTGCATCCAAAAATAGGGCCGGTAACAATTGATAAAATATCATCCTAAAGTAGTGGTAGTACTTGCATTTCGTTATAGACAAGTTCGGGTACCACAACATGGTATTGGAAGGAGAGTCCCAACAAAGTGAGTTGCCTATATGGAGTACCTCACCCATAGTGGCTTGTTTCATTCTATTATTAGCACCGTTATATACGCTCACTTTATATTTCTCGTCCTTGCTAAAAAAAAATACACCCGGATTATTAAATCTACGCTATTAAATCGTTATGAAAATCTAAATATCTATAGTAAATATAATCGTAAACTAGACAGGTTTAACTTTAGTTACGCTACGTCAATGGCAGACGTACCTGATGACGTAATTTAAACCGATGACTATGACCTGATATTGACTATGACCTGATTTATGTATGCTCATAATCATTTTATATTTTTGTTAGATATGGTTCTCTACAAGAGGCCGTGCACCCATTGCTGCTTTGTGATCAATGATCTCCTTCGTATACTAAACGAATATGGCTTCCAAGCCACATTGGTTTATGAGGGTTATGCAGATGATGTATTCATCCTGATTAGAAGAATACATCTGGAAACGCTTATGGGGCTAGCTGAAGCGAGTCTGTCACTGGTTAAACAATGGTGCGAGGGTACAGGATTGCCGATCGACTCGGAGAAGACTGTTGTGACAGTTTTCACTAGGAAGTTAAGAGATAAGGTTGGCCCTGCCAGGAGGCCGAGTTTCTTAAGTAAATCGACTCGACTGGAAGTTGCCGGCTCGGTGAGATATCTAGGTATTACAGAAGATGCTAAACTGACTTAGAAAGAGCACCTCCAAGAGAAACTGAAGAAGTCTTATTCGACTTGAACTTGAAATTCTGGATGTGCAGGAGAGCATTCAGCGCCGCTTGAGGACTGATACCAGCTGGATGATTTCTTCGTTGACTGTTATATGCGGCAGTGGTGTGGTGGTCCAGGGCCCGACTGGTATTGGCCAGGAAGATACTGGACATGAAGTCCATGCATTGATGTGCAGGAGAGCATTCAGCGCCGCTTGAGGACTGATACCAGCTGGATGATTTCTTCGTTGACTGTTATATGCGGCAGTGGTATGGTGGCCCAGGGCCCGACTGGTATTGGCCAGGAAGATACTGGACATGAAGTCCATGCATTGATGTGCAGGAGAGCATTCAGCGCCGCTTGAGGACTGATACCAGCTGGATGATTTCTTCGTTGACTGTTATATGCGGCAGTGGTATGGTGGCCCAGGGCCCGACTGGTATTGGCCAGGAAGATACTGGACATGAAGTCCATGCATTGATGTGCAGGAGAGCATTCAGCGCCGCTTGACGACTGATACCAGCTGGATGATTTCTTCGTTGACTGTTATATGCGGCAGTGGTGTTGTGGTCCAGGGCCCGACTGGTATTAGCCAAGAAGGAACTGGACAAAGTCCATGCATTGGTATTAAAGGAAATGATGGAGGCATGAGGCCCACATCATGAGGTCTACACCAATGACAGCGTTGGAGATCTTACTGTCTTCTCTCAGTTAGACCTGGAGATCATTGCCGAGGCTGTGGAAGCGGCCTATAAGAGTGACAGCCAGGATGAATTGGGGAGGCAAGGTAAGCATACTCGTTTCCCCAAATGAGACCTGAATCGGCCTATCTTCTTGATGTCGCCGGATAAGATGAAAATATCCTACAATTTTCAATATAGGTTTTAAGATGATTAGACCTAGTAGAGAGAACTCGACGGCATGGTTTCTCTGGCCAGGTACATCTAATTCAAATTAAACAAGTATTTCCAGTATATCTCTAGTTTACGCAACGGCATCTCGGCTGCCGTGAAGTTACTTGAGTATAACGGATGCCGCACTCGCTTTGGGCAGCTTGAAAGATAATATAAGATAACAAAATATAAGACAATATTAAAAGGTGTTACAATAAGAGCGTCATGATTGGATAGATCAATAATTGTGACAGGTCGATAGGAGACAGTTGGAGTTCGTAAACATGGAGTTTGATAGTGTCACTTTCCTGCTCGTGTCATCTTCCATTTTGGTGACCAGAATTGGCCGCCACGATTTTGTGATTTAACACCTATAAACTTTTTCTTTGAGGTTTTTTAAGGTCTCAGGTTTACGCAAATAAGTCCACGACCAGCCAAATATTGAAATCGAACGCTGTATCAACGAAATACAGTCACATTTATGCAATTAAGCCTTACTGTCTTTTTTACAATTTCTAAATATATAAGAATGTTATGTCTTTATAATCATCACAGAGTTAATTTTTGATTTCACCTCAGATAAGCATCGAACTATTTCATTTATTTTCAGTAAACGGGCTGTACTTTTTATTTCATATATAATGACAGATCACAAGATAGGGGATGTCATTTAAATTGCTAAAGTGAGGATGGCTTGGGATGAAAGGATTTAACAAAACTGACAGTGATTTTAAGGATCTCTTTCGAAGACTAAATCGACGTGTTTTTCTCACTGTTCCGATAGGAACAGACCAACTGAACTGATTATTACTGAGAATTATTCAAATATCACAGCATTACTAAACCCAGATATGCAAAATTACTTACTCTTCTAATGCCTTCTTCCACGTAGCTACAATAGTTCCTCTAACGATTATATCGCAAGGTACGTAGTCTGCTATGACATCTGGTTCGGCATAAACCGATCTCATGACGCCTTTTCCAGTAGCTAACAGGATGGCCACAGGACCATTTAAGTTGTCAATCCATCCGGTGAACGGTTCAACCATGGTACTAATTACTGCAACACAAATATTTGTTTATTATTCGAAGGTTCTAATTACATTAGTCACATTGGTGTTAAGTGTTGTAACAACCGAATGAGCCGTGAATAGAGCCGCTCGATATTGTCATCGGGGCATTGCAGCCGTATAGGGGCGCACACGGGGGGACGGTGAGTATGTGAATCAGCGTCTCCGCTCCATCTATCGACTTCTTAGTCTCATCTATTTCGTGATGCACTGTGTATTGTGACATGAATGTTGTGCGTTACAAAGTACTAATTCATTATGTTGAATTTACGTAGGGCTACAAAACAACTAATTTTGTGAGGATTTAGTGAAGATTCAAACACAAATAAGCGGATTATCAGTGCTTGACATTTATATAGTTTGAGAACTGACGTAACCTGAAAATCACATGAATGCATCATTAAATTATTAACAAACCACTGCCACTGTGTAAGATGTCTAACGTGGTCTACAAAAAAAAAAAAAAGGTTGGGTACAATATTGTATTGTATATGGATGCATTGTCCAAATTCGGCATTCAAATGAATAGTTGAATGAATAGAATCTAGCAGCGCCTCTTTTGTGAGTAATGAAGTCAGTTTTGCGAAATACACTATCGCATGTTTTAAGACATAAAAATATTTCATGTAAAATGCTTTATCTCAGTTATTTCTTCCATTCACAACAAAAATAGATCATTAATAAATCTGCCTGAAACTTATAAATTTATAATCCATAATTTTTAGAAAATAAACAAAATAATAGTCCAAAGAACACGTTATTAATGATCAACAGTAGATCAACTAAAAAATAAAGCTTCTAGAAAAGCTCTAAATAAAAATAACATTGCTATATGCTATAGAGGAAAAATAAAACATACACCCACAGAAAAACTATGCAAATATCAGCTGCAGTTTTTTTAAGGAAGTCCTCATAGAGATCTACCTTTTAACAACATAGACGATATCTCACTATCTAGTCCTCTGTTTCTAACCATAGATCACATTTAGAGCTAAATATAATAGACTACTGATGATTTAAATGGTATATTTTACTCCTACTCCATGACGGTGGAAAGCTGACTTTAAATATAGCTACCAACAGGTCTAACTTTAATTTTAATCGGGATGTCATTGATAAATGTCTATATGAATATTAAATACCATGTGTCTCATTTAAAATGAACACACCTGGATATTTTCGTTATTTTTTTAAATCCAGATTTGAGCCCTATGGCAAAATTGCAGCCCTATATAAGGCATACATTTCGAGACAACCAACTTAAATTTAAATAACAAATTAAGACGATAGCCTCCCGAAATGGGGCCCATTATTGATATTTTGCTTCGCGTTGAAGTTATCGAAAAAATTTATTAGAAAAAGTTGTTCAGAATCTTCAGAAGTTTGAGCCTCAACACCAAATGCACACACGGCTGCAATTTTGGTTTTCAATTTAATAAAATGAAAATAAAAACTATGATTAAAATAAATGTCAATCTAACAAAACTTTGAGATATATTGTGTCAAGTTCTAGTTCACACTCACAAAATGGATCTGCATTTAAAGGAAAAATTGAAATAATAAGGGTATTCGGTGATGGGGCTCGCAGTAGCAGAGAAGTAGCCCCAGAATTTAACCGAAGACATCCTTTACAAGTGGTTATTAGTCATTGAACTACAGCCGCCATAAATGCCCTTTTCAATTAAACTGGCAGTGTTATTAAAAGGTATCGAAATGATCAACCTCGTCGTATACATCCGGATCCTGAAGATAACTTAATTTTAGTAGAATATTAAGCGAATCCAAGAATGAGTCTACGAGATTTAAAGTCTCAACTGAATATCGACAAGGAGATAATTAGAAGATCAGTCGCCACACATTTTTACATACTTTGTAAGAAGGCGATGAATATAAAAGGTTAGAATATTGCTATTGGGGCCATTTTTAGACGATCGGAATTTTCTATTTACCCATGAGACTACATTTACCACTAAATGAGTGGTATTTTCTCAAACTGTAGATACTGGGCTTATTATATTCAGAGAAAGTTAACATATGCTGTGGAATTTTAGGAGACAGAATAATTGGTCTAATTCTCTTTAATAACTTGATTAAAGTTTTTTATTCAAATTTAATAATTTGAATAAAACCGATTGACGCTTTAATATGTTGTTTTTTATTTATTTCAATTACCAAAAATTAATTATTTGTTTTCTTTTCTCTTAAAATATATTTTTTGTCGAATCGATATTTCCATTCCATAATTGTTTTTTTGTTCTTTCCATGGCATCCTTTTAAATTGAAAACCAAAATTGTAACCGTGTGTGGCCTTCGCGGAATAATATAGAAAAAATTTTAAATTCGTATGAACCTCATTTGGAGGGCTTCCATTGTCTCAGTTTTATACTTAAATTTAAGTTGGTTGTCTCGAAATGTACGTTTTATATAGGACTAGAAGTGTGCCGTGGATTTAAAAAAATTAGCCAAATATCCGGGTGTTTTCATTTTAAATGAGACGCGTGGTATAAATTACTTTAATATCAAAATAATGGAGTATCTAATAGCCAAAATTCAATTACCTACCATAATAATTAAAAAAGTTATATTCTGTAACTTTCAGAGACCATGGGTAGGAAGTAGGAATAGTAGTAGATTATGGCAAACTTTCATTCAAACACTCATCTGAAACACCGTCTTTTTAACAAAATTTACATTGTTCTCCTTTAGCCGTGTTTTGCAAAGAAATGTATAGCAAAATATAGAAATATAGCAAAATATTGGGTTGTCCAAAAAGTTTGGTTTTTCCGAGTTAACTACTTACGTCACGGCCTATGATGTCATGAGCACAGCTGCAGCCTTGAAGCCTTTCTTCCTATTTATCTCCTATATTTAACTGTTGTTTATTGCCGTTATACTTGTGAACTTGTTTTATTATTGTTGTGTGTGAGGTTAATTGAAAATGAGTAAAACCGAGCATTTTAGGCACGTGACGGTTTTCTATTTTAAAAAAGGCAAAAGAGCCGCTGAAACTTGACGCAAATTGTGTTCTATGTACGGCAAAAATGTTATTCAAAATCGAACATGTCAAAAGTGGTTCAAGAGATTTCGATCTGGCGATTTTTCCCTCACCGACGCCCCAAGGTCAGGTCGATCTAAAGAGGATCAACTAATATTTGCCAATAACGAGGAAGTCAGAAATCGTTTAAAAGCGTGTTTTGCGAGCAAACCGCAAAGTTTTCCTGAAAATGGTATGAATCTAGGGAGAAAGTTACTAAAAATTTAGGAACGTACATTATTGATTAAAATAATTTGTAATAACTATAATGTTAATAATAAAACGAACGAACGAGAAAACCGAACGAACTGTTTGGATAACTTATATAATCCATTCCTTACCTATAGAGGGCCTACCAATGACCGCCGGTATTTGTCCGTCGCACATGTCGTACACGACATGCTCTGCCAGCGACTTAGAAAACGTATACGTGTTAGGTAGAGGCGATATGTATTTCTGCGACAACACTTGCAAAAGCCTGGGGTCCGCCTTCTCGACCAGTTCGATGGTCTCTCGCCAATTCGAGATGGGTGGATATATTTGCTCGTCTATCACATCTTTATCCGTGTGACAATATGCCGTGGAGAAGTGAAACAATATCTCTAGGTGCTTCATCTCCTTCGATAAAGTCACTAATTCTCGGGTACCTCTGGTATTCAGAAGAACGGCGTCTTTTAGGTGATCATCGAAGCGCACAGACGCCGCTGTGCTGTAGACGATGTTCACCTCCTCTACGAGAGTGGTTCTGTCTTCCTCGCTTAGTCCTTAAACAATTATAAACATATTTATAGCTATGGGTGAATTTTATATTCATTTGCAATATAATAAACATGAGAAATAACTGGTGTCCAGAAAGAGTACCAGTAAATTCAATGAAAAAAAAAAACTACGTCAGATTTTTTTTTATTTTTAGACAAAGTTTTGGAAAATTAAGTGCCAAAGATTATGCCAAATGTTGAACCTCGCGCTGCTGGCACTCCTCTTACCGAAAATGGAAATTAGCAGCCACGCGTCAACACATATCTCTGGAAACGGTGGCCGTTTCGGTGCCAATGTTGTGCTTCAATTGCAGTAGAGTTCGTGGTTTGTTTTGATAAACTTTCTCTTTAAGGTATTTCTATAAGAAATAATCAAGGGGTGTCAGATCGGGGCTTCTCGGAGGCCAGTTGATGGTGCCTCGACGAGATATCACTTTTTCCGGGAAAAGTTGATCGACAACGTTAAGTGATTGGTTCGAAGTGTGGCAAGTGGCCCCATCTTGTTGAAACCATGTTTCCACATTAAAACCTTCAAATTTCTGCAGTTGTGGAACCAAAGAGTTCCTTAACATGTCGCGATACCGTTCACTGTTTACCGTGAAGTGCTTGCCCCCGCCGGACTTCAAAAAGATAAGGCCCAATGATGCCTTCACCAGACATGGCAGCCCACACAATAACTTTTGGACTATGTACTGGTTGTTCATGTTTCTATTTTGGATTTTCGTCGGCCCAGCAGCGGCAGTTCTGTTTGTTTGCGTGACCATTTAAATGAAAGTTCGCTTCGTCACTAAACAGAATGTTTTCAAGCATTGGGAAACGTTGAAGCATTTCATTTGCAAAATTCAGTCAGAGAGGATAGTATGTAACGTTTAGTTTTTGAAGGAACTGAATTTTGTGGACTGTAAAGTGTAAATCTTACTTCGGGATCTTATGCAACAACGAATTTTTAATGTTAAGTTCTTGACTGCGTTTGCGAACTGATTGAGACGGATTTTCACGCACTGAAACTCTCACGTCTTCAATAGTTTATTGGGTGCTAACAGAGCGCGGGCGATCTATATTGTGAATTTTTACAGTCGAACCGGTATTTTCAAACATTCGAATTTATTTTCTGATGGTATCGTCCTTCGGAGCATTCCGTACATTAAATTCTGCACGATATGAACGTTGAGCTGTGACTATCGAATCACCATTGCGATAATAGGCGCGTACACACAAAAGGCGCGATAGTTTTCCGGGTGCACTTCCATGGCTACTAAATCTCCAAAGAGTAGTGCAACAACCTATCCTTACAGCGCCCCTCTGAACCAAGCCGTTGCATGAACAGCGCGGATACAAGTACCCCCTACCCTTTCTGGACACCCTCTAGTTGAGATTGACCAAATCGATTTTCAATTTATAATTAATACATTCGAGAGGATACCAAAAAAAAAACGAGAATTATTTTCTGTAGGTAAGTGGGTTGGCAGTGCTATCCTCTCCCGCTAGGTACCTTTACTAGGATCAATGCGCCAACATCAAATTCTGTTTCCTGTTAAAGAAAACAGAGGTAGATATAGTTTCGATGCTTCAAGAAGCTTATAGGAAAGAAGCTCTAAGCCATTCAAGAATTTACGAGTGGTTTGGCCGGTTCAGAAGTTGTCAAGTGGCACTTAAAGATGAACCCCGTTCGGGTCGCTCCTCAACGTGCGAAACAGACGAAAATGTTCAAAATGTGCGAGATGCCAACATGTTTGACCGACGCAGAGCAACCGACGAATTGGAGAAAATAACTGGAATTTCCTGGAGTTCATGTCAAAGAATCCTAACTGGAGATTTGAACATGAAACGCGTCGCGGCATCGTTCCACGACTGCTTTCCGATGACCAGAGAGAGAACAATCTGAGAGTATGCCAGGAATTGAAAGAACAGACACAGATTGACTCTAATTTTTTGTCAAATGTCATGACAGAAAATAAATCTTGGTGTTATGACTATGACTCCATAACAAAATAACAGTCCAGTCAGTGGAAGATACCTTCATCGCCCAGACCAAAAAAAGAACGGTAAGTAAAGTCAAATATGAAATCCATGATGGTTTGCTTTTTCGACATCAAAGGAGTCATTCACTTTAAATTTGTTCCTCAGGGTACTATAGTGAACCAAATTTAATATCTGAGAGTGCTACGGCGATTGTGTGAGGCAGTAAGAAAGAAGCTGAATTATGGAGATCGTGGAACTGGTTTCTTCATCACGACGACGTGCCTGCCAACACAGCATTAAAAATCGACCAGTTTTTAAAACAAAAAACGACTTGACAATAGTTTCGCATCGCATTACTCGCCCGACCTAGATCCCTGCGACTTTTTATTATTTCCAAGAATAAAGAAAAACCTAATGACAAATCGTTTTCAAGACATAGAAGAAGCTAAGAAAATATCGCTTGTAGCACTTAACAGAATTAGTTAAGAAGAATATAAAAAAATGTTTCAAACAGTGAAAAACCCATTGGGTCAAGTGCAGGTTAATTGACAGTATTTTGGAGGAGATTGATGTTTCCAAGATGTTATCATAAATTTAAAAAAATAATTAAATAATTCTCGACTATTTTTGGTATCCCCTCGTATAATGTTAAAAGGCAAAAAAACTAAATATTAAAAAAAACACATTTTAATCAGTGGTGGCGCTAACATTACTTTGCGGTTGGGCGAAAATAGACAGGAAATATCTAAGGTGGGCGAGGGTGTTAAATATATTATTTTATGTGCGAATGTAATATAGGGGTGTTATAAGAGGTTGGGCACTTGGTTGGGCGAGAAGGATTTTGTCTGGGCGCTCGCCCACCCGTGCCCAACCCTGTCGCCGCCACTGATTTTAATATCCGTAAAATTTAGTTTATACGTATCTAAGGTTAAAAAGGTTCTGAATGATCTCTTCTATCATCTAAAACTATCTATCGATGTACCAATCTACCAGACACCCTGTATATACTCTTTTCTAGATAAGTATGTGCGGTGTCAATATTCAAGCCCTTCAATATTTGTATATATTTGAAATGATTTGTGATTAGTAATAAGACAAGATTTTTGGATAGGGCCAATTAATTAATTTATGTTTACTCTATCCGAAAATGAATAATATATCGAGGACAACCTATGGAAAAACGTATAAATCGGAACTAATGGATTCAGAATCAATAATTTGGCCATTATTATAAATTTAAATTGAATGTAAATTGTTTTAACTTACCTAAACCCAGGTCAATGACATCCCCTTGTATAGGAACGATTTTCGACAAGTTCTCTGGATATTTTTCCTTCAGAAGATCGAATAGCTAAAATAAAAATGAACATAGTATGTGTATCTTTAACATTTCATGAAAAGTGGCAAAGAAAAAGACTATAAAATTAATCTTCACATGAATTTTGCGAAAATTGTATTCTAATGAACTTTATGGGGTGGTTATTTCAGTTTATTATCATCATACTCAGCGTGGAACATAAACAAAATTAATAAAAGATAAAAACAATTTTCAAAGGAGGTAGTTAACGTACAGTACCTCAAATATTCTTTTCCATTTCTTTTCCACTCTTCGTGATTATGAAAATATGTAATTGAAAACCTTCCTACTTTAAAGTCTATGTAGAAACTAAGATTGAAAATATTCCATAACGTAACATTTGTAAGAAGAAAATTTACATAAGTATGGCCGACAACAAGATTTTAAATCGTCACCTTCTTAACTAAACTCTAGAGATTGACGAAGAATGGGAAATAGGAGAAAATTACTCATACAGGTAAATTACATCCCAAACACCATAATGTTAATACACGCTTCTAATAAATTCGGAAGAGGTATTAATTCCTGCTACACACAGAAAATCATTTATTTATTGTTAATGAACAACTTTTATGACCAATGAATGCTCAATTTGGTTTGACCTTAAAGCAAATATTAATGTCGATTACACAAACTATTTGCTATCTATATTTTTAGATAAATTTTCGCATATAGTATGTGGAAATTGGTATAGAGTACGAATCATTAATATAAATCTTTTGCTATGAATAATTTTTAAAATCAATTCGAACAGTACGATTCATTTAAAATAGTCGAATCGCTCATTTTTATTTTAAATCAGTTTTATTTTTCATAGGTGTATTAAAATATATAAAAATACCTATAACCGATATTCATCTAACACAAAAGTAAGTAAGGACACATTACTTCAATATGCACCTGATAAATACAAGTGTATCATGCGTGTGAGGTAATCTTGATGATATACAGGTAAATATATGTCAAGGCAAAATAGAATGACGACTTTTATAACGTATTTTACGTCATCTGCTTACTGATAGTACTTACAATTAGCGCAATGGAAATTATCGTTTTAATATATAAGAAGTAATAGATGATTTGTAATAATAAATTAGTATTAAAGAGGACTTGTTAAATATAAAACTAAATTTTGTACTGCCAAAAAGAGAACGTAGAATTACAAAAAAAAATTCTGGTAACTTTACAATGAACAAATATATTTTTGATAAAAGAATGAAAATATATAATGCTGTCTAAGTTTGCATTATTGTATAGTGAAATGCATTACATTAGCTAAAATTTATCATATTTACGTTGAATAAATTGAAACCAAATAAACGTATTTTCTTATCATAAATAAACTGTTCTTTCGGGGTACATTGATTTGGGAGTTAGTACAAATAAAGTATATCCCTACAATTTGAGTAAAAATTCTTCAAATTAAAATGATTGTCTTTTGGAAAAATTCCTCGGACATGTCGATTTTTATATTTGAAGTTTTAAGGTAAGGGTTGTTATAGCTTAGGGAGTTGAAAACAACCCCAGATGTATTACTTTAAAAATTAAAATCCGCGGGTCCCAGGGATTTGTCCATATAGCGTGCACTTTATTTTGATGAGTCATATTCTAAAGTTTAGGGACATACTGTATAATAAAACTTAAATAGCGAATATTTGTTGAGTCTCAAATTAGAAAGACGAATGTTTGATAAAAAGTTAACTGAGCCTACAAATACACTTTTTACATGCCCATCTGGATTTTCCCCAATAACTTAGGGACCGTTTCTATTTTTTTTATCTAACTTATACTTACGCTAATGTAATTTATACATTAATTTACGAAAGCACTAGTCATGGCAGTTAGATACTTCATCTTTGTTAAAACAGACTTATACAGTGTGTTCACGATTTTATAAGTTATCTTAGTTATTACATGAGATACAAAGATTAAAGGTAATTATTTACTTTAGAGTAAAACCCTTAAATCCTCACCAAATTTAGGCTACCCCCCATTTTCGGGGGTGTTGAAAACGACGAATCTGACTTTAGTTTTTGACGGTCGAACACAGTTTTCGAGAAAACGAATTTTCAGCTTTTCGCACGTGACCACTTTTTCTTATCAAATAACTTTCACTATACTTAATATTATTGTTAGTAGATGCTACAATACTTTCTTTATACATATCATACATTAAAACCGTCATAAAACTTATTATTCATGTATTTTTTTGAAAAATCTTAAAGGTTAAACCTTTAAGAATATGTCCTACAAAGAAAATTTTAATATTTACGGAGTTAGAGCTAGTTTAGTGACCTTTATTTGACTTTTACCGCGATGGCTAGTTTAAAGTGTTCAAAACTTTAAACGCGTTTTTTTCAAAACTACTTTTCTCGACTTCTATCCAACCGATTGACTTTAAATTTGGCACGGATCTTCAGCATATGACTCTCTATCATCCCTATCATTTTTGTATGAAAATATTTCTTTTACTATTTATAAAAAATTTGGGAAAAAAATGGGTAATTTTTTTTTTCGAAAAGCAAACATTTTGCGAAAAAAATTTTTTTTTTATTTGCTATCAATGATATTGACATTCTTACTAATTAAGAATCTGCTTTTAAATTTTGTTTGAGATGAACGGAAGGGTGCCAATTATGCCAACCAAATTACCCTTTTTTTACCCCCACCTTTAACAGCTCATAACTTTCAGTTTTTTATTTATTTTTTTTTTTCGTTGATTTTTTTATATTCCTAAAATATCAATAAATATGTTTTATGTATAAATATGTGAAAAAATGGAGAATAATAATATTTTTTGTATTTCTTTATCAGGTCCAAAAAAACACCCAAAACACAGTATATTACAACGATATCGCAGAAGGTAGAATAGTATAGTTTATTTTATCGCTATTTGCCAAATAAAAAATCTCAAGACATACCGTGGCTTGTTTTTATGGCTAGGCTAGGCTATGTTCCGTTTATCGGCAAGATAAGACAGTTTTTTATTTGGCAAATACCGATGAAATGAACAGGAAAATGTTTCACAAAATTAAAGGAACGCCTAATGGCTGGAATAGCCATGCTAGCCAAAGGAAATTTCCCCAAATCCATACCACCAATTTCCATTTAGTCTCTTCGTCAATTTACCAACCATTTGTCAATTTCCCTTTTTGTTAGATGTTTTAGGTCTGCATATGATACAAAAATTAAGTTCATTCATACGATATATTTGTCAAAAAGCTGTTGTTTAAATAAAAAAATGGTTATGTACAAATCATAAATGCTGTCAGTTTTTGCCACGTTTTTATTAACTCGCTCCCTTGTCTATCTGTCTGTTCGTGTCTCTCTATCCGGTACAAATGCAATTGATTTTAAACTAGCTTTCCGATGAGCTAGAGACTTGAAACTGTAAATATAGCTCAAAATTGGATGACAATGCAATATTAACTTGCTTTCTTGTATGGCTGTTCGTTGGGGTTCCATACGGAATGTTCGCGCTATCCGTCCGTCCGTCTGTCTGTACTACCTTTAAAAGACTGTATCTTTTAAACCGCAAAGTTTAATCTGGATTAGGAATCTCGATTGGGAATTTGGGTTAGTAATCAGAATTAGTAATCTGGATTTTACGTCTGGATTACGAACCTGGATCAGGAATCTCATCAAAATGTTTAAAATCGATAGAAAAATTTCACACACACAAGACTAAAAAGCAGAAAATAATTATTTGAGTAAGAAAATAATATGGCACGTTTTTAAAACGAACTAAAAAAATATAAAATAATTATTTGGATAAAAAGAAAATTTAATATACCACGTTTTTAAAACGGACTAAAACGTATAAATTGATTTCTCCTAGCTCCATATAGATTCCTAACCCTATTCAGATAGTCCTGAGAATTTGTGATTGTGAATTTTTAATAACTATGAAAATACTTGTAAGATTTAAAATGAAAAACGTGGGGCACATGCAATAGATAATTGATGCATGAATAATTCTCTAAATTTTATTGCACTGCAAAATGACCTGTTGTGTGAGTTTCCACAACGATTTTTTTTATTCAAATAATTATTGACTTGATGAATCACCAAAGAAATAATTTAGAAAATTAACGTAACTTACCGCCAAATCTGTAATGGCTTTTATCCTTTCCTCTGGACTCTTGTTCTTTTTCGGCCTGATCAACAGATATATTTTTCTCACGTCGGGGCAAGACCTCAGTAATTTTTCGATAAGGACCTTCCCAAGAAACCCCGTTCCGCCTGTCATAAATATGGTCTTACCAGAAAAATATTCAGGAATAGACGGTGGAAATTCTTCAGCCATAATATTTTAATCTTCTTAATTTGAAATGAAAAACAATTAAGATAAAAGCAGTTCACCCGACATGAACGAAGTTTTGGATGCAAATACAATCTAGTTCACAGATATTCATTAGTTTTGTATTAACCTACTTGGCGAGGCAATGAAATAATTAGGCCAAAATTATGGCAATTACAATATACGAAAACGCGCCGTATAATTATCGTATATGACGTTATCATTTGAAATCACCTTCGGATAATTTATTCGTCATCAAAATAGCTTAGGATTGTTTTTTTATTTATTTAGCGAGCCGGATTGATACTGCATAATTAAATGTTGCGTTTTTGTTCCCATTACGCAACTCTACTAAACTCCACAACCTTTCAGGAAGATACTAAAAATCGTAAAATTATATCAATTGAACCACGATTTACCAGAGGCCTGAAAAGAGTATTCAAAGATTTGGGAATGCCATTAATGCATTCATCTGGAAACAAAATGCAACAACTTTTGGGAAATCCCAAAGATAAAATTGAAAAAATGGAAAGTTCCGAGGTTTATGAAATATGTTGCCAAGATTATCAAAAGTATATTGGGCATACAAACAATGAAATTGTAACGGGGTTTAAGGAACACAATTGCCCATTTAAAATGTGAAATATTAAAAACTCTGCCATAACCCAACGTGTTTTCGTAAACAATCATCTCTGGCAACCTGAAATATTTATACAAAATTTATACAAAAAATATAGTCAATAATAAACTATTAGATACCATGGAAAGTATTTTTTTATTGATTCCCAATTATATTACCCTATATCTACAACTATACTAGAGAAAATACTTAGTAATAAGTGTGTACTATTCATTTCATCGCTATTTGCCAAATAAAAAACTCTCTTATCTTGCTGATAAATGGAACAGTCTACCTGAGTCTAGCCATAAAAACAAGCCACGGTATGTTTTGAGATTTTTTATTTGGTAAATAGCGATGAAATAAACTATACATACAGTTGGCGTCTGGGTAATCTTCCAATAAGGAATTCTCTTTTTCTATTTAGTCATGATGACTACTCTTATAAATGGACACTAACTAGACTCTTAGCACTTTTACAATAAGTCAATGGGTGTGCGCGTTTTAGTCTTTTCATTGTTCTAATCGGTGTTATAAGATTCTTCCAAGTATGTCAGGGTATGGCTGTAGTATATATCTTCTGTCGCTTTTTCATGATTCTTCATTAACTTATAGTATCGTACTTGAGAGTCTGTTTATTGTTTGGATCGTGGTAAATTATTTAGTATGAATTTTAGAGTCTTCGATTAAAATCTCTGTATTATTTCGATATTTGAGAAAGAGGCTGTTTACCATAATACAATCCCATATGTTCATAATATATTCTAAATTATGATCTTATGTATTAGGGTTTTCTATTGATTGAAAGTACATATCTTCTATTCAGCATCCAGTATAGTTGTGTTAACCTAATGCCAAGCTGCTTTCTTTTTGTATATACCTACGTGTTTTTTCCAAGTCAGTCTTTTCTCAAGATACATTCCAAGATACTTAACCTCTTTCTTTTGTAGAACTCTTTTGTTCAGAGTTACAGGGGGACATGAAGCCTTGTGCGTTGTAAATATTAGATGTACAGATTTGTCTTCGTTGATTTTTGATTTTCCAGTTTATTCATTTCTGCATATTGTCAAGATTTTCCTGCAAGATTTCGAAGCTGTAATTGAGCTTTTGCTGGATGTTATTATTGCTTTATAATCAGAAAACGCGGCTGTTGTTATACCGGGAGTGGTAGGTAAATCTGCTGTATATAATAAATAAAAGGTTGGACCCAAAACGATGCCTTGTGGTACCCCAGCTCGTATGGGTTAAAGATCAGTATAGTCGTTTTCAAATTTCACTCTGAAGGCTTCTGTTTTCCAGATGAGATGTCAGTATTACATGATAATTGATCGGGAGTTTGAATTTTAAGTTATATAATAGGCCTGCGTGCCAGACCTTGTCGAAGGCTTATCCAACATTTAGGAGAACTGTTGAGCAGTACGTTTTATATTCCATGTCTTCTTGAATGCTGTTGAGTGTACTTCTATTGTACTGTTGTATTGTCGAGTGTTTCTGGCAGAATCCGAAATGGAAGAATGGAAATAGCTTACGAATATTTAAGATAAATTGTCTTTCAATAAGGCCGCTTGATTTATAAATGTAAATAAAACAAGTTATGTGTGAGATATCCACTCAATTTTTTTTTTATTTGAAAGAATATTTTATGGCATTAAGTGTGGAATATAACGTCATTCAGATGTCCGCCGCGGCTTTGCTTGATATCACATATTCGGTAGGTTTAATTTTCTATGACTTTGTCGCATAAATCTGGCTGAATTTGCTCGATGACGTTCGTTATGTTGACTTTGAGGTCATCATTTGTTTACGGTTTATTCGCATAGACCTGCGATTTAAGATAGCCCCAAATGAAGAAGTCTAAAGGCGTTAAATCGCACGGTCTTCGTGGCCAGTTCACGTTGCCGATGCGCGAGATAACCATGCCATCCAATCGCTCGTGTAGAATGTCCATCGTTGAATGCGCTGTGTGGCACGTAGCGCTGTCCTGTTGGAAACACATGTCGTCGGTATCCACATCATCCACTTTAGGCCACAAGAAATTGCCTATCATCGATCTGTAGCACTCGCCGTTGCCGGTTATGGCAATTTTAGTTTCGTTTTGGAAGAAGTACGGACCTATCATTTCGCTAGATCAAAATCCTCACCAAACAGTGACTTTCTCGGGATGCATTTGGTGCTGGTATATCTCGTGCGGATTGGTATCATCCCAAATCCGACAATTTTGCTTATTCACACATCCATTCATCCAAAAATGGGCCTCGCCGCTAAAGATGATTTTTTGGCTAAAAGTTTGAGTCAACTTTCAACTACTCCAGAGCCCAATCAGCGAACACACGGCGTTGTCTATGGTCGTTTACCTTAAGTTCCTGGGTTGCAGTTGATTTTATACGGGTACAGACCCAAATTTCGATGCAAAATTCGCCAAGTTGAAGTCGCAGAAAGGCCAGATTCTTGTAAGCGACGAGAAATTAATTGCCTCGGGTTTTCCTGTAACCTTCCACAATGATTTTCCATACTCTACTGAATAATTCAGAATAAATTTAACAGATGTTGCTTTAACAACTTGGCCGCTACATCATAACAAATGTCGAGCGTCTTTATTGAAAGACCATATAGATCTACCAATAAAAATTAATCTACCTGTGGAATTCAAAAATTTAATAAAATATATGTAGTAAAATTTAAAAATGTAATGAAATAAAATGGTTGTTAACTTTGGTTTTTGGGGAAGTGAAAATAAATATTTTCATTGATGCATTCAATGACACCTCCCAAAATGACACATAAGGTATCTATAAGAGGAACTGATCTAAAAAGATTTGCTCACTAGTCAGTTACTTGTTACTGACAACTTTCCTGACGTCAGTCATTAGGACATTTATGTTTCTTTTGACATTTTGAAAATTCACGAAGTAATCATTTTTTATTATGGTAAAA
Source organism: Rosalia funebris (assembly GCA_037954035.1). NCBI lineage: Eukaryota > Metazoa > Arthropoda > Insecta > Coleoptera > Cerambycidae > Rosalia > Rosalia funebris. The sequence goes on along the minus strand of JAZFAV010000003.1, from coordinate 10,726,683 downwards.
CATTTTATCCCATAACATAGAAGGAATAACACATAAAACGGCGATCCCTATTGTATTTTTGTTCTAAAGAATTCTCGACACATTTTGAGAAATGGCCAAAAAAAAGAAAGACAAAGCCCCAGATGAAAAAACGGCAGATATCAAACAAGAGTCTGCGGCTAAGTTGAAGTCCAAACGATCGTACACCATATCAAAGGTAAATTAATGTCGCATTAATTTACATTAATATTTAACAAACACTAACATTATCAGGAGTCTATTTATAAAAATAGAGTGCGGGATTCGGAGGTCGACGAATCCTCTTCGGAATCTTCAAAAGACGAAGAAAAGGAAATTAAGGAGAAAAAAGTAGAGATAGTTCTGGAAAAACCGAAGAAGGCGAAAGGAAAAAAGGTACCTGCGACGAGATTTTAATAATTAAACTAAATCCACATACATTTTATGTCAAGAAGGGCAAGAAGAAGGAGGAGAAAGTGGAAGAAGTCGTTCCGGGACCAGGACCCGGTGTCGAAGGGGTAGGCGAGGTAGTTATGGCAGAAGTCATCAGGATGAGGGAAGAAGCGGCGGCTGCCCTGGCAGAAAGGCTAGGTTCTGGCGTACCGTTAATTTAATTTCTCTCATGAAGCGTTTTATTTTGATGCAGGAGAGGAGGAAGGCGGTGAGGCGGAAGAGAAGCTCAAGAAAAAAAAGGTATTCTTCTTGCAAGTTGCGAGTTGCATTTTTGTAATAAAAGCAGGAGATCAGTCATCCACGACTGTCGAAATATTACACGTTACTCGAAATGGATGAAGTTTTTTATTTATTTCCATTTCCTGATGACGTCAACTTGTTTAGCGAGACGCGCCAACGTGTAATATTTTGGTGTTTGTGGAAAACTAGTTTTGTGCCTGCTTCGAAACAGCATATTACCCCTTCTACACCTAGCAACTTACTTCTTCTACATCATAAATATTTAATTCAATTATCTTTTTTAACGGTATAAGGTGCCTCAATTGAAAGTATAGGATTTGAATTGTGCACCATTTGCGTTATGTCAAAGATAGGGCGTCAATATTTAACGACTTATCTACAAACCATACGACGTCAACACTCATGCACACTCCAGGAAACACACCACTTCAAAATGCACACCAAACCGTGCATCACTGTGGACGCATTTCTTTTTCGTTATTGCTCTATATGTATATGGATTTTCAGCACCCCAAATTCGACAATTTTATTTGCTATTCAGCATCACCTTCTTTCTCTTCAAATCCCCAATTAACAAATGTACCACGTTATAAATACTTTGTGCCTTTTAATTGTTGTGTCAACTAAATTTTGTATGCTGACAGATGCAGATATTCCTTTAAAATCCGATGCGTGGTTGCTCTTGACAGATTCAATTGTTGTGCACGATGTCGATTTGATTTATTTAGATACTCCCGTACACTTTCTCTCACATTTGAGCAATATTTTCGTCTAACCCGCCATGACCAGGACATATTGGTGTTGCTTTATTAATAACAGAACCCGTCTCTTCAAATTTATTGATCAAGTTACGAACTGTTAATCCTGTGGGTGCTTCATTTTGTCCTAATTTTGTGCGAATTTATGCAACTTAATGCAACTGTAAATGATCGCTCATTTTCATAAAACAGTTATACACAAACTATTTGTTGTTGAACTTTTAATCGCGGCATGTTGAGGTCGTATGGTTTGTAGATGACAATCGTTAAAAAGTGACCCTATCTTTGACAGAACACAAATGGCGTGCAATTCAAATCCTATAGTTTCAGTTGAGACACCCTATATATAATATTAAATTCTCTCTTACAATTAAACGATGTGCCGCTCTTTCGCATATCGTTCATGCAGTAACGCTAAAACAGTTATGGATATATATTAAGAACATCGTTAGAGAATAGAGACTTATAGCTGATCGAAATTAAAAGAGAAATTATATTTATATGAAGCTACTGTCTCTACTAATTTTTCGACATACCTACTTCGAGTTTAGTTACACGATATTAATTAATTTATATTGAGGAGTCCTTAACATTTAATGTATCTTAGCTGTTACGGTATATTTTAGGTTTTTAATTAAAAAAAGATAGTAAACTGCTTTAATTTATTGAAATTAACTTTTTGTTTGATATTATATAGATAGAATTTTATGCCTTTGTGATCAATTTAGAGAATTGTACATGTTTATACAGATCTCAAAACGTATATTGATCAAAAGGTGGTGGTGGATTTTAAAATAAACATCTGAAAGTAATACAAGTGAGACACGGGGTTGACACAACAAAACGTTTATTTCAAACTTACAAGATTCACTGTTAGTAATGAAGGACAGAAATGAGTATTTATAAAGTTTCTTATCTAAGGGCTGTGTCAGCTTCTGTTGAGATAAATGATTCAAATAATTATATTACGTTAAGCGTAATATTGCCAAGAGATATGTTATCAAAAATAAAAGGAATGGTATAAGCATGGGTATCATATTACATGAAATTCGAATTTTCAGGACTCATTTAGCTCTCATAATTTCTAATGGCTATAATAGTTATTATCAATACAAAAGAACAACATTAAACTTTCCGATCAATTTTTTCCTAGTATTCCACGCAGTAACGATAGCTACAAAAAAGAAAGAGGGTAATTAAGGATAGAGGTAGAACTCATGGACTCATAGTAGAAAATGTAGATTAAAAGCATTTTTTCGTAATTTTATTACAGTTTGAGAAAAATCTAAAAATCGCAAAATTGTGTCCATTCGGTCCGAACCACAATTTACCAGAGGAGTTAGTAGCTTTCAATGATTTGGAAATGGCATTAATACACTCCCCTGTCAAAGAATTGCAACAACCCTTAGGAAATTCCAAAGAGAAAATTGTCAAAATTGTAGTCAAAAGTATTGTATTGGGCAGATGAAAAGATAAATTGTAACTAGGTACAAGGAACACATTGCTCTCTGAAAGAATAGAAGATTAAAAAAACTCCCATTGCTCAACATGCTTTCGAAAATAATCATAAAATAAATTCTAGTAACTTAGTTACTAGACTAGTACTTAGTAAAGATAGTTAAGGGTGTAAAGAAGTAGGCAGATGTATGCCTTTGATAGTATTAAGATAGTTAAATGAGATAACAGCATGAACAAAGACAAGGCCCTATATCTGACAGTCCGTTGTTTTCGTTGATGCGGTGAATGGCGACATGAATAGATCAATAAACTGAAAGTTTACCTTCTTAACCATGACAAAAAATTGTTACAGGTGTGATAATTTATTCGTAACTGTTTATCTCAATGTATGTCTCAATCTCTCATATCAATGAAACTTATGTATAAATATAGACTAGAACTAGTTTAGAAGTTAGTTTTAGTCATCTCCTGACGATGCCAGTTTGACTAACGAAACGCGCGTCAATCATCGTACAATCTTTCGGTATTTGTGAGAAACTGGTCTCCCGTTTTCTGTTACTGCATCAATGATACCAACTCTCTTAGTACTCTTTAATCTTAGTTATAATTTAATCAAATTTATAACTAAGCTGCTTCCATTCGTCAGGCAACCAGTGTGGTAGTCGTAATTCGCGTCACCATCCAGCCGGCAATGTAATACATACAAACGCCGCTATTCGATTTGCCGCCTTCTGTTTGGCTACGCTAGTAGTCATTCACCAGCCCGACGAATAAAATGACTATAAAAATATATTTGTAGGCTCCGAAGAAGAAAGGCAAGAAACAAAAGATAACCGCAGAGATGGCGGAAAAGATGAGGAAGGAGGCCGAGGAGGAGGCCGCCAGACAGGCGGAAATGGAAAGGCTGCGGCTAGAGGAGGAAAGGAGGGCCGCGATCGAGAAAGAGAAGAGGGAGACGGTCGAGCAGCAAGTGAGATCAGAACAACTCGAGAAATCTCGCGTTCTTATAGAGGAAATCAGGAAGCATAACAAGAAAATCGATAAGAAGGAGAAAGAGGGATCCGATGTAAGATATATACTTTTTATATATAAATAAACTGATGTAATTGTATTGTTTAACGTGTTTGATCGAACCCATTACACGGAACAATTTCTTTTTTAATTTCATTAAAGATTATGACGCTATTCGATAAAACCATTTCCACGATAGCTCCCCTACTATAATTCGGCGCAGAAATATTATGAAGTGACTTTGGCCCACATTGTAGACCCTGATCTTAGGTAAAAATAATACCATAAATTAATAACATCATACAGGCACAAAGAAATTTTGAATAGTGACTCAACGCTGTTACTTGATGCGAGTCATTAATTATATTCTCTTCTTCCTTACTGTGACGTTAATAGATCGCCCTTCATTGACTTCATTTGTCTGTTATTTTCGTTCCTTGCGTTGAGTAGATTACATAGAAAAGTGGGCAAATGACGCTATCCTACAGTATGGGGCAGAGCAACTTGCTTATTTAGCAATTCAATTAAAAAAAAAGTAATAGAGGTATATACTTAATTCATTTAGCAGCATCAAGTACAACATTTAAATTTTATGTTTATATAGTTTTAAAGATAATATCAAGCAGGTATATCCATTATTCTTAATACACTGCGTTAATCGAACTCGGAAGTTTCGTTCAACTCTTTCCAGCATATCGACGGGTATGTTGGCGACAGCTTGACGAATGTTGTTCTTTAGGTGAGTCAGGGTCCTAGAGTGATCATTGTAAACACGTTCTTATGTTCACATGCGTTTTCTCGAGCAACAAAATGGCGTGGTTTAAGTTCCTGCGCCACAACCAATTTGTAGGGATGAAATTTTAGTTCTTCATGAAGGATTCGTCCAATGACCTTGCTATTCGTGGAAGCCCAGGTTTTTTTTTCTTCAGATACCAGTTTCCCTGAAGTTGTTTACCCATAAAACAATCGAGTGCCAGCGAGGAATACAACCAGGAGGTGCAATATTAAAATGGATACGGAATGCACGTTGCGTGGCGATGATTGAGCTACCGTTAAAAAAGTATGCTTCGAGAGCGAACGCGCCCTCCACCATCGTCCACTCCATGATGCTAACTAAACTAAGCGGGGCTACAACTTTACGCCCCGCCCTCTCGAATAGGCACCTTCTAGGAGCAACTATCGCTTCAAGGTGCCAAATTAAAGTAAGCAAGTTGCTCTGCCTCACCTTGTAGATTACAAACAACTATCTTATTTTAATTCTGGATTGAATTTTGAATAATAATAATTGTGGTAAATAAAGGCATTTATACGCATATTACTATTATTATTTATACGTAATATGATATCTGTTACAATGCTATTATATAAAATGATCAAACACTATATGAAACACAAGATAGGGAATTTTAGTCTGATTATTGACACTATTAAAACAATGACTGTTTAAACTGGTAAATTACTGGTAACTGTTAAATGTTAGTTCAAACCCTGATACTTGAAATACAACATACCATTTTTTATACAATTGAATAATAATAGGATTTCATATTAATATAATTCTTCTAATCATCTTCTAATGGAGGTCAGCAGAATGACAGATAACTTTTTTTTCAGTGGCAACTATACCTCGCATGTGGAGAACTACCGAACGCCTCCATATGCGATCACATGAATACCTATCTTCACTTGTGGGAAAAAGACATGGAAGTAACTACCATCGAAGAGGCTTCTAAGCGCACTTCCGACGTTATGAAGGCAAGAAAAAATATGTTTCATCAGTTTATTTACCAGCTCAAAAATATAAATCATGGCTCGTCCGTTACAAAACTGTTTCATACACAATATTTTCATACGACTCAAAAATGGTAACAAATATGAAATGACTTGTTTAATGAATTTTTTTCAATGCGTATTAGAATCTTCCCTAATGTACGGCGTAAAGGACTGGTTACACAGTACGAACTGCTGACGTGACAGTAGACAGCTACTGCCACTGCATGCTAGCATGACAGTAGCTAGACTGGCCTCGACCGGTCATACGATGAGAGTAGCAGCTATGACACAGGTAAACAGGTATTGCCCGAGAGACTGCAGTCGAGTATGAATTTCATTGTGTGCAAATGTACCGAGCATACGAGCTACTGACATTTAGCAAAATCGTGCGAGTTGACGTCCGAGTCGCATGCGAGCTGTTGCCTTGTGGGTGGTGGGGGAAGGCGATGGACGAGTAAAAACAAAAAATGTTGAAGTAACTCGGATGCAAGCTACTGACCGACTCGCATGTGACAGTAAGTCGTATGAGGCTGTCATATCGCATACCAGCTCGCATACTAGCTCGCACTGTGTAACCAGACCTTAACGGTAATCGTCAATTTATTAAATTCTTATACAGCGTGGTAACAATTTCGCAAATATTCATATTATTTATGAAACGGTGGTTTGAAAAACTTTGAAGCACGTCAACATTATTTTTAAAATTACTTTGACTTACATAAAAAATAGTCTTTTCGGATTTTGGGTTTGAATTCTATCGTCACGGTCTCCTTAAATTACAACCTCCTCTTTTTTTAAAAAAAATTAAATTAAAAAAAAAGATTTCCGAGTATAAAAACATCCTATGTTAGGAGTTTCCTATTTATTGCGTATAAGATAGACGAAAAAAGGGAGGATTGAGGAAAATACAAATAAGGCAATTACGACTTTATATTTGACGCACCATCTGACGCTGATCGGCATGTAAACACTTTGTATTGAACGTTCAATAATTTCCCGGGTGATGTCTTCTATTTCGATTCGAATCCTTTGTTCTAGATCTAGATCCTCTAAATAATTTGTCTATTAAAATAGATCCGCGATTTTATTACACTGCAGCTAATGTTTGACTTCCTGTCAGACAAAGTTACAATATATACATACAATACTGAACGTATAATATAGAGTAAAATTTTTAACTTTATAAATTTTTAGTTGACTAACGACTTGGAAGATTTGGTGGACGTCTTCGTCGATGAGAATGAACGCACCATTGACAATTGGAAATGGGTAAGTATTTATTAATGCCCGTAATTCTCTACAATGATAGTATGCAACAACAGTCAAATGCTATCATAAACATTTTCTGTTTATTCCTATTCATTAATATGCATTACTGTATTATGATATATTTTCTATGAATTATCGCTGTGTAATAATAGCGATCTGTTTGTTTTATATTTATTTCTGAATTTTAGTGTTATATAATAATATGGGTGGACGAATACTGTGACAGCTTAAGTATATATAGAGTGTCTCAGTTGGAACTATAGGATTTGAATTGCGCGCCATTTGTGTTCTGTCAAAGATAGAGAGCCAATAATTAACGACTGCCATCTACAAACTATACGACGTCAACATGACTGTGATAACATTACCAGCTTCGTTTTCAAAGAAGTATGGTCCAATTACTCCATCGCTCCAAGATGCGCCCAAACCGTGTATCTCTGTGAATGCATTTCTTTTTCGTGAACAGCATGTAGATTTTCGGCATCCCAAAATTCGACAATTTTGGGATGAAAATGTGCTTCATCTCTGGCTGAACAAAATTTTATCGCAAAAATCAACATCACCTTCTTTCTTTTCTAACACCCAATGAACAAATGGACGCCGTTGTAAATTGTCTGTAACTTTTAATTATTATCAACTGCATTTTGTATGCCGCGGACAGATGCAGAGCTTTCTTTAAAATCCGATGCATGGTGGTTCTTGAGAGCTTCAATTGTTCGCTCACTTTCAGGAAATAGTTGTACACAAACTATTTTCGTTGTTGCACATTTAATTGCGGCATGTTAACGTCGTATGGTTTGTAGGTGACAGTCGTTAAATACTGACGCAATATCTTTGACAAAACACCCTGTATATTTTCAAACCATTTCTATTTCCATGTTCAATGTTTCCTACTATACCCATGCATTATCTTAAAGAGCTGTTCTTGTTATTTCATAAACTGAGTTTAATGAGAATTCCTTATATTTTACATCGAACTATTATAACGATTTTGGTATTAAAGTTGTAGCCTTCTAGAAGCTAGCCTGGCAAAAAAATGAACGTCTTCTCTAAGACATGTAATTTTTTTTGTAGTTAAAGAGGACATCTTCAGACATAAAAATGTTATTGTCTAAATGAGCGACACTGTGTACTAGAAACCTAGACTAAATGCGAATCAGATATGAAACCCTTATAAAATCATTCCCGTTTGTTGTGTGATTGGTACAACCACTTTATAAATGCTATTATTTTGCGCACTAATGAAATAAACGAGTGTGCCCCATTCTAAGACAAATATAGTTCTCGTAATGGAGAGAAGAAATTCTTTCTGTGTTTAATATGGGCTTCAACTATTTTATTTTCATTATTTGTAATGATATAAAAAAATGAGTGGACTTCAAACACAGTCATGTTACATCCACGCAATGAGATGTCTGATGTAGTGAGATCAATGTTGACGAAAACGACGGCTCTGATGGAGGTAGCACAATGCGCCCCATGGGATTGCTACGATACACGTGGACTGTGTTATCCTACCCCTTATCGAACTTGAATGAAACCCAGTAACGATTTTGCTTGTAAAGGGTCTTTCAATAAGGATGCTCGATTTTTAAATGTAAAAAAATAAATTTGTGTGTGAGATATCTACTCATTTATTTTTATTTGAAATAATATTTTTATGGCAATAAGTATGGAATTCTATATACATTCTGGTTAGGAATACATTCTGGTTAGGAAGAGATTTAGAAATCAAGTAATAGACTGTAAGAGTTATCCAGGAGCAGATGTAGACAGCGACCACAACTTGGTAGTCATGAAAGCTTGATTAAAGTTCAAAAATCTGAAAACCCGGAAGGATAAGAAACGTATAAATGTAGACATATTGACAGATCAGAATATGAAAGATAAGTTTCAGGAGAAAACAGATCAATTAATAAATAAAGCGAGTAAGGACGAAATCAAGAACGCAGAAACTGAGTGGGAGGGTATCAAGAATAGTCTAGATTCCGCGGCTACGGACGTTTTAGGACACGAGAAACAGGAAGCTAGGAAGCCCTGGATAACGGACGAAATCTTAAACCTAATGCAAAAGAGACGAGGCTACAAAAACAGACTAAGGACTGAAAACTTATAAGTCAATAAAGTGGGAAATCTTTAGAAAGTGTAGAAAAGCGAAAGAACAATGGATAGAGGAGAAATGCAAAGAAGTAGAAGATAAGTTGCAAGTAGGTAAGACCGATGAGGCTTACAAAATAATTAAGAGGAACTTAGGGATATAGGAACAATAACTAGAAACGTTAGGAGTCAATCGGGGGACATACTGATCAGAAGAGAAGAGAAAGCGGATAGATGGAAGCAGTACTTAGGAAATTTATACGAGGGTCAGGAATTAGGAGAGATATTAAAGGAAGAATCTAGCATCGATAGGGAAGATGTAGGAAAACCTATATTGAGAGAGGAATTTGAAATAGCATTAAGGGGGCTAAAGAATAATAGAGCGCCGGGTGTAGATAAAATACAGGTGGAAATTTTGAAATGTGCGGGACAGAAAGTAGTAAATGGGATGTTTGAACTGGTAATATACATATACGAAACGGGCGAGATGCCGGAGGATTATAAGAGGAACATTATCGTTACTATACCGAAAAAAAGAGGAGCCGACAAATGCGAGAACTTTAGAACGATTAGCCTAACTTCCCAGGCGTCAAAAATCTCAACCAGAATAGTGCAGAAGAGGATGGAAAATAGAGCGGAGGAAATACTAGGAGAAGACCAATTCGGGTTTAGGCGAAATAGGGGAACTCGCGAAGTTATTCTGGCGCTAAGAGTAATGTTAGAGAAAACAATAGAAAAAGGACGGAACGCTTATATAGGATTTGTAGATTTAGAAAAAGCTTTTGATAATGTAAGATGGGAAAAATTGTTCGAGATACTGAAGAGCGCGGGAATGAAGTATAGAGATAGGAGAGTAGTACACAATCTATACAAAGAGCAAACTGCTGTTATAGAAGTAGAAGGGGAAAGAAGGGAAGTAGGTATTAGGAAAAGAGTAAGACAAGGATGTACGCTATCACCACTAATTTTTAATCTGTACATCGAAGAGGTGATTAATGTGGTAAAAGATAGAGTGAATTTCGGGATTAAAGTACAGGGACAGAAATTAAAAATGCTGAGATTCGCAGTTGATACAGCAGTATTAGCATCTAGTAAGGAGGAATTAGAATCAGCATTGAACGAAATGGAAGCAGTGTTGACAGAGGAATATGGAATGAGGGTGAATAAAAACAAAACTAAAGTGTTAGTGTGCAGAGGGCGCGAGAGCAGAGCAAAAACGAAAGTACAAATTAATAATTAAAGATTGGAGGAAGTTAAAGACTTCACTTATTTAGGAAGTAAAATCAATTGGGATGGAAGAAGCGATAAAGATATAAAACAAAGAATAGCGCAGGGTCGAGTAGCTTTTAACAAAAAGAAAGCACTTTTATGCTCGGGGGTAATAAACTTAGAAACAAGGAAGAGATTTTTGAAAACATATGTATGGAGCAGGGCACTATACGGTTGCGAAACCTGGACGGTAGGGGAAGCAAGTAGGAAGAAATTATAAGCTTTTGAGATGTGGTGTTACCGAAGAATGATGAAAATACCATAGATTGATAGGGTTAGAAACGAAGAAAAATTAGAGAAAGTCGGCGAGAGAAGAAGTATGTGGAAAAACATAAAGAAGAGAAGAGATAGAATGGTAGGCCACTTGCTGAGACATGGGGGAATAGTCCGCAATATTTTGGAGGCAGAAATAGGAGTGAAGAAAGGCAGAGGTAGGCCTAGATTAGACTATTGCTCGCAAATAGTAAGGGATGTAGGTTGTAGCACAATTAGCGAAATGCGTAGGTTAGCACAAGATAGGAGAAGCTGGAGGTTAGCGTCCAACCAGTCTTAGGACTGATGACCTCATGATGATGAGGTATGGAATATAACGTCGTTCACATGTCCGCCGCGGCTTTGCCTCGTGGCACGTACTCAGGAGGTCCAATTTTCGATGACTTTCTCGTATAAATCTGGTTGACTTTGTTGGATGGCGTTCGTTATGTTGACTTTGAGGGCATCAATTGTTTGCGGTTTATTCGCATAGACGAATGTGAGATTTAAGATAGCCTCAAAGGAAGAAGTCTAAAGGCTTCTAGAAGGCTTCTAAAGAAGTCTAAAGTCTAAAGAAGTTTAAAGACGTTAAATCGCACGATCTTGGTGGCCAATTCACGTCGCCGCTGCGCGAGAAAACCATGTTCTCAAATCGCTCATGCAGAATGTCCATTGTGGCATGCGCTGTGTGGTATGTAGCGCTATCCTGTTGAAACCACATGCCGTCGGTATCCATATCATCCAGTTTAGGCCACAAGAAGTTACTTAGCATCGATCTGTAGCGCTCACTGTTGACGGTTATGGCAATACCAGTTTCGTTTTAGAAGAAGTACGGACCCATGATTCCACCAGACCAAATTCCGCACCAAACAGTGACTTTCTCGTGATGCATTTGGTGCTGGTGCATCTCGTGTGGATTGGTATTGTTCCAAATCCGACAATTTTGCTTGTTCACATATCCATTCATCTAAATATGGGCCTCGTCGCTAAAGATCGTTTATTTAGCGAAATTTGGGTCAACTTCCAACTGCTCCAGAGTCCAATCAGCAAACACACGGTGTTGTCTAGGGTCGTTTACCTTAAGTTCCTGGGTCAGTTGGATTTTATACGGGTGCAGAGCCAAATCCCGATGCAAAATCGCCAAGTTGAAGTCGCAAAAAGTTCTTGTGAACGACGAGAAATTGGCTGCCTCTGGTTTTCCTGACGTTTTCAGCAGACCTTGCGTTTCGGTGACGTACGGGTGTTGGCTGATTATTTATCGAACTGATTGACTTGAATTCGGCTCGAATTGTGGCGAGGATAAAAAAATGCGCGGTATGTTTCTCGAACGGAGCACTAATTTTGAAAATAAAATTTGGTAATTTCCGCACGTTGTTGAACGCTATAACTTTCCATGGTGATTTGCTATACACTACTGAACAATTCACAACAAATTTGACAGATGTTGCTTTAACAACATGGCCGCTATAATCTAACAAATTTCGATCGTCCCTATTGAAAGACCCTGTATTTCATATATTCTTTCTTCAACGCAGGTGCTTCATCTCTTCCGAGATCATCAACAACAGAGCCTAGACGTGGCCACGTACCGAATACTTAGAGACGTGAAGCAAAATATGCGGCGAATCGACATACCAAGTGCGGATTTTGATTTCAGAGACGACTATGTCAGACTCAGTATCTGGCTCAGAGTACAATTACCCATACCACTGCCTAATCCAAGAAGGCCTCCTAAGTATGAACTAATCAGATTTAAATTTTGCTGAGACATGATTCGGCACTTATTATTATTTCCAGGTCAAGAATAGACATCGAGTTTCCTAACATCGATATATCCATTCTTTTTCCCATGAGCGTCAACTGTGAAAATATGGCCATAAGGGCTATGTACTTAACGTATGATCATTTAAGCGATTTGTCAGACACATTTTATATACCTACAATTCCTCATGATAGGATAGCAGGTATTTTCACGTTAATATTACGATTACACAGAGAGAACAGTTTGTTTATTGTAAAATTATTACGATTATACAGAGAGAACAGTTTGTTTATTGTAGAATCATTACTATTACACAAAGAGAACAGTTTGTTTATTGTAGAATTATTACGATTACACAGAGAGAACAGTTTGTCTATTGTAAAATTATTACGATTATACAGAGAGAACAGTTTGTTTATTGCAAAATTATTACGATTACAGAGAGAGAACAGTTTATTTATTGTAGAATTATTACGATTACACAGAGAGAGCAGTTTGTTTATTGTAAAATTATTACGATTATACAGAGAGAACAGTTTTTTTATTGTAAAATTATTACGATTACACAGAGAGAACAGTTTGTTTATTGTAGAATCATTACTATTACACAGAGAAAACAGTTTGTTTAGTGTAAAATAATTTCCATTTATTGCATAGTTGGTGTAAACACTTAATGTAAGCACATACATACTGGGAAGAAAAATACAGTTCTCGTCACGGAAAGAAGAACCTTTTTCTTTTTGTATTTAATCCTAGCTTAAATTTCTATGGACGAATTACGTTTATAGTAAATTAATGCTGATTTTTAAGACGGCCAACTGAATTCTAAGTTATCTTAAACCAATAATAATTTTGAACATATATCGCTGTCTATAACGTATTTACTTACTTATTTCTACATTTATATCAAACTTTACAATAACAATGGTGCAGTTGGTAACAAAATTACAAATATTACAAATCGAATAGATATTAAAACTAGATATAAAAATAATAGGTTTTACAGCACCAACTGATAAGACCAAATTAGTGTTCAAGCATAATTTGTTAAATGTAATATTATATTACTTTGTTCTACAGAAGGATCAGTTTATCATGGAACAATCCTACACCAAAAGAACAGTTTATTTATTGTTAATATATTACATTTATGGCAAGTAAAGGCTTATTTTATATATGTATGCGATATAAATTTCTCTTATACAAATAATAATTTCTATCGTAATAATATATTATCCATAAGCATGTATTATACCTTTTTCTTCCCTTGAGAAATTTAAAAAAATTATTGCGAACTTTATGTATTACCAAGACTATAAAAATTGTAGAATTACAAAACTTGTAAATATGTTATAAAACATGAAATAACTAACACATACGAGGGGGTGCCTAAAAGAAACCGAACTGATGTTGTGCTGGGCGAAGTTTTTTTAGTACCAGTTTGCGGTGAAAGAGTGATAATTTAATTTGTGATAGTTTGTGATAGTCGGGCGACTGGTTTTTCCACCACGATAACGCCCCTGCTCACACAGCCCTGTCTGTGCGTCAATTTTTGATAAAACATTTCCATAACTTCTTCAATGGTCCGTCGTCGATCCAGGATGATTTCGCGAGTTTTTTCAATATTTTCATCGGTTTGAGCTGTGGAAGGACGACCAGAGCGAGGTTTGTCATCAATTGACATTTCACCTTTTTTGAAATGGGAATACCACTGAAACGCTTGAGTTTCCCCAATAGCATTATGCTTATAGGCCGTTTTTAACATTTTAAGAATTTCTGGGCCACTTTTTCCAAGCAAGAAGCAAAACTTTACGGTCGCATGCTATTCACAAGAATCCGCCATTGCAGAAACGACGAGCATATAAATCAACTCACTACAAAATTCACACAAGCCCAAAGGAACCTTCTTCAGCGACGACGCTTGGCTTACTGTTTCGGGAATGGTAGCTCGATACGCTCCTAGCGTTAAAACGCGGTAATACAAAAACTCCGCCCACGACAACATTGGTTCGGTTTCTCTTGGACACCCCCTCGTATATTCACATGTACATGTATATGTCAATACCACACCCAATCATAATACGAATTTTATTCCAATGTTTGAGAACGCATTGAATGGTTTTGAAGCATATAAACTGCTGTAAGGCACATTTTAAAACTGTTCTATATCATATAAGGCAAAAAAGCTAAACAACGTGTAGCTACATATTTAAAAGTTACCTGGCACATCAAACATTTTCCGTAGATCTTAATGAGGTCACCAAACACGAATGGCGTTTCAAACTCAAATACAAATTCAAATTCAGAGAAAAATCGCCGAAGGAACGTGTCGCCGAAACTCCCGCAGGAGGGCAAACCGTTCATGCAGAAGAAAAGGAAGATTTTGCTTCAGACGAGGGCATCCCCTCTGTCCCATATAGGAAAATGGACCCCACGGCTAGCGAATTTGCAATCGCTACAGATAGTAAGTAAAGCGACGTGGCCACTAACAGTGAAAACGTATTTTAATAATTTCAGATCTATTCTATGCCGACGCCAGGCAAATATTTATGGTGGATTTGCCGAATCATGTCGTTAATTTGAGAAAATTTACTATACTGGGCGGTATATATCATTTAAACTTGATATACCAGCCACCTCAACCACAGGAGTTTGTTACAATGGAGATGGATCTTACAGCACGTAAGTTCTTTTAAGTATTTGAGAAGACAGTAAATTAGCTTAATTTTTTTCGATATTTCCATGAAATCAAGATAAACCAAAGGCAAAAGTCAGTTTACAAGAAATTTTTAAATCTAGAATTAAAGAGCATACGGTGGGCATTCAGGTCAGTTAGCTTCTCGAGTTGAAACTCAACACTATAGAAGTGGCTATATCAATGTAATTCATACTGTCGTCTGGAGTAGCGCGCTAGGCTCTGTCTTGATCGTGTCTTTTTATATGCTTGAGTTCGAGTACAAATCTGAAGAGTTTGACAACTTCCTTTGAGCATGGGCTTGTTTGTTCTTGTCTCTATGTGTAATTATCCCCTCCTTAATCTGAGGCTTTCGGAGAAGTCGATTTTTGTATCCAAAGTTGGTTTTAACCGTACTCGAAAATGTTTACATTTTATACTGATAGTAAAGATTGTCTCATTTGGATCTATAGGATGTGATTTGTGAATAAAACTAATAACATTTGACAAACTGACGTTTTTTATTCTTCAACATAAGGCTACAAATGAAAAAGAATATCGTTCATATGGCCGCCTCGACTCATCTGCTATGATGTGATTCGTTTAGCGAAATTGTCCATAACATGGGCATGTAAATCTGGCTCTATTTCCCGAATAACACGTTGAATGTTTGCTTTGAGGTCATTGGTTGATGCTGGATGGGTAGTGTACATTTTTCCCTTGGCATAACTGATGTCAGTATTCCGCGAGACAACATGATCAGCAAATTTGGTATGCAACAGAACTATGATTGCACGTGCTGTATGACACGTTGCACCGTGTTGTAGAAACCACATGTTGTTCAAATCCAAATCATCAATTTGGTGGAGAAAGAAATTGTTTAACATATCACGATATAGTTCTTCATTTATTGTAATAACACTACCAGCTCCATTTCTAAAATTCGCACCAAACCGTGCATCTCTGCGGATGCATTTCTTTTTCGAGAACAGCACGTGAATGTTCAGCATTCCAAATTTGACAATTTTATTTGCTACTTTAATTTAATTTAATTTAAAACTTTATTGCAAAAATGAGCATCACGTTTTCTCTTTTCTAACATCCAATTAACAAACGTACGACTTTGTAAATGGTCTGCAACTTTTAATTGTTGTGTCAACTGAATTTTGTATGCTGACAGATGAAATATTTCTTCAAAATTCGATGCGTGGTGGCTCTTGACAGATTCAATTGTCGTGCATGACGTCAAATTGATGTGTTTGGATACTCCCGTACACTTTCTCTTACTACAGCGATATTTTTATCTAACAGACCACGACGAGGACGTATTGGTGTTGCCTTCAATCAATAACAGAACCCATCTTTTCAAATTTCTTGATTAAGTTCCAGTTTCGAACTGTTAACTCTGTAGGCGCTTCATTTTCTGTGAATTTTTCTTAATATAACTCTAAATGATCGCTTACATTCATCATAAAACAGTTGTACACAAACTATTCGTTGTTGAACTGTTGATCGCGGCATGCTGACGTCGTATGGTTTGTATCGTAGATGACAGTCATCAAATATTGACGTCGTACCTTTGACAGAATACAAATGGCGCGCAATGCGAATCCTATAGTTCCAACTGAGACATACTGTACATGTAGTTTACATATAGTACGGGCTAAGAAAATATCTCCTCAATTCAATAAAGGATTGGTTTAAAATTTTAATATGTAACAACAATAGAAAAAAAGAAATACTTTTTTTCTATTGCTATTATCTATTCAAGAAAGTTAATGCTTTTTAAAAAGCAAAAATAAACCTTATTTTTTGAAAAGTATTAAAAAGTTTCATTTTTTTTAAATCATCGCATAACAAAATTATATATATTGTGCGACTATATTTGTCGTGGATTTTACAGCCACTATATTTACTGTTTTGGTAGAAGAAGTAGGCATAATCAATTTATATATAAACAGTATTTTTTGAAAAAAATAATGTATGCTATATTTGTTATTTATATGTGTAAATGCAACCAGTATTATAAGAGATTGTATTGCCAGTTACATACCCACTGCCATTACAACAATAGATCGACATTAGTAAAGGTGCGTCCAAACAGCAACAACGAAGCGTATCGTAACGCCCCCGTGACAATTTAAACAACCTATAGCGTAACATCGTCGCGCAACATCAGAACGTTCCGTGGCTTGTCGGTTTTTCAGCGTCACATCAAAAGCTTGTACCGCGGTGGCGTTGCGCATCCCCATTACATGTCTGGACGGGATATCGTGTTACGAACCGATGTTACGCGTGGATGTCCTGTTGCGGATGAAAAGTATGTGTCCCGTTGCGATATTGTGACACGATAGTAAGTTACGCGTCGGCATTACGATACACTTCGGTGTTGCACGTTTGGACGCACCTTAACGTAACGCCACCCCGTGACATATTTAAAGGCCACACAGCGTAGCAACGTAATGTCGCCGTCGCGCAACATTGAAGCGTTCCGTAGCTTGTCGGTTTTTCAGCGTCACATCAAAGGCTTGTACCGTGGTGGCGTTACGCATCCCCCTTCCATGCTGGACGGGACTGCGTAAGAACACTGATGGATGGAACACAAGAACTGATGGATGAAACGGCGGGGTGTTACGAACCGCTGTAACGCGTCGATGTCCTGTTGCGGGTAAAACGTATGTGTGCTCTTACGCTATTGTGTCACGATAGATAGTTACGCGTCGACGTTACCTTGCGCTTCGTTGTTGTCTTACGTTGTTGCCGGACCTTAAGACAACTATTATTTTCATAATGTATGGATAATGTACGGGCATAAGCTGATTGTTCCCTATTATGCATTGTACGATTACAAACAATGGAAGGATCGTGTTTGAACTACAATATTACAAATTTATTTAAAAACAATCGACGTTTCTTATTTCATATACCACCACGATAATGGAAGATATTTAAATTCCATTATCATTCAACAATATGTATATCATATACTCGTATATGGTTACTAACGAGGATTTTAACTAATAAGGAATGTTGTGTACATATAGATTCTCCTGGAATATAGTCAGAATTAATGAATTAAGACGTTTCATTAAATTCTTGAACAAAAGCAATTTTTTCTTTATAGAGTTGGTTAAAAGGGTATAATCATTTTATGATATTAGGGAGGGAACATATAAGGTACAATTCTGTGGATGAAACAACTGACTTTATAATAAAGATGTCACATTAACAATTTCAAATATTCAACATGAAGTCACGAATAGGGAAGATGGTGTGTAGTAAATACCAGAAATTTAACGTTTCTCCTTCATCGAAATATGTGCGTAGAGATATTCAAAGTAGCTTATACAAGTTAGATTAGATGTTATCGATACGAACACCGTTGATTTGAACATAGACGAAATTTATTTCAATAGGATATGTAGTACATGAGTTAGAATACAATTTTTACAGTTTATATTCCTAAGAGGCTGGAGTACGTACCATTTTACATCGGATACGAACCACCAAAGCCTCCTGAACCACCAGAACCGACAGAGGACGGAGAACAAGAAGTAGTCAGATCACCGGAGGAGATTGAAGCTGAAATGAAGAAGCTAGAGGAGGATATGGATAAATTAACACTAGTAACTATAACGTAAGTTCATAAACAATATAGTAACATGTGTATAGTGTACATACGGTGCACATTTGTAAAACTAAATGCGCAACTAAAAACAAAATTTGACGGGTCCAAGAGCTTTTTCTAAAAGTTGTTCCTTGAATTTTTGACCAATTTATTCATTACTTTACGAAAACAGTTAATAATTCTAGTTTCTTATAAAAATTATCATTTTATTTCATACTCACAATACGCCGTCTTTCGATAGGGGCGCTCGAAATTTGTTAGGTTATAGCGGCCACGTTGTTAAAGCAACATCTGTCAAATTTATTTTGAATTGTTTAGTAGTGTATGGCAAATCACCATGGAAGATTACAGCGTTCAACAACGTGTGAAAATCATTAAATTATATTTTGAAAATTAGGTTCCAATTGAGAAAAGTTCAGCGCATTACGTCATTTTTATCCTCGCCACAACCGTCCCACAGAGTCAATTATTCAACCTTTGGTGGCCAAATTCAAGTCTATAAATAATCAGCCAACACTCGTACGTCACCGAAACGCAAGGTCTGCTGAAAACATCGCTGCTGTGCGTGAGAGTGTACGGATAAATCCGAGGCAGTCAATTTCTCATCGTTTACAAGTACTTGGCCTTCCTACGACTTCAACTTGCAAAGCAAACTGGCAAATTTTACGTCGGGACTTGAGTTTGCACCCGTATAAAATTCAAATGACTCAGAAATTTAAAGTAAATGACCATAAACAACGCCGTGTGTTCGCTGATTGGGTTCTGGACCAGTTGGAAGTTGACCCAAATTTCGCTAAAAAAATCATCTTTAGCGACGAGGTCCATTTTTGAATGAATGGATATGTGAACAAGCAAAATTGTTGAATTTGGGACGATACCAATCCACACGAGAAACACCAGCACCAAATGCATCCCGAGAATGTCACTGTTTGGTACGGATTTTGGTCTGGCGGGATCATCAGTCCGTACTTCTTCCAAAACCAAACTGATATTGCCATAACCGCCAACGGCGAGAGATCGACGATAAGCAACTTCTTATGGCCTAAACTGGATGATATGAATATCGACGACGTGTGGTTCCAACAAAACGGCGCTACGTGCTACACAGCGCATGCCACAATGGACATTCTGCACGAGCGATTTGAGGGCATGGTTATCTCGCTCAGCAGCGCCATGAACTGGCCACCGAGATCATGCGATTTAACGCCTTTATACTTCTTTGTTTGAAGCTATCTTAAATCACAGGTATATGCGAATAATCCGCAAACAATTGATGCCCTCAAAGTCAACATAACGAATGCCATCCAACAAATTCAGCCAGATTTATGCGACAAAGCGATTATTCATTGAAAATTGGACCTCCCGAATACGTGCCACCAAGCAAAGCCGTGGCAGACATTTGACCGACCTTATATTCGATACTTAATGCCATAAAATATTCTTTCAAATAAAAGAAAACTAAGTGGATATCTCACACACAACTTGTTTTATTTACGTTTAAAAATCGAGCGTCCTTATTGAAAGACCTTTTATTATTAGTAATATACTGTGTAATAATTTTAGGTTTCTATAATCTACAATTTATTTATTTAGTTTTTAACGATATCGTAGATGGCCCCAACACGTCCTATTCCTGGAGCTACCACTTCCATGCCACTGGGACGAAGAAGAGAAAAGATGGAGTCGTAAAGACACGCACGATTTGAAACACAACGAAGAAAAGGCAACCTTGTCTTTTCGGACGGGAGCTTTCGGTATCTTCGGTCTAGCTACCCTCAGATACGCCAACCTACCCTATCAGGCTTGGGAAATAAGACCAGAGGAGGAGTGAGATTGATTTTTTATCATTTTATACTTCAAACTAATGTGTCGTTTTTAGCGGAACTGTCACGTTTCAATTAACAGCTGCCGTTCTATACTTGGAATTTCACATAAAGGACGGCTCAATTTGTATTACTGTATTAAAGAACAGTCCGAATAAGGCACTGAAGAGTTTGATGGGGACTTATTATAAGTTCTATAAGCTTAAAAAGGTAGGAGTATTTAGCTACTTCTGTTTCTGGAATATCTTATTTCTTCAAAGATTTTCTACTATTGCTCTCTTGTATTGTATTGATGTTGGCACTATAAATTATTATAAATGGCTGCGAGTAAATCGTATATGACGTATAAGTCATGGGCGGATCCAGGACTCAGCGCCAGGACATATATAGCTCGTTAAGAATAAGAACAAGTCTCAAAACTTCGATATCGGACCGCCCACAAGGTGTGCAATAAATAGCCTGGTCTTTAGTCAGTCGCGTTGAAACTTTTGCAGAGTGAATAATCATGAATATACAGGGTGGAGTGTTTCAGATTCCCCGGTTTTGAAGGGTGACAGTACAGGCTGTGAAGATAGAGAGGTGGGGATGGTCTCGTTTTGTTCGATCACTCACCCCGTTTCCTGAGGTTTTCCCATGATGGTTTGGTCAGGTGTACATAGTGGCTTTGTTGTGCGGGCCTATTACGAAACCAACAGATCGGTGATCGATACGCAGAGAGCTTTTCGCCGGCGTTTCAACATTCCTCGTGCGCGTTCTGTTCAGGAAGCATACTACAGAAGACAAAGAACGGTAAGAACACCTGAAAATGTTGAGCGTGTGAGACAAGCGATCGAGAAATCGCCAATACGCTCTGCTCGGAAACATTCCATTGCTTTGGGGATGTCAAATTTAAGTTCGAGGAGAAATATCCATTATGACTTGCATTATCATCCTTACAAGGTAATGTTAGAAAAGGAGTTGCGCATGGCAGATCACGCAAACTGTAGATTCTTGCGCTAGCAAATGCTTGATCAGGTTCCAGCCATATCCACATTCATAAACAGTGATGAGGCACATTTACACCTCAATGGAACAGTAAACATACAAAACTTTCGATAGTGGGCCACAAATAATCCCTGAGAGCCTCATGAAAGGACTTTCTATTGTTCCAAAGTGACCGTTTGGTGTGCCGCTAGAGAGTACGGAGTGATTCGTCCATATTTTTCTTTAAGCGGAAGGCATGACTATCACCTTTATGGCTGCTCGGTATGTGACTATGTTGGAAACATTTCTGCAGCATAGATTAGATGCTATAGTCGAAGAAGAGGTCATGGATTACCTTTGGTTCCAGCAGGATGGAGGTACAGCCCACACTGCATGAATATCTGTGGCTGTTTTGAGGGAAATGTTCCCTCAACGTTTGGTCTCTCTGAGGGGAGATATTGGGTGGCCTGTGCACTCACCAGATCTCAGCATTTGCGATTTTTTCCTTTGGGGGTACTTAAAACAAAAAGTTTTTAAACATCTCTCTCACACCTTAGAAGAGTTGAAAGACAGAATTACAGAAGAAATTCACGCCATACCCATCACAGTTTATCATCGGGCTGTGGAAAACTTCAGAGAATTCCTCCAACAATGTATTCACGTTAACAGGCATGATTTTGGTGACATTATTTTTAAAGCTAGTGTAATGAAATGGTGAAAACTACTCTATATAAAAATACAAAGCTTTTTCTGTATCTCATTCCGTTAATTTTTTATTACCCTTCAAAACCGGGAAATCTGGAGTGCCCCACCATTTATTGAATGTGAATGTACACAGAGTTCGATCTGGCCGCGCATAAAATGCATCCTTGTCCCTCCGAATGTTGCCTCACTCTTTCTTCTACGCATACCTAGAGAATTTCATACTTTCTCCTATTCTTGACGAGCAGTACATATAAAGATACGATAAACAATATATTACCTATTAATTGTCGATTTTCTGGGATCCAAAAATAATGGGAGCAATAAATATCACTGAACAACCAACACTACACACTCATCATTTTTAGAGGTCCAGTATATCAGCATAATCTATTCTAAATGTTCATAAGTGAAACGTTGGCGCTTTTTACTCAAAATCCATTTATATGCGGAAAAACACCTTTCAACGTCTACAGAGATAATGAGAGCATAGTTAAAATACATGAATCTTTGTACTGTAGCACGCGAAAGAAATTTCTGCGACAGTTTGAAGTCCAATATTATTAATTTAATTTGCAACAAAATATTCGTCAGCGAGTACTTGTTACATCTCACAGTGAAAGTATGCAACTATTCACATAAACCCTTTCCTTTCGCCGCAGGTAGCCGCTGAGTTACATACACTTATCGTTTTCGCATGTCGAAGATTGTTTTAATTATTATCGAGACAAATATTTTGGCTCGCATCAATATTCATACATGTATAGTCCGAACCTGAAATGTACGATTTACTCACGGGCAGTAATTATTATAAAATATTAATTTTGTACTTATTTATTTACAATCCCAGTTACCGGATGAAGGCACAATGAAATATGATATATAATACACACATGTTAAAAACATATTGTATGTATGTATACGAAAATATCTTACATCGTAGTCTCTTACGTCTAGTTAATAAATACAAGAAATCATTATACTCGTATATAACATACAATGACCAATGATCTACGAAAATGTATCCACCATGTACACACAACTAAACATATAAAAAAATATTATTGACTTATAATTAAAGCCGCCCTCCGTGAACACGGCATCAGTGGTGTTACACTCAGGTAACACCGCGGCAGCCGACATTCCGTCACGTAGATATGAGATCGAAAAAAGGTATTATGCCGATTTTATCTTCAATACAGTTCTTATGCTGTATTTATGTAATATGCCGTTATTTATGCTGAATAAGAAACCATTTCGTCAGTTTTGGAACTGATATAATCCTATATGGAAATTGCTCAGCTGAAGTACGCTGCAAAAGTATTTAACATATGTATGCAGGAGATTTGAAAATGGCCTTAGGCTCAAAATACATAATAAGAAACTGTGGTTAGCCATAGACGAGACGAATGTAAAAAACGTTATGTGGCCAATGTTATAGTTCCTACATTAATTCAACGACTCTACCGTCGCGTCATCTACATGCAATGCAGCCAGTGCCGGAACTTGAGCTGAAAAGGCCCCGGGGCAAAATAAAATGTAGGGGCCCCATTTAAAAATTACTTGTGGTATTAATATAGAAAAAATGAAGGATAAAAATCACTGTATTTTGTCCATAATAATTATATTTAGATATTATTCATTACAAACAATTGGTTGAAGTGTTAACTGAGTAAAATTCGTAAGCCGAAACCTTAAATCATAAGAAAAAAGTTTCAGATTAGCATACTTGTAGATTTTCTTATTTTTATCACCTTAATTAATTCATTTTGATGATTATTTTCTAAATAATATTTTTAGGAATCTTTGTTCACGTGTTTTTCAATATTTTCTGATGGATTGAATCATTTTCCCTTTTCATCTTCTGTCAGGGGGCCCCCTCGCGTCGGGGGCCCCGGGGCAATGCCCCGGTTGTCCCATTGTAGTTCCGGCCCTGAATGCAGCATATGATATTAATGACTTACGCTTTCTAATGGTTGTTCCCTCAAAAATGTGTGTCCTAATTTAAGGCACATAGATGAACTAATATAATAATACACCAAAGAAGTTTCTATCAAATCTCTCAAATTCACTAGGGGATTTCCCCTGACATTCTAGAACCTCTACGAAGGATTATTACGCGATGGGGAAAGTTGTTGGAGGCTGCGTTTGTAAAATTTTCAAAAAGAAAGTCGTTAGTTTAACACTTCCATGCTAAAGAAATCGATGCCATTAGAGAAAGTTAGATGAATTTTTAAAATGCTACAGTGGGAACAGATTTAAAAACTATCCAGAGTAATTACGCAGAACTAGTGGATACCATCAAAAATCTACAAAATATGTTATTACCCTTAAGAAAATCATTGTGGATAGTAGATGACGACTACTACAGATTTTAAATAAGCAGTGAGGTATTCCTGTTAGGGAAAAAATTTACAGAACATTAACTATTTTTCTCACAAACTGGTTCTTTAAAAAAAGAATTATCTCCCGATTATATCAATTTGCTTGGCGGAACGTACGTGCACTGGGAAACGTGTAATCTTTCGGTGTTCGTGGAAACTGGTCTCCTGTCTTTCATTGCTGCATCGACGGTTCCAGCTCCTTCCCGGAATTTTGGAGAACGTTCGTTTCTTTTAATAATGAAGATTCTCTCGCTTACGAAAACGACATTAGCGACATACTCAATGGCACGCATGTTTAGCCAAGCCAATTGGATTTTTTAATGTTAATTGGGTAGGTATTACATATTATATAAATTATTATGCTTGCACGTGGTTGTTTATATATGACGCCGCCACTGATTACGAATATCTCAAGTCACGAAGGCATCTCAGCTGCCGTGGAGTTACCCGAACGTAACATGGTGGACAGCTTTAGTTACTTATGACGATAACCATTTCCTGTATTTATATAAAATTGAAAGTCCATCAAAATTTGAATTTTCCTACGTCCTTATTGACTATATTTTTTCCTAATTTGTAGATTATGAAAGAAGCCGGTGTGGACATCTTTCCAGAACACGACGCTTATTGTTACGTCGAAAGTAAGCACTTTAATCACTTTAAACAGTGTCAATATTTAGTATAGCCGACAAATATGAGTACAAGAAACAATGATGCAAGTATTTTTTCTAGATTCCTGCGAAAAACACTGGCCGATGGAGAGCCACCTGTATTATAACATGGCTGAAT
Organism: Rosalia funebris; assembly: GCA_037954035.1. Lineage (NCBI taxonomy): Eukaryota > Metazoa > Arthropoda > Insecta > Coleoptera > Cerambycidae > Rosalia > Rosalia funebris. The sequence goes on along the minus strand of JAZFAV010000003.1, from coordinate 10,701,381 downwards.
TATGCAACACGTTCAACTTTACTTGGTCTCGGTGGAATATGGCGGCGGGAAGGAGGAATATCGTCTTGCAAATGAGAGAATATGTGCCAAATAAACCAAAACAAGTAAGCTATACATAGATATAATGTGTATTAATAATATTACCGAAATATAAAAAAATATACGCCCCATCAGCACCATGTTCATTCTCAAGAACTGACAATATTTGATAACATTCGAGGAAAGCGTTTCAAGAATAATCACATTCGAACAATTGATAAACACTTAATTTATAAAAATAACATCGCGCTTGATTGACACCAAGGATTTTATATGCATTAAGACTATTAAGAGCCACATGGTTGATATGCCGAGAAAAAGATAGTTTGTCGTCAAAATACACACCAAGATCCTTAATATTTTCCGAACATGTTAAAACTGTACCACCAAGAGAATAGTCAAATATTAGTGGATGCTTCTTTACGGTATACGAGCAAACTTTTACCTATGTTTATTGATAGGTAGTTCATTCCTCGAACGCCACGATGCAACAAGGAACTGTACCACCAAGAGAATAGTCAAATATTAGTGGATGCTTCTTTACGGTATACGAGCAAACTTTTATCTATGTTTATTGATAGGTAGTTCATTCCTCGAACGCCACGATGCAACAAAGTCGATGAGTTTTTACAACCTCAAGTGATCATTTAAGCAGGTCATATTACAAAATAATTGCCATCTGTAAAAAGATGATGCAACATAAACATTAGAGATAAATCTTTGATAGATAATATAAATAATAATGGTCCCAAATTTTAACCTTGAGGTACTCCAGAGAACGCTAAGATAGTTTCGGATTTAATGCCAATATATGAAACAAATAATGGACGTCTGGATAAATACAATTTTGCCAAGTGAAGAAGATTACTATTGAATCCATATAATCCTAATTTTGAAAGTAGTATATTATGATTCACCTTGTCAAAGACCTTCGAAAAATCAGTATACACCACATTCATTTGACGTTTATTTAGATTTAGATTATCTGGGTAAATTCTGCTAAGTTTATAACCGTCGAGCATTTGGCTACAAACCCGTGTTGTTGGAACCCATAAAATGGGTCCCGCGTCAAGATAAATGTGGGTGTATAACGATATTTCGAAAAGATTAGACAGAATAGTGATTGGACGATAATTTTTTTATGTCAGATAGATTGTTACTTTTTAATATACGACAGGCCCTTTGCAAATCCCAAGAGACGTGTAAAGACTATCAGATTAAACAAAATGAGAAGAGGCTCTATTAAAGCTCCTGGACAATCTGTAATAAGAAAGCTCGGGATCTGGTCATCTTCAAGGATCATTTTGTTTTGAAGGAAATTTCAGTAATGATTAATGAATGTCCATTTCTGCAAATTTTACTACACTGATACAAGTTAAGTGATTACCAGCACTTATTTATAGCCTACATATCGTCAGTGGAAAAGACATTGAAAAAATATGTAGTGAACCCATTTACAATTTTATTTGGAGCATCAAACGATTCTTGATCGAAGGAAAACGTTAATGGAATTCGCGTCGAACTCCTCTTACTCTGAACATAAGATCAAAAAACCTCTGGTATCACTCTTAAAGTTTTGCTGAATTGATGTTAAGAAGTTAGTATAAATATCAGCTATCTGTGCTTTAATATTATTACAATTATATTAATATGATATGTACATATACTGGACAACTAAAGCTATTAATTCAACGCTATAACAACATACAGTAAGTATGTAAAAGTCGGAACAAATTCGATACAATCAATACCAAGCAAGTAGGAGAAATAGTCTCGGACGGGTTTATTTTGTTTTTTAAATGAACCTATTTCGCCTAAAATCAAATTAAAAAGAACATAGATTACAAAAATTTCTAGACTAAACTGATTCAGTTACAAATATTTTGGAAATAATGTAACTAGTGACTCATATATCCTAGTGACGAGGAAATTAAATATAAAAATATTTAAAGGGTAAAGTAAAGTAAAGTTTAAGTAAATAAAACTGAGATGTTCATATTTCTGCATGGAATATTAAATTTTTACTTATATGTTTCCAATACATACAAACACGTTGAGAAAACTTTACTTGTTCTATATGTGAAACAAATACACTCTTACTTTGGGCCTTAGTGTATTATTTTAAGAAACTATCGTTAGTTATTATAAAATTTTACTTTAATTTTGGTCTACACTGTATCTAGCGACATGCTGTTTTACTACATTCCAAAATCGTGTCGATTAGTTATAAATCACATTGAATTATTTTGCTTGCTTTTCAACAGTCTTTGTTTTAGAAAAATTACTCGATGTTACACATAAGTCCACTTAAAGCAACATATGTGGACTGTACCGAAGTCAGCCAATTTTTCAACGAGGAAGAAGCGGAACAAATAAGGGTGAATATCTTTTTATATAGTAATATATTTTTCCGATATACAAATTTATCTGACCAAAGTCTGTTGGTCAGATAAATCATTACTAATATTAATTAGTCATGAATTCAAATATGATCATGTATGGACGTGATCTGCCTTTTAAGTACCTATGCATTAGTGGACCATCAGCGCTGGTATGGGTAGTGGTGCAAGTCCCTCGTATTTTAATAGACTGTGTATTTCTTCTGTGTAGTAGATTATGTCCTACCTATCTTAATACAGTGTTAAAAATCTGCAGTAAAAAGTAAAATTTTACTACATTTAACGGTGTGAAAACGACGTAACATTATGTTATTTCTGGAATAAAACTTAACACCAGTGTAATTTTTTTTATATCATTATGTAAACTTTTATACATTTTAGGTATAAAACTAATATAAATACACCATAATATAGTACACTTTATTCCCCGTGGGTAGACTATAATTCCAACGTGGTAATTATTCTAGAGCAGTGGTGCGCAAACGATTTTCATTTCCGAATCCCCATTTTGTATAAAATTTTGTCGCGTCCCCTGGATAGACAGTAGACAGTACATTTTTTATTGTCGAATAAATTTCTTTATATTTGGCTACCCACTCAAATTTTCACGTTATCTCCAGAGGGGTCGCGAATCAGGCACCACTGTTCTAGAGTACACATCCATGTAGCCTTCACGTTGATACTGTCGAAATTTGAGGCTATATACCTGTTCGCGATTTCTGATTAACCAAATTATGCCCAAATGCAAGTTATGTGTGTCGAAAATTAAAGTGAATTTTGAGTTGCTGGATGATTTCACTGAATAGATATTATGTATGTACCTAACCTATTTGTGTTTCCTGGCGATGAAGTAAAAAGGTAATGTAAATGCATATTTTGTGCACTGAAAGTTTTAATTTCAGTAGTAACTAGATTCCTGTAAGAATAATTATTATTAACAATTGTTAAAATCTGAAGCATGTGCCTATTTATTATTTCTGAATAATTAACTTATTACCAAATGGTTTGTCTGTCTTAAGAATCAAACATAATCATTATCATAGCCAAGTTTATTAAAACTAATAGATATTCTGACTAATAGATGCCTGAAAATATATTAAAGTTTGAGAAAGTTTTTGAGTAATCATAAGAAAACTACTGGAAACAATTTTTCCGGTGCAGGCAAGAAAGTTTTTGCTTGCCTTTCAAAAGGCCCACGGACTTCAATAAACTTTTTTCAGTGATTTCATGATAAAGCTTTTTTAGATGGTTTTATCTTCTTTAATTTGAGTTGTCTAAAAGCCTTGTAAGATGATTTTTTCCCTGAGTTATCGTCGTTCCAAGCAAAAATCACTAAAAAAAATGTATTCAAGTCCGTGGACCGCAACTCGCAAAAGTTTAGAAAGCAATAATTCTAGTTGTTTTCTTATGATTATTCAAAAACTGCTGATGGTAAAAAATGTTTAACTCAAGATCTGAAAATTAGAAACTAGGAGAAGGAAACTTCAATTTGCTTCTTTTTTTTTTAAAATTGCTCTGCAACTATTTTTCTCCAAGTTACAGTTCCAAGTTCTTTAAAAACCACCTAAAAATTTAGAATATTTTTACATCCTTTAATTTTTGTGTCTAGTGTATGTTAAGTTTCGTTTTCGGGAGTCGTCCTTTGTCTTGTGTTCACACCCAAGTGGCACAAGGGGCTGTAAATAAACTGTGCATCAATGTGTTATGGCTAAATTTACGACCATTTGATTGACGTTTTAAAAAAGTATCGTGATAAGTGATGGTACATGTCTAGACATTCAAATCGTTACGATAACCAGAACGTTAAGACACCAATTCTGATTCTCTGTCGAATTAGAACTATGTACTTTTAAGATGTAGATTCATTGGTGCGTATGTAAAAGTATAGATTAAGATTAAGAATTTACTTTTAAAAGATCAACCATGATTTCTTTAAAAGTCGATTGACGATATGTAATTAACTAATTTAATATTTAATCCTCTATTATTTTTGTATAAAATAAATTATTTTACGGCCGAGTACAAAGCACCTAGACTCAAGTTACATATTATTACAACTAATGTATCTTTTGTTAAATCGAGTCTTAATAGTCCAGTCAAATAGGCTTCACCCTCGGAATGAGAGTCGGAATGCTAAATATTGGTATAAACCTTTATTTTGCCGTTCTAAAGACTTGCTCAAAAGTCTCGTATCTGCGAGTCAAAAAATGAAAGATCAAAGGTCATAAAAATAGTTTTTTTAATATCTCGTTTCGTATGCATCATATGACTAGAGGTTAGTATAAAACTTGTAGATCATAAAATTCTCTAAAAATTTAGTCTGATTAGATGAGAGGGAGGCGCGCAAGCGTATATATGAGGTGTGTTCAAAAAGTAACGGGAATTTGGAATTTCGCGGGTTGTATTAGTCCGATTCGCGCGATTTCGTTGTTATGTTGGTAAACATGTCTGAAAAGTATCTGTACATTGTTAGCCATATCGGATGTTTAGTCTGTTGTCAGCTGTCAAAAAGGTTACATATGTTTTGGTACGGTCGTTGATTATTTATTTATTTATTTCAAAACGGATCAGATAATTTATAGTTTGCTTTAAATTTTGCTATAAGAATTGAATAAAGTGCATCAATGTTTTAGAGATGTTAAATAGTGCTTTTGGTGAGTCTGATATGAGTAAAACAGGGGTTCACGAGTGGTATAAGCGTTTCTAAGAAGGCCGCGAAGATGACGGGCGCTCTGGACGCCCCAGCACATCAACAACCGATGAAAATGTGGAAAAAGTGAAAGAAAATATTATGAACGATCGCCGAATCACAATTAAAGAATCGCTGATGATGTTGGCATATCAACTGACCCCTACCATGAAATTTTTTCGGGTGTTTTGGGAATGAAACGTGTGGCAGCAAAATCTGTTCCAAAATTGTTGAATTTCGAATAAAAACAGCGGCGAAGGGAAGTTGGTCAGGAGTCGTTAAAAGAAGTCAAAAACGATGCAGAACTACTGAAACTTGTCATAACAGGTGACGAAACATGGGTTTATGGATATGAAGTCGAAACTAAGGCTCAATCGTCTCAATGGAGGTACTCTGGATCGCCAAGACCGAAAAGAGCTCGACAAGTGTGGTCGAATGTGAAAGTTATGCTCACTGTACAGAGTACTTGCTACAAAGTTAAACGACCAATAAGGAGTACTACCTATAAGTTCAACACCGTTTGCGTAAAGCGATTCGAAAAAAACGCCCGGTTTTGTGGTGAAACAATTCATGGCTTTTGTACCACGATGCATGCTTGTTCGTGAATTTTTGGCCAAAAACAACACTGTAGTGATTCCCTAGCCCCCATATTGGCCAGATATGGCTCCGTGTGACTTTTTTCTGTTCCCAAAAATAAAAAAAAAAACTTATAGGGCTGTCGTTTTGCAAGCATAGATGAAATTCAAAGCGCATCGCTGAGAGATCTAAACGCTAAATCCAAGGATCAAGTCCTAGAAGTGTTTTGGTGATTGTAAGAAGCGCTGGCATATGTGTATAATATCTAATGGGGACTATTTTGAAGGGGATAACATCGATGTAGACGGTAGATATAAAATTCTTTTCAAAAAACGAATATCCCCGTTAGTTTTTGAACACACCTCGTATAGTAATGCTATGAAGTAAAGTAATAAAAAAGAAGAACTCCTTTCCTTGTTTAAAAAAGCAAAACTCCAAATTATAGGAATGTTCGAAAAACACCCCGAATTGTACCAAGCAGCTCAACTATTCTAGGAAGAAAACTGCCCTCGACACATTGGTTGAAAATGGAATGCGTTTTGCTTTTGACAGTATAACGTACAATGCTGCAAAATTTGAATGTATAGTACTGATAACTACCTATATACGCAATTTATCAATCGACAAGACTCACAAACCAGTGCAGTTGTCATGCCTTCCACCTACAGGTGAAGTGGGGGTGGGTTAATGGGTTTTACGAAACGGGATCCTAGAGCCAACAACAGCATTACTGCCCTCAACACTAGACGAACTGTTGAGTACGATGTTCTGCAATTGCAGGTTGTGTAGCAAACTGTGTAAGTAGAAAAGTGGGGTTGCAGTGCTCTACTGTACGTGGCCAGTGTGTGGCAAATAATATCGATGGAAAAATGAATTTATTGCTGAGATCCCTGAAGTTTTACAGTCAAATGCGACGGATAACGAGGAAGTTGAACTTGGGCGATCAGATGAAGAAGACGATGACGAACAAGAGGATTCTTGTAACCGTATATCAGCTGGTGATATAATATACGAATACTCGAAGGAGATATCCTAGCTAAAAAAAATTATCTTGCATTTTCTAAAAAAACTATTTCCTACATATAATAAATAAAAAATAATAATTTCAATATTTACTGTTACTTAACATTACCATAGAAATTCGTTATTACTTATTCCTTATAAATTATATGTGTAAGTATTTTTCATAAAGTTTTTCTGACATTTGGCCTTTAATATCTTGACTCGCAGACACGAGATTATGTGAGATTCTTGAGCAAGTCCTTAGAACTTTAAAACAAAGGTTTACGCAAATATTTAGTTGCCTGACGCTCATTCCCAGGTTTGCTCATTATTTCACCTTATATGGCTGTACTATAAAAGAAAATGTGCACATTTGTTACAGATGTATGTTGACAATTATTTATTTGAGATAGCATTTGAAAATAAATAAATTTCTAATTTTTACGGTACAAGAACTTCGTCCGCTATTCCAATAGCTAATAGTGTTATGTTATTATCTAAGCTGTTGCATACACTATTTCAATTTCTGGAGAAGGTGTGCACAACTCTGCCAAAACTATTTGGATATCTGCATCAAAAACGTTATAGCCGAAGAAGAAAGTTGTTTTGACCTTTTAGTCAACCAGCAGAATTTGAGCCAAATTATAATAATCTGCGACTGTTTCAACACTTCTTATTCCAACTATGTACAATTTAGGCTAAGTTTACAGAATTTACAATACCAAGTTACTGCACTCCTCGTCGGCACTCTCGAATTACGGAATTAAAAGCGAGCCGCCAATCAAGAGCGAGCCGCAGTGTTCACTACAGATATGCATGGTTACCGGGTAATACGACCGGCTCGTTGCCAACTAAGAGCTAGAAGGGGAAGAGGGAAAGAGGGGCGAATCGGGCCGAGCGTGGGAGTGCAGTAACTTGATTTTAATTCTGTAAACTTTGATTTAGGTATGAAAACGTTGAGGTATTCAGATTGTGCTAGTTATGTAGGCGATACTGGTGTCCATCCTGCTCCCTCAAAAAATAACGTATGACATGTTTTTCAGTTCTGTGCAGACTTATATAGTTTAATGAAGGCAACGTGCAGCATTACCCTAAGGAAGAAAATAGAAAGCGTATCCTGGGAAGTCGTCTATGCTTTATCAGATCTTTTAGTGTCGACCAGAGTGCTAAGTTTTTCCTAAAAAATGAAACAAATAAAATCATGCAATAAATGGTGTTTTATTCCATATGTTTTCTCTTCTGGGAAACCTTCCAGAAATATATTTGTTTCCGTTTCTCATTTATGGCCGAAGATAGCTTTTTTAAGCTCTACGTTTCCAAGAAATTTAAGAAAATAGATTGTGGGTTATTTATTCTTTCTCTCATTTAGGTGATCCATTAACTGAAAAAAAAACTTCGTAATTATTATCATTTTATAAGCAAAATCTTAATAAAAGATGTAAGTACCAAATGGTAAATTAGTGTATGAAAAATTATTTATTCGAACGAGCCAGGACTAAGGTAGGTCCAGGCTCACCGCTGTTCATCTCGCTGTCATAATGCGAATGGCATATTATCTTTCGCGAAGGAGAGAAACTAGCGGGGGAAACAACGGACCTACCCCTAAACGAGGTAAATGGCTACAGTCATAAGACGAGTTGCTTCTTAAGGTATAGAAGCAAACTATGCTTTTATCTATGTTTATTGATAGCTTATTCTGTGAACACCATGATACAACAAGGTCGATGAATTTTTTCAACCTCATGTTATAGTCTAAGCTGGTTATATTTAAAAATAATTTTAATTAACAAATAAAAAGTCATCGGCAAAAAGAAGATGATGCGACATAAGCATTAGAGTCAAATCATTAATAAGATAAGGAATAATGGTCCTAAATTCGAGCCTTGAGTTACTCCAGAGGACACTAAGAAGCAGTGGCGGCGATAGGGGTGGGCACGGGTGAGCGAGCGCCCAGTCAGTCCCCCAACCTCTTATGACACCACTGTATCACATTCCCACATAAAATAATATATTTAACGCCCTCGCCCACCCTATATATTTCTTGCCTATTTTCGCCCAATTGCAAAATAATGCTAGCGCCGCCACTGCTAAGAAGGTCTCGGATTCATAGTCGTTATATGAAACAAATAATGTACGTCTGGATAAATACAATTTTACCAAGTGAACAAGATTACTACTAAATTCAAATATGTAATTCCAATTTAAAAATTGATATATTAATATATCCTACATTTTATTATTTTATGTAAGGAATTTTGTTTTAGGAAATAAAAGGAAGTGATAAAACAAATGTATACAACTACTTATATACCATCGAGAAAGAAGATACGAGGGTGGGCAATAATTATTGAATTTTAAAGTTAATTTTGCTCTTGCTCAATAGAGGGCACGACCTACTTCATTTTGAAATCAAACCCATAGTTAACTCCAGGGGATGTCACTCCCTATATGTCACGTAGTGCAATCTTGCAATTACGTGTATACAACGGCCGCCAGGGGTGCTACTTGTCTTGCAAGTCTTGACAACGCAAAACAGTCTCGTTTCCCCCTTTCTCTTACGTCCCTCATCAACAGTAACAATAAACATAACCTCGCGTACATGTAAACAAACGCGTAATCGCGAGTTGTAACCAATCTGCAGTGTATAAATATAATAGTGTAAAATGGAGGATCCGTCGAAAGTTAAAAACAAAATGCGTCGTGTGAGTCGACGTTGCATAGTGGCCGCATGCAATTATGAAAAAGAACGTTCCGTAGAAGGCGAAAAAGTGCATTATTTCAGAGTACCCTCAAACGAAGAAAAAGGAGAACTGTTGCAAAGTACTGTTCGGAATGATTTAACTCTGATTGTCTTTTACAAATGTACTTTAATGACATGTAACTAACTGACGAATAATTCAGTGTTTTTAAAAAATTTTCTTCATTAATAGATTATTATGATTCGACATTATTCAAAGTTTTGTATTGTTATTTCAATCGAAGTAATGAATATAATTGCATTAGTCTAAATACACCTTTTCTTTTACACAGGGGCCATATAAAGTTGTCCGCTTAAAGAGGGGAGCAGGGCCATGTAAAAATTTGTCAAAAGACTCGCTTGGAAATGTGTCGTGTTCTGTTTTTGATAATGTGCAGTGAAATAGATAGCTTCATTTTCCCTCCAACTTTGATTATTCCCAATTTACAATATTATAATTTGTAGTATATACTACAAACTTTATTCGCCTCTGTGAATTAATATTTTGAAATGATTTCTCTTATTTGTAACAGAAATATTCATAGAATAAGTTTCAGCACTTTTCAGACAGATTATATACGTATGTGTACATATTACGTATAAATAAAAAATTATTTCAGGAACACAAGAAAACATATTTTTTATAATTGTAAATTACCTTAATTCAATTTCCCCTATACGGTAAACAAAAATAATCGTTACGTAATACATTGTGCCTCAGATAATTTTCCTATAAATTCATTTTGTTATTATTAATTTAACATCGTCCGTTACGTATATATTAAAATATAAAAACATTTATGTTCAAATTTACCGGCAATTTCGCGCTGCATGACCTGCAAGACAAGTAGCACCCCTTGTACAGTAATTTACCAGCGAATTACCGCAGTGGCAGGGAGCTGGTTAACTCTATCTCAGTATTGCCTATGGAATGTGTCGAAAGTGTCTCGTTATAATCCTTCTCGATGGTACATATTTGAATAATCATATAGGAGAAAATATTTTCGCATACGTTAAAATTTCTATAAAATTATGGGTAATTACAGGGTGTTCTATGTAAAACTTTAGGTTCTAATGTCTAAATATGGCATTTCATTGTAATTCTGACGATACATTTAAGATTTTCCATTCACTAACCACGAATGTAAATAGTTATGAGATTCGGTATTAACTGAATATAGGCTGTACAGTAAATCATATATATTCCTATACTGTTATAGGAATATATAAAATATTCCCTTCACTGTCCACTGACCATGAAAGCAAAATAGTTATACTTATTACTGAACAGTGCATCACGAAACTGGAAACATATTCATAACGGTTTACTGTACCTGAAAAAAATTGATATAAACTTGGATTACAGGTAGTTTAATAATTAATTTTAATCATCGCCTGAAGATGCCAACTTGATTGGCGAAATGTGTGTTGAGTAACGAGCAATATTTCGGTATTCGTGGAGAATTGTTGTTGTTGTTGTTGCTGCATGGTTTAGCCCCTTTCAAGAATCCCAATTTATTTCAGGATTATTTCAAAATCTGACTATACATAATAATTTATTTTGTACGTTTATATCATATTATTTCGTGTCTCATAACACGTCAAAAATATATAATTTATACATTAAATTTAAATATTGCTATATGCACATTAATTATTTAGTTGTGCACATTAACTTTTAGGTAATTTTCGACTAAATATAGTAATAACTACAATAAATAAATCTTGAATACATCCCCCCTCCCCCCCTCCCCACAAAGGCTCGCTTCAACTCAATTCACCCCGAAGGCAAGTATTTTCTTCGCCCTTCACACAAAACCTTGACAAATCTTGAAAAAATATTCATAATTTATAATAAATACCTATATTTGCATAAACTACATACACTAGGCACAAAAATTAAGGAATTTAACAAAAATCGTAAATTTGTAAGTGATTTTCAAAGGGAATTGCTGATTAGAAGATGATTTTCAAAAGGCCTTTGACAAAAATAGTCGCAGAGCAATTTTGAAAAAAGCAAATTGAAGCTCCAAGTTTCTAGTTTTCAGATATTGAGTTTAATTAAAACTTGTTACCATCGGCAGTTTTAGAGTCATCATAAGAACACTATCGGGGAAAAAAATACAAGTTTTTGCTTGCCTTTCAAAAGGTTTGACTTTTTTCAAAAAGTTTTTTCTTACATTAACATTTTGTGACAAGAATATGGATCATTTTTTAAAAATATGTATTATTTTTTAAACGACAAATTTAATCATTCCGAACAAAATTTAAAAAAAAATCGTAGCACTTTGAAATTTTCAGGATTTCTTTGTGATACTTTGAGGTTGAAAAGAAATATGTAGTTAATATCCTTAGTCTATCTATTATTTGCAAAGTTATGCCGAGTTAAGCATATATCCCCAAATACGCAATTTTTTACCTCTTCTTCAATCAACATTCTCGCACTGATTTTTTTTTTATAAAAAACCAATAAATACGATTTGTAAAAAATACTTTGCAATTTTTAAAACCCTATTTGGATTTTTTGTATGATCATTATTTCCCGAGTAAATAATTACCAAAGTCAAAACTGACTTGATTGCTTTAAACGACGATAATTCAGCGAAAAATCATCGTACAAGGTTTTTAGACCGTCAAATTAAAGAGGATAAAAATATCTAAAAAATTATGAAATTACTGAAAAAAAAAAAATTTAAGCCCGTGGACCTTTTGAAAGGCAAGCAAAAATTTGTAATTTTTGTCCGATGGTTTTTTGTTTTGAAAATTTTGAACCAAGATCTGAAAACTATAATCTTAGAGCTTCAATTTGCATTTTTTAAAATTACACCCCTTACAAGTTCCCTTTAAAAAATCACCTAAAAATTTAGGACTTTTTACGTCTCTTAATTTTTGTGCCTAGTGTCAATAAAATGTAGTGTTTAAATTTAAACCAAAATCGCATCGGCTAGTTACATTCATTGGATGAAATAACGATTCATAATATTTCGAAACAAATTCCGTTGGATGGCTTTTGTAAGCCATTCTTTTTCCAATTAGGGGAGTTGATTTGTTATTCGAGTAAATTTTAAATTATCAATTTAAAATTTATTAGAATTCAAACATATTTATTTAAAGTGATATACAAAAAGTTTGCGATGGGCTTTATTCTTTCAGGTCTTTTATGTGTTAATAAAAGTTTAGTCATTTGGGTTCTTTCTGGCGATCACGTGAGGTTTGCTTTTTGCAAGGAAAACACAGACTAGTATAATAAACTATTTAAATATTGATTTATAAATTTAAATTCAGATTACGTATTAATTCAAGTTACAAACACAACAAAAAATCTTACAAAAGACTCCTACACAATAAATGAACAAAAATCATTTTCTCTGAATAATTTTTTTTAAAACTGACCATTCGTGAAACTTGCAAAATATCACCTAATTTAATAACTCAATTTACATCAAATTAAAGTAATCGAGTCTGTATAAAAATAAACAGTTTTAAATCCTTAAAACGGACTTTTCCGCACGCAGAACATCTCTATCTCGAAATTGAGTGGCCGAGAAAAAATAAACCAACTCATAAATGCAGAATATGTGTTTTATGCGACAGTTTTACTTTTTTCAAATAGTCAACCATCGTGCTTTCTCATGATCCATGAATAGGGTGGGGTGTATCCTATCCACCTCAAAATCAATAGATGTCGTCTGGTAGACGTCCCTAATCAGAATCAGTCAAAACCCGATCGATCCGACACGATTTAGTTGAGATATCGTATTAACAAAAAAAAATTCTCAAATAGTTCACCATGATGCTTTCTCATGATCCATGGACAGGGTGGGGTGTGTCCTATCCACCTCAAAATCAATAGGTGTCGTCTGGGAGACGTCCCCGATCAGAATCAGTCAAAACCCGATCGATCCGACACGATTTAATTGAGTTATCGTGCAAGAAAATTTAATTCCGACGATAACAACGATACACACACAGAAAAAAATTTTTAAAAACCTTTTTTTTTTGTTTTTAGACCGAAAAACGAAAAATAAACGAAAAATTTTTTTTACATTTTTCTTTACACTATTACATTACTTTTCCGCTAGTATAATTGAGTACGGAAAAGTAAAAAGTCTACATAGTCTGTGTATGTACTACCGAGAAAGAATATAATAAGACGCCTTCGATATATCCCTCTGTAATATATGCAAAAAGAATTAATTTTAGTTAATTGTGCTCTTGGCCTCAAAAAGGTCACGCTTTCTATTGACCAAAAGAACGCGTTATTATTGATTATTATTACCATTATTGCTTGTATTTCAAGAGAACGTTTTGAAAGAATCTTTATTATATTCTCATAATACAAATGAAGGCAAAAGTAAGAACTGAGAAGATATAACGAAAAAAAAATATGTGGTAGTAATCTGTATGGGTGGGTACTGCTTGACTGTGGTTAATCACAAGAAAAACGTTTTTTGTAATAAAAATATACCTACTAATACTAATCGTATTTACTGTAACATAAAAATAGAAACCGAAATATCGAGCGTCTCAAAATATTTTCTACATTTAATATCTCCATTATTTAAAAAGAGAACCAAAAACTATTTTAAATTGTATTAAAAAATCTTGCTGATTACAAACTTAAAAACCTTGCTGCTTTTTTTCAGCTTCTATGAAACTATCCCCAACTTTTGTTTCAAATTTTAGATCCTTATTTTTTGTCTCTTAACAGTTTTAATCAATTAGTCATTTTAATTACAATTTAATGTCTCCATGGAAGAAACCATTATTAAATAAACATTAGTATTGTTATTATTAAAAAAATTACTATCTACAAAATTATGAAATAACATATAAATATAAAATTTTGACTACTACTATTTCAAAATTTAAAAACGAACAGTCTCAAAATCAACAATATTTTACAGCTATCCGACATGCTGAATAAATACAGATTGGCATGCAATGAGATTTATAAATTATGTTCAATATGTATCACAATTCCTGTAGTATCAAGTGCGACATGTAAAAGGACTTTTCACGTCTGAAAAGGTTAAAAAACAATTTAAGAAATAAAATGAAACACGAGAGATTAAGTAATTTGATTGTACTAAATATAGAGAACAAAAAATAGCTAAAAGCTTGGATTTGAATAAGATTGTTGAGGAATTTGCAATAAAACTGAAATGATTTTATTAATATTTTAACTTTATTACCTAATGTACTACTAATTCCTCTTGTAAATTATATTTATATTAATATGTTTATATCTTTGTATTGATTGTAGTGATAATGAATGAGTTAGACAACTAATAATTAATTGAACAGTTAAAAGTTTCACTGAAATTGGAAGTTACTACAGAATCCCAGGACAATATCGAAAAGAAGCCTACAAATGCAAGAGATGAGCGATGTATAATACTATGCAAGTCTCCTTAAGAAAGAGTTCTACCAGTTAGAGCTAAGCAAAGCCCTAGCAACAACTCGAAATATAGTAATTTCTGGACGAACGGCCAAGAGAAGGCTGAAGAAGGAGGATTGGATAGTAGAAGACCAGCTATTGGATCACTAAACACCAGAGAACATAAAGTTACTAGACTACGTTTTGCAAGAGAACACGTAAATTGGACCATTGACGACTGAAAGCGAGTTTTGTTTTCTTGTTTCAGAAACAAGAGTATGTCTTAATTCACCCTATATCCGATGCATGTCAACGAGTCTGGTGAAGACCAAGAAAGAGGTTTGTTGCCTGCAATATCTCTCCGAGGATCCCATTTTTCTGTGAATCAATAGGTAATGTTCTGGGGAGGAATTTGTTTTGATGATCGCACAGGTTTTATTCCTATACGGGGGAGATTCGTGAATGCACATTTCTACGTAGAAAACATTGTAGAACATGTGATGCCATGTGCTTCGTTTGTCGAAGACAATTTCATTTTTATGCAGGATAACGCTCGACTCCACGTTGTTAGAGATGTGAATATTCTTACAATGAACTGGCTACCAAGAATCTCAGATATGAACGCTATAAAACATCTATGGGATGCACTAAGACGATGAGTTATATACCTGCCCTCATGACCCTTACGGAACCCAAATAAGTTCTTGTCGAATGGGAGAATATTTCTCAGGAAACAATTCACCACTTGAGCACGCCCAGAAGAATGGAAGGAGTGATAAGAGCTAGGAGGAGGATCTACACGCTACTGAATTTAAATTGTTCCGATTTCAATCCACCTCCATTTTTTTTCAAAATATTTTCATTAACACCGATCTTGAAAAATAGAAGTAATAATGTGAAATTTCAGTGATTAATGAAGCCTTAATTTTGTCCAGGAGTTCATAATTAATAAAATAGGAAGGAAGTCAGTTTTACGTGGACCACGGTGTAAATATTTTTCGTTTACGTTTTTCCTTCTGAGATTATTTGAAATCAGATATTTATCTTCATCGCTAATTTAGTTTGTATCATCGCAAAACGTATTTCAAAATATTCTTACTATTTTTTTTATTGAACATTAAATATATTTCGATTGCGTTAACGGTGATAGTGGATATAGTGCAGATAGAAAAAAAAATTGTTTTATTACGAGTATACGTGCATTCAAGGAGATACGTAGTTGGCTACATAAGTAAGTATGCCACGGGTATAAGTATTGTCACCTGAGGCTTAGTTTCTGTTCAATTCATCATGCGAAACATTGATAAATCCATGCCGAACGCAACGCCGTCACGGTCGATTTCTAAGTTCATCATTTGGTTGCGGATAGGAACCACCAATGAATGCGATGTTTTGCAGGTGGTTTCCAGGAAAAAATCCCCGTATCCGCCCCTAACGGCGTCGAGCCGGCAACGTCGCGTCGCAGCTCGTACACCAATCTCCGGCGCGCATACCCACTACGCACCACACACCAGTTTGGGGCACGCGGTAGCCCACCCCCACCCCTGAACTTCCACGCCAGCCACGGCTCCGTTCCGCTTGTGGCACGATCATTTTTATACGTTTCGCGTTCATTCGGTGGGAGAGATCTAGTGTGCTATGGTCTCCCTGGCGAACAAACGTTCCTAAAATTGCGGAAATTCGGTCACCGTCGTGTGGAAAGCTTCGGAAAAACAATCGCAAGTTGGTGCGGCGCTTGTGTAACCCTGAAAACCAACACACGACGGTGACGGTATTCAGCAAGTGCGAGAAAACGGTCCTCGCGCACCCATTGGTCGATAGAGCAGCGAGTGCACGTGATGTCCTTCCCGTAGAAAGCGTTAGCTGAGGACACGACACACGTAATTTTAAAAGGAAAATACGGGTCCCTAGCGAAATATCAAAAACAATACGTACCTTGTCGACGAAATAATTGGCCCGTTACGAACCGCGTACGAGTGAGTGACAAGTGAAAGTCGAACGGAAACGTCAAAACGAAAGGCTATCGCGAGGAGGAAACTGTAACACTAGCAAAAGTACTCAAGGTAATTTTTTAACTAATTTCTGCTAATGTGACATGCGATGTTAAAGGTTATTTAGGGTGTTTTCTCTACAGGGCATTGCCCGGGCTGTGCCGCGTGACGTGAGCATGTGCGTGAATCCTATTGGTCGAAGTCAGGAGACCCCTCGCTCTTCCTAAAGTCCATTGTTTTGTTTATTTTCAACGATCCCTTGATTATCGCGATAAATTATCCCTATACTCGCCAAAGGTAATTAAAAGACGAATTATAAAAATATGTTGACCTCTAAGATAAAAGGATAATCGTTAAATGGCACGGGGAAGGGAGGAATAGTAAATATTGCCGTTATTTAGTTATCTGACACGTTGTAGTGTATCGACGTGACTGGCGCTGTTGCCAAGTCGCCGTCGTATGCCACTCCTTTTAAATTGGCTTTTGTCGCACTATTCCTGTGTTTATAATAAACGATTCTTTTATATTTTAGAATAGAATAGACCAGCGATATACCTAGTAGCGTATCCCTAGCCATTTCCTCGGAAAATTATCAATATTACGAATCTGCCCCCTTTCTTTGTCTGAATGATTCAAGTCGAATGGCGTGTGGATACCATACGCATATTTAACTTCTTTTTTTTTTACATAACAAAGCGATATTATCGCTCAATGAAATTGAAATATCTTTTACATCAAGAAATTGTTTAGAAGTAAAATTTTATAGAAATGATGGAATCTGAATATTTAATCGCTCACCTAATTAAAACAAACATTTTCTAATCATAATTTTTGTGAAAAGTACCAATCGAACTCGATATGTATGTAGAACGCAGCTTTCTTTTAGCAATGATAATATCACGGTTTTGCCAAGCGTGACGTCATCCCGCCACAAGGAAAAATATGAATAAACACTGAAGTGTTTATTTACAGTTCGGAGCACGTTTTACATCGACTTGTTTGCGCGTTTAAAACCTCTCTCGATAAAAGGAGCGTGGCATTCGTTTTCGACGCTCCTTTCTCAGAATACTATTACCTACCAACACACCATGCGTATTTTTTTCTCTGCGTCCAGCATTGTCTACGAACTAGGCATTCTTAGGTTTCCCACAAGGGTACAAGAGCTCTTTGTTACACGACGTTTAACGGACGAGGTACGTTTTTATACGCCTCGCACGCCCGACCTTATTCCGGGGGTCCGTAAGGCCGATTGCGGCATGTCGCTAAACACATTGCTTATGTTTATTGCCGAGGCTTGTCATGCAGGAACGACCGAATGAACAAAGCACGTCTACCGTCGACTAGTTGGCTATGCGTGGTGCGCAACGGTCGCGTTTACGACCGTCGCGCAGTCAATACAGCGTTCCGGACACGTGTTTGCATCTTCGGTGCCCTAGCTCAAGGTGGTTCTGTCGAGGTGGAATGGATCGGGTTGAACGTCGATGCAGTTGCTAGGGAAGGTATTTTCGTAAAAGCGTTTTTGATCCACGATCCGTACCCTCTTGGAAACCTCGCGGGGAAAAGTTTTACGGATGCTCTGGGTTTTAGTAGGCACGCCTTAATTTGGCAGGTTGCTGAATGAGTAATTGATTAATCAAATCAGGTGGTGACGCAGCTAATAGCGTTTTTGTGTACGCGTCTGGTATTCGACTTGTCGAATTAATCGAAAATGTGAGAAAACTTAACTTTGGAAAACAAACAAAACTACAGTGGTGGACAAAAATGAAGCAACGTAGTGAAAATAAATGTTTATTCGATAAACAATAAGAATAGAAAACATTGTATTAATCTTCTAAATAATCTTTACATTGTACCATGTTTAACTAACTGATCAATTGTTGATATAATAGTAGGTAACGAAAAATAAATATGTACAAATTAATACTAAACCTAAACGCTTATTACTATAGTGACATAAGTTAAGCAATTTAAAAAAAGTTACAACTGTGAATTAATATGGTGCAGCATGTCCATTATTATGTATTACAACATCACATCTATGAGGCATAGATGATATCAAATTGTCTGTTATTTTGGGAGATATCTGTTGCCATGCATTAGAAAGAGCTACGAAGAATTCTTCGCGATTTGTGAAGACGTTGTTTTGTCGAATTTGTCTGTCTACAATAGTCCATAAATTTTACCACTGGACTTAAGTCCGGAGACTGAGCCGGCCATGGTAAAACTTGTACGTTATTGTCCCTAAATCAAGTTTTTATGAGCTTTGCTGTATGTTTTGGATCGTTGTCATGCTGAAAGATCCAAGATAATGGCATTTCCCGTTCGGCATGAGGTAACATAACATTCTGCAAATATCTCTATACTTAAACTGATACATTGTACCCTCTATTTTAAATAATGGTTCTATCCCAAAGCCCGAGAAACAGCCCCACACTAATACGTGACTTCCTCCATGTATCCGCTTGAACAAGACAATTTTCCATTTTCAGCAGTCCGGGGTCACGTGCAAAGTCAGGCTTTTACATTTTTCTTAGTTTTTTTTTCTGGTTTTTTGACAGATCCTTGGGCATGCAAGCCTGCTTGTACTCGGCGTCTGCTGACAGTTCTTGAACACACGTTGACTCCTAATTCTGCTCTAATTTGAGCCGCAGTTGTAAATGGCTCCTGTTTACTTTTCCGACAAATTAATGTATCTTCTCTTGTCGTATTCCGAAGCCGACCAGAACACAAGGCAGTTACGACTGTACCTATCTCGATAACGTTTCAATATACGGTATATTACTGATTTATGTTATTATAAGTTATAAAATGTAGACCGTGGGAAATTGTATATAAAAATGTGCCATTTTCATATGATTTACTTTTTACACAAATGATTGATGAATCATTACTTTCGCTATAAATTTCTTGTTTAAGGATACACCGGCTGACAGTTTTCACGTAGACATTCTACAGCAATAGCTGTTTTACACATAACACGATACTTTTACACGATAATTAGTCAAGATGGCCTTCAATTTATTGGGGAACGTGTGAAACACAAATTGTGTTCAATTTATCGTCTACAATAACATGGTCAGGAAATTTTGCAATTTCCTGACCATGTTATTGTAGACGTTCCTGACCATGTATTGAGGTTGTGCAATATTTCTTGTTCTATACACTGCTCACTTTTATAATTCTTTATGAACCATTTACATATAATGTTTGCAATAATTTGTTTGTGTGTCAATTAAGTATGATAGGACTGCCACCCCTACTTTATAATAAAATGTTGTACATTATTTCAGGCAATTATACTCTATACCTACTTTATGATAACAATAAAGTACGCGAAAATACTTCATTTCACATAGTTTGATTTTTCTAGGATTTATTTTACGTAAATCATTAAAAAACCAAAAAAGTTGATCGTAATTTTGCGTGGTGGGTGGAGGCGTGGCTAATTTTTTGGTCACCCGGTGGCAAAAAAAATGTACTACCGATTGTAAGATAGTTTGAATTACCTAAATTAGTTGTATAAGGTATTTAATAATTATTATTCATTAACAAATCATAAAAAAAACCTTTAGCTTATCGTTATTAGTTTTTAAAACTGTACCTCTATTGGTACATACTGTGTTATTTGAAGTAATATATTGTAAAAAATAAAATATAACATTAACCGTATATTTAATTACACTAATTACTTCCTGCTAAAAATAAAAAAATCAATTTAAATATTAACTTGTTTCAAATACGTTGGAAATAATGATATCAATAATCCTATTATTATATTTATATGCTTACATAACAATAAAGTATATAATATGATTAACTAATGAACATTACCAATATCATTTGTTGGTTATCTTATGCTTATATTAGACGGAGAATCATAACTTTTAAAATATTATATTTGTGAATGTGGACATAATTTATTTAAATGATTCAAAATGATTAAACATCTTAATTATTAATATACTATCATTATATATTACAAGTATTATTAAAAATAAATGATATATTATATTGGTATTTTAAAAAAGTATATGATTATTGTTGTGAAAAATATGGCTACTTTTGAAGTTATTATATCTTAGGAACTTGCAATAGCAATCTGAATGGATTTTTGAGAAAAAAAAATATGATATTAATTTTTATTTTGTTTTTATATTTAATAGATCTCCAGCCTATCTATCCGTATTATACATTTATTTTAAATTTAATGGTACTTTGAATTTATCGAATATGATAATTAAACGTGTCAGAAATTGAATTTATCGAGTATGATAATTAAACGTGTCAGAAATTCATTATTTGTTGAATATGTTTTTAAACAAAACAATAAAGTAAAATAAATAATACTTTGTTTTGATACAATGTACTTTCATTCCTACCTTTAACAACCAATATACTTTAATTGCTCAAATGAAAGGTGGCAATCCTAAGTATTGAGGAATTGTAATGATTTGTAGGAGATGGGACAAGGTTATGTTTCACAATAAATTGGTCAAGTTATCCCTTCATTTATTGGGGTACGTGTGAAACAGAAATTGTGTTTCAATTTATGGTGCTATAATGAATTGGTCATTATTTTGAGAAAGAGTTAAAAACTGTTGTTAATTTCCTCAGCAGTTTTATAGACATTTAGTAATATTTTGTATTTATATACAAATACCATATTTCAAAAAAAGATCGGTTTGTTTACTTTTTTTTTTTTGCACTTGAAACAGGGATTTATCATGTTAAATCCTTGTTGGATGGTGTTTTATATTTTTTTGAAGTACCTAAATTATTAGAAAAAAATATATTCTTGCTGAAAGGGTGATCGTTTGATCGATTAAAATATATTTCAAGAAATCGACAAAAACAGTTGCATTATCGTTAATATTAGTAAGAAGGTAACTACTAGAAGATGGTGCGTTCCACTACGGATCAAATGAATAATTAAAACCGGGAATATTCATCTAGTGCATTAAGGATATCCAAATGCAACCCCCAAACGATTGAAGGCCCACAGTAAATTTAACACATAACCTCATTTACCTCATAAGCCATTACAAGCACAGAATACCACGGACATAGCGTACATGGATGCGAGTGATGCGTCGCATCCCTTAAAAAATTGGCAAATTAGTGTTATTTAAAAGTTCAATCGATGTATTCAATTGCTACAATTTTTTAATTATTTTAAACGGACCGCAAACATACATTATTTACTTTAAACGCTACCATGAACTTTTTTATTTCAAATCGGCCGTGAAGGCGTCCGAAATTATTGGACTCCCGCGTTACTTGCTGCAGTGTTGAAATGCGATGATCCACGTTACATCCAAGCTACGCGTTAGATGGGCGAAAAGGTCAGTGATCTTACGCAGTCAACAGTAGAACCTCGAGTGGGTGTTGTCGTTATTGCCGGACTCAGTCGCCATAACATAAGGAAAATTTGGAAGCGCTGTTTTAGGTAATTGTGGAAAATGAAAATGAGGAATGGGATCGAGAAACCGTTATTTGTGCTAGAGGCATTTTAACTTTATTGCGCGACTTTGATTTTAATTTTTTCTTAGCAGTGTTTTCTGCAATATTCCCACATTCCGAGGGTCTATTTGAGATTGTATAGACAAAAATATTAGATATTAGTTACTGCAATAAAAAGATCGCCAATTTCAAATCACATATTCAAAAAATGAGAAACGAGTTTAGTGAGATTTGGGACCGTATGGACAGATTTGTGTTAGAAAATCAACCACCAAGTAAAAGAATGCGTTTGGATTTAATTCCTGAAGAAGATAACAAAAGCACCTACGCACGATTGTTTTATGAATTTTTGGACGTTATTGCTTTAACATTAGTGAACGGTTTAGTGAAATTTGTAAACTGAAATTCTTAAATCTAGATTCCATACAATGTACTTCATTCGTGAAACGTTTTCCTGACGAACTTTTTTCTTCTTTAGTAGATACATATGGAACATTCTTTGGCGCAAATCGTTTAAAAAGTGAACTTTCAGTGATTTATAGTGATCCCGATATGAAAAAGAGCATTGTGTTTGAGCTTTACCAATACATTATGTCAATTATCTTCTGCTTTCCCGGAGTCATCAAAATTGTGTCGTTTAATTTCGACTATTCTTGCCACAAGCAGTTCCGCGAAAAGATCATTTTCATGTTTAAAGAGAATAAAGACTTGTCTGCGAAATTCTGAAAAGCAAGAAAGACTGTTAGCTTTAGCATTAATACATATTGAAAGTGCCTTGTTAGAAGATATGAGATCGTCTCCAACATTCGAAGAAACAGTGATAGACGTTTTCGCTGGACAAACAAAAACCGAAGAATTGATCTTCATTTTAAAAATTACTTCCTATTTACCTCGGCATAATCATTTTAGGTTAGTGTCTATTTTTATTCTTATCATTTTCATATGGCCTACCATACATCCGATAATACCTCTTCCCCTTATAAAATTTTCATCACATCCCTAGATTCTTTTCTAACGCTACGCCCCTGTAGAATACCTATTACAATTCTACCCGTACCGTCAATGGCAAGCTTCTTAATATTTATCAAGTCGGTGAAACTCAATTAATAAATAAATTGCATGTCCAAATATTGCTGCATGAAATGATCCAAAAATATTACATAATTATTATTCAATAACAATTAAAATTATTATTGAATTAGAAATTGTACAATTTATTTTCAAATGAATTGGAATGGGTACGCTAATGGCTAACTTGATCAACATACTGTTCGAAAAAGTGTTATGTAACAGAGCTTTAAAACCATTTAGCGACGACAATCTTCCTACTTCTAGATCTACTTATTTATGAACAATGATAGTGAACGTCTTGTTCTTTTATGGACGCCATAAAATGCGATAATATTAAGTTAATAAATTGTTAGTGGTCTGGTTTGGTCATTATCACAACACAATTACCGTTTTGTGACACTTATTTATTTACATACTGTATAATATCCTGCATGAAAGCGAAAAGAATCTTTTATTTTTATTTCCGGTCGACGGTCTTGATTTTTTGAATTCTTTAGAAATGGCCTGCAATTAACAATACCAAAAAAAATATATTATTTGAAATCCTTATTTTTAATTATTATTCTATAGTTTCATATTTGAGATATCGTAAGGAATACAGCGGATGAAGGGAATTTGTTTGTTACTTGGATGATACTAAAAGTCGTGACAATAGTAAGAATTGATAGTTTTGACAACAGCCACTTTAGACAACATCCGTCATTAAAAAGCTTATCTTGTCAAAAAAATGACAATTGCTTCTCCCACACTATTAATCTATAACGATTAGATAACAATAGTTACAGCCAAAACTGTTCGTCATGTATTGATAGTCCTATTATTTTCAGTCACTTAATTATTCGTTAGTCTCTAGACAATTTTTATAAGAGTCAGCATCTATCGATTTGAAAACTCTCTATACCCGATCAATTATAGCCTGATTTGCATTAATTTGTAAAATTATTCACTTATTATTTATAATGTTATATTATACAGGGTAAAGAGAAAGTAATAATTTGTAAACATAATTTTGATGGCCATATGTTTATCTAAAAATAAACGTTATGCTACAAAGATACTCTTATGAAAATATCGATCGTTTTCGAGATATTTGACTTCGCATACGAGGTTTGATAAATACGGTGAATAATTTTATTATGAGCAAAGTGATAAGCTTACTTCAAATTTGAATTAAGCTCCTTCAAAGTACTTTCCTTGGCTAACGATGCAAGTATCCCAACGTTATTTCCATGATTGAGGGCATTTCCGGAAGGTTTCTTTCGGAAGGGCCTGCAGCTACTGCGACGTAGCCCTCTCAATGTCGGGATTGGCGTCAAAACGTTTTCCTTTTAGCACGGCTTTGATTTTTGGAAAGAGCCAGAAGTCGCATGATGCTAGATCCGGAAAGTAAGGCGGATGTGTAGAGATAGGAATTTTTTTTTAGCCAAAAATTCTCGGATCCGAAGCGAGGTGTGGCACGAAGCGTTGTCGTGATGAAGGAGGAAGCCATTGGCCAATTTTTCTGGTCTCTTTCTCCGTACATCGTTTCGCAAACATTGCAGTACGCCCTTGTAATATTCGGAGTTTACACTTTTGCAATGTTTTCGTCTGCTTTTGGGGTCGAAGGACGTCCCGACCATTGCTCGTCTTCAACCGACTCATCTTCGCTTTTAAATCGCTCATGCCACTTGTAAACAGTCTTCAGAGTCACCACATTATCACCATAATTGATTTTAACATTTCATAAGATTCTTTAGCACTTTTTTTTGCAACTTAAAACAAAACTTTCCATCCATGACGCGTTTTTTTTCTTTTAGTCCACGGAAAATTTTTCTTAAATTAATTCATTGGTTAGTTGTCTTGTTTATTCAGCTTTACTCTGTTTTTGTTTTCTCTCTACGTCGATTTTTTGCTGAGAGACTTTAAATGAAAAAGAATCCTTTTGTCTTTGATCATCGATATCTCGGCAACTGCACAGTAAATCAAAATGTGGTTTTAGAAACTTAAGTAAACCCCCTACAAGAACCTACCATGATTTCAAGAGAAAAAATGTTTTCCATCCTTCACATTAATTTGAAAAAACTGAAAAATACTTTACGGTTTTTTAGAAAATCAACGGCTTATTTACAAATTTTAATAAAACGACTAATGTTGAGCGTAATTTTTACAGCTCAATGTACCCATAATAACTCTTAAATTTACAAGTTGTTCCATAGAACCGTTTTTCTGTTCCAAATGATCAAAGTTTTGAAAAAAACTAAAGGAACACGTTTATTGCTATCTAAGCACTTCGTTTCGTAATCACTAATCATCAAAATGAAAAAATATATATGTTTTTTTACTTTTTCCACAATTTTAACAATTGTTTAAATTTAAGGATTTTTTTTATTATTATTATATTATATAGGTTTGGGCTTCATCAGACACTGATCGCATAAGAGTCCCCAAGGTAGTAAGGGGATCGCCAAGGGTAGTCCCTTGGCGATCCCCTCTTATCCGGGTCATCATCCAAAAATGCTATCCCATAAAAGGAGCAATTTAGGCACGTCCCCCGCCTTAAGCCTCGCCTCCTCTAGGATAACAGGGGTCCCTAATATAAGATACCTCTTCTCCTCCAGTGCGGGGCAGGTGTAAAGAAGATGCATCGAGATTTCCTCGTCTTCTTTACAGTATCTGCAGGCCGGGCTATCAGTCAGCCTCAGCTTGTGCTTATATGCATTCAGGCTACTATGGTGGCCCGTTATGATTCCCACCAGGGTTCTGGCTTTGTGCCTGTTCAATTTAGTGAATTCTTGGGCCCATTTCTCAATCTCTGAGTATTCGATGAAGAGTTTGGTTATTCGACAACCCGTTATTCCTCTCCATCTTTTATTGTGCTGGTCTCTTACCCAGCCATTGATGCGGTCTCTGACCAGATTCCGACTTATTCCCACTGCAGGTTCTGGTCAATAGAGGTTTTCCCTGGTCCCTAGTCTGGCAAGGTCATCTGCAATTAGATTTCCCTTAATGCCATTATGCCCAGGTATCCATAAGAGTTCCACCGGTCCCTTCCCTGCCAAGTGGTTCAATGCTTCATAGCAATTATAGACCAGCTTCGACTTTGTCGTTGCTGAATTCAGGGCTGCCAACGCCGCCCTGCTATCCGAGCAGATACATACCTTCTCCTGGGTCCGATTTTGGTGGGCCCCCAAAACACCGTATGTAATTCGAACTAGCTCGGTCTGGAGTGCGGTAGTGTATTTGCCCAAGGGGAAGGTTTTACCTATCCTGTCGTGTCGCCTATACACCCCCGCACCCGCTCTGTTCCCACTCTTGGCTTCATCCGTGTACCAGATGTCTCCATTGAGCGGCAATCCAGCTCGACCCTCCATCCAGTCGGTCTTACTGGTGAGGGTGATCTTATATTTCTTGTCAAACAGGATTTTTTTTTAAGTTGTTGGACATTTGAGAGAACAATGTCAAGTTGTTTCTGACATGTTCGAAAATCAATCTTATGAATGTGTGTAAATCGAGGCCGAAATTCAGTTCGAGATATCAACTTTAAATTTAATACAATTCAGTGCAGATTAGCGTAATTATGGAAAGCAAAGGCCGAACTGTATCAAACCGTGTTTTGGAAAATTTTTGTCTCGCACTATTTCTTATTGCGCGATAACTGTAGCTCACGATTTTTTTTACCAAAATATCTCAAAACTAGAAACTTAAAGCTTCAAAATTCTTTTTTGTTAATCTATACGACCATTTTTCACTGAGATACACGCTTTCAAATATTATTAAAAAATTTAGGAAATTTTTTTGTTCCCTTCATTTTTTCTAGTAGAGTATATCTATATTTTAATTGAACTGTTTTCGAAAAAGTTTCACTACACTAACACAATTTATTTAATCATATAATTGTTACCTAATAAATATCAAAATGTTCGAATTGACCTCCACTAACTTTTTCCTTGCAAAACCCGATACGATCTTCGAATTCTTGCAGAGCATCATGAACTATCTGAGGTTTCAGTAATCTAATTACTTGCCTTATTCGGGTTTTCAGGTGAATATTGTTTGGTCTATAACGTATATTTTGGATTTGAGGTAGCCTCACAGGAAATAATCTAGAGGGGTCAAATCAGGGGATCTGGCCGTGCGTTATGTTTGACCCCCGTCAACCAGTCGATCGCCCAGGAAAAGCAGTGTTTAAAATAATCGCGGAACGGGCCAGTATCTTCAATCATTGGACACAGTTATTATGATACACACAAAACGTTTATTTTGTTAAAATGACAATTACTTCCCTCTCACAGTTAATTTAAAGGACAGTCAGTGGTATCTGAATCAAACGTACAACCTCTGAACATTTTTTATAAATATATTTTATTATAAAAAATTATGGCATTAATAGTAATTTTATTGACATTCCAATATTCCAGATATTTCTGTAAATATTTACATACCGCTTCAAAGGATTCAGACATAATTTAAATAATTTTAAAGACATAATTTCCGACATAATCCAAATAATTTTAGTAAATATTGTAGAATTAATAAAATCAAAATATACATGATCACTGTGTATTACAGAATATATGCTCAAGTGGCACACCCTGTACACGTATTATGACCCTAATTCCTAATATAGAGATTTATTAATTCAACACGTTTAGACGACAATAGCGTGAATGTATCTATCAGTAACCGACATAGAAGCACGTGAAATCCACCATGACTGGAGGATGAAAACAAATAAGTACATACATACAAATATAACAAATTGTCTGATAAGTAGTTTTAGGTTTTCAGTTAGTCACCAAACCAGTGCCATTTTCCACATGGCCGCGTATAAAACTCCTGAATAACTACTTCTACATACAAGTTTGTCAAGATACACGTTGTCGAAGCATAGCAATCTCACAATATTTATAGATCTGATGGGTAAATATTAATAGCATTGACGGTAGATACATTGTTTAAATATCTACAAATAAGTATTATCAAATATCTTTAATTGGAAAAGGTGCATGTAAAGATTTGAAAAAGTTCTAAAATCGTTATTTGTCAAGTAAAAAAATTCGGACATGTCGACTGTTTTTAGATGCGTCCTTTTTTGTGTACGTATATTGGTTTTGACGTCACTGTTGAAAATTGACGCCATCGACAGATCTTCTTAATGACAACACTCTTTAACTGACGATGCCATTTAAGAGCACATTTTTACGTATGAAATTATCTACCATTAACCTCTTGAATATACAAGTCGAAACTGAAATTCTTGTAAAATGTCATTTAGCGTTTCCGCGTTAATCAATCTTACTTTTTTCCGAATTGTGTCTTTTAATGTCTCAAAAGCTTCAATGTGTTAATACATATATACCATGGATTTAAGATAACCCCATGAGAAATAGTCTAGCGGAGTTAGATTCGAAGATCTAATTGGCTACTCAGTAGTTCCTCTTCTACCAATACACTTATCAGGAAATCACGCATAATTCCTGAAAAATGGGGTCACGCGTCATCATACAGGATGGGGCATAGGAACCTGACGGTAGTTGATCAGCGTATGCTGGCGACTGGTTTAGCTGACGTTGCGGAGGTTAAGGGGCAGTGAACCAGGCGTAATTGAAACGTTTTTTAAGAAATGTGAATGAGTTATTACAACTCATTTGCATTTTGGCATCCCATTCCATGGTGCAGATCCCAGTCGTAACACCATAAAGCTATGGGTCTCGAATTTTCGACAGAGTGGTTCTCCATCGAAGAATATATCGGGTGCCGTTTGTACAGTGCGAGCCCCTGAAATTATCGAAAATGTTAAGAGCTGTAGTTCATCAAAATCCACGCTGTTCGGTCAGGAGACCTTGTGTCTTGTGCCTTGCAAATTTCAAATCGAAGCCTTCACAGGATTTTGCACTTAAACTTATGAAGACTTAAAACAACGAATTAGAGATGAAATTATGGCATTCCTGAACCAATGATCGAGCAAGTAACGAGAAATCCTCGAAGCCAACTAGACCAATATTTGCACAATGGTAATACATCTCATTGATGCCCTTAAAAATAAAAGAAAGAAATGGCATAATAGTTAGCTTAAAATAACAACATCAACAAGAAGTTAAAAAAAAAAGACTTTATTTCATTTCAAAAACCGTCAGGTTTCTATGCCCCATCCTATATTACCATGATACCATATTGTCTTTTCGTATTTGGGGATTTTCATGATTGAGATGGAACGAGACGAGTGAGGGAACTATGTGCTGTTCTAGCAACTCAAAATATTTTTCAGCAGTCAGTGCCTCTTCAATAAAAATGATCTTACGATTGTGATACCAATAATTCCTGTCCA
The DNA here is from genome assembly GCA_037954035.1 of Rosalia funebris. NCBI lineage: Eukaryota > Metazoa > Arthropoda > Insecta > Coleoptera > Cerambycidae > Rosalia > Rosalia funebris. The sequence continues at coordinate 10,671,730 of JAZFAV010000003.1, read as the reverse complement.
CGCGTCGAATTTCTCTGGAAACTACTTGTGCCCCTCCATCAATGAGATTTCTGGGGCCCCAATACATGGAATTTTTTTGGAGGAGTTTTGAATAATTCCCAATTCCCAAAGCAGACTGGTTTGGGAATTATTACATCACTCAGAAAATTCTATCCTGCGTTCCAAATCATCTTCCCGAAGTTCGTGAACTAATTGTACTTTCTATGGGTGCCCCTTGTTCTTCTTCAGACAATTCACAATTTTCTTTCATAGGTAGTAGCAAATCCGACGGTGTATCTTCCCAAATGGCAGGAAAACCTTTGGTATAATTGCCTTTTACAGTATCCACATTTTTAAATTTAACTTCATTTTACTTACAATTGGGCATGTAATAGGTCTTCAGAATATATATTAAATAACCTCACAAACTCAATTTATACACGGGTCTTGTCTCCATTGTCTCCAAATTCGTTAAATTCTAGGAGTTAACTTTTGGAAAAAACTCTGGGGATTTTTTAAAATATAATAAATACGTACACGATGATTCGTGTAGGAGATATGAGGTCATCTATATTTTTTAACGACAGCCCCCTTCTTTCTTACGGAATGTGGAAGAACACATTTTTTACATGTGCTCGGAAAGTCAGGGTCTTCTACACGTGGGTATAAAGTTACTGGTACAGGAACAAAGTCGTCTCGAAGAAAATACAGATATCTTACACCAGTTAATGAAATAGGGATCCAGAATTCTTCCGTCGACTATGCTGCATCACACATTCACTTTCTGGGGATTTTCAATATGTTACCCCAGCATTTCATTGGGGATTCTAGGTATGATTTCAATGTTTTATCTGATAGCAGTAAAAAAACATTATCGGTCGTTAAGGCTACTGTTGTCAGGCAACCAATCGTTTTTCTTCATTTTTTTAATTTACCCTATATGCAAATACGATTATTATCGTAGCGTACGTAAAAAATGTGCTTCCACATTCCCTAATAAAAAGAGGATTGCTATTAAAAAAATATTTATTACGTCATAGCTCCACACTAATCACCTTGTATATATTAATTGTATTTTAAAAAATGCGCAAGTAAAAATAAAATTTGACAGGTCCGCGAGTTTTTGCCAACAAGTTGAGTTTTTAACGAATATATTTATTATTTCACAAAACCACTGTATATATCTTAACAACGTATTGATATAAAATGACAGATGTAGAGGACCATCGATCATTTGTTAGGATTACTGGTAGTGGTAACGTAAGTTACTCATGCAGTCATGCGTCGCATATGTACATACATACATTCACACATAAAATTTTGCGTGGTTCATATCGGTGCCTGTACCTACAGCAATTTAAATTTGATGCAATTAGTAGTACATTGACATTATTTATCTCATCTTATTAATTTATCTCAGATTATATTTATTATCTCAGAAATATTCCTAATTACTAATTTAAATTTACTGTCTTACGTGCTCATTCTCATTAATCGTTTCACTTGGACTAGCATGTGGTACAGAATTACAGATAAAAGTGTAGATACTAATAGGTGGAAAAAGGTTTTAGTTCGAGAGGAGCTGTATGAGGGCGCTTTTAATTTTTTTTTATAGGAAAGGCGGATGACGTTAGGGTCGCGCATATATTGAGAAGGTCACGCGAAGGTGAAGTCGAATTTGTGTTGATACATTCTTTTATTTAGAATTTGAAGAAGCATTATTGTTCTCGCTTGTATACTAGTACTATTCATTTCATCGCCATTTGCCAAATAAAAAATTCTCTTATCTTGCCGATAAACGGAACAGTCTACCTGAGCCTAGCCATAAAACAAGCCACGGTATATGAGATAAGAGCCGTTTGGAATTTTTATTTGGAAAATAGGGATGAAATAAACTATAATCCTAATTAATATCCCTGATATTAATTAGGATTGACTGAACTGAATATAATATGATCAGACCTTATGAGTGTTAGAAAATAAATATATATTGTAATTATTAAATGGTAGATAATAATATAGAGTGTGGTGATAAAGTTTCGCACAATATTACAGAATTATACAACGGTATCCCATATTAGGGGTTTCCTATTCACCGTTTATGATATTTAGGGGGTTTTTACAAGTAAAAAGTGAGTTTTAGTAAAATACAAATAATAATAATAATATAATAATAATGTCTTTATTGCCCAACTGAAAAATCTATTTATAAGACAAACATATGGAATACAATTAAACACAGATATATGTATGTGTATTGTATATATGTAACTAAAAAATAAATAAAAAAACGTAACTTTTAACTAACTTCATTAACATAATTTAATAACTTACATGACAGTAAAAAATTGTTTCCTTAAAGATAGTAACCCATTACGAGAACAATTTTGTTCAAATCATAACTGATACTCACATTACTTAACGTGCTGATTTTAACAGTACGTTAAGGCCTGGTTACACAGTACGAGCTGCTGACGTGACAGTAGACAGCTACTGCCACTGCATACTCACATGACAGTAGCTCGACTGGCCTCGACGGGTCATACGATGAGAGTAGCTGCTATGACACAGGTAAGCAGGTATTGCCGGAGAGACTGCAGTCAAGTGTGAATTTCGTTGTGTGCAAATGTACCTAGCATACGAGCTACTGACATTTCGCAAAATCGTGCGAGTTGACGTCCGAGTCGCATGCAAGCTACCTACTACATAACAGTAACTCGTATGAGACGGTCATACGGTGCGAATAGCTGTACGCAGTAACTGACTAGGCCAGCACGCACTGTGTAACCAGGCCTTTAGTTCGTGCAGTCTGGCAATAAAACATGCTTTACTTCTCGAAAACTTAGTCTAGGTATACGTTTATTAAACATGGTTAGTAATGCGGGTGGGTGCATCTATACTATTGTAGCGACGCTTTAAATTGGCAACATTAGCAAGGATAATGAGTGTCCCTCGATAGCTCAGCGGTCAGAGCAACCAACCGGAAATTGGGAGATCCGGGTTCGATTCCCGGTTAAAGACATGCACTTTTATCCTTGCTATCGCCAAAGTAGCGACGCGTTAAACTGGCAACATTAGCACGGATAATGAGTGTCCCTTGATAGCTCAGCGGTCAGAGCAACCAACCGGAAATTGGGAGATCCGGGTTCGATTCCCGGTCAAGGCATGCACTTTTATCCTTGCTATCGCCAAACTATTATGGAACAGTTTAAATAAAAATGAGAGGTCAGTAAACACCCTTCTAGAGTTCAATGACTAGACGTTAAATCTGTAAAAGCCGAGTATGATCATCATAACCCGTTACTGGATAATAATTTTCTATGCAAAATAACAAATATACTACAAGAAATGCCGTTAGTTAAATTTTTTAAGTTGATTTATATGACATAGATACCGGGGATAGCAAATGAGGCTACAATATTCTAATTTCGAACGAACTAACGCAAAATATGATCATTTTAAGGTAGCAGTGTTCTTAAAGGATGTCGTATTTCTAATCACGAAACTAAGGGTTTTATATGCATTAAAAACCACGTGGCTGATATGCCCAGAGAACGATAGTTTATCACAAAAGTACCCACCAAGGCCCTTAATATTTTCAGAACGTATTAAAATTGTCTTTATTTATTTATTTATTTTTTTCATAGAAAGCTACAGTGAGCTCTTTTGAGCACAGAAATAATGGCCAATAAAATTGTTTATACCGTTGCCGGACAATGCCAAATTGTTATTGGATGATATTTTTAATAATAATAAAAAATGAAGTATCTGTTTTATTTATTTGTTTCTTATAACGCCTTAACTCCGAGACCTTCCTAGAGTTTTCTAGAGTACCTCAAGGGTCAAATTTGGGGTCATGTTCTTTATATTATTTATTAACGATTTGTCTCTAATGCTCATGTCGCATCATTTTCTTGCTGATCACTTAAAATTATTTTTTGATATAACTGCTTAGATGATTACTTGAGATTACAAAAACTTATCGACCTTTTATCGTGGTGTTCAGACAATGAACTATCAATAACCATAGATAAATATTTGTTCATATACCATAAAGAAGCAACCACTAATATACGATTATTCTCTTGGTGGTACAATAATTTTATACGTAACTTTTGGACCACTATGTATAATAATCTAGTGTGTTTAGTCGGTTTTAATTATAAATTATAGCTTCTAAATTTAGAACTTCTAAAATAACTCGTTGGCTTATCATGTGGCCTAAGATTTAAAAATGTATAAAACAAAATGCTGTCACATTAACAACTCATATTTTATCGTGATGTATTCAAGAACCTTCCTAAATTTTCTAAATCTATTATTTCCAGTCCACATACACATATAACAGTTCACTACACCCTTGGCGATTGTAAAAGTGTAGGTATATATTTTTGTGAAATATATACTGTAGCAGGGGCGGCTGGTGTATAGGTGCTGCAGAGCTGCAGAACTACCAAAAATAATTAAGATATTTGTAATTTTCGCGACATAATAATTACTAAAATTTATTAATAAAATAATTCGGTTAATTGGTGCAGCTAACCAAATTATTGCGTTAAAGTCGCATTCTGCCCGCCGTCCTCTATTGAGTAGTAGACCAGATGAATTATCTGGGTCTCTACGCGAGCGCGTCGCGGTACATTGAACTGGGCCACACGAGGTAGTTCTCAGCACGGCTCGGCACACCCGCCGTCCCCCTCAACTCCCGCGACAATCCACACTTGGCGCTCGTAAATGCGCGAATTTACATGGTCAGTGAGCTGTATTTTTTCCAGCTAAGGCAACATCAGTGAATATTTACTCCTTCCTACTCCTCGGGCGGGCGTAAATCGTACCTATTTCGTATTTCGTGTTAATTTGAGATTTTAAATACTGTTTTGTGAATTTGTGTAGTGATTTATTGTACTAATTATTAATATTTATATACTGTGATAGTGACAATGGATTTAGTTTATAATTTAGTTCATGTATTTTTTAAATACTCTTATGAAGAAAAAATTGATTTAAAAAATAATGGTAGGCCATTGCCCGATATTGTTATTGAGACTGCAGGTGTTAGCCGCGGAAAAGCATATAAACGTCAATTTAATAGAGACATTTATTCGAAGAACAATTGGATTTGTGGGTGCAACAAAAAAAATGCGTTATTTTGTTTTCCTTGTTTAATTTTTGGCGGTGATAAAGCACGGACGGAGGTAGGAGTGACAGATTTGGTGCACTTAACTGGAAAAATAAAAAAGCACGACAACTCCAAAAGCCATCTACATAATACAATGGAATTAGCTTTATTAGGAACAACTAATATTAAAGCGCAGCTAGATTCAGCTTATTGGATAAATGTGCAAAAGCATAATGATAATGTGACAAAAAAAAGATACGTTTTGTCAAAAATTATAAACTACATAAAGTTTTGTGGGCCCTTTGAACTGGCGCTGCGAGGACATGACGAAGCTGAAACCTCTGAAAAATCTCCCGGGGGAATATTTCGTCGATCATCTACAAAATGCTTCATTATTTAAAGGAACCTCTAAAGAAATACAAAATGATCTTTTAGACTATATATTAAAAGTATGTCATGAAGAAATAATTAAAGAAATTAACAAACTTTCATTTTTGGCAGTTATGGCAGACGAAACAACTGACGTATCTGTAAAAACTCAGTTAGTGGTAGTTTTAAGATATATTCTCGATGGTGAACCGATTGAACGTTTCTGGACATACCTGAAACCTACAAAATGTGACGCTGACTCTTTCGGAAAATATTTTAAGTGTTATAGACTCTCTAGTAGAAAATTCACCTTACAAGCCTTTTCTCTTAACCAAAGAATATGGCGGCATACATGAATGTTCTTCAAAAAGGTATTAAATTCCAAAAATTTTTCTTGTGAAAGTGTATATTTTTGTATATATGGATTTTACATAAAAATTCTGAAGTATCAGGAAAACGCGTGACCTTGAAAATTTTCGCCTGCGGCGCAATTTTTTTGCGCCTCCTACGGCGCCAGTAGTTTGGATACGTTTGAAATTTGCACGCGGGCGGCCAATACCCTAGGATTGTACCCTGTACAGAACACCCGTTTCATTTCATCACGAGCCGCCACTGTACTGTAGTATATATTTTTTAATTAGCATAAACCCCCTTCTAGGGGGTTTATGCTAATATACTATCAAGAAATAACGTCATTAGACACTTTCCATATATATTCCCCCGAAATACAGGAAAGATTGATTTTATCCTAGAGTTATTTATTCTTTTAGTCAATAGAGGACGTGTCCATTTAAATCAAAAGCATAATTAAACTCCAAAAATTAATTTATAATTTTAGTACAACGTATTGAAAATTTCATTATATTGCCATAGAAAGTGATTGTGATGACTTTATATTCTTGAGACTTGTTTTTCTGCGTAATTTAGAGGTATTTAATTAAGCCTTTAAATTCTTTGTGCTAAGATTTTTGTATACACTCTAAAAAGCCACGGAAAATTTCTCACAATCTCTTTTTTCTCACGTTGTTTTATTTTAAAACAACGAAAAACTATTTGAAATTGTATAAAGAAACTTCCTTAAAAGCTTCTTACTTTTTTCAACCCTTAAGAAACCACCCCTAATTTTTTTTCAAATTGCACTATTATTTTCTGTAATCTTACTAATTATTTTTAATGTTTAAATAATATATTACCTATTAACTAATATAGTTATTTATTAATAGATAATAATTATTAGTTACTTATTTATACCATACATATGAAATATTAATAGTATTTGTAACGAAATTAAGATTCGGAAAACAAAAAGGTGGGTTGGGTACTGATTGGGGAGAAAATATTAAGTTTGTATACTTCAGTGGGGCTTAATGCAAAATATAAGCAAAAAAAGTAGATTTACTCAATTCAAAAAATTAGGAGTGCGATTTGGAACAAAAAGTTAGGGTAGTTTCATAAGGGCTGAGAACAAGGATGTAAGTTAACAACCAGCTTTTAACTTTGATGTAATTTAAAATATTTTTTGGTTCACCTTCTTATATACCGGGGAAACTGACCATATAAAACGTTCTGGGGGTGGAAAATGGACACCGAAAACTATAGTAGGTAAGGGGGGGATTAGATGTATAAAGTTAAAGTGTAGGTGAAGACCCATGTGATCCACAATCTTTGCCTTATTCGGATTACATACCACCCGTACAACTGTGTCTACAGGTCTATACCAATGCGCGCCTGACTTATATTAGCGAAATATAAAACGCCTCCCTCTATAACGAACTGTATGAGATCTACATCCATAATTTATTAACGTATATAATCATTTATGTACAATTTTACCAATTACATAGACGTCACATTTTATATCGGTAAATAGTGAAATTTCACACCATTTTCACTTCATTAAAAAGTGATTTGTTACTTGTAGACATTCACGTCTCAAGTGACAGATTCACGCCTGCCTATCTAATATTCTCAAAACCAGGTCCCCACTCCCAGGACCCCTAGGTATGGGGTACGTTGCACTGACGATTCCCAATAGGGACGAATTGCGATATGCATTGTCGTGCTGAATATATCTACCGGAATTAAATTAGAACGAATGTCCTTTGTAGAATATTGCACTAAAATAGGAAAATTTAGCCATCGCGAATATTTCGAAAGGGTATTTATAGAACCCACAAAAAATTAAACTCTGGAAAGTAGCTTAGTAAATGAATCGTTACCAATTATAAATATGCGCATTATCGTATGTTATTTTTATAACCATGTGAATAAGTCAACGTTTTAAACATTTGATTCTTGATACGAATGATCAGTTATCTGCACGGTTAAATTCATCCTCCTTATCTTAACCGCATTGTGTTATAAATAATGTGGTGCACAATTATATGCAGGCTGTTTCCTAGGTTTAGTTTTTTTTTTATTTATAATAAAATTAAATTAAATTATCGTTTAAGCTTTAACTTGGTGCATGTGTAACACATTAAAACAGCTTGCAAATTAAGTGGCATATGGAAATAAATCCATTATACTTCACACCAATTTAAAGGTTAAATTATAGTGGTTCCTATAGACAATAAAAAAATTGAGGTTACTACTTGAAAACAATAGTAATTATCGCCGAAAAATGAGGAAAAAATTATTTAGATTTTTTTTCAAATAATTTACATATTCATTACAATAAATATTCGCTTCAATATTGCACCCACACATAAAAATGAACCATTTCCAATATATTTATATACGAAAAATAATCATTAAACCGACTTTCAGCTTCTTAATTTTTATTTTTATAAAAAAAATTACAGAAGTTTATTTGAAGGAAGTGTTAAGAATTTAAATTCATTATACACTAGGCACAAAAATTAAGGGGTGTAAAAAAATTCCTAAATTTTTAAGGTGATTTTCAAAGAGCTGTAACATGGAGAACAATGGGCGCAGAGCAATTAAAAAAAAAAAAATTGAAGCTCCCAAGTTTCTAGTTTTCAGATTTTGAGTTCAAAGCAAGAGTACGTTTAGACTTTTTTTTTAATTGTTTTCCCATTTTTTTCTTGCAATAATTAACATTTTTTGATAAAGAAGATATGGATTACTGCCAAAAAAACATTTTCAACCTCAAAAGATTAATAAAAAATTAAAAATTCATCCTTAAATTGATTTTTAACAAAAACGACAAATTCAATCCTTCCGAACACAGTGCAAAAAAAATCACAGCACTTTGAAATTTTCAAGGTTTCTTTGGGATATTTTAAGGTTGAAAAGGAACAGTCAACATCCGTAGTCTATCAATTATTTGCAAAGTTATGCCAAGTCATGCAAATGTCCCTAAATACGCAAATTTTACCTCTTTTTCAATCAACATTCCCGCACCGAAGTTTTTTTTTTATCAAAAACCAATAACTACTACTTGTAACTAATACTGTATGATCATTATTTCAAGAGTAATTAATTACCAAAGTCAAAACTGACTTTTTTGCTTTGAACGACGGTAACTCAGCGAAAAATCATCGTACAAGGCTTTTAGAAAGAGGATAAAACCGCTCAAATTAAAGAGGATAAAACTATCTAAACAAGCTTTATGATGAAATCATCGAAAAAAATTTATTGCTAGTCAGTGGACCTTTTGAAAGGCAAGCAAAAATTAAAAAAAGTTTTCCTCATGGTTTTCTTATAATTACTCAAAAATTGATGATGGTAAAAAATTATGAACTCTGAAGATTTGAAAACTAAAAACTTGGAGCTTCAATTTCCTTTTTTTTTTTTAATTTCTCTGCAACTATTTTTCTCCAAGTTACAGCCCTTCAAAAATCATCTAAACATTTAGGATATTTTTTACATTCCTTAAGTTTTGTGCTTTATAACAAATTTCGTGCAGATTCGGAATAGGTTAAAATATACAGGGTGTCAAATAGAATATACAAAATTGATGACATTTCCGATAAAGTTTCAAAAAATAAAACCAGCCACAGGTAGGATTCGACATTTGTCCCGGATCGGAACCGAACGACAAACAGATGTTTCGAACTTGTTAGTTCTCATCAGTGCCGCATACGGTACGCCGATTCAGGACAAATGCCGAATGAACTTTATGGCCTATACATCTTTATCGATACGATCTCTGTCAGTAACTTATAAGTCGGAAATCGAGAAAGGAACCACCAAGCCGCCAAGCGGCTATTAAAGTAGTTCCCGAATAGCAAAGCTATTACATAATCGCTCTAGGAAACAACTACTCCTCGGGCTAAAGCCCCGGCAGGCATTGAATTATACCCAGAAGCGATCCTCGACCCCTTTCTCGTGTTTCTGCACGATCAGATACGGTTTCTAAAATTTTTAGAAACATTATCTGATCGTGCAGAAACACGAGAAAGGGGTCGAGTAGTTGTTTCCTACAGCGATTATGTAATAGCTTTGCTATTCGGGAACTACTTTGATAACCGCTTGGCGGTTTGGTGGTTCCTTTCTCGATTTCCGACTTATATGTTACTGACAGAGATCGTATCGATAAAGATGTATACGCCATAAAGTTCATTCGGCATTTGTCCTGAATCGGCGTACCGTGTACGGCACTGATGAGAACCAATAAGTTCGAAACAGCTGTATGTCGTTCGGTTCCGATCCGGGACAAATGTCGAATCCTACCTGTGGCGGGTTTTATTTTTTGAAGCCCTTTTTTATTCGAGCAGTTTTTAAAATTAGTAATTAAATTTTTTTAAATCGGCTACGTATATTTTTGTACAGATTTAGCCACTGCGATTAGATATAAAAAAAAAATTGAAAAACGGCTCATAAGTTTTCGAGTATTCGTTGCCGCAAGGCCGAAAAAGGTTGTTTCGAGAAAACGCATTTAAAAGTTTTCGTTGGAGTTTTCTTGATATAAAATTATGTATTTCCTAAAATATTGATACTTACATTAAACTATCGAGTCCCAGGCCATATGATAGTTCTCTATTAGCATCTCCGGTGTCGCTCTTGTCTATTTTTTATTTTTTTATGGTCATTTTTGACTGGGACAATCGCTCCACCTGCTCTCATTAAAGTGACTGTAACTCAGTAAATTTTTAGAATTTATACTTAAAATTTTACCTAGATATTTTTGAAAATATATACTTTAAAGAAATGCAGAAAAACAGTGGCCTTTCCCCGTAAATAAATAATAACTTCGAATAAATTAGCAATCATTGACCATTGCAAACGTTTACATAGGATGATAATATCGATCCTAATCCACACAAGTTGCCACAACTTCATCTAGGTTGTCACAATTATTTAAAATATATATATATATATATATATATATATATATATATATATATATATATATATATATATATATATATATATATATATATATATATATATATATATATATATATATATATATATATATTCCAGTTGTCATTGCGACATCGAACAGAGAATAAAAAAGCGGCATTTGACATATTTAATTAACAGTTTCATTTGGTTGTAACTATTTTGGGTAAAGTTTGCAATACGTGAGGCAGGAAGGAGGTTGTCACTACTACATTTGGTTTCTAAAATTACAATAAAAACAGTTTTTGTCAAAACTTGCCACAATTACATTCGAAAAACAATACTGCAGTAAAATCGAACTGATATAAGGGCAAAGTGACATGTTACAGGTTTAATTAACAGTTCTGATTTTATAGTAAGCCATGCGTGTTACATGTATAACGATAAATGGTGTTCCGGTGTTACAAATATAACGGTAAATGGTGTATCCATGTTACAGTTATAACGGTTAACGGTGTACCCATGTTACAGTTATAACAGTAAACGGTGTACCCATGTTACAGTTATAACGGTTAACGGTGTACCCATGTTACAGTTATAACGGTAAATAGTGTACCCATGATACATATATAACGGTAAACGGTGAACCCGTGTTGCATGCACAACATGTGTTATATTTACACGTACGCATAACAAAATGCTGACCGTTTAGCCGCTGTATAGCGTTTCCAGGGAGCACCACGTGGAGGCGGTCAGCAATCGCTCCCCTCTAAGTACTTCATTAGGGATGCACCTCGAAAAGGAGGTTTTTAACACATCCGTTAAAGTAACTATACCAACAACATCGATTATATAGAATCAAGTTTTGTGGAAAAAAAAACTAAAACATATCTGCCAAATGATCTGCATGGTCAGGATACCTGGAAACCCGTTTTTACTATGTGGACCACATCTGTTACCATTAGGGCATTATTATTATTATTGTTAACAATTCCGCTGGATAAAGCACGTGCTACTTTTTTGTGGTTATTTTTCTGAATGTAATATTGTAATGAAAACCTACGACATGTTTACATTTCTGGCGTTTCAAACATTTTTTTTTTCTAATATAACGACATTCCACATTAGTATAGAATTCTATACTGTATACGAGGTGACAAATAGGTGCCCCCATTTTTTTTTTTTTCAAAAAAAGTTCCAAAAATACAATTTTGACAATTTATTATGCGATAAAAACGATATAAAAAATGTAATAATCACATTTTTAATAACAAACATATAAAAATCAAAATAATCAAATGATTAACACTGTAATTAACAATCTTAATCATCTCTTTTTGTGGCTGTATGGAAAAGCCCCTTTCCAGAAATAAGCATATAGTTCTACACTAATATACGGGGTGAAAATAGTTAATCTAATAATTTTTCGAATTTCCAAAACTAAAATTGTTTACACTTTGTAGCATGATAATGTACAAATTATAAATTTTCTGGAAAAAACAAAATATTAGTGGAACAGGTGTCTTAAGATATTGACTGTAAAAGACACTCTAGGACAGCCTGTATATTGGCTATTAGTTAAAAGCAATGGAAATATCACTTGGAAACATTTTTCTCGATAACTGAAAAACTACTATATCTTTAAGAAAATCACACTTATCAGATATCTTAATTTAATGAATCGTAAACATTTTTTGTGGCAATAAGAAATAAATTTGCAACTGTCGTCGTACAAAAAATTATTCAAAAATTAAGTACATCTTTTATTTTCATACCGAAGACCTAAAACTTACAATGTAAAGCAATCCGATAAAAAATCTCATCCCCTATGACAGAACGCCACTGGTTCAGGTAAATAAAAATTTAGGATCTGGGCGAATACAGGTAACGCAGTTGACGTTGATATTCCATGTCGTATCGACTCTTGTTTTGTACTAATGGAGAGGACACTAATCTTTTGTTGGCATGTAGAAAGTGGAATTTTACACTAGAGTAAGGTACACACTTCGGTTATTTCTGTAGCGTAAATTGTTTTGTGAATAGAAAAAAAAAACACTTCCTCTCGCATTTATGCCAACCTCAAATTACTGACATGTTTAAAATTGGTTAAAGGCTTGTATTTTCGATCTTGCTGAACTGTTTTAACCTAACATTAATTTAATCGATGTTAAAGCTATATTAATATTCTATTGATATCAACTTTTTTACTTTGTAGGGTGCTCTAGTTAATGTTTTATATACTTAGTATCTGAACTATGTATATATAAAATTATGCTAAAAGCTATCCTGAAACCCTGTATAACATCTAGTTATATTTTTCACAGTATTCTATATATCTTTACTTATTAGTTAATTACTTTAATTACTACTAGGAGTTAAGTACCCGACGGTAGCCCTATTTTCACCATAGACTGGTAACAATAAACTGTAATTTTCCATTTAATTATGCGTTTTATTTTAGTGTTTATTGTTCACAAACTTATTTATCTCATTTTGACGCCTTAAAAACAATTGATTAATTGTACATATAAATATAAAACATTCAGTTGATATTAGTACGGTTTCTAGTAATCCCAAATTCAATACCAGAAGTCGTATCAGGGTGATTAAATTGTCGATTAAATTTTATTTCTATGTAGTATAGAGTGCAGTAATTGTTTATGATGACAAATAAAGGGTGGTCCAACCATAATGCACGATGTTAATTGTGAGTCACACCTTAACGTCAAGTTTTTTGCCCAACTTAATTTGACATTTCTTTGTTTCAGTGTTTGACAAATTCAACCATGGAGAGGTACAATTGAGCAGCGCGTTAAGATTGTTGAAGCCTTTTACGAAAATGGGCGTTCAAATCAAAATGCATTTCGTGCACTTCGTGACTTTTTTGGTCAGCATAATCAACCAAATGTGTCCACAATCGGGTGAATTGTGCGCAAATTTCAGCAGACCGGGTCTGTAGGAAATGTGAAAACACCTGTGCATGCTCGCCCAGTTCGTTCTGCGGAAAACATTGCGCTGTCGTTCGCGATAGTGTAGCAGAAGAGCCGTCAACCTCGACTCGTCGTCGTGGCCAACAATTGAACATCTCACGGACATCACTGATGCGAATTTTGAATAAAGATTTGAATTTACACGCTTACAAGGTTCAATTGACTCAAGAGCTGAAGCCTACTGGCCATTTCAAGCGTCGTCAATACGCCGAATGGTTGGTTGAACAGACAGAAGTAAATGGTGACTTTACAAAGAAAATCACCTTCAGCGACGAGGCACACTTTCACCTCAGTGGATTCGTTAACAAGCAGAATTGCCGCATTTGGGCAAATGAGAATCCACGAGTGATTGTTGAAAAGCCGATGCATCCACAAATAGTGACTGTTTGGTGCGGTTTATGGGCTGGCGACGTCATCGAGCCGTACTTCTTCGAAAATGAGGTCGGCCAAGCAGTTACCGTGAATGGTGTTCGCTATCGCGAGATGATAACAGACTTCATGTGGCCATAAATTGAGGATATGGACCTGGACGATATGTGGTTCCAACAGGATGGTGCTACTTGCCACACAGCCAACGAAACAATGGCACTTTTGCGCGAGAAATTCAATGGCCGTGTTATCTCACGTCGTGGCGATGTTAATTGGCCGCCACGATCATATGATTTGACACCGTTGGACTTCTTTCTTTGGGGATATTTAAAAGAAAAAGTGTACGTCAATAAGCCAAGAACAATTCAAGAGCTAAAGGATGAGATAATTCGGCACATTAATGACATTGAACCTCAATTATGTCTCAGAGTCATTGAAAATATGGACCATCGGATAGAGGTATGCCACCGAAGCCGTAGCGAGCATTTGACCGATATTTTGTTTCACACATAATAATTGTCATAGATCCTTCTATCATAATAAAAAATATTAAGATAATTCCCTGAAAACTTTTTGTTTTATTTACAATTAACATCTCGTGCGTTCTGGTTGGACCACCTTTTAGAACAGTTTACCAGGGATATGACAATAATTAAAACTAGACAGTAACGAAAACAAAGCTCGATATACGGAATTTAAGAAATGGAGGTCTTTAAGACATACAATTTGTATAATGGATCTTTGCGCGTGTATGAATTTAGTGACGACGCACGGATCACATGCTACACCACTCGCAATTGTTACTAATATGCCACAATTACCAGCAAGTATATCTAGCGACATACATATCGTTTCAATCGACTACGTACGGCATCGACAGTTAATAATTTGCCGAACAAAATGCAATTATGAAGTCACGTCTTAGCTTTATTGTATAATTTGATTCATTGGCGTCTCAATATTTCTATAAAATTTATTTCATTTTTGTTTCATTTACTTTGATTTTTGTTGAATTTATTTAATTTATTTTGATGGAAATATCACTTCCATTGGATGTTTTTGCGGAGAACCTTTTCATTACTCTGTCATAGGTTGACGGATTTGTATTGTACTAACTGTTATCCTAAAATGTGTTTTCGGCACGACACTGTTCACAAATGTCAGTTGATTAATTCATACGATTGTTACCTGTGACGCACACGCAAAGACTCATTATACAAACCATAGAAATGGTGTATTCTTACAAGGGCAATGTCTATACTATGTGACATAGAAAATACAACATCTAACAGTAATTGCAAGCGAGCTCTCCTAAGGTTTTGAGGACAACCATTATAATATTGAGTAGGTCCTTTTCACTACGATTTGTGTTTCACTCAACGCTTTCACAAGTTGCCACACCGTTAGTGATTTAGTGTGATTGATTTGAGTCGAATTCGCCCTGTTTTCACTTAAAACAATGCCTAGTATGACAAGTATGAAGACACAAATTTATTCCGTTAAGAAAGACTGAAAAGTCCAGTCTACTTGAACTATCGCTCTGTTGCATTTTCTGTCACTTAGTATATACAGTGCTGTGAAAAAGACTCAAGCTTATATTTAATGGCATTTAGTATACCTCCTGCAAAAAAGCTTCCTTAATATATATATATATTGTCTAATAGAACAGGCTACTAATAGTTAAATAGATTGCTCTCGAACTATAAGGTGCTTACGAGTTGCTACGCATTTGGCAAGAAGTCCTGCCACGTATGTGTAAATAAGTAAAAATGATGTCAAGAAGACCTCAAACATTTGGTTTTGTTATGATATGGGTGGCTTTCAAAATGGGTATAAAAAGCCAACTGGCATTTGCAAATGGCAGAATGAATGCGACTGCTTATTAAAACCTATTAGAAGATTACTTGTTACCATTTTTAACCCTTACTGACAATGATGGTGCAATATTTCAACAGGATAATGCACCTGCTCATTCTGCAAGGTTCACAAAAAGCTGATTTCAACAGTATGGAATCGACATTATGCCATTGCCAGCAGTAAATCCTTAACCCGATAGCAAATATATTAGGGGAATAATTATGGCAAGAGCAGTATAGATAGAATCCAACAAAGCCTTCAATTGAAAATGTTGATGAACTGAAGCGTCGAATTGTAGCTGCCTGGGACGAAATTCCAGAGGCAACTTTAAACAATATATTAAACAGTATAAACATTCGCTTATTAAACGTAATAAAAAATAAGGGTAAATGGATCCAGTATTAGTCCAAGTAAAACATAAAAACACCAGTGAGTTCATTATTTTTTTGCAGACTACAGACCCGTTTTCTTCTAAATCTCTGGTATTCACAAATACATGAGATCCTAAAAACCCTATATTTTTTCATAGCCCCTGTATATACCTTGACCATTTTTCAACCCTCCAGTCGTATCACATTCGCCCGCCTGATCAAACAAATTTGTTTCAGGTACAAAATAGATAACAATCAAAGGCGTTGAAATCAAAATGAGCTCGAAACTAAGCACCCTATTAGAGGCCGCACGTTTTCTCGAACTCCAAGAACAGCAGCAGCAACATCGAGCTACGGTAGAGGCGGCCTTGGCCACCATAAAACCCATTTCTACGCCGCCCGCCACTCAGAGTTCGCCGCAGACCATAGCCGTAACTCTCAGCAACTCCAAACCGGTGGCCACGACGACCTCTCCGCAGACCGTCGTGATCTCGTCGAGCAACATCTCCTCGACCATCCTCCAGGGACCGATTGCCTTTCCAGCGACGACGGCGACACAGGTAATGTTTTATTAATAAATCTGACATATCGTGTCGAATGAAAACACTTATCTCCGTATTCCCAAATTCATCCTAGTCGTTTTACTACAACTAAGTCGATTACATAGGTCAACAAAGATTTTGTGATCGGACTTTTTTAATTTTTTGGCTTAGTTAAACTACATAAACACTGTTTCCTTTTGTTTCCAACACGCACCAGTATTTGTAAATGTACATTGTACAATAATTTGTAGTTTTTAAAACCGAATTCTATAAAATTAAATTTTACCTCAATATTTGCGAGGCCCCTGTGTTTGATAGGTTTGAACGTACACACAAGTGTGGGGAATTTACTGAAACAGAGCTGGCCGGTGGGGATATTCCGGTTTTATACTATTCGGGTATTTATGTACATAGTCGCTGTAGTACGTTTTTAATGTGTGTACGTTTACTCGTGACATCGCGTCGCGTGTATTTATTTTGTTTTAAAAATGCCTAGAAGTAGAAGTAAAAATACACCAAATATATTTTGTTATAAACTTAACACCTGGTTCAAAAAACGTTGTTTATGCAAATTTGGTCGATCCGCAAAAATCCTTTTGCCGCCACTTCATATTAGAATATGTAAAAGCTATAGATAAAAGTGGGAGTTGCTTTAAGTACTTATGTGGCAAATTTCCAGCTCTTTCTGAAGCAAAATTAAAGGAAAGCATTTTCGTAGGATCACAAATAAAAAACTTAATGCAGGACCAATAGTTTAAAGAAAACAATGATAGAAATTAAAAAAGAATCTTGGATATGCTTTAAAAATGTAACGGAAAATTTTTTAGGAAATTGTAAACATCCGCTGTATGAGGAAATTGCCAACAAAATACTGGATAAGTTTAAGCAACTTGGTTGTAATATGAGCATAAAAATTAGGAGTAATTTTCTGCATGCTCATCTGGACTACTTTCTAGAAAATCTTGGTTAGTAAGGAGCAAGGTGAAAGGTTCCATCAAGATATACTCGTAAAAGAAATGGAAAGGAGGTACCAGGGTCGATGGGATTGGGCAATGATGGCAGATTACTGCTGGATGCTGAGGAGAGATATAACGAATGATAACACAAGAAAAACTACAATACGAAGTTTTTTGTTAAAAAAGGATGAATTTTCAAAGAAAAAAAGAAATTAGAGACTCGAAACTATTTGTGTTGTTGCTTTTTGCTATGTTTTTTAATGTTTATTAAATATAATATTTATTATTTTAAAATATAAATTTTCCTTTAGTTTTTAATTTATTCTGATTATTCAATTGATCAAAATCCTTACGTGAGGGGTAAAAACGGAAGGTAGATATGAAGCCAGCGTAAATAACTCACTTATAATCACTTATCAAACCCAAATCAACTTTCCAAACGTCAAAATTTGTAGGCCTGTTGTGTCATTAATGGATGTTTCAAGTTTTCGCTAGATTTTTCTCAATAAAATTGATCCACAATGTGGTTTCCTAGAATTTCAGCCAACATATTCAATTTCTCTGATGTGTGGCTTTACACCAAAATTATGTTGATATAGATAAATAATAAATTTCCTCTGAAACGAACCAAATTAAGAGAAGTAATCGTATGTACCTTGACTTATTGCTATTCTTATGTTATGCTTAATAATACAAAGCCATTGAAATTAGGTGAACAAATTCAGCATAAGAAAATCTTTAAAATAAGACATCAGTTAGCCCCTCTTTCCATTTAATTTTTTTTCACGATGGCCCATTATAACTATTTTAAAAGCTAGTAAAAGAAATATCTACGTCAGCAAGATAATGGACTTTTGACAAGCACTGTATATTATAAACATCGCTATAATCGCGTTCACTTTGGATATAAACTACTCAAAAAAGTTAAGGGCACAAAAAATTTTCAATGATTTTTGAAAGGCTGTAAGTTTATGAAAAATGGTTATATCTAGATTAAAAAAACAAAAACAGTTTGATGCTTGAAGTTTCTAGTTTTGAAATCCTCTGACAACCAATCTTCGGAACTACGGTTACTGCGCAATCAAAAGAAATACCGCGAGACAAAAATTTTCAACTCTTTCATTAGCGTCCCCGGGAAAATTTTTTCAGACTAAATCAATGTATAGGCTGTTAACCTGTTTATTCAGCTTTAATTTTGTCTATGGGCTTCGAACTCTGTACGACCATCTGTTGCCGAGATATCAGTGGTTGAATGAAAAATGACGTTTTTGTATTTGATCATCGATATCTCAGGAACTAATGATGGCATCAAATTATTTTGGATTTTATTTTAATTCGTAAAATTATGGCAAGTGCCAGCCGCTGCATCGAGGGAGCTGCCTGCAAACAGCGGGACCAAATGTGCAGCAAACGGCAGAACCGAAGGCGCAGCAGACGCTACATCGAGAAAGCAACATACCCTACATCGATATACATAAGTTCCAACGTGGAAATTGAGAAAAAAAAATCAAAAATGAAATTTATTTCTAATTTTTTTTTTTTTTTGAGCATTATTGAACATTTTTCGGTGAATTGTTTTGTTCCCTGAATTTTTATAAGTAGTTTACTCGTATATTTTAAAATGATTGCCTGCAAAGTTGTTGGCACTTATATTTATTTCACGCCTAACAAAAAATAAATAAACATGTTCTAAACCGTATTCAAGTTATGTACTTCATGAACATTCTGCAACTATAGATCGTCCCTTAACATGCACAACGTCCTTAATACTATTAAAATTATAATATAAGAACATGCCAAATAAACAAAACAAAAATATTGGTAATTATTTACAAGTGTTACCCACTTGAAAATGCCTACCAAATTTTTCCTACCCTATTTTCGAGGATGCTGGAGACGAATCTGGCTTCAGTTTCATCCGCTCGGACACAGTTTTCGAGAAAATGAATTTTCTACTTTTCCGCACGACAGCCACTTTTTCTTATCAAATAACTTCACTTCACACTACGTAGATAGCTAATATTAATAGGAGTAGACGCTACAACACTTCCTTTATACATATCATATTAAACTGTGATAAAACCTATTATTCATTACGATGTTCTTAATTTACTTCAAATGTTTACAATTCACATGCAGTTGGCGTCGTCCATTGTAATATTTGTAATCGTATGCCCTCTTTGTCGTTCGATGAAACCACATGTATACGGAGGGGCTCCAAAAGTTAACTGAATATTAACAACTAAATACGCTGTTATTTTGAAGGATACTAACCTAACCTAACCATAATAAGTAGACAGTTAGGTTAGGCTGTGTCCGAGCGGATGAAACTGAAGCCAGATTCGTCTCCAGCACCCTGGAAAATAGGGGGGTAGGACAAATTTGGTAAGCATATTCAAGTGGGATAACATTTGTAAATAATTACCAAAATATATTGATATAGGCTCTTCTCGAAGGATTCTGCCGTAAAGTATGATTCAGTTAACTCAAAATGTCTTACAAAACAAAATAAGTACTACATTAACCACACTTTTACATATAACGTTGTCTGTCGACTGATTAAAGCCGGATTCACACGAAGTCGTGAACCGGGCGAGAGAACTATTTATTTTGCGCAAGTGCTACGACTTGCTTGTTCGACATACGGGTTCACGACCTTCTCCAGCTCGCACAGAATAAGTACCCTTGCTGGTCATAACCGACATGTTGGCACTCCTTCGATATAACTACGACTGACGCGGTTGTGAAATCTGGCCAACCGGAGATTTGACGACGGCTTATTCGAGGGCGGGCACGACCCCTTACTCCCACTACCGATAGTTCACACTAGCAAAGTTTACAGAATTATTTATTCTGTAAACTTTGACACTAGGTAGTGATCACGACCGCTTACGAGACTGGTCGTACTCTCGCCCGGTTCACGACTCCGTGTAAACCCGGCTTAACGCTATTTCCACCGCGGCGAACCCAAATAAATAAAAATAAACATCAACGTGTTATCTGCAACAAAAAAAGTCTAATACGTTTTTACTTCTTACAGGTCGTGAAAAAAATCGACCAGGACGGGCAAGTAACCAGTACGACGGTCGCCCAGCAGATACCCAGACGTATTTTACACAACAGCTTCGACATCATGAACCCTCTAATTATCGACGAAACGAACGGTACGGAAGCCAAAAGAAAACAACCCCCGCTAGTATTCAGAGCCGGCACGCGAGAAGTACACAACAAATTGGAAAAACACAGAAGGGCGCACCTCAAAGAATGTTTCGATATACTAAAAAAACAGCTGCCCACGACTCAAGACGAAAAGAAGACCTCCAATTTGAGTATTCTGCACTCGGCTTTGAGGTAAGTGCTTTTCTGACTCTACAATGTCGTTAGTGACGTTTTAATCTCACTTAAGATACATCCAGACGTTAAAAAGGAAGGAGCGCGAGTTGGAACACGAAATGGAACGTCTGGCGAGGGAGAAGATCAGTGCGCAGCAACGTTTGGCGGTATTAAAAAAAGAGATATCGTCCAATTACGACAACGTGGATTTTTCGAAACTGTTGCCGGAGATAGTCACGTCGACGCAGAACGGCAGCAATTCCATATCGGAAGTTACCACGACCGTCATCGACGGTAGAAATGACGCCGTGACGACCAGCTCAAGCCATCAGAATGGGGGAAGCGGTGGTAACGAGAAGGTTGCCATTCCCATTCTGGCTAAAACAAGCATTCCCGTGGTCACACAAGCAATGGCTCCTATGAAGGAGGTTAGTAGTAATATCATGATAATTTAAATTAATCTAAAAAACGATCAGTTCAAATAATACGATATATACAAATTTTATAATCATTAATCGCATAAAAAATTTTACCCTTATGCCAAGTAATTAGTAAGCGGCAATTGATTTTTTAATAATAATGTCGCCATTACAATCAACAATTTTTTGGGTACTTGGTTAAGCCTATCTTAGAGCTAGTTCTTTGTTAACGCTATATAGGTGAATACAAGAAATAAAAACAAATAGGCAAAGTCTGTTAAATTTTTTGTATTTCTTCTCTAACTATCCGTTCTGATGATTATAAAAGATATTCTGAAACTTCAACACTACCTCACTAGAAGTTTTTAGCTCAGGCCATAATCATATTTTGTGTCTGCTAGTAATAACAATAATAATATGTATTTAGCACTTTAGCTGTTACATAAAACAGATGTGACTATAAAAATAATACAATAAAACAGATGCTGTATACACATAATAAATAGATGAAAAGTTAATATAAAAAGAAAAACGTTTTTTTGGTTTTTATAATTTAAAATCGGTTGATACCAAAGAAGCTTTTCATAATTCAAAAATACACAAAGTATATAACTAATCTTATTTTTTACAAATATCTATTAATGAATAAATTGAAATATAAGCCTTATTTCAAATCAAGCTTGCTATTTATACATTTATGTTTTGTCTGCATTTCAGTACCGATGATGCCACAACTAGGCTGAAATATTTAAATTCATTTAGACTGTGGTACATCAAATCACCTATTGTGGCAATTGCTACTTTCTCAGTACGATGTTTAAGAAAACGAACGTGACGAACGATTTTCCATAAGCTTATTACATAAAACAGCAAAAATTAAGAGAGGTTGATAAAAAATCTTTTCTATATTTCATAAAAATCGTTATTATTTCTATAAATTTATCGTAACTAATAAACTTAAATTTAATTGGGAACAAATTATTATTAGGAAAGTCCCTAACAAATGCAATTGCTAATTTGTTCAATGTTAACAATAATCTAATTAATAATGGAAATTAAACATAAGAATTTTGTTTAATAATAATATTTTAGTTCAATATTAATATTTATAATACGTATACCACTTCATATTAGAAATGAACATTGAATTTAATCCTGCTGTAGATAGTGTAGATTTCATGCCATCTAACAAGGGTAAATTGAAATTACACAAACTTCATTTGAGACAGTCACATGAAACTATTGCGCTTTTATGGAAAAATAAAATTCGGTTAGATCAAATCCTGCTGATTAAATTCAACTGGAATATAACAACGCACAACATATGCCGACTATTTTTCATTAAGTTCGGATTACCAGATTAATAAAATATATATATCGAGGAGTATATTTTTGAGATAAAAACTTTTTTGCATACAACTTACTTATTTTTATAGAACAAAATTAACGATTTACGCAAAGCGTATATTAAAAACAACTTCTATTTTGTGATTAAAACGTCCCTATACCACCTTTTTTGATACACGTTCTGATATACCAGATATCAATGAGATCATATATCAGCTTGTAATTATCAAAAAGTTGGAATAAAATCTTCAGATTTAAACCTCCTGTACGAAAAGCAAGTATGCTTACTTTAAGATATTCACATATTATCAATACAAATCCTGGATACACCGGAAGTGTCTTTGATTTTGAATTTTCCGGATTTCATTGTAGATGAATTTTAAAAACTCTTCAACTTTTTTAAAGGGTGAAACAACGGACCGATACATGACTTTGTTGGCACCTGGTATAATGAAGAAGACCACATTTAAACATTTGAATTCAAAAATAAAATTAAAAATATGTTTAAACAAAAGTCTTGAAATTTATCTTTGTTGCATTATTCTGTACCTACTGTTAATAAAAATGTTTCATATATTTATTATCCATTATTAATTAGATTATTCTTAATATTGAGCAAATTAGTAATTGAAGTTGTTAGAGACTTTCCTGTATTTAATATAGAGTACATACTAAGAATTGTTGATTTATAGAACATGATTTTTGGGGAAAAAAAAGATGAACCAATGATTGAAAGTACTGACCAGGTATTTTAAAGAACTGCATGGTATACTAATATTTTGTGTTAATAAATTTCATAAACAATAATTTTATCAGTCTCTTAATTTTTGCTGTTTTATGTAATATGCTTATGGAAGATTGTTTGTCACATTTTCTTAGTACTTAGAAAATAGAAACTACTACAATAAATAATTTGTTGTGCCAAAGTCTAAATAAATTTAAATATTTCAGCCTAGTTGTGGCATCTTCAGCATTGAAATGCAGACAAAACACAAACATATAAATAGTAAGCTTGACTTGAAATAAAGTATATTTAAGTTTATTCACTAATGGATATTTGTAAGGAATAACATTAATGATATAGGTTCTTTTTGAATTATGAACTGATTTTGAACAACTATAAAAATTAAATATTTATTCATTTCATATCATTTTCATTAAGAGGTAAATTCCCACAAAATGAATACTATTTCGTATGTACGTAATTTTATCGTATGCTTATTGCAAAATTAATATTCAATACGAGTAAGCAAATCGCAATAGTATTGTGCCGCCCCCTGGCTCATATCAAAAGCACTTCCGGAACATGCCTCTATCAAAAAACAAAAGTTACTACGTTGTTCGCAAGGGTCGATTTGCTATATTGATTTTGTCATGCCAAAATTCAAACAAAAATCATTTCGTACATCAACTTAAAAATTTCGTGACACACACAGGAAAACAGCCGTTTAGTAAATAGAGATGGCGACATATTCACAAATTTGTTTTACATTATATGTTTTGTTATAGGTATCGCAGCCGGTCCAAACAACCGCCCTATCCGTTGTTCCCATGGGCTACCCTGTCAATCCAGGACTGGTGCTGCAGAAGGTGGCCATCGTACCCAAAGGTCTCGATGGACTAGCCCCTCTCGTGTCCACTCACTTCATTACAACCCCTCAACAAATCAATGGAAAGGTTGTGCCTTTAACCCAGTACCTAGTTAAGCCTGTCGTGGTTGTGAGCACCGCTTCACCCCGCCCAAGCTAGTAGGTGAAGTGACGAAAGATGGGGACTCTTGTACGTAACACTTGTAAGTGAGAGAAAAGTTTTTCAAGAATCAGTGAATGAGCCAAAATTGTACAACCGAGAGGAGAGAAAATATTGTTTCTAAAGGAGAGACATCGGGTGTAGTTACACACTAGTTAGTGAAGAAAAAAGAAACGTATCTGTATAACATTCTTTGCATTATTTTTGTAATACTTTACAAAATTGTTTTTCTTAATGGAGTATCCAGGTAAACTCAAATGTAGAGAGCTATAAATGACAGGATTTTATTATTTTGGTATTCTGGGCAATCTAGTACCTCGTTGGAGATTAATGTCTAAAACAATTCTGCAGATGTTTTCGTAAGCCTCGGTTATAGTTATAGGCTATTATTATACTTGAAAAAAAAATTATTTTATTTACCTCTTTATTCTGGAATAAAGATTTTCATTTTTCAAAGCACGGTAGTGCATTAAAGAAAAAATATTACCTGAAAACCTATTTCGGTAATTATACAGAAGTGATAGTCTTCAAAATGCTAGCATCTACTGGTATTAATATGAGCTATCTACGTAGTGTGAAGTGAAAATTATTGAAAGGGTTTATTGAAGGAAAGTGGTATGTATTGTGAAAAAGTGGAAAACCCATTTTCTCAAAACTGTGTCCGAGCGGATGAAACTGAAACCAGATTCGTGTTCGGCAACCTCAAAAATAGGGGGGGTAGGAAAATTTAGTAAGCATCACTTCTGTAGAGTTACCCCTATTTTATTAACATATTTTAAAAACATCAAGTGGAAGTGATCGTTTATTCTAGTGAAATGTGATTAAAGAGCAATAGTTAAATATATGTAAGTTAATATAGGGCTGAAAATATGTATATTAGTATTATGAGTTAATTTTCATGAACATTTAGTCAATAGTGTAAGGGAACAATATTATATTTTTGGAACTTTTTCTCGTTGAGAACTCGTTTTTCTTTTGAAAGACACTATTTATTAGTGCAAATACTTTATATAAATATTTTTGACAATTTTTATTTTATTTTGGCTAGCATGTTATGGATATTACCATTTCAAAATTGCCTTTGTAATATTAACTTCGAAATCATATTTTAACTCAGCTTACATAGAAATCAAAGTGCCTTCTATTGATGTCAAAATATCAAAAGACCTGTCACTTTTCAGCTTTTGAGTTGCGAACCTGATTTTATCGATCATAACGCGGTGCTGTTAAAATTTAAACTACTTTTGGGGTGTGTTAAGATAAAAAGTGAACACAAAACAAGATGTAGGATAGAGGTCGATGTGTAATAATACTAGTTATTTTTGTATACGTAATATTAAGAATATTGCTTGTAAAATTTTATTTTAACAACCATAACAAGCTAAAATTCTGACACAAATATATTTAAAGCATATGCGGAATATGCTAGTACCTGCCTAATTTTATGATTTAAAGATATTGGTCAATCTGTACAAATTAATTTTTGAAAACCAATTTATTATTTTTTCTGTTTACTTCTGAATACTTCTTTCTGTTTAGTATACCATATGAATTCTAATAGAGCTGTCCATATTCTGACTTGATTGAGCCGTTACTTGATGAAAACCCATATTTATACAACGTTAAAACATTCGCTGGTTACATTTTCACTTTTTATATGTTAAACTATAACAATTATTTCGCCAACGCAGTGGCTTCGTCAGATGTTGAGTACATACTACTAGTAGTAGTAGTAAACATAGTCTCATAGAGTATGTACTCAATATCTGGCGAAGATACTCTCTTGGCGAAACAATTGTTATGTTTAACAAATAAAAAATGAACATCTAACCAGCTGATGTTTTAATTT
Organism: Rosalia funebris; assembly: GCA_037954035.1. Lineage (NCBI taxonomy): Eukaryota > Metazoa > Arthropoda > Insecta > Coleoptera > Cerambycidae > Rosalia > Rosalia funebris. Next base: position 10,645,231 of record JAZFAV010000003.1, on the reverse strand, counting down.
CGTATAAAACTGTCCATACTTTAACAGTTATTACACGGCCTTGTTTTGATGGCGTGAATTTTACTACTTAATATACAAAGTCTATAGATTAGACCTGTTCGTATTGAAATTCAACTGTATAAAACTTTTGTTTTATATCAATTTAATTTTGATATTATATTGGTTAGTAACTTATTAAAATCTTTCAAAACATTAACATAGATCGTAAATTTTTGTCTCTTACAACTTGCTCCCTTGAGATACTTACAATGACTTACATTACAGTTTTGATATCCGATCGTACATTAAACAGTGTACCTTCTAATTTAAAATAATAGTGAAACTAATATTGAATATTTGTCATCCATATATAATTTATGTATCACTATGATTTTTATAAATATCATAGAAATATTTATTCCTTATTAATTTACTAGTTTTGATAGGAACATTTAATCAGAACTCGTGAATATTTATTCTAATATTAGTTATAAATGAACATTTATTTATAGGGTTATTTTTACCCAAGTTTTAGATCTCCTAGTACATTTTTGTATTGATTTTATTTTTTATTAATTGTAAATAAGTTAATAGTTTTAAATGGTGTACGTTCATTAGTTTAAAGACTTGTACATATTCATTTTAAGTTGTAAATAAGAAATTACCCATTAGGAATAAAAAAACCTTAAAATAACTTTCCGCTCTAATTGTACATAAATAAAATCGCCCCAGATTATTTTGGGTCAATAATGTATCAAATGTAATAAATTATTTAAATGATATTACTGGCTTTTATTTGTTATCATTTCTTTAAATTTTATTTGCTGCCTGTGCTACGAATATTTACAGCAACTCCATTTTTAGCAACATTTCGAAGCATATGTTTCAAAAAGTTATTCATCCTGCCACTTTCCCAGTTTTACTATTGCGTTAGAAATAGAGAAAATTGTGCATCTTTAACCAATGTTTCTCTTAATACATTGCCTGCTGTTAACCCATGACTAATGATCTTAATAAATGCTACTATTTGGATAGTAACCTCAGACTAATTGTATAAAACCGATCATGGGTTACACCGAGAACCACATCAGCTCAATACAAGTCAAAACTGGTAGATTACCTAGGAATGATTTACCTATTACTATACAATTTACTTGTATCAAATATTAGCGACAAGCTAAATAATCCTGATTATTGGCCTTTTAAATTTTGTGAAAATAAATCTCGGCTTAACTAGTAAGTGTTTTACCATCGCTTTACACCGAACACCTAAAAGTTCGTGAACTAAATCTCTGTTTGTCAGAAAACCGACTGTATATAGTACAAGAAGCCTCGGTAATTATACGGAAGTGATAAAATCTTGAAAATGCTTACCAAATTTTTCCTACCCCCCTATTTTCGAGGGTGCTGAACACGAATCTGGTTTTATTTTCATTCGCTCGGACACAGTTTTCGAGAATAGATTTTCCACAATACATGCCACTTTCACTCACAAATAATTTTCACTCCACACTACATAGATAGCTCATATTAATACGAGTAGATGCTACAACACTTCCTTTATACATATCATATATTAAACTGTCATAAAATCTATTATTCATTACGATTTTCTTAATTTCCTACAAATGTTTACAATTCCGATACAATTGTCCATTGTAATATATTTAATCATGCTCTATATGAAACCACATGTACTGATTAGTATACAGGGGCTCCAAAAATTTAACTATGAATAATGACTGAACTAAACACGCTGTTATTTTGAAGGAACCTAACCTAACCATAATAAGTAGACAGTTAGGTTAGGTTCCTTCAAAATAACAGCGTATTTAGATGTTAATATTCATAGTTAACTTTTGGAACCCCCGTATACTGACTAGTACATGTGGTGTCATATAGAGGACGCACTATTATAAATATTACAATGGACGACAATTTCATGTCAATTGTAAACATTTGAAGTTATCTAAGAACATCGCAATGAATAATAGGTTTGATGACGGTTTATATGATATGTATAAAGGAAGTGTTGGAGCATCTATTCGTATTAATATTAGCCATCTAAGTAGTGTGAAGTGAAAATTATTTGATAAAAAAAGTGGAAAATCCATTTTCTCGAAAACTGTGTCCGAGCAGATGAAACTACAACCAGATTCGTGTTCAGCACCCTCGAAAATAGGGGGGTAGGAAAAATTTGGTAAGCATTTTAAAGACTTTATCACTTCTGTATAATTACCTTCTCCATATGACGTGAAGCAAAAACAACTGCATAATATCGAAGAAAGTATTTTTCATACAATTTTGTAAAATGTTGCTAAAGCCATCTTCTAGTATTTCTTTATCGACCCTCAATCCCAACCTGATTTAAACACTATTTTACTTACATTTTAAATTCTTCGAACACAGCATTTATTTCTTCATTCTATTCAATCAAATGTGTAGAATACGAGTATCACAAAACTACCATACATATGTCACTTAATTGGTTATGAAGAAAATACAATATACAACAAACATTCACCGAATGTTAAAACGGTTAAAACAACAGTCGAAATTCCAAACACAATGTCCAGACAGACACAGACTGTTATAGAAATACAGAACAGATTACAATAGTGATCAAGTGATCAGTGATCAGAAGAAAAAATTATTTCGATTTCGAATATTTGCGTCTCTTTTCGCGGATTGATCGCAAAATTCGACTAAACTATATAGTGTGATCCATCAAGAAATCATATGTTGTATCATATGTTTTTTCGGAAATGTCATTTCAAATAACACTTTCTGTCAAGATTTCGTGTTTAATTTAACGGGGAGGGATTTTATATAAAAATGTTCAAGTCTAAAAGAAAAGTAGTTCGAAAATGTAGAGACAATCGACCATTTACCGATCGGGGTAGTATTGGAGCCAAAAAAGGAGAGGGAAATTCAAATATAACTACCAAACGTCTAACGGTAAGTGAAGTTATTATTAGTAGTTTTCCCGGTTTTTTTTTTGTTACATGAAAACGTGTTGTAGATCCCTCCCGGGTTTTTGTGCATTGGAATTACATCTGGAACTAATCAAAAATCGAAAAGTATGTACATTTCTTATAATCAATAAAGGAAAGTAAAAATATAAACCTTTAGGTTATTCCCAACTCTAATAAAAATGTTTTATATATTTTCTGTTTTAGATCAACAAAATAGCTGCACACAGAAGGATTATATACTTAAGGAAGATTTACATGGGCTTTTACATAATACTATAAAACAAAATAATTTAAAACTGAGACGTTCTTCAAGGATTTCAAAGAAGGGTGAAAATACACAAAATTTGGACGAAGACACTATTTCTCATTATTATTCAGGGATTTTAAGACAACACAATCCACTTAAACATGCACTTACAGAAAGACATGCCTATAATAGAAATGATAGGACCCTAAAAAATAAGTCTAAGAGTTTATTTCGAGAAATAAACAAGAGATGTGCTAGAATTGCAAGCCAGGAATCTATGACAGATCATTCAGATCCCATCATTAATAGCAAAGCAGAAGGATTTCAAGTAAGTGCCTTCTGCAAAAATTTATATGAAGAAATCCATTTAGACCTAGAGCAAAATAAGACATTACTGGACCTTAAGTCATCCATTGCAGAGAAGATTGAAAACATAAATAAAATCCTTTCTGGGAAATTACGCACCCCCAAGGTTTTTGAGGACATTGAAAAATCAAATACCATGGAGAAGGATCCAGAAGGTATCGTGAAAAAGTTTGAGTACATTCCGAAATGCGAGTGGGTATACGAGACGCCTCCACGGCAAAAGATAATTCTACCTAAAGTCGATGAGTGTGCTATCCAGCCTGCTGTTATTTGTACAAATAAGAAGCAGAGTAATATATATGAACTGAATCCAAATGTTAAAATTGATCCCAATAAGTACAGCAACAGACAAAATATAGATGTTGATGGGCGATATTTAAGACACTTGGCTAGTTTTCAAGATAATATACAAATTGATGTTGGGCTCGACAGTGTGGAGACTAGAAATAGAACAGTAACTAATGGTGCAATTATAAATATTGAAGACGATTATAGTTATGAAAACAAATGTTCAAATTCACAGGTAATTATAAACAGTTTAAGTATCATCCCTTTTTTATGTCCTATGAATAATCAGCTGTATAATATTCTATAATATATTCATATAAAACAGATTGTGTAAAAATGATGGCTTTAGGTGCTATGATAATATCTTTTATATAATCAGTAATGAAGGTAAGGGAAGTCTAGTGAAGTCGAGGGAAGGCGATTCAAGGGAAGTTCAATGAACTAGAATTGTATTTTCCTGTGTAGGTGAAGTATGATGGAACATTGTTGCCTTTGGCTAATGTAGTTTAGAATGAAATTTAAATAATTAGTTATATCATCATTATAACAATTAATTGGCGATATTCAGATTAAGGAAACCATAAAGTTTTGGTAAAAAAAAAGACTATATTAATTATACATCAGTTCATATTTTTCCATAAAAATGGGAATGTCACGAAATTAGCATCTGACAGATACAAATTTGTTCTCTACTTTGTGAAAAATATTGTTTTGTGTTTAGAATTGGAAGCAAATTGTTAACTTTATTTTTTGCCCCTTTTCAGTTTCACTTTGGAAACCCATTTTTAAGCTTACCGGATCACCAATTTATGCCCGTTATATCAAGACCTACAAAATCTCAAATCCCACGCATGAATAATGTATTTAAAAGGAAAATAGAAGAATTAGAAAGTACTCCAACATTTTCGCATGTACGAAATAACAATGGGCATTTCGAGAATGACTTTACCTTTATTAACGACGAGGGAGAATTTAAGATTGTGAATACGCAATGTACCGTAGATGATGGCAATAATAATTTTCAGTTCAGGAAAAATTTGTTCCAGATTTGTGGGGAGGACAACTTATTCAATTTTACCAAAGAGGAACAGAAGATGTTCGATTTTAGTCAGTTAAAAAAAGATGACTGTTGATATTTCGCATAGAATCTATGATTATATCTATATTTTATAGCAAGGCTGTTTAGATCTATATTTAAAATAGTTCAAACTTACACTGAGAGCACTGAACTGTGCAATAATTGTGTGCAATTTATTTTTTGTTTTTTTCTTTTTCGGTAGATTAAAGTATGTTAACTCTTTGTATCATTAAACGTAGTGCAATAATTATTAAAAAGAAATTATAAGTGAAAAGAAGATATTTTTTATATTTCTTTAATTCAATATTGTGTAATCGGTTAAGAAATTCTTAATCAGTTTTTGTTACAAAAAATTACACAGTAACTAATTATATGAACAAAAATAAGGCGTTGGAGGTGATTTAGTTAATATTTATTACATATTATATTCTTTATAGTTCTGTTTTATTTAGAATAACTTCAACCAAATGCTGATCTCGAAAACTCTTATGTAAATACTAGTTTTAGGGTTAAGAAAATAAATTGTTCTTTATTTGTTAAACTTTATTAATACTACTAGACTGCCAGATAAAAAAGCCAGTTACACAAATTATAATTTTAATGTAAATTACTTCGATAATTTTCTTAATTATAAACATAAAATGAGTCCTTAATCCATGAAAATTTATCAAAATTTTAAGTAATTAGAAAGTTTCTATACAGTAGAAATAGATTACACGTGATCTAATTTATGACCAATACAGAACATCGGACACAATAACTGCATATATGTTTCTATTCTTGGTAGGTATCATCAGTGCAATGTACTCAATATCCCAGACCTGATGCCCTAAGACAATGAGGTAGGTCCATATTGGATGTGATGTACATATGATAGCACTATAGCTATCAAATTTGTATGCATTCATCATAAGACTTAAAAATGTTTTCCGAGGTTTTACTTTGCCGGTACTTACCGACAATAATTGGTTGCCTAAATATATCATTAATTAAATGAGTCATAAGTAGATGGCGCCTTCTCCACATACTGATACAATATGAACTAGTAACCAATAGATGGTAATAATTTAGAGATTTAAAAATCAAGAACTCAGTAATACTTATTTTCATCGATAGATGGCGCACGAAATAAATATTTGCCGAAAACCACTATTTCAAATCAACTAACCGTTTTATTGTTATTTATAAACCACATTTAGTTGGATGTTGCATCTAAGGAGACCGTGATATGATAATTCTTCTCAATCTTAAGAAGTTTACCAAACTAAAAACAAACAATAAATCACCATCTTATGAACTGAAATCGTCAGTATATTAGTGAAATAGATTTTGTTTTACAGTTCTACTTGCACTTGTGTATAAAAAACTGTCACTGGAAACCAATACTAGTCTTTATTTTAAGGAAAAATGTAACCTAAAAATCCAATTATGCAATTATTTTACGGTTATCTTTTTGTTTTTAAATTTCCACAGCCATTACATACAAAATCAAAGTGCATTCTCTCTTTTAACGCTCAGTATATATTTAATGTTTTTTTTGCTATTCCTGTTTAATAAATTTTAAATAATGAAAATGAAAATATTAAATCAACATACAGTCAAGATTCAAAAACGTGCATGTTTATTAGAATCATAATAATTATTTTAAATTACTATCAATTCTTTTGTGAAATGTAAGAGTTTGATAGCCGAAACAGTTACCTACCTACAAAGTCGCTGCCTACATCAAGCAACACTTTGTATTAGATAGTACATTAAAACAATGACGAAGGCATTGTCATACAAAAGTAACTTTCAAAGTTTAACTCTAAAATGTTAGAAGGTAATTTAAATTGCTTTTATAGAAGTCTGATTGATTAAAAAGTATACATCAAGAGCATTTGTTATACACAATAATATTTCTGCATAATATTTATTTCAATATTTTCTGTAATGTGGTCAAGAGTTTCACAACTTAATTTCTTGTAAACTCCCATCAATGGTGGGATCCATTATAGACTCTAAACATTTCCAATGTTCACATTTTAACAATTCAGATATTTAAGTAATTCTGTAGCCTCTATACTGGTCACCAACTGTATATAACAACAGGTCTACAATTAAGTCTAATATTCAGGTCTCATTCCCCACAAGCGTAACCCCATATTCATGTATCAGTTGTTTGCCTACTATTTTTTATTTAATGTGTATTCGACCCTTAGAGCAATTTAATAGATTATTATTCTTTTTATCCTTATATACATTTTTATGTAAATTCCTTCATATTATAAATAGTATAATATTCATATACTTCTAGAATTGTAAAACTCATCTTGTGTCGCCAGTTTTCGATATGCCTAATATTTAATGTATATTAGTTATTATAGCAAGTATTATGTAATGTATGAGTCTAGAAAGCACTAACAAGCACTTGCAATATATTTCTGAGTTTTTTTTCAAATATAACACATTTACTACAGTACATTGTAAATCATTAAAAATAAAGTATGAAAAGTTAAAACAAAACAAAAAACGCGCTACAATACTACTTTCTCATAGTGTAAAAAGTTGGATAAAACCTTAAACTTGTTTCTTTTTCTTAAATCCCGTCATTTTTTATAATGGGGCCTATGTAACATCACTCCTTGTTCATCGTCAAATCTTTCAAGACTTCAACATCTTCCAGTGATTGACTACAGGAATGGTGACTCCGACTCTTTAGCCACCACCTCCTGTCTCAAAACCTACTTTGATTATCTGCTTATGAATTGCAATATACAAAAAAAAAATGTATTAAAAAAATAATAATTATAATATTGTATGTATGTAGAATACAATAGGCAACATTAAACATAAAACAAAATGGTAGCAACTTACGGATATAAAAAATAAATTACCCTTAAGACAATATCAATGTGGTACTATGTGTTTCAAGGTGTGTATCATCCTACCTGTTCCTTTAACTACATTAATAACTGTAGTTCGAGAAACTGGAAATTTTCATGCCAGGACATCATTCAACAAACATAACCTCTTGTATGATGTCCTGGCATGAAAATTTTCCAGAAGATGTCATAAAACTGTTCGTTCGTTGTACTTCAAGTTTCCATGGCCTTTCTCCTGCTTCTTTTTTTTACATATGTCGGTCAATATAAATTAATATTCGAGTATTTATGCAGGTCATATCTGTGGATAAAGAATATCGTTTTGGTAATCCATTTTTAATATAAAGTTTTGATAGTTAATTGTATAAACACATTAGAAACATTTTTAAATGCAATCTGGAAAAAAATACATATGAATTTATATGACAGAAATTTGTTGTCCTTTAAAGTTTTTATTATGGATGTATCTTCTAAATCATTGCTTTTGATTTCAACAGTTTTCGTTGTATTATAAAACAAAACAAAACTGTAACAGGTGAAGATTCATGAATAAATGGCACCTTGATATCCTAAGCTTTCTATAAACTTCTTGCATACAATGTGTCCCCAAACTTCAAAAAAATTTCAAATCAAATAAAGGCCATTCTGAGACAATATGTATGCTTGTATACATGAACGTATGACGTAACCGGTCCTATGATTTTTTCCCAATAGTCAAGGTTAATTGTATGCCACTGCAGATCTTAAAAACAAAAAATTAAGCCCTTAACTCATAAACTGTTTGAAAACATGGATGACAAAAAAAATACTCGCATAGGTAAGTAAAGAGCAGAAAAGTCTGCCTAAAGAAAATTTTCAGTATGGTAAAATTAAAAATGAAAAGGTAGGTATTATAATGGCGTGAATAGTAGGTAGTCAGTTTGGAGTTAATAAAAATGCAAATTGAAAAAAGAAACCGCAGAATATTTTCGAAAGTAAAATATAGTAAATTTTGTTATTATTTAATACTATTTTTTTAGTATTAAATATTTCACGATGTATTAACATTAACATATAATTTGTTTAAACAAAAGTTTTAAGTTATAGAAAGAGGAATTCTTTAAAATAGTTTCAATATACAGGATATTCTAAAAAAATGTGGCATATCCAACTTGTTATAACATGTAACACCCTGTATGTCGACATTGCTATTTTAATTTGGAATATATCACGTTCTAATTCTAAAATTTCCTTACGGTATTGTCAAGTAATTAAACTTTCTTGTAATAAATAGCTTGACTTATTTGTGTTTATTTAATTATAACAGAGCCAGGACAAAAGAATTATTCTTTTATTAAAATTCTCCTAGGCTTTCTGGTGACTGGTGACATAAAAATACTTGTAATTTAAATAATGAATACTTGATCTAAATTAAGGTTTTGATTTTTGTTTTCCTTTTTTTTGTTTTAAATGTTATTTATTGAAAAAAAAAAATTAAGGCCATAATTGAATTTGAAAATCAAAATTGGTAATATTTGTAACTAGTGTCAACACGAATATGTAGAAATATACAGGGCTTTACATTAAAAAATTGAAAGTTTAGTGGGTCAGCCTTACACAAAACGCTCTATATATTAGAAGGTTGTTTTAAAGAGTTTCTGTTAATCCCTCAAACTTTTGATTCAAAACTGCATTTTTTAAATATGTTTTGGGAAGTAAAACGGACATATATTACCTCTAACTCACCTTGTATATATAGTATGATGGGATACATGGTAAACACATACCACATTTTTATGGGTTTGTTGCATTTGAGATCTGGTTATTAAAAGATATTTTTATAGCACGCCAATACATAAAAAAAAAATAGAAGTGATTGGAAATAAAACCAGCACATTACATAAACAATTACCTTTTTTTTTTAATTTTGTATATTTGTCATTCTAACAGCTAAAAATACTTTAGATTTAAATATATTTGTCTTTGTCAAAACAACAAATGGAACAAATCTACCTATTATTAAAAAAAATTCACAAGATAGATGTAAAAAAAAAGGAAATAACAATAAAAAAACAGTTTTATCTTGCAATTGCTTTAGTCACATTTACAATAAATATGTTATATCCTAAACAGCAATCCTAACAGCAATTCAGCTCCAAAAATATATCATACGGGGTGTTCCAGGAAAATCAAAACGAAAACGAAATATCTCAAAATCCACAGCCAAAGACGTGTTACAACAACCTCTCTAAGTACCTATTTATTACTTTATTCATAGCAATATTGTTCGTTGTTCTGATAAACAAATTTCATATCATGGAACACTCCGTATATCAAAAAAGTGCTGCGAGAGTAAGTAGAAATCAATTGTTCATGACGGATGAAACTCAACCAACACGCAATAATTAATATACAAATTTGTAAAGATTTATTTTACCCAAACGAATTAACAAAAAAAAAAAATTATAGCTCCTATTCCTTACCTTACCGACTAACTTTGTACATATAATATAGGAAAAATAATATAGAAAGACAGCTAGTGAGACTTTTGTAGTATATTATGTGCAAAACACTTAAAATGTATGGTAATTTGTTTTTATTTTTTGCTTGAAATTGACTGATTCATTATTTATACCCCGTGGTGTTGCTCTTAAATGTTGTTAAATCAACAAAACGATCCAAGGACGTAAATACTTTCCTTTAAATTCACTTACAGTAATTGTACTTAGTGGCAAGTCATAATAGCTCTTCAGCAGTATAAAAAAGCAATGCATTGAGACTTTTTCTTCTCGAACTAGAAGCAACTATATGATTATCACAAAAGCTAGATTCGACCATTACGGTGATAAGATTTTTCATCAAATTGTTGTAAAAAAAATTATATATAAATAAGTGTAAAATTTATATATCAAAAGTCGTCGCTACGCGGAGGAGATTTGCTAGTAGTTCGGCAACATCTAAGAGCGGCCAAATTGCAACGTTTTATAATTAAGCGTAATAAATAGTCTTCAACAAGATAAAAATAATAGTAAAACAAGAATACTTGATATGACTTTGAAAAGAAAGATTGTTCTCTCAACAACCATTATAACAAACGGGATAAAAACACTTTCCTAAAATGTTCTACTGATCTTATATCATCCTCTTTTATTTACATTATTCAAAATATATACTTATATCAATCTGAGATCTCACTGGATTTTAGAAAAGTGTACAATCGGCATTCCTTACAAATTGTCACCCCTTTTGCACTCGAATAACTTATAAAATTGCTGCGTCAATACTTCTACTAGGTATCAGAGGGCTCAAAGTGCCGGCTACTTTCTGGCCACGCTCCATCTCGTAGTGGGTATCTAGGGGAATACCTGCGGGAATAAACTTTTCAATTAATCGAATACTCTGCCAGCTGAGCTGGAGTTTCAAATTTTGTACCCACTTACTTGTGTCCACCTGGGACTTGGTAGGTATAAAAGAAGCCACAAAAATGGCGCAAATGACTAGGAAAGCACCAAAAACAAAGGGCGGACCAGGCACAAGCTGGAAGAAAAAAAATATATATAAAATACGTTTTGCTAATTGTGTCGCACGGTTGCGTATTGTTTTCTGCTACCCACCTGCGTGTATGTTTCAAAAGCGGGAGTGGAATGTGTGGCATTGTGGTTATTTTCTGTGCCATTCAAGTCAACGTGAAACATATAAAAGATGAGCCCAAACATGGCCGGTCCGAGACCATTACACAATCCTCGCATACCTGTCACCATACCTATGGAAAATTTAGATAATGTTAAAAATAACTTTTCAATTTTCCAAAGTGTTTAGTAATTTCTAATCGTCATTCACAAATTGGCGGAAGTTTTGCCTATTTCAAGAGCAATAATATATAATAAGGTAAATTTCTCCCAAATTATCTATTTATTTTTTTATCCCAACAGAACTCAGCACTTCATTAAAATATTACCTCATGTTCTATGGCACCTATTTTTTCTTATAAACATTAAATAACAAAAATTTTATACATCCAAAATTATTAGAGAACATGGCCATGCAAAACTTAGAAGAAACGTCTAAAGTTCTATTCTACACGAGAATTATTCCCATATAACTTATTTTCAATCAGGCAACAAAAGAATTGCATATCATGATTTCATCCCTGATTGGGAATCATCAGTATAACGCATTCAATATGCTTGCCTTCCTGTGAAAATTAAATGGTGAGTCTATCACTTTGGATCTGGACGTATACACAGGGTTTCAGGATATCCTGGCATAACCTTCCATACAGCAAGATATTAAGCAATTCAAAAAACTAAAGCACCCTACAAAATAAAAAAGTTGTAATTAACACCCTTCTGCCTCTCTTCTATGGCAATGGTAACATTTATAGTAATTAATATATTCAACATCACATACAGTGAGTAGGTCATGGTAGGTCACTGCACAATCATAATGAAATTTTGTTGTGATAATTTGTGTTCACGTGGTGAACAGCGGTGGTGATGGTGTGGTGTCCATTCCGGATTCTCGAACTTAAAACTAGTTTACTTTGGTAAATTACATTGTACGGTCATACACGTTGTCATAACGACTCAAATTTAGCGGTATTAAAAATGGCAGACTTTACTCGTTCAGGAATACGCAGTTATGCTGTTAGTTTAAGGGCAATGTAGCAAATTTCCAAGGCTAGTTTTAAGCTCAGGTTGATTTAATCAGTGTTTGGATTATGTTATTCATTTACCTTGTCAGAATAATAACACAGTCTTAACATCGATCAAAGTAATCTCAGATCAAAACAGTTCCACGAGGTCAAAAATACAACGCCTTAACCAATTTTAATCATGCCTACAATCTGACGATCTCAAGCCTATTGTTTAAAATGTGAGAGGAAGTGTGTACCTCAATCTAATGGCCGCTCTAACTGGGTAAGTACTATCAAAATAAGACACTAACATACAATTTCACTTTGCACTTGTCAAAATAAAAGCTATCCCCATTAGTGAAAGAGACATAGTGTGTACAGTAATAGTTGACAGTATACTGAACATGACAATTTATTGACCCGACGCAGTGGCATTCTGCCGTAGGATGCATAACGTTTTTAATTTTTTATGGGATTACCTTCTAGTTTAAATTTTAGGTCTCTGTTAGTGGCGTCATTAATCCACTAAAGTTATGCCAGCAACTACCCTGATACCCTGTATATCTAAAAAATTATTGATTACACTATAAAATTTGCAATTTACACTATACAATAAAGTTATACAAAAAAAAACATTAAATAGATAAAAATTAAATTAATGGTTCACAGGGCAATTAGAACATCAAACTTCACTCAACAAAAAAGTAATGAAAAGTGCAAAAATAAAATAGAAAACACTTCTTAAAATTCGACAATTGCATTCATTACAAGACACTGGTAGGGTTGGTTGTTCATTAATAAAAGAATTGTTTTTCGTCCTCTAATTCTTTCTAATAAAAACTTTATATAATTTCATACAAAATGAAATAAGATATTATATTTTTCAAATTTGGTAAAAAATTAACAATTTTTTTATTGTATTTATTGTATAATAACAATTCTAAAAACTGAATATGTTTTCAGTTCCTTATCCCATATCAATATTTCGCAAAATGATTTGGGTATTAAATAATTTTGTATTTGTGGCAACACTGTGACATGAACTTCCACAAATATATACAAGTATTTTAACATCGAAAAAAAATTTTCATTCAATTTTAAGTCTACTTCAATTTTGCTTCTTATTGCATCAACTCAACTGATGCAATGAAATATGGAAACCAACAAATATTTATTTCATACATAGTTAAAATAATTATTTTCCTTATCGTTACGTTCTGCCATAATAAAGGCAAATTATTTATATATTCGTACAGATTGAAATGGTTTACCTTGGACTACACCCTGTCTATCAGGTGTACTATGAACGGACACAAATGCGGAGATGGCAGGATACGTTATAGAACTCATCGAGGCTAATATGCCAGCTCCCCACATCATCCACGTCGTCGTGCCAAAGCCGTACCACAATAATTGCAACATCTCGAACAGTAATCCCAGCATGATTGTATGTTTTGAACCTAAATTTTTTATTAAAATTCCTGGAAAAGAAAAAACATTTTCATTAATTACACCGCCTTTATCACTAAGTTAATCAAATAAAAAAAATACATGCGTAACTTCTGGTTACTATATATTTATTTTTGTATATAAATTATAGTTTATATACAAATAAATTATAATTGTTTTGTATATAAGACGAAATGGTACGGGGAAAAATATTTTTGCCTATTATTTTTTAATTTAATTTCTCTATACATCTGTACAATTTACAATATACACTGCGGAAAAGAAGTATGTGAACTGAAATCAGTGAATACCTGTCAAATCTCGCATAAAAATATTTGTTTCTTGCAAAACACTTGAAGAGGTCAAAATGTATATTAAATTTGTTGTCCTTTGAAATACTTGAGGTCTATGTACAATGGTATACATTTTCAGGGTCAAAGGGGGCAATTTTTTTAAACCTCTATTTTTTATTTGATATAGTGAAAGAGCACATTTTTTTGAATATTTAAAATTTTGAATATTGAAAAATTCTCAATCATCTTCATCTATTGAATTGATAAGTTAATTTTGTTAATACCACATTTAATTACAGTTTTAATCATTCATTGACACCAACACATTCCATAATTTGGTTTTGATAACACATCTTTACTTCTTTTATGTTCACCAACTGAACCATCGATGAAATGTGTTGGTTATTATGGTTAACCATCTACTAAATTTTGTGTATTATTCCTGTATAATTTCTTTATTATATATTGCTTTACACAACAGAATGCCTGTCCTATGATTAGAATGAATTTTGGTCTAATGTAGTTGTTTCTTTATACAAAATGAATCTCTATTGTAATCCTAACACTAGTTATTATCATACAATATGAAATAATGATGTCTCCCAATAATGAATACTGCTACGTTTTAAAGGTATCTCACTTTAAATAGGCGCAACAAAAAAAAAAACTGAGATGTAAAATTGTGAAAAAATTGAGATTGTAACTTGATCATTTTATTATTATATTTACATCTATTACATTTAAAAATATATAGTTTTTACGCCACCTATAGGCACTGTCATAAGTAATAACATATAACCTTCAGAATTATGAATATATTCAATCGAAATTTGTAAATGCAAATACAAATACATTTGTTTCTAAATCTTAATTTTTTTTTTAAGTTTCTTAAGATTTAGAATTTTTTTTGTGGCGTTACTGTTATCTTAATTGAAGTAGCTTAGAAGCATGAGACTCTTTTGAAACTATTAAGATTCAATATTTCTATTCAGTGAGTGAAAATTACTACGAAAAGCCAAGGGAATATATGAAGAATTTACTTATATATGAGTATTAAGAAGCAACAAAGTTTTAAGTTTGTAATCAGAGAGGTTTCTTGATACAATTTAACATAGTTTTAAATTCATCCTTTTATTTTTCAGATAACGGAAATATTAACTGTAAAAGACACTCCGGGGGACCCTGTATATTGACTATTGGTTAAAAGCAATGGAAATATCATTTGACAAAATCTTTCTCGATAACTGAAAAACTACAGGCATATCTTTAAAAAAGTCACATTTACAAAAATCAGTTAATTTAAATAAAAAAAAAAAAAAAAACAAAAATACGTTCTGCCAATTAATTTTAAAGACATAAGTTTGCAACTGTCGTTATACAAAAAATTATGCCGATATTAGGTACATATTTTACTTTATCTTCACTATTTCCAAAACTAGTAAAGCTATTTTCATAAGACTTCATTACATTATACAAGGTGTCAGGATAGTTTGTGGCATAACTTTGCATAAACATTCCTAATTTGATACAAAGCAATACAATATACAGGAATACATGGATATGCTGTCTATATAAATAGTGTAGCTAGTTATGAAAATAGTTTTAATCTTAGGGCCATTTAATTGGTTCTTGGATTATTTTATGTCGTTTGTCTAGTCAGAATAGTATCATAGTCTTCGATTAAATGAACATCGATTAAATGAATCTCATATTAAGACGGTTCAGCGAGATCAAAAATACAAGCCCTTAACCGATTTTGAACATTCCTTATTGACAGGGCAAGGAATATCAACGTCAACTAGACTAGCTGTATTCATTTTCGTTTTAAGTTTGTGGTAATGGAGTAACTACCCTGCTAGAGATATGCTAGAAACTATCCTGTATAGATAGTTGAAATAGTAGTAATTCTGACGTTTAGTTTCTTTTTCCAAAGGGGTTTCCGAAGTGATGTGACAATTCCTATGCAAGGTACAATAATGGTTGTAATCTTTATAAGCACTTTCACAAAGAAGCTTTCAAAATAAACGGTTCTATCTGTGTTCACCTACCCAGACACAACTGGGTGATAACGGCCAACAGTCCGACCAGGCCCACGAAGACGGCGACCAAGGAGGCGCTCCAACCCATCACCAGCTTGAGGTAAACGAAAATGCAACTATACTGGCCGGCCTCGGGTAGGTATGATAAGAAGACGGCGATACACAATAGAAGGATCGTCGGATCCTGGCCGACGTTCCTTAGCGAGGAGAAGGGATCAGCTTGTTCCCAGCTTATGGGCGACACTCTAACTTTCTCCGACAGGCTCTCTGGCACGGCCACCAGGATGAAGAACACGTCCAGGATGGCGACTGCTGTCGCTAGGGCTACGACTAGAGACACAGACCATCTGAAACAAATATAAGTAACTGTCAGTACAGCTTGTCAAGAATAGGAGCAAGTCTCAAAATTGCGATATCGGGCCGCCCACGAGGTGCGCAGTAAATAGCCTGGTCTTTATTCAGTCGCATTGAGACATGTACAGAGTGAATATCGAGTATGTATGAATATACACAGAGTTCGATCTGGCCCCGCGTAAAGTACATTATTTCCCTCCAAAATCTGCGTCACTCTTTCTTCTACGCATACATAGAGAAATCTCACACTTATTCCTATTCTTGACATACATATAAAGGGTGGTCCAACCATAATGCACGATGTTAATTGTGAGTCACACCTTAACGTCAAGTTTTTTGCCCAACTTAATTTGACATTTCTTTGTTTCAGTGTTTGACAAATTCAACCATGGAGAGGTACGCAATTGAGCAGCGCGTTAAGATTGTTGAATCCTTTTACGAAAATGGGCGTTCAAATCAAAATGCATTTCGTGCACTTCGTGATTTTTTGGGTCAGCATAATCGACCAAATGTGTCCACAATTGGGAGAATTGTGCGCAAATTTCAGCAAACCGGGTCTGTAGGAAATGTGAAAACACATGTGCATGCTCGCCCAGTTCGTTCTGCGGAAAACATTGCTGTTGTTCGCGATAGTGTAGCAGAAGAGCCGTCAACCTCAAGAAGGCCGCCACGATCATATGATTTGACACCGTTAGACTTCTTTCTTTGGGGATATTTAAAAAAAAAAGTGTATGTCAATAAGCCAAGAACAATTCAAGAGCTAAAGGATGAGATAATTCGGCACATTAACGACATTGAACTTCAATTATGTCTCAGAGTCATTGAAAATATGGACTATCTGATAGAGGTATGCCACCGAAGCCGTGGCGAGCATTTGGCCGATATTTTCTTTCACACATAATTGCCATAGATCCTTCTATCATAATAAAAAATATTAAGATAATTCTCTGAAAATTTTTTGTTTTATTTACAATTAACATCGTGCGTTTTGGTTGGACCACCTTTTACAAGCTGTATATGTATGGGAGCATCTAAAAATGACGGTCTCAAGTCATAAGATAACATGAGGACAGGATTAAAGTTGAATGTAATCGTTAATAATTAATAGAAATTGATAAATATTACATTGGTAATGTTGGTGTACAAAACGTCTTCTCACTATACTACAGATAAAATATTGTTCCTCGCCATTCTATTGGCTCATTATTCTATCGAGTGGCCACCTCGATATCCAAATCTAATGTCACGTGACAATTTCTTGTGAAAGTATATAAAAATAAAACTGAATATTGACGAATTAAATACAGAATTGAGATGGAAATACAATGATTTCATATAGAAAGATAATATGTTGATTCTGTAAAATGATGATCCTATCTTGCAGAACGTGATGTAAATGGTAGCCAAATTTATACAACTATTAATTTAATAACCTTATATACCAATATGTACGATTAAAAACAAGCTGACGAGTTTAATAAGTATCGTTATAGCCATCGTTATGTAAAATCTAGTGAGTAGTACTAGATTTTACATTAAAAGTTTGTGACATTACAAACCCTGGCGATTTTAACAGTACGTTAGTTCTTGCAGTCTGGCAATAAAACATACTTTATTTTCGAAAGCCTAGTTTAGGTATGGGTATACTAAACATGCTTAGTAAATCGGGTGCATCTATACAATTATGGAACAGTTTAAATGAAAATGAGAGGCTAGTAAGCACCCCTTTAGAGTTCAATGACTGGATGTCACATCTTTGTTGAAGCAGAGTATGATCGTAACCTCTTAATGAGTAATAATTGTATATGTGAAGTGACAAATATTTAAAGAAACGTTGAATATTTTTAAGTTGATTCAGATGACTTAAAGGTAGATACCGAGGATACCAAATAAGGCTACGATATTCTAATTTTGAACGAACTAACGCAAAATATAAACATTATATGGTAGCAGTATTTTAAACGATGTCGTATTTCTAATCAGGATACCAAGGAATTTATATGCATTAAGAGCCACACGATTGTTATGCCCAGAGAACGATAGTTTCTCATCAAATATAGTTTCACACTAAGATATTTAATATTTTCAGAACGTATTAAAAGTGTACTACCAAAAGAATAGTCATATATTAGTGGTGGCTTCTTTAAGGTACACGAACAAACTTTACATTTATCTATGTTTATTGATAGTATATTCTTATTGATCTAACATCACGATAAGTGATCTAATAGGTTATATTTAAAAAGTCATCGGCGGAAAAAAGATGATGATACGACATAAGCATTAAAAATAAATCATTAATAAATAATATAAAGAATAATGGCCCCAAATTTGAGCTTTGAGGTACCTCAGAGGAAGCTAAGACAGTCTCAGATATGAAACAAATAATATACGTCGGGATCAATACGATTTGACTAACAATAAGTGAAGGAGATTACTACTGAATATATACAATTCTAATTCTGAAATTAATACATTATGATTCACCTTGTCAAAGGCCTTTGAAAATCGGTATATACCTCATCTACTTGACCTCTACTATTTATGTGATTTGCGATTATCTGGGTAAATTCTGGGTAAATGACATTTCGAAAACCTTTGCAAGATTTGTCAGAATAGTGATTGAACGATATTTTCTGTTAGATAGGTTGTTACATTTTAATATAGCGCAGATCCTTGCTTCTTTCCAAACCTCAGAAAACGTGTGGGTAGGAAGTAAATTCTGTATGGAGTATCAGATTAAACAAAATGAGAAGTGGCTCTATTAAAGCCTCTGAACAATCTTTAACAACAAAACTAGGTTGCTTTTACCTTTATGGTTTGATCACTCCTTATTCAGTGACAGAGTTTTATACTTAAATTAAAATCCACATCAAAGTTGAAAATAAAGTTGATTAAAAGATGCTATTATAAAATTGTTATTTTGTATTATAACTATTATAATATGCCGTTCTTTCATTTTTTTACTAGACAGCAAGTCAATCGGTCGATTTTGTATAATGTGAAGGGAGGGGACGCGGACGGTTAGCGGCGCTACGACAGTTACGTTCTTACACGTGAGGGAGTGTACATCGTATTTGTAACGGGGAAAAACTTTTACGTGGGAAGTGATGTTGATGGGTTTACTGTTAACAGATGATCAAGGTATTTAAAGAAAAAATATCTTGGCCATACTTAACAGCAAACTATGATCTTTTTTGCATTATTTTTATAATTGGTTTTGCATTAAAAAAAGTGCCTTCTAATAAAACGTTAAAAAAATAAATAGATTCTCTTAAAATAATTAAAAATAAAATACAAACTCTTAAAACTTAAAAAATATCCCCTTGAATAAGAAAAAAAACTAAAGAAAATTTTCGAAGATGCCTCCGTCTTGCGCCAAACAATAACCCAACCTGTCGTAAAATTCTGAACGAATAGCCCAATACCGTAGAATTGATGGATTGTGCCTACCATGTAACGGAAACGTGGATTCATCGGTGAACACGATGTTATAAATAAAATTGTCATCCGCATTTGCTCGTTCCATTACCGTGTTACAAAATTCCATTCTACGGTCTTCATCGAAAATTTCTTGATGGGCTTTGTATTTATAGGAATGATATTTGTTTTTCTTTAAAATTTTGTGAATTTTACCCACACTAAAACCAGTCTCCTCGGAAATTCTTGGGATAGAAATATTTGAATCTTCTTCTACCATTGCACACACCATTAATTCCTGCATTTCAGCATCCTCGTTAATTCTAGGTGTCTTGTAGCATTTACAACCTAAAATGCATCCCGTTGACTTAAACTTTTCGATTACTGTCGATATTGTGTTCAAGGCAGGGATCGGACGATTTACATATTTGACTGAGAAAAGGTCCCTTATTGCACGTAATGAATGTCCTTGAAGAGACCATGATATCAAATCAATTTTTTCCTCAAGTGAGTACGTCATAATTACTAAGTTTTGAATTAAAAGAATCTATTTAAAATTACGCGTATTACTACGAAGTTCACTCATCTAAATGCCAAACACGTATGCGACCACAGACTACCTTTGTATGCGACGGTAAATGTGAAATCTAAGTCGTCGATCATCACGGCGCCGGCGTGCGACCGGACTCCCCACCTGAGCGGTGGCTAATTTTCCGAGAAGGACCGAACGGTGGAACCTATGTACAGTTTTAAAATGAAAGCACGGTATAACTAGTATAATATAACTATTATAACTAAAAATATATTAGATGCAGCTATTTAGGGCTGTTATTTACTAAAATTCATATTATTTAGTTAAAATGAACACGGTTTATTCACATATATAAGGTGTGTCTAGCATAAAAAATGCGTGTATTCCATCTTGGTCCACACTGTATAACAATCAGTCGATTTTTATAATATTTATATTACTTCTGTATTATATAAAATTTATCGTTTAAGTAATATTTAAAAAATTAGCGGATCTACAGTATTTGATCACGAACAAGGAGAGAATATACGCTTACTATATCTTACTTATACTTCATAGTACATACAACATAAAGAATACACAACATTTAAAACCGCACGAAAAAAGCGTGACCGTGAAAAATTCGGAGATGTACACGGAAAGTTAAAAGCATCGAAAAACTTTCTTTTTTTTTTACAGTATGCTCCTTCAACCAGGAATATTTTGGTTTCCTAAAACACGATAGAATAAGGAAGTTCGACTAGCGAATGTCGTTGTTCGTCCACTTTTTGCGAGCCAGTGAAGTGGCACATTAACCTAGAGTACCCAGACCATTAAACAGTACTTTAATACGAAAACAGAAGTGGTTCCAAATCAACTATGCGATATTGCAACCAAATGCCAGACAAAAAATAAGTATACATGGCCTTTCAGAGTGAATTAAAGGGTGGTCCAACCATAATGCACGATGTTAATTGTGAGTCACACCTTAACGTCAAGTTTTTTGCCCAACTTAATTTGACATTTCTTTGTTTCAGTGTTTGACAAATTCAACCATGGAGAGGTACACAATTGAGCAGCGCGTTAAGATTGTTGAAGCCTTTTACGAAAATGGGCGTTCAAGTCAAAATGCATTTCGTGCACTTCGTGACTTTTTTGGTCAGCATAATCGACCAAATGTGTCCACAATCGGGAGAATTGTGCGCAAATTTCAGCAAACCGGGTCTGTAGGAAATGTGAAAACACCTGTGCATGCTCGCCCAGTTCGTTCTGCGGAAAACATTGCTGTTGTTCGCGATAGTGTAGCAGAAGAGCCGTCAACCTCGACTCGTCGTCATGCCCAACAATTGAACATCGCACGAACATCACTGATGCGAATTTTGAATAAAGATTTGAATTTACACGCTTACAAGGTTCAATTGACTCAAGTGCTGAAGCCTACTGACCATTTCAAGCGTCGTCAATACGCCGAATGGTTGGGTGAACAGACAGAAGTGAATGGTGACTTTACAAAGAAAATCATCTTCAGCGACGAGGCACACTTTCACCTCAGTGGATTCGTTAACAAGCAGAATTGCCGCATTTGGGCAAATGAGAATCCACGAGTGATTGTTGAAAAGCCGATGCATCCACAAAGAGTGACTGTTTGGTGCGGTTTATGGGCTGGCGGCGTCATCGGGCCATTGCCACAAAGCCAACGAAACAATGGCACTTTTGCGCGAGAAATTCAATGGCCGTGTTATCTCACGTCGTGGCGATGTTAATTGGCCGCCACGATAATGTGATTTGACACCGTTGGACTTCTTTCTTTGGGGATATTTAAAAGAAAAAGTGTACGTCAATAAGCCAAGAACAATTCAAGAGCTAAAGGATGAGATAATTCGGCACATTAACGACATTGAACCTCAATTATGTCTCAGAGTCATTGAAAATATGGACTATCGGATAGAGGTATGCCACTGAAGCCGTGGCGAGCATTTGGCCGATATTTTGTTTCACATGTAATTGTCATAGATCCTTCTATCATAATAAAAAATATTAAGATAATTCTCTGAAAACTTTTTGTTTTATTTACAATTAACATCGTGCGTTTTGGTTGGACCACCTTATAGATCATCTAGGAACTTAGATGGGACTGTAATAATTATTTTGATAACACAGGCCTACAAATTTGGACATTTTGAAAGTTGATTTCGGTTTGATAAGTGATTATAAGTGAGTTATTTACGCTGATTTCGTATCTACCCTCCGCTTTTGTCCCTCACGTACGGTTTTTGATCAAATGAATAATCACAATAAATTAAAAGCTAAAGAAAAATTTGTATTTTAATAAATATTAAAAAATATAGTAAACAAGCAACAACACAAATAAATTTGAGTCTCTAATTTCTTTATTTCTTTGAAAATCATTCCATTTTTAACAAAAAACTTCGTTTTGTGGTTTTTCTTGTGTAATTATTCGTTGCTCTCTTTTCAGCATCTAGCGGTAATCTGCCATCATCGCCACATCCCAGTGACCCTGGTATATCCTTTCCATCTCCGTTATGTTTTGATAGAACTTTTCACCTTGCTCCTCACTAGCAGCACCAAAATTTACTGGAAAGTAGTCCAGATGAGCATGCAGAAAATGAATGTTTATGTTCATATTACAACCAAGTTGCTTAAATTTATCCAGCATTTTGTTGACAATTTTCTCATACTACGGATGTTTATAATTTCCTAAAAAAAAATTCTGTTACATTTTTAAAGCATATCCAAGATTCTTTTTCAATTTCTGTCATTGTTTCTTCAAGTTGTTGGTCCTGCATTAATTTTCTTATTTGTGGCCCTACGAAAATGCCTTCCTTTAATTTTGCTTCAGAACGAGTTGGAAATTTGCCACATAAGTTACTTAGAACAATTCTCATTTTTACCTATAGCTTTTACACATTGCTTCATTAATTCTAATTTAATATGAAGTGGCGGTAAAATAATGTTTTGCGGATCAACCAAATTTGCATAAACAACATGTTTTAAACCAGGTATTAGGTTTATAAAATATATTTGTTGTATTTTTACAACTTCTAGACATTTCTAAAACGAAATAAAAACACACGATGCGATGTCACGAGTAAACGTACACACATTAAAAACGTACTACAGCGACTATGTACATAATTACACGAATAGTATAAAACCGGAATATCCCCACCTCTGCGAACTCTGTTTCGGTAAATCCCCACATTTGTGTGTATGTTTCAAACTGATTAAACATAGGGGCGCAATGATTGAGGCAAAATTTAATTTCATAGAACCTCGGTTTTAAAAACTACAAATTATTGTACAATGTACATTTACAAATATTGGTGCGTGATGGAAACAAAAAAAACCAGTGTTTCTGTGTATGTAACTAAGCCGAAAAGTAAAAAAAAAAGTCCGATCACAAAATCTTTGTTGGCCTGTGTTATTAATATTAATATGTATTTCATTATTAACACGCAAGGTTCAAGTGTACATTAACGAGTTTCCATATTTCCTTCGTCTTATTTTGTGCATTAGAAATATTTGCCGGCAAGAATGTCCTTTTGGTATTTTCTAGATTGTGATATTTTCTTTGTACTATATTTTTCTTGTATCTACTTTGTAATAAAGGGCGATGAGTATTTTTCATCCGCCAAAATAGGTTTTGTAAATTCTGGCGCTCCCCTAACATTTCCTCTGATAACCATTGTAGTTTCATACATCCTTTGTTTTTCTTTTTCTTTTTTTTTTAATTATTAAGCATACCGTAAACATACAACTGACGTATTGTCTTGACGTCCCATGTCTCGATTTACCGCAAAGAAGTTATTCGCAACCACTGTGTTAGCGATCATGGACGTGTGCTTTAATCTGTTGTCGAAACGGCGATTATTAATTTTGTAACTTTATGATATTTGTATTGCGTTTATCGGCTTCAAAAACGGCTCAACCCAAATTGGAAGATAGGCAAATATTTGGTACGATTAAAAAGCAGATGTTTATCGCATCGTTTCGTATCGCTCACCTGTTGGATAACGCTTGTCGGTATGTTCGATGGTGAATTATAAATAAAGGTTATCCAATCCATTACAACACTTTAGCTTTTGTGTTTTATCTGAAAATTCCGAAGCGCTTTAAACTAAGGTTGATTCGTCTAGTGATGGGAAATGTTATTTTTAATAAATTTTGTCGTTATAGTTTAATTTTAATAATTTTAAATTTAATAAAGCGTCTACTCCGGCGAGCTGTGACAGAGGCGGACTAACAATGGATGCGCTGCAGATATTCGTCAAGTGTAAATCAAATACGTGTACAAGGGGGTACCAAAAAAGAAAAAGAAAACCAAGAATTATTTATTTAAGATAATCTTAAAAACATCAATATCCTTCGAAATACTACCCATTAGATGACGTGCACTTGTCCCAACGGTTCCTTCACTGTTCGAAACAATTGTTATATTCTTCTGAACTAATGGTATTAAGTATCTCCAGCGATTTTTTCTTAACCTCTTCTACGTATTGAAAACGATTTCCCTTTAGGTTTTTCTTCATTTTTAAGAATAAAAAAGTCACAGGGGATTAGATCGGGCGAGTAAGGAGGGTGCGAAACCGCTGTCATGCCTTTTTTTTGGAAGGTGCATGAAGGTGGCTCTGGTGGCTCTTTCCACTGGCCGGACTGCTCTTTTGTTTCGGAGTCATGACCGTTACACCAAAATTCATCCCCTGTGATGACTTTTAATAAGAAATCAGGGCCAATCTGTATCTGTTCTCTCAATTCCCGGCACATTCGCAGATGGTTCTCTCTCTCTGATCAGCGGAAAGCAGACGTGGAACAAACTTTGCCGTGACGCGTCTCATGTTCAAATCTTCAGTTAGGATTCTTTGATATGAACTCCAGTAAATTTCAGTTACTTTCTCCAAATCGTCAATTATTCCGCGACGATCTATATAATGTTTAAAACTAGTTAAAGAACTATTGATACAACACATACGAGGGTAGTCCCAGAAGTACCCGACCTGACGTATAGATGACGGTTGCTGTTTCAAAAGAATGACTATGGTACAAAGTTCCAACTTTATAAAGCTTAAGTTTGAAGTTTGACGACGTTACGTTATTTAGTATTTGTTTGGCAGCCATGAATAGTGAACGTGAATTTGTAAATATGGAAAAAATTGGTCATCATTATGTGATACAATACATTTATTTTAAAGGTCTCAGTCCAACCGTTATCAAAATGGAGCTACATGCTACTTTAGGGGAGTCTGCGCCTCCGTTTACAACAGTAAAATATTGGGTGGCAGAGTTTAAACGAGGCCGTACGAGCTGCCAAGATGACCATCTCAGTGGTCGACTAAATGAGGTGACCACGACAGAAATGGTGAAGAAAATCCACAAAATGGTATTGGATGACCGTCTACTCAAAGTGCGCGAACTAGCAGACATGGTAGACATTTCAAAAAGTGCTGTACATCGCATACTGACTGAAAATTTGAACATGAAAAAGCTGTGCGTAAGATGGGTGCCGTGATTACTCACAGTGGAACAAAAATAGCGTTGTGAGGATGTTTCAATTGAGTGTTTGGGGAAGTTTCTCAGGTTTAATAAACCCGAGTTTTTTCGTCGATTCATAGCCATGGGTGAAACATGGGTCCATTACTTCACGCCTGAGACGAAAGAACAGTGAAAACAATGGTCTGAAAGGGGAGAATCGGCTCCGAAGAAGGCGAAGACAGTTCCATCTGCAGGCAAAGTCATGGCGTCAGTTTTTTGGGATGCGCGTGGGATAATTCTCATTGATTATCTTCACAAAGGAAGAATGATCAACGCCGAGTATTATGCGAACTTATTGCAGCGCTTGAGTGATGAAATCAAGAACAAACGACTGCATTTGGCGAAAAAGAAAGTTTTGTTTCATCAAGACAATGCACCAGTTCACACATTCGTTATCGCGATGGTCAAAATCAATGTTCCAATTAGTTTCTCGCGCACCCTATTTGCCAGATTTAGCTCCCTCGGATTGTTTTCTGTTTCAAAACTTGCTCGATGCTTGAAAAAATGGCTCGATGGTAAAATATTTGCCAATTTAGGGTTGATGGTTATATCGAAAAGCTCGATGATTCTCACTATAAACGGGATATCGAAGCTATTGAACACCGCTGGGAACAGTGTATCGAGCTAAAAGGAGACTATGCAGAGAATGAAAGATATTTTTCCCAAATTATGTGTTTTCTGTTAGATCGGGTACTTTTGGGGCTACCCACGTACAGTGGGCAGTTTTAGTTAATTCAGATAATTATGCTAGATTACGTATTTTTAAACCCATTTTATTTATCCCTGTTAATTATTTATTAATTATGATTTCTTTATCGTTATGTCTGATTCTTTTATGGTTCGTCATAAATTTTATTAAATAATTTTAGATGCAACGATAACATTAATCAATCATACACAATTGTTAATGCCAGGTTATCTCTTAGTTATGCGTTACCTATTCTTGGCAATGATGAAGCGTAGAATATTTAATATTACTTTCATTCAATTTATCAATTTTACGTATTCAAAAGTGAATTATGTGACGCCACGTTACTGCAATGTCAATTTATTACGCATGTTCACTTAGTATGATTAGAAAATAGCTATTCAACAATGGATTTCTCCAACTATTATGGTAAACAGTTGCGTTGGCAATCCTGGTATGAACAACGTCCAGAACTATTTGGTAATTACATTGTTATTTCTTAATGATTTCGTAAACTATTCAGTCAGAGGATAAAAAGCTAAGATAATATTTTCCTAAACGACTTTTCCTAAAACGAAGATTTTATCGATATTTGTCTCCCATTAAAAATAAATCTCTTATTTATATCGTAAGCACCCTGTATAGTCAAAACGTTCTAGTTTGTTGCGCTTGAATTGCTTGTTCATTTCATTATTATTTCGTCGAATAACACCTCCATAGTCTTGGACAAAAAGCGATAAAGAAAAAGCGGACCTACTTGCACAACATCTGGCAGAAGTGTTCCCTCCACATCACAATGATCGTTTACATGTAGTAGAAGACTTATCTACACCGGTTATAAAGGGTGGACCAACCATAATGCACGATGTTAATTGTGAGTCACACCTTAACGTCAAGTTTTTTGCCCAACTTAATTTGACATTTCTTTGTTTCAGTGTTTGACAAATTCAACCATGGAGAGGTACGCAATTGAGCAGCGCGTTAAGATTGTTGAAGCCTTTTACGAAAATGGGCGTTCAAATCAAAATGCATTTCGTGCACTTCGTGACTTTTTTGGTCAGCATAATCGACCAAATGTGTCCACAATCAGGAGAATTGTGCGCAAATTTCAGCAAACCGGGTCTGTAGGAAATGTGAAAACACCTGTGCATGCTCGCCCAGTTCGTTCTGCGGAAAACATTGCTGTTGTTCGCGATAGTGTAGCAGAAGAGCCGTCAACCTCGACTCGTCGTCGTGCCCAACAATTGAACATCTCACGAACATCACTGATGCGAATTTTGAATAAAGAAGCCTACTGACCATTTCAAGCGTCGTCAATACGCCGAATGGTTGGTTGAACAGACAGAAGTGAATGGTGACTTTACAAAGAAAATCATCTTCAGCGACGAGGCACACTTTCACCTCAGTGGATTCGTTAACAAGCAGAATTGCCGCATTTGGGAAAATGAGAATCCACGAGTGATTGTTGAAAATCCGATGCATCCACAAAGAGTGACTGTTTGGTGCGGTTTATGGGCTGGCGGCGTCCTCGGGCCGTACTTCTTCGAAAATGAGATCGGCCAAGCAGTTACCGTGAATGGTGTTCGCTATCGCGAGATGATAACGGACTTCTTGTGGCCAGAAATTCAGGATATGGACCTGGACGATATGTGGTTCCAACAGGATGGTGCCACTTGCCACACAGCCAACGAAACAATGGCACTTTTGCGCGAGATATTCAATGGCCGTGTTATCTCACGTCGTGGCGATATTAATTGGCCGCCACGATCATGTGATTTGACACCGTTGGACTTCTTTCTTTGGGGATATTTAAAAGAAAAAGTGTACGTCAATAAGCCAAGAACAATTCAAGAGCTAAAGGATGAGATAATTCGGCACATTAACGACATTGAACCTCAATTATGTCTCAGAGTCATTGAAAATATGGACCATCGGATAGAGGTATGCCACCGAAGCCGTGGCGAGCATTTAGCCGATATTTTATTTCACACATAATCGTCATAGATCCTTCTATCATAATAAAAAATATTAAGATAATTCTCTGAAAACTTTTTTTTTTATTTACAATTAACATCGTACGTTTTGGTTGGACCACATTTTATTAGAAGATAGTTTAAAATTATTTATTTCTAAGAAAAGTCATTAAGACGTTAAACCCAAAAAAGTGCCCAGGCATAGCCATAATTACAGGAAAAGTGTTTTCAAGAACTCCTTAAAAAAAGACTGACCAATCTTTTGTGTATATTTAATGCAATTATAAGACTCTATTATTGGTAAACCTGGGAAAATATGACGAGTGCTACTTCCTATCGTCCAATAAGCCTTCTATCATCATTTTCCAAATTCCTCGAGACGTTATTCTTAATATAATAAACTCAGCACTATTTACACAGCGTTATTCGGTCCCGATCCGGGACAAATGTCGAATCTTACCTGTGGCTGGTTTTATTTTTTGAAACCTTATCTGATCGTGCAGAAACACGAGAAAGGGGTCGAGGATCGCTTCTGGGTATAATTCAATGCCTGGCGGGGCTTTAGCCCGAGGAGTAGTTGTTTCCTAGAGCGATTATGTAATAGCTTTGCTATGCGGGAACTACTTTGATAGCCGCTTGGCGGCTTGGTGGTTCCTTTCTCGATTTCCGACTTATAAGTTACTGTCAGCACAATTGAATCTGAACTACTAACTTGGTTTCCCGCAGATCCAGCCGACTATACAGCAATGTCACCATATATCTAATATTTTTAATAAATCCATGGATAAAGCGTGACATCAAGATTTACTTTTCAAAATAAAAAAAAACAACGAATATTTCCAACAAAATATTTCAATTTGAGAAACGTCCAACCATTTTTCGATATAATCAGGAGTACCACAGAGAAGTATCCTAGGCCTACTCTTGTATATACTCTACACTATCGACTTGCCAATGACCAGAGAAACAATGCTGTACATTCACGGACGACACGGTGATTTTTGCGACTAATGAAGATCCCATTGTAGATTCAGTTAAACTGCAAGAACATAAATAAATAGATAGATAAAAGTAAATAAATCTAACACACATAACCTACACTCTCCTAAAGATTCAGCTGACATTAGAAAAAATCAAATAAAATTTTATTTACGCTTAAGTGAAGAATTATCGCAAATGATGTGTAAAAAGTACTACAGACGAGACAGGTGCTGGATAAAAAAATTACAGTGCAATAAAGAAAAGTTCAGATTTCGCAAGATGAAGACACATTTATAGTAACCGTGCCAACACAGATCCATTAAATACTTTCAGAGACTTTTCACTATACAAATGTTACATCTTTAGATGCTGAACGGTCGTTTTCTTTATTCAGGGTGGGGCATAGGAACCTGACGGTTTCTGATTGGCGTATACTGGTGACTGTTTAGCTGACGTTGTGAAGGTTAAGGGAGGGGATAGTGTATCTGACGCCATTTCAGTGGCGTCACATAACGATACCTTCTGGTGAGTGGGGAAACAACATATGAATACAAATCCATAATAAAATGACTGCATACCACTAACAGATAAAATACTGATTAGTTTTTTCCTTTTAAATAATGACGACGATGACAGGGATCGTGTATTAGTAAACATTGGAATTTGAACTAAACTCGCATTTGCACAGTATAATAAGCTGACAAAGTTTGTCCGCGATATTTTTATATTATTGACGTAAAGTTCACAAACTTTAAAATCTGTATATAATATGCGTGATATTCTACCGTAAGGGATCGAGTAATGGATCATACATTTTTGTAACTCGAATTTGTATGTGAAATATCATTATTCATTATTATGCCGCCTACATACTCTGGGAATATCTTCTAGTTTTCAATTTATTTTATATATTATGAATGATATTTACTGAACCAGTGGCAAGAAATCACAGATGTCCCGATTCTCTCTATCAGAAAAGCTACCAGGTGAAATATATACGAGAGCGTACTCAAAAAAAAAAAAAAAAAAAAAAAAATCCTAAAGAGAAATTCAAATCTACAATTTAGGTTATAACGATGTACTTCGCTAATCGTTAATCGCATTTTACTTGGATTAAAGATTATTGTAAAAGAGTTATCCATGGTATTATCGCATATTTGGCCTAGATTAGATCAGCTTAGATCTGGGCTTAGATTTAATACTGTCTAAAATTAAATTTAAAATTGGATAGATACATGCGACGTTATCGAACGCTAGAATTTCCATCGTCTTTTTACACTCTGAAATCTTTACAACCGTGTCGTCAAAACACAGTGTGAAAATTGCGAAACAGATCGTATTTATTATACCGAGATATCAAAAATTATCTGGCTAAAACATGATCATGAAACTTAATCTTAGTGGATATCATCGTATTGGAATACTGACATAATCCAAGTGTGTTATTAATTCTAGAAAAAAAATAAAATAATGAATTAGATGTTTGTAAATAATAAAAGAATAATAACTTCAGCTTATATTTTGAATAGCTCTTAGCTATTCAAAAATAATAATATTCATAACATTTCATTGCAAAATTTCCTCATAAAATTTCTATTAGATTGTAAACTGATTGTAAAAAATCCAGGTGTACGTACGGTCTCCGCTGTGTTAGTTGAAACGATTTAATTTAATAATAAAGTATGACACATGTGCGAAAGCCCAGAAAACGTTTATATGCTCGCCAAGTGAAAGAGTTTATTGGTGAATTTGATGATTTGTTCTACGATGGAGTAAATCTAGCTGTACGCGTCACGTGAATTCTGTGCAATACCAACATAGAAAACAACGCGAGCTTTTGCAAACTCAATTTAAGTTTGATTTATTATTGATGCTAATAGCCTGTAATGTTCCGCTTCACATATTAGATAAAGAATCGTTTCGAAAATTTTGGCACAAATACAATACACTGCTTCAGTTACCAAGTCGCAGAACATTATGGAGCGATATATCAACTGCACGCGACGATATTATAGAGAAGATTACACGTAAATTACAAAACAGGCGACTGTGGTTATGTGTTGACGAGACGACATATTGTAAATAAATCTATTGTAAATATTATAGTACGTCTACTGGACCCTCGGCAATCGACATTTCCATTGTTATTAATTAGCAAAAGACTCATTGAGTGTACTGGCAACACAATTATGCAGGCGGTTCTGGAGACGTTAGAAAAATTTCAAGTGTCAACAAGTCAAATATTGATGTTTGTGACCGATGGTTCTGCGGCAATACATTCAGTAGGCCGTTCTCTTTGACAACATGGTTGCAGATTGTTACATGTTACGAGTAAAGTACATGCTTTACATTTTGTGACAGAAATGTTTTCCTAAGGTAGATGCATTAATAGCTAGTACAAAAAAAGTGTTTATAAAATCTCCTAAACGTCTTCGCGAGTTTAACAGAAAGTTGTCCTGGACTTCCCGAACCACCAGAGCCGATCCTTACACGTTGGGGAACATGGTTGAAGGCAGCTTTCTATTATGCTGCTAAATTTTCAGCAAATAAAACCTATAATACTACAGTTTAATCATATCGAGGCTACAGCTATTAAGGAAACCTAAACACAATTTCTAGATATTTCTATTGAAACTGATTTAAAAACTATTCATACCAACTATAAAGGAGTGCATGACGCAATAGAAAATTACAAAATAGTGCGTTGGCGTTAGCAGAATCCCTGAAAATAGTGAGCCAAATAAATATACTGGTATATGCTAGATGATGCAAAAAATGAGCACGCCAAACAAAAGTTCGAAAGTGTGTTAAAGAAAGACACCGATTTTAACAAATTAAGACAAGTTTGTGATGAAACTGCTAATAATGATAGTGCACCTACAGATCTGTTAAGTGAGTGCAAAGAGTATTTTACGTATGCATGTATTACATCAGTAGATGTCGAACGGTCGTTCTCCAAATATAAGAACATATTTGCACCACAGTGAACATGATACTCTGAGACAAATATGGAAACATACCTAATGCAGCAAAGTATTTACGGATCGTCTCCAGTTTGTGATGATGGTGATGATGACATGAATATTTACTTGTACGCTTTTATTATTTTTATGTAAGTTGAGGGTGTACATTACCTTTCCATGAGGTAAGCCCCCAGCGCCGGGGAGATGACCATGCTGGCGGCGAAGGTGCCGCTGACCAACCCGTAGGCCAGCGACCTCTCCTTCTCGTCGGTGACGTCCGCCACGTACGCGAAAACCACACTGAAAGTCACAGCGAAAACGCCCGAAATGCTTATCATGGCGAAGAACCAAAACGTATTAATAGTCATTAGGGGTATCGGGAGGCAAGTGAAGAACACGGTGACGAGCAGGAACAGCTTCCTGCCGCACACGTCCGACAGGGCACCGACCAGGGGCGCGCTCAGGAACGACAGTATGCCCTTGATGCCCATTATCAGCCCGTTCATCAGGAATGTGTGGTCCGGAAATGTGTTGTTTAATACTGAAATGAGCGGCATGGTCAAGAGACCCCAGGCGAAAAACTCCAGGAAGATGACCACCAGGGCGTGGTACAGGCTCGGTTGTCCAATTCCTGATGTCTGAAACAAAACGGTTTTATTTAAATATATTATTTTGATACATTACGAGATAAAAGGTATTTTTGAGAAGACATTTATTCCACCATAAACGAAATTATTTTAGATAATTTTTCGTCAAACTCGAAATTTTTTATATTTTCAACGATTATTTCCGGAAATTGGTCACGTACTGCTCATCAAGAATAGTAAAAAGTGTGAGATTATCTAGGTATGCGTAGAAGAAAGAGTGAGGCAGCATTCGGAGGGAAAAGGATGAACTTTACGCGCGGCCAGATCGAACTCTGTGTACATTCAAATTCAATATACGAATACACATAATGTAAATATGAAACAGGAATTCTTTGTATAGAAAATACACGTTTATTGTATGAAAATGATAATAAATATTTTATTCGAAGTATTGCCCATTGCTAGCTATAAATTTGTCCCATCTCCTTGACAATTTGTGGATTCCATACCAAAAAAATTTTGCTCTTTCGAGGCAAACCAGCCATTTTCGTAAGAAGTAAAGACCTGCTCAGCAAGTGCGTGTTCCATCGATGCAAATAAGTAGTAATCGGACGGTGCCGAGTCTGGTGAGTAAGCCGCATGCGAAAGTATTTCCCAACTAAACTCCTCAATCGTTTCCTTGACCGGTTTTGTTGTATATGATAGCGTATTATCATGAAGCAAAATCATTTTTTGTGTTGTCTTTTTTGATATTCTGGTCGTCTTTCACGCAAAGCTTGATTCAAATCGATCATTTGTTGTCGGTAGCGTTCAGTATCTTGTTGCGTTTGAACGTCATTATTCTCCAACAATGCTTGCAATTAGCTATCTTCAAACTTTTGCGATGGTCTTCCACGTTCTTCGTTTCTCACGTCAAAATTGCTACCATTGAATTTTCTGAATCACTCAAAGCACTGTGATTTACGAAGAGTATGTTCACCGTAGACTTCTACAGGCATTCGATGTGATTCTGCAGCAGTTTTCTTCAGATGGTAACAGAAAATCAATGCTGTCCAAAAATCGTAGTTTCCAGGTACAAAACGCGACATGTTAAACGTTATTAAAAACGATGTTGTTGTTGTTTGAAACTTGTATTGTTGTGAGATAAAAAACAGTTTTTCAAATATAGACGGCAAAAGTAACTTGAAAAATGTAGAATTTTAACACAAAACTTCAGCTATCATTATAATAAATGTTTTACTAAACCCTTTTTCGGAGTGAAATATTTCTAAGGGCTAGAATAGAAAAATTTAAATAATACATTTTTCGTACCGCATTAATGGATACAGTACAAAATTGATAGATCAATATTAACACTTCACCTATAGTCTGTGTTTATTTAATGCAGATATATTTAATTGAAGATAATTGACATATGTTTATGTACTTATTGTGAGTTGCCAAAAAATCCATCCGTGATAAGGCAAACTAAACTATATAACTTTATTGATATTTTGCGACAGGTTAAATTACTAATTTATGATAAACGAACACCTCATTCACCTGATTATTGCATTAAATTTAATTATTTGGTTGAAAATGATTCATTCATTAGTATTACTCAAGAATTTTATTTTAAATCCGTTACAGATGCTTCTCCTAGTTTCCATCCTTTTCTGTCATGACAATTTCGTTGTGAACTTGCTTAATTTTGTTACAGAAATATATTTATTTGTCTATTTATTGATTTATCCCTAAATATTTATATTTACCAGACACTTCATATATTTTAAATTTCCTGCGATGAAAGAGAAGTCGAAAATGACACACGTTTTATTATCTCACCCTGTTAGCGCGGATTTAGGCAATCGATATTTTCATTTACATCTTTTATACAGGGTCTTTCAATAGGGATGCTCGAAATTTGTTAGGTTATAGCGGCCATGTTGTTAAAGCAACATCTGTCAAATTTATTGTGAATTGTTCGGTGGTACATGGCAAATCGCCATGGAAGGTTATAGCGTTCAACAACGTGCGCAAATCATCACATTTTATTTTCAAAATCAGCGCTCCGTTCGAGAAACGTTCCGCGCATTACGTGATTTTTATCCTCGCCACAACCGTCCAGCCGAGTCGACTATTCGACCTTTGGCGGCCAAATCCGAGTCAACCGGTTTGATAAATAATCAGCCAACACCCGTACATCACCAAAACGCAAGGTATGCTGAAAACATCGCTGCTGTGCGTGAGAGTGTATGGGAAAACCCGAGGCAGTCAATTTCTCGTCGTTCACAAGAGCTTGGCCGTTCTGCGACTTCAACTTGGCGAATTTTGCACTTGGGTCTTCATCCGTATAAAATTCAACTGACCCAGGAATTTAATGTAAATGACCATAGACAACGTCGTATGTTCGCTGATTGGGCTCTGAATCAGTTGGAAGTTGGCCCAAATTTTGCCAAAAAACACATCTTTAGCGACGAACCCAAATGCATCCCGAGAAAATCACTGTTTGGTGCGGATTTTGGTCTGGCGGAATCATCGGTTCGTACTTCTTCCAACACGAAACTATCATTGCCATAACCGTCAACGGCGATCGTTACAGATCGATACCGACGACATGTGGTACCAACAGGACGGCACTACGTGCCATACAGAACATGCCACGATGGACATTCTGCACGAGCGACTTGAGGGCATGGTTATCTCGCGCAGCGGCGACTTGAACTGGCCACCGAGATCGTGTGATTTAACGCCATTAGACTTCTTTCCTTACGGTTATCTTAAATCGCAGGTCTATGCGAATATACAAGTCAACATAATGAACGCCATCCAGCAAATTCAGCCAGATTTATGCGGCAAAGTCATTGAAAATTGGACCTCCCGAATACGTGCCGCCAAACAAAGACGCGGCAGACATTTGAAACGTTATATTCTATACTTAATGCCATAAAATATTCTTTCAAATGAAAAAAAAAATTGAGTGGATATCTAACACACAACTTGTTTTATTTACGTTTAAAAATCGAGCATCCTTATTGAAAGACCCTTTACCTTTATTAAAGACAAGGAGACGCCATTTATGCATCATCATTTTTCGTTAATTGATGCACGCTTATGTTCGGATAAATGGAAAATAACATTTTATTTGTAATTTGTTTCTACACTAAAAAATTCAACAAAAGCTAAGGGTAAATAAATTTCATTGCATTCCTAAATTAAAACATAAGAATTTCTAAATTCAAAGACTCCCGCATGCATAGCGTAATTTTTTATTTTCATTTACAAATTCAAGTTAAAAGTTGATCTTCTCCTAATGAAAGTATGATAATTTCATTAAGAGAAAGATTAATAAAGTTGCATAAAGATTAATAAACACTGTTTGATGAACAATTTTAACATTCTTAATTAATGAAAATGAAAAGGTGTGATGTATAAATCTACTCCTATGCACAGAAAGTTATAAAGTTATATTATAATATTGTTAATCTCAGCTATACATACCATTTTCTGACGAAAAAAAAGCAACCAAAACAGATTGCGTTTTCTTTACACGCAAAAAGACTACTATTACTATTAAGGTCGTTAAATTGGCAAGAGAAACTGTGTACATTATCCGCCTAGGAAACGTGCAATGATATATTTGTTAGACTGCACTTCCTTTCCAGTCTCATGACAATTATATTTCAAGTTCGCCAATTATTCCGTACTATTCTACATTGCTATTATCCGTAATAAGATTCAACTGGCAATCTAATACTCAAAAAGTGTTTATTTAATCCTTACTGGATGGAAATAAACAGTCAAAAACAAAACAAAAGGTGTACTCAGGTCCGTATTTATAAAAGCTGTCTCATTTGTAACTATAGGATGTAATTTTTGAATAAAACTAATAATATTTGACAAATTGAGGTTTTTTAATTCTTTAACATAATATGGAGACGATACGGCTACAAATGGAAAAGAATATCGTTCATATGGCTGCCTCAACTTATCTGGCATGATATCGTTTAGCAAAATTGTCCATAACAGGGGCACATAAAACTGCAGGCCATTGATGTCAGCATTCCGCGAGAGAACATGATCAGGAAATTTGGTATGCAACAGGAGTTATGGTTGCACTTGCTGTATGACACTTTGCACCGTCTTGCTGAAACCGCATGTTCATCATCATCAATTTGGTAGAAACAGAAACTGTTTAACATATCACGATATCGTTCCCCATTTACTGTGATGCCATTATCAGCTTCATTTTCAAACTAATACGGTCCAATTACTCCACCACTCCAAAATGCGCACCAAACCGTGCATCTCTGTGGATGCATTTCTTTTTCGTGAACTGCATGTGGAGTTTGAATACACCAAATTCGACAATTTTGTTTGCTAACGTATCCGTCAAGATGAAGGTGTAGTTCATCAGTCTGAATATTTAATTGTTGTCAATCGAATTTCGTATGCTGCAAGGGCATATCGTGAGAAAATAATCTAGGGATGTGATAAAAATTTTATAAGGGGAAGAGATATGATCAGATGTATGGTACGCCATATGAAAATGGTAAAAATAAAAAAGACAATAACCTACAATGATTATGGCGAGGTATATATCCTAATTTTTAAAATAAAGATCAATTCTTCGGTTTTTGTTTGTCCGGCACAAACGTCTATCACTGTTTCTTTAAATGTTGGAGACGATCTCATATCTTCTAACAAGGCACTTTATTACGATTAATATTTATTAATGGTAAAGCTGACAGTCTTTCTTGCTTTTGAGAATTTCGTCTTTAAACATGAAAATCTTTCCGTGGAACTGCTTGTGGCAGGAATAGTCAAAATTAAACGACACAATTTTGATGACTCCGGGGAAACAGAAGATAATTGAAGGGACATAATATATTGGTGAAGCTCAAACGCAGTGCTCTTCTTCATATCGGGATCATTATAAATCACGGAAAGTTCACTTTTTAAACGATTTGCGTCAAATAGTGTTCCATATGTATCTACTAAAGAAGAAAAAAGTTCGTCAGGAAAACGTTTTACAAATGAAGTAAAGTGTGTGGAATTTAGAAGATTTAAGAATTTCAGTTTAGAAATTTCACTAAAATGTTGACTAATGTTCAAAGTAATAACGTCCAATATTTCATAAAACAATCGTGCGTAGGTGCTTTTCTTATCTTCTTCAGGAATTAAATCCAAACGCATTCTTTTACTTGGTGGTTGATTTTCTAACACAAATCTTTCCATGCGGTCCCAAATGTCACTAAACTTGTTTCTCAATTTTTGAATATGTGATTTGAAATCGGCGATCTTTTTATTGCAGTGACTGATATCTGATATTTTTATCTGTAGAATTTTAACAGACTCTCAGAATGTGGGAACATTGCAGAAAACACTGCTAAGAATAAATTAAAATCAAAGTCGCGCAATAAAGTTAAAAGGCCTCTAGCACAAATAACGATTTCTCGAGCCCATTCCTCATTTTCATTTTCCACCATTACCTGAAACAGCGCTTCCAAATCTTGCTTATGTTATGGCGACAGTCGACAAGATGCGTTCCCATAATCACATAACTGAGTCCGAATATAACGACAACACCCACTCGAGATTCCACTGTTGACTACGTAAGATCACTGACCTTTTCGCCCATCGTACGCGTAGCTTGAATGTAACGTGGACCATCGCATTTCAGCACTGCAGCAAGTAACGCGGGAGTCCAATAATTTCGGGCGCCTAATGGTCGATTTAAAATAAAAAAGTTGATGGTAGCGTTTAAAGTAAATAATGTATGTTTGCGGTCGGTTTAAAATAATAAAAAAATTGTAATAATTTGAATAAATCGATTGAACTTTTAAATAACAATAATTTGTCAATTTTTAAGGGATGCGACAAATCGCTCGTATCCATGTACGCTACGCCCCTGGTATTCTGATAGATCTTTCTTTAAAATCCAATGCGTGGTGGCTCTTCACAGATTCCATTGTTGTGCACGACGTCGAATTGATTTGGATACTCCCATACACTTTTTCTCACTGCAGCAATATTTTTATTCGACCAACCACGACGAGGGTATTGCCTTATTAATAACAAAACCCATCTTTTAACATTTCTTGATTAAGTTATGAACTGTTAACTTTGTAGGCGCTTCACTCTGTTCTAATTTTGTGCGAATTTTTCTTAATGCAGTTGTAAATGATCGCTCACAGTTGTACACAAATCATTCGTTGTTGAACTGTTAATCGTGGCATATTGACGTCGTATGGTGTGTAGATAACAGTCGTTAAATATTAATGCTCTATCTTTGACAGAACACAAATGGCGCGCGATTCAAATCCTATAGTTCCAACTGAGACACCCTATAGTATTTAAGTTATATTGTAATATTGTTAAGGTCGTTAAGTTGGCAAGAGAAACCGTCTATATTATTCGTCTAGGAAACGTGCAATGGTATGTTAGAATGACTTCCTTTCCAGTCCTATAACAATTATCTCAAGTTCCCCAATTATGGAGTACTATTCCATTGCTATTATCTGTAATATATTCATAAGAAACGTAAGAACATTATGTATCAATAATTTAAGATTCAATTGGCAATCTACTACTCAAAAATTGTATATTTAATCTGTACAGGATGGAAATAAACGATTCAAAAACAAATCAAAAATAGCACCCGAGTCTGTGTTTATTGAAAATACCGTTTACCGTTTTATTAGTTTTAAGAAACTCGGGCGTGGCGAGAGAGCAGTAAATTATTAGTAAATGTCACTCGTAACTCTCAAGTTGTAAACAGATACAGATACTCTATTCATTGATTTTCGTTTTAATGACGCAAAACTACAAATATTTCTCCATTGTATATCAAATTCAAAAAACAATAATGTTTAATAATCATAAATCATTATAATACTTTACCATCATATCTTACTGATAAAACCTATCAGGGACTCTCTAATCACAGATGATACTTAAAAAGTCATCTTCATTACTTTGCGATTTATTGACTAACTGCGAACTTTTATGCAGTAAACAAAGAATATATTGACAACGAAGAAAACGCTTGGAAAATCGATTTTCGATGTAAAAAAAATCGTCAAAAGCTAAGGTATGAAAATAGATGAATTTTAATGAATTTCTGCTTATTATTTAATAGTAATACTAGAGTATATATACTACTACACACACTGTCAAAAGTCTTGGACCCCCGATGTTTTGTGTTAGTAAATATATATTTTTTTAAATATGGTATTTGTTTTTCAAAGTATGTTTTTTCTAAATGTATTTTTTTGTAATACAGGAATAATTTTTTTAATTTAGTTAATTGAAAAACAACGAGAAAAAAATTTGCAATTTTGCAATTTTTTAAGTAAATTTATTGACAAAAATTAACAAAACATATTTTTTAACAAAGTAAACTACAACTTAATAGTCAGTATGGCCTCCTCTGTTTCTCAATAACATATTGAGACGCCCGTGCATTGAAACAATCAAACGGTTGATAATTTCTTGAGGAATATTGTTCCATTCCTCTATTGCTGCTGCAGCTAACTCTTCCATATTTTGGGGTTCATGCGTTTCTGAATTGCTCTAGAAACAAAATCCCACATGTTCTCAATGGGATTCATATCTGGGGAATTAGCGGGCCAATCTAATCGGGTAATATTTCCCTATTCAAGTATCTCTTGAACCGTTCTTGCGCGATGTGGCCTCGCGTTGTCGTCCATGAAGATGAAATCGTCACCTAATTCGTCGCGTAGGGGATAAATAATGGGCCTGATAACACTTTCAATATAAATTGGACTTGTCGTATTCTGATTTATGGGAATTAACGGCGTACTGCGTTTGAACACTATTCCTCCCCAAAACATTATTGTCCCACCATTGTAGGGAGCAATCTCACGGGGAAAATTTAGTCTCTCTTGACCACCTGGCTCTCTCCAGACCCTTTGCCTATTGTCATTACTCACCAGTCCAATTCTGGTTTGATCTGTGAATAAGACCCATTGCCACTGCTGCAAAAGCCAATCACTACGTTCCCGTGCCCACTGAAAGCAGGAAACTCGATGTCGTAGAAATAGAGTGGGTACCCTTAAAGGCCTTCTTGCACGTAAATGTGCACGATGGAGTTTTCTTCAAACAGTAGAGGTCGATATAACAAGGCGAGACATACCTTGAAAGTGAGCCCTGAGGGCTGGAGCTGAAGCATTTCGGTGCCTACGGGCATATTGAACCAAATACCGATCCTGCCGTTCATTTGAGACTCGAGGCCGACCACTACGTGGTCTTCTTTTCATTGTCCCTAATTCTTGATACTTATGCACTATTCGCACAACAGAAGATCTAGGAATGACTAACATCTCGGATATCTGATGATTGGAATGTCCAGCATCTTGCAAAGCAATAATTCTTGCCCTATTAAATGTAAAAACCTCATGTCCTGGCATTATAACGAAAGAAAAGTATCAAAGTCGCTTTGCTAAATATGCAATAAAACTGACGAACATTAAAAAAAAATTATAACTAATCAACAATATTTTATCTATTAATTTGTTTGATGTTGTTTGACAGCTAAATAACTCACCTTTGTTGCCTAGCAACGAAAACAAAATAAACATAGTCGAAATCTGTAATATACGAGGGGTCCAAAACTTTTGACGGTGTGTGTATATAAACTGTACCAAGAATATTACCATTTTTTTTTTATTTTCAGCCATAACTAAATCCCAATACGAATGATTAATGGTTATTTATGAATAATCAACTTATGCCCAAATGGTTTGTCTGCCCTAAGAAGCAAACATAGTCATTGTCATGGGCAAGTTTGTCTGCCCTAAGAAGCAAACATAGTCATTGTCATGGGCAAGTTTCTTAAAACTAATAGATATTAAATGCCTTTTTGGTCATACAACCAAAAATATTATCAACCTTTCTCGTGTACCCCAAGGGTCTGTCCTTGTCTGTTCCTTTATCATTTAATATTTATATTAATATTGCATTGCTGTTTAGAGAGTACAACAATTTAGTTTACACAGGTGATAAAAAAATATATCTACAAACATATTCACCCCATCAGATTTTATGCGTTTACAGGATTGTCTTTTGGAAGTAAATGATTGGTGTCTTATATCCAAACTCCCCCACAACGTGCAAAAGTACAATGTCATGAGCTTCACAAGGAAAAATAATGGCACACCTTACGATTATACGTTGAATAAAGTCACTATAAATGACCCTAATGTTTGTAGAGAAATGGGTGTAATTTTTGACACAAATGCACGGGATTTGTGATGCGAAATTGAAAAAGATTGTATTACTTCCAGTGACACGAAACTTATTTAATGCTTATATTAGAACTCGACTTCGGTATGCATCTATCGTGTGGGCTGCCACTTACGCCCCGTACCCAATTTACTTCAATCGTCCCCAATCTATAAAATGTGTGCGAATTATTCACTATATTATACTACATAGTGAATAATATTATTATTCACTAACAGAGTTTCTCTACAGAGTGTATCTCTACAGATAACTCAGAGAAAATCTCTATTAAAAGCGACATTTTAGTATGATAAATAAACGTAGTATTTTAGCGAAACCTTGCATACGTCCATGTATTTACTTTTTAAGTGTGACAAAGATTATCATTGTCTCCATTCCAACTGACACTTCATCAAGCAGCCAAAAATTTTATCTAATGAAACTTAAAATATTTACTTTAGCTAATTGTAAGTAATGTAAATTGTATCTTCTAATCAAGAGCCCGATGGCATCGTTATATTTCAAGAAGAATATGTATATATGTATATTTTAGGTATATACATTTTAATCGATTAATTACAAAAATCATATATATTACACTTATAATTTAAATGCAAAGATATTTACAGTTTAAGTACAGTTTACTCTTTGTTCCTGTTTATTATTAAGGGGCTACATCCATCTAAAATCTTAAAAATTTTCATATTGTTATAGTATGAAGGCTTAAGAATATTTTCTGAAGGTTTCAAGTCGGTATCTTTAAAATTTACAGAGATACAAAGCTTTCAGTCACGCGGTTGGGGGCGGCGAATGCTGCTATCTGCGCCCCTCGATGAGCGCCCTCGTCGGGTGCGGAACAATGACCGACTTAACTAATCAGCGACAAACTTGAAGAATCATAGTTTCATGCATTTTTTCCTACAATATTGTAATAATGTATATGCACAAAATTTCTCGCGCTAAGAAAGACGAAACAATCACGAGAATTCGTCATCCTAAAAAAGAAAGCAACGTCTTTTAAATTCGAAACGGTGCCAGTCATATCTCGAGAACCGATCGACAGATGCATTTGAAATTTGGCAGTCACGCTTTAAGCAGTTGTTAATAGAGTGACAATCGTATTTTTCAAAAATAAGCAAAATTGTTTAAACAAATTACGATAATAACTGAGTTTTTTACCGAATTTTTGTACTTCAGTTCCATGTGTCGTTTTCTTTTTTTGAACAAATTTCGGAAACGGCGATCGTCAATAGGTTTCGTATGCACTTAACTTCATGATAGCTTACTATCTTTGATTTCAGATGATCGGTTTTAGGAGGAGAAGGATCACTGTGAATCGGGTGGCGAAATAGATGCTTTACTTCCGGCGGGCATAGCTCTTCCGGTTTTAAATATTCTTAAATTGTGTTCACTCCACCATGTTTACAATAAATTTATCTTCAATTTAAGACAAAAAATGTTTATTTATCATTAACAGTTCCCAAGAAAATTCACCCCGAAGATCGACTATTTTTTCATGTTACTAGGTGGACGTAGCCCCTTAAATTAATTTGCTAAACATACAATTGTGACTTGTACAAACTAAGCGGAACTAATAATGCACAGTATTTTATTCAATTGTGGTCTGTTGTCTGCATTTGGAACTTAAAAGAAGTTTTCTCGCATTTCAGCGTTGCCGAACGCTTTCATCGATTTCGGTCTTCAACATATGTCACAATTCTGTTAAATATTCGACGCGCTCCACGTTAACCAATCATAAAACTTACCGGCACTTTGAGGTAGAACCTTTTGAATCTTCTAAAATTAAGAACATACTTCTTGAAAAAATAATAGAACACAATCATGCACATATCATCACCGATAACTTCGCGTTATCCGGTCGCCGAGGAACATCGTTGGATATTTTATTATTTCGTGGCACGCTGCAACGATACGAGTATTCCACATCTGATAAAT
Source organism: Rosalia funebris (assembly GCA_037954035.1). Taxonomy (NCBI): domain Eukaryota; kingdom Metazoa; phylum Arthropoda; class Insecta; order Coleoptera; family Cerambycidae; genus Rosalia; species Rosalia funebris. The sequence goes on along the minus strand of JAZFAV010000003.1, from coordinate 10,600,830 downwards.
CGCGTGACGAGATAGAGGACGGAATATCGTAGATGTGTACACAATTAAAAATATATATATTAACAACTCGCTGCGATCACCCTGTGATAAGAACGGTATTGGAGAGATAACCGAATATTAAGCTCGCGGTGGGAAATTAATGATAATTATTGCGCGTGAATCATTAATATTTAAATATCCTTTTTGATAGTGGCCTGTTTATTGAGTGACTGGATGAGTTAATTTTCGAAATGTGTGTCGGAAAATTTAAATAAGCGTAATTAAACGCCGGCAAGTTACAGCAATGGTCGGCAGCGGCACGCGTTGGCTCTTAATTTAACATATAGGATGTCTCATTAAAAAAAACATCCGGAATATTTATGGACGCGTTTGTTTGCAGCAACGTCAATTTTTGTTCTCAGAGGAATATCTCTTGACGAAAACTATTTCAGAAATGGTTCATATGGGCTTAAAAGGCAACTTGACACATTGGCTCTTAATTTAACACAGAGGGGTCTCATTTAACAAAACAAAAAAAAAACAACCGGTATATTTATTGACGCGTTTATTTGCTGAAAAGTCAATTTCTGTTCTTAGAGGAACATCTTTTGACGAAAACTATTTCAGAAATGTTCCATATGAGCTTAAGAGGCAACTTGTCGACGCGTTGGCTCTTAATTTAAGACAGAGGATGTCCCATTAAAAAAAAAACAGCCGATATATTTATTGACGCGTTTGTTTGCTGAAACTTCAATTTTCATTTTCTCAGAGGAATATCTTTGACGAAAACTATTTCAGAAATGTTTCATATGGGCTTAAAAGGCAACTTGTGGACGCGTTGGCTTTTAATTTAACACAGAGGGTGTCCCATTAAAAAAAACAACCGGAATATTTATTGACGCGATTATTTGCTGAAACGTCAATTTCTGTTCTCAGAGGAACATCTTTTGGCGAAAAGTGTTTCAGAAACGATTCATATAGGCTTAAAAGCCCATTTGTCTACATTTTTGCTCTTAATTTAACAAAGAGGGTATCCTATTAAAAAAAAAACATCCGGAATATTTATTAACACGTTTATTTGCTGAAACGTCAATTTTTGTTCTCTTAGTTTAACGCAGAGGGTGTCCGATCAAAAAAAATAAACAGTTTTAATAAATAAAACAAATGTCTCCAATAGTTCACCATTGTGCTTTCTCATGACCAATGAACATGGTAGAGTGTGTTCTATCCACCTCAAAATCAATAGGTGTCATCTGGGAGACGTCCCCGATCAGAATCAGTTAAAACCCGGTCGATCCGACATGATTTAGTTGAGTTATCGTGTTAACAAAAAAATTCTCAAATAGTCCACCGTCGTGCTTTCTCATGGCCCATGGACAGGGTGGAGTGTGTCCTATCCACCTCAAAATCAATAGGTGTCGTCTAGAAGACGTCCCCGATCAGAATTAGTCAAAACCCGATCGATCCCACACGATTTAGTTGAGTTATCGTTCTAACAAGATTTAATGCCGACAACAACGACACACAGACAAAATTTTTTAAAAACCGGTTTTTTTTTTAGGCCGAATAACGAAAAATAAACGGAAAAAAATTATTTTTCGCTTTTCTTTACACGATTACATTACTTTTCCGCTAGTATAGTTGAGTGCGGGAAAGCAAAAAACAGCCGGAATATTTATTGACGCGTTTATTAACTGAAACGTCAATTTTTGATCTCAGAGGAACATCTTTTGACGAAAACTGTTTCAGAAACGCTCTTAAAAGCCAACTTAATTTAATATAGACGGTGCCCATTAAAGAAAAAAAGCCGGAATATTTATTGACGCGTTTGCTTGCTGAAACATCAATTTTTGTTCTCAAAGGAAGACCTTTTGACGAAAACTGTTTCAGATATGTTCCATATGGGCTTAAAAGCCAAGTTGTTGACACGTTGGCTATAATTTAACATACAGGGTACCCCGTTATAAAATAAACAGTTTTAAAACGTTAAAACGGACTTAGAACATCTCTATCTCGAAATTGAGTGGCCGAGAAAAAATAAACCAAAACATAAATGCAGAATAGTGTTTTATGCGACAGTTTTACTTTTTTCAAATAGTTCACCCTCGTGCTTTCTGATTACCCATGAACAGGGTGGGGTGTGTTCTATTCACCTCAAAATCAATAGATATCGTCTGGTAGACGTCCCTAATCAAACCCATTAATTTTTGTTTTCAAATGTCTCATTTTCACGAAAACTGTTTCAGGAATGTTTCATATATGTTTCACATGGGATTAAAAGCCAACTGGTTGACACGTTGGCTCTTAATTTAACATAGTGTCCCATTCAAAAAAAAAAAAAAAAAACAACCGCAATATTTGTTGGCGCGTTTGTTTGCAAACAAGTCAATTTTTGTTCTCAAAGGAAGATCTTTTCAGAACTGTATATGTTTCATAAAAAGGTGACTAAACATTAAAGAACTAAACATTGAAGACATTAAAAGGACTAAATAACAACTTCACTCGCAGTGTTATTTCTCCGATAAATGCAGAAATAAAAATATAAAAGTAAATGTAATTCAAAACGCAGTTACTTAACTGCGTTACTTAACTAAGATGAATAATTCTGTTATGGGTACTTCAAGCAGTCCGTTTTGCTCATTCATTCACTTGAATCCCTTTGAAGATGATACTTCGATGTATCAAAATTATAGTAGAGTTACGTACAATAAAGATTCTGGTAGAAACGAAATAAAGTGGTTTAATCCATGATCGACTGCCCACAAAGTAACAGCTAACTCCATAAATGTTAGATATCACTTCCATTAGCAATCTAGAATGAGCGAATACATTCTGGGAAACTGGTAGGGATGAGTACTCGACAATTTACTTTTCTGTCTTGCAATAATACACTTTCCTAACCACTTATGTAAGTAGATATTTATTTAATTACATCCCATAATAATGTACTATATATATATATATATATATATATATATATATATATATATATATATATATATATATATATATGTATATATATATATATATATATATATATATATATATATATATATATATATATATATATATATGTATATATATATATATATATATATATATACATATATATATACATATATATACATATATATATATATATATATATATATATATATATATATATATATATATATATATATATATATTACCAGATTTTACACGTTTTCTGAATCGCATATTTAATATTTTGTATTTGAATTGTAGAAAAGCGAAAGAACAATGGATAGAGGATAAATGCAAAGAAGTAGAAGATAAGTTGCAAGTAGGTAAGACCGATGAGGCTTACAAAATAATTAAGAGGAACTTCAGGGATATAGGAACAATAAGTAGAAACGTTAGGAGTCAATCGGTGGATATACTGATCGGAAGAGAGGAGAAAGCGGATAGATGGAAGCAGTACTTAGGAAATTTATACGAGGATCAGGAATTAGGAGAGATATTAGAGGAAGAATCTAGCATCGATAGGGAAGATGTAGGAAAACCTATATTGAGAGAGGAATTTGAAATAGCACTAAGGGGGCTAAAGAATAATAGAGCGCCGGGTGTAGATAAAATACAGGCGGAAATTTTGAAATGTGCGGGACAGAAAGTAGTAAATAGGATGTTTGAACTGGTAAAATACATATATGAAACGGGCGAGATGCCGGAGGATTATAAGAGGAACATTATCGTTACTATACCGAAAAAGAGAGGAGCCGACAAATGCGAGAACTTTAGAACGATTAGCCTAACTTCCCACGCGTCAAAAATCTTAACTAGAATAGTGCAGAAGAGGATGGAAAATAGAGCGGAGGAAATACTAGGAGAAGACCAATTCGGCTTTAGGCGAAATAGGGGAACTCGCGAAGCTATTCTGGCGCTAAGAGTAATGTTAGAGAAAACAATAGAAAAAGGAAAGAACGCTTATATAGGATTTGTAGATTTAGAAAAAGCTTTTGATAACGTAAGATGGGAAAAAATGTTCGAGATACTAAAGAGCGCGGGAATGAAGTATAGAGATAGGAAAGTAGTACACAATCTATACAAAGAGCAAACTGCTGTTATAGAAGTAGAAGGGGAAAAAAGGGAAGTAGGTATTAGGAAAGGAGTAAGACAAGGATGTACGCTATCACCACTAATTTTTAATCTGTACATCGAAGAGGCGATTAATGTGGTAAAAGATAGAGTGGATTTCGGGATTAAAGTACAGGGACAGAAACTAAAAATGCTGAGATTCGCGGATGATATAGCAGTATTAGCATCTAGTAAGGAGGAATTAGAATCAGCATTGAACGAAATGGAGGCAGTGTTGACAGAGGAATACGGAATGAGGGTGAATAAAAACAAAACTAAAGTGTTAGTGTGCAGAGGGCGCGAGAGCAGAGCAAAAACGAAAGTACAAATTAATAATGAAAGGTTGGAGGAAGTTAAAGACTTCACTTATTTAGGAAGTAAAATAAATTGGGATGGAAGAAGCGATAAAGACATAAAACAAAGAATAGCGCAGGGTCGAGTAGCTTTTCACGAAAAGAAAGCACTTTTATGCTCGGGGGTAATAAACTTAGAAGCAAGGAAGAGATTTTTGAAAACATATGTATGGAGCACGGCACTATACGGCTGCGAAACCTGGACGGTAGGGAAAGCAAGTAGGAAGAAATTAGAAGCTTTTGAGATGTGGTGTTACCGAAGAATGATGAAAATACCATGGACTGATAGGGTTAGAAACGAAGAAGTATTGGAGAAAGTCGGCGAGAAAAGAAGTATGTGGAAAAACTTAAAGAAGAGAAGAGATAGAATGGTAGGCCACTTGCTGAGACATGGGGGAATAGTCCGCGATATTTTGGAGGCAGAAATAGGAGTGAAGAAAGGCAGAGGTAGGCCGAGATTAGACTACTGCTCGCAAATAGTAAGGGATGTGGGTTGTAGCACAATTAGCGAAATGCGTAGGTTAGCACAAGATAGGAGAAGCTGGAGGTTAGCGTCCAACCAGTCTTAGGACTGATGACCTAATGATGATGATGATGATTTGAATTGATTATAACTTTTAACACACAAGATTTGTGAATACGGCAGAAATTCTAATACTGACATTTATCTTATTTGGCTTAGAGCTATAATAACCTATTTATGGTTCAACTGATAACAGTTACAATGATATAGTAACATTCTATGTGACAATAATTTACATGCTTACAGCTTACACGAAAAAACCTCATGGTGACTATTATTTTAGCACGAAACTATGTTCAAGAAGTCCACTACTCGATTTATTTTATCACAGAACTGTTTTGTTTTTTCATTTAAGGTTATTTTAATGTGTAGACGCGAAATATGGCACTTTAAAACGCCTTATCAGATAGATACGTTTTGATTAACAATATCAGATAATCTTTAAATAGATAGTCTGTAAAAATATTTCAAAAATGTTGATCTTCAAGAGTTGGTAAAAATATACTACCGTTCATAGAAGTAAGGACACATGATCAAAATTAAATTATACTTTGAAAAATTATTATTTGTGTGTCAAATTACAAGCAGTTTTATTCTACATTATTTAATTTAAAAAGGAATATAAACTACTGGACGAAATTAACGCAGCAGTGAAACTTCACATTAATTTTATTTTTTCGAAGATTTAAATCATCGTACCTACGTAATAAAGGGTGGTCCAACCATAATGCACGATGTTAATTGTGAGTCACACCTTAATGTTAAATTTTTTGCCCAACTTAATTTGACATTTCTTTGTTTCAGTGTTTGACAAATTCAACCATGGAGAGGTACACAATTGAGCAGCGCGTTAAGATTGTTGAAGCCTTTTACGAAAATGGGCGTTCAAATCAAAATGCATTTCGTGCACTTCGTGACTTTTTTGGTCAGCATAATCGACCAAATGTGTCCACAATCGGGAGAATTGTGCGCAAATTTCAGCAAACCGGGTCTGTAGGAAATGTGAAAACACCTGTGCATGCTCGCCCAGTTCGTTCTGCGGAAAACATTGCTGTTGTTCGCGATAGTGTAGCAGAAGAGCCGTCAACCTCGACTCGTCGTCATGCCCAACAATTGAACATCTCACGAACATCACTGATGCGAATTTTGAATAAAGATTTAAATTTACACGCTTACGAGGTTCAATTGACTCAAGAGCTGAAGCCTACTAACAATTTCAAGCGTCGTCAATACGCCGAATGGGCGGTTGAACAGACAGAAGTGAATGGTGACTTTACAAAGAAAATCATCTTCAGCGACGAGGCACACTTTCACCTCAGTGGATTCGTTAACAAGCAGAATTGCCGCATTTGGGCAAATGAGAATCCACGAGTGATTGTTGAAAAGCCGATGCATCCACAAAGAGTGACTGTTTGGTGCGGTTTATGGGCTGGCGGCGTCATCGGGTCGTACTTCTTCGAAAATGAGGTCGGCCAAGCAGTTACCGTGAATGGTGTTCGCTATCGCGAGATGATAACGGACTTTTTGTGGCCAGAAATTGAGGATATGGACCTGGACGATATGTGGTTCCAACAGGATGGTGCCACTTGCCACACAGCCAACGAAACAATGGCACTTTTGCGCGAGAAATTCAATGGCCGTGTTATCTCACGTCGTGGCGATGTTAATTGGCCGCCACGATCATGTGATTTGACACCGTTGGACTTCTTTCTTTGGGGATATTTAAAAGAAAAAGTGTACGTCAATAAGCCAAGAACAATTTAAGAGCTGAAGGATGAGATAATTCGGCACATTAACGACATTGAACCTCAATTATGTCTCAGTCATTGAAAATATGGACCATCGGATAGACTTATGCCACCGAAGCCGTGGCGAGCATTTGGCCGACATTTTGTTTCACACATAATTGTCATAGATCCTTCTATCATAATAAAAAATATGAAGATATTTCTCTGAAAACTTTTTGTTTTATTTACAATTAACATCGTGCGTTTTGGTTGGACCACCTTTTATTATAATTAAAAAATTTCAACTAACGTTTAACAAATTAGAATGGTATTACCGGGAACAACAAACACGAATAAACAAAAAAGAACAATACTGTCACATGCAACGAAAACGGTGTTTCCTGAGGAATATTATCTCATTCGACAAAAACGAGTTGTTCGAGTTCCCTAAAAGTTATAAGGACAGGTATGTGGCGCCTAACTGATTGTTTTAGTGCATCCCATAGATGCTCTACTGGGTTCCTATCTAGACTTCTTGGTGGCCAGTTCACAGTTGGAATATTCACAAATCGAAAGTATTTCAGTACCTCTCTAGCAACGTAGGGCCGATCGTTATCCTACATAAAAATTAAATTGTCCCCAATTGTCTACAAACGGGGTAAATGACATCACGTTTTTCTACGATATTTTCTGCGTAGAAATGTGCATTCATGGATCTTCCCCGTATAGGAACTAAATCCATGCAACCATCGAAACAGATTCCTCCCCAGAACATTATTAATCCACCAAAATATATGATCCTCGGAGAGATATTGCAGGCAGAAAACCTCTCTCCTGGCCTCCCTCCGCCAGACTCGTTGACGTCCATCGGTGAATTAAGACTTACTCTTGTTGCGTCTAAAAACAAAACTCACTTCCAGTCTTCGATAGTACAATTTACATGTTCTCTTGAAAAATGCAATGTAGTAACTCCATGTTCTCTGGTGAGCAGTGATGTGATAGCTTCTCTTCTACTGTCCAATCCTCCTCCATTAAGCCTGCTTCTAACCGTTTGTCCAGAATATGGTATATTTCGAACTGCTGCTAGGGCTCTGCTTACCTCCAATCTGGTAGAATGTCTGTTTCTTAAGGCGACTCGTATATGACATCGCTCATCTCTTACATCTGTAGACTTCTTACACCTTGTAGTAGATTACCTTGTAACTTACTGCACACTGCCTGGATATATTCATTTTCTTCATTAAACATCTTCATTCTCTTTCACGATAATAATTATCACGTTGCGTTAATTATTATTACAAACTCCTTTTGATTTACTATTTTATCCAATTAAAAAATAAGGTTAAATACAAAAATAAAATAATATATACCAGGTATGTAAATGTGAAGCCGGAATTTGCCCATAGATGGCCTAGCTGCTAACGTAGTTACCGTCATATCGCGTCATTGGCGTTATTTGCTAGTTTTCACATCTGATAAAGGTTTTTATCTCACAACAATACAAGTTTTATGCAACAACATAATTTTTAATAGCGTTGAACATGTCGAATTTTGGGCTTGGAAACTACGATTTGCGGACAGCATTGATCATTTGAAAAAACTGTTACAGAATCGCGTCGAATGCTTGTCGAAGCCTACGGCGAGCATGCTCTTGATAAATCACAGTGCTTTGGGTGGTTTAAAAAATTCAAAAGTGGAAATTTTGACGTGACAAACGAAGAATGCGGAAAACCACCGAAAAAGTTTGAAGATAGCGAATTACAAGCATCGTTAAATGAGAATGACGCTCAAACGCAACAAGAACTTGCGGATCAATTAAATGTGACACAAGAAGCCGTCCTCATACGTTTTAAAGCCATGGGAAAGATCCAGAAAATGGGAAAATGGGTTCCATATGAACTGAATGAAAGACAGCAGGAAAACCGAAAAACCATTTGCAAAATATTGCTCGGCAAGTACTAAAGAAAATCATTTCTCCATCGAATTGTGACTGGCGATGAAAAGTGGATATATTTCGATAATCCTAAGCGTAAAAGATCATGGGTGACTCTAGGCGAACCATCGACATCGACTGCAAGGTCAAATCGTTATGAACGGAAGACAATGCTCTATGTTTGGTGGGATCAGAAGGGTGCGATCTATTATGAGCTGCTAAAACCTGGCCAAACCGTTAATACTGAACGCTACCGACAACAAATGATCAATTTCAATCAAGCTTTGCGTGAAAACTACGACAATATCAGAAAAAGCAACACAAATTGATTTTGCTTCATGATAATGCGCCATTACACACAGCAAAACTGGCCACAGGAAACGATTGCGGAGATTAGTTGGGAAATACTTTCGCATGCCGCTTACTCACCAGACTTGGCTCCGTCTGATTACTACTTATTTGCATTGATGGAACACGTACTTGCTGAGCAGGGCTTCACTTCTTATGAAAAGGTATGAAAATGGCTCGATGACTCGTTTGCCTCAAAAGAGCAATTTTTGGCATGGAATCTACAAATTTTCAGAGATATGGGAAAACTGTATAGCTAGTAATGGGCAACACTTCGAATAAAACATTTTTTATCATTTCCGTACAATAGACGTGTACTTTCTATACAAAAAATTCCTGTTGATATACCTGTTGCATATTCACATATCGGGTACACGTTAAATATGAAGAGCTTTACTATAAATACATCTTTACTCAAGCATGTTTTTTCATGTTTGAATAATAAGTTCCGGCATAAATTCTGGCACCAAATCACCCATTTTACTGATAATCTTGTACGACTTCCATAATTATCTTAAATATTCGTGCGGTCAAAAATGTCGTTTTATAGTCTACAATCTCCTAAGACATATACCAATAGCATGTTACACATAATAAATTACACATGTCGATGAACTTTTTAATTCAAATTATTCAAGAAAAAGTTCTATAACGAAAATCTAAGATCTAAATCAACCCCATAACGATTTTCTGAAGTACTAAAATTGTAGTTGTCGCCTACTCACAAATTTCGTAAAGGATATTCACCCTGATTTATATGGCAGCAATTATATTTAGCGAACATAAAAAATTCTACTAGACTGTTGTGTGTTTCTCCTCGACACAGAAATTCCGACTATAGAACGTCTACTTGACAATAAATTTAATACATGTTTTCAATACTGATACTAATTGGGCGGCTTCGGAGCTTTATGCAGGGTGGAAATCTGGAACTGGAATAAATTCAGTAACTCGGATATGGATGAATTCAATAGAAACTCCTGAATTTTTTGATGTAGATTGTTCACACTAGGGGATAATGATCTTCAGTTGTATTCACCCTGGGGGATGTAACCGCCCTCAGCTTCTACTTAGATTACATCGCACACTTCGTTTTAAAAATTTCTCAAATTATTAATTTAAATTAAAAACTTACGATGATGATCATCACTACATCCTAAAAGGTTTACAAAATGTGTCACGCTTCTTGCTTTTTAACGTTTTTTATCATGAGGAATATTAATAATACACATTTCTTGTCTTCACTTTCTAATATTGCCTTGGTTGGTTGTTTTGTTGGAGCCCTGCTTAACGTTTCATTTAACGGAAACTCTTTGTATTGAAATTTACCATAATATATAGTGAATTGTGCCGAATTGTATGTACCGGTTGTCGCCTACCCACAAATTTCGTAAGTAGAGCCCTAGCAGCAGCTCGAAATGTAGCAATTTCTGGACGAACGGTCCCGAGAAGGCTTAATGAACGAGGTTTGGACAGTAAAAAGACCAGCTATTGTACCACTGCTTACCAGAAACATGGAGTTACTAGACTACGCTTTGCAGGAAAATACGAAAAGTGGACCATTGACGACTGGAATCGAGTTTCATTTTCAGACAAAACAAGAGTAAGTCGTGATTCACCAGATGGACGTCAAGGAGTCTGGGCGGAGGCGAGAGGAGAGGTTTGCTGCCTGCAATATCTCATTTTCCGAAGATCTCATTCTCCGGTGGATCAATAATGTTCTGGGGAGGAACTTGTTTCGATGGTCGCACGGATTTGGTTCCTATATGGGAAGATCCATGAATGCACATTTCTACGTAGAAAACATTGTAGAAAAACATGTGATGCCATTTACCCTCTTTGTCGAGGCCAATTTCATTTTTATGCACGATAACGCTTGGCCCCACGTTGCTAGAGAGGTACTGGACTACCTTCGATTTGTGAATATTCCAACTATGGACTGGCCACCATGAAGCCCAGATGTGAACCCCATAGAGCTTTTATGGGATGCATTAAAACGATCGGTTAGGTGCCACATACCTGCTCCTTAGGGAACTCGCACAAGTCCTGTCCAATGGGAGAATATTCTTTTTCTAATGGTTTTCATTAACACCATTTTCATTGCATTTGAGATTATTTATCCTTTCTGATATTTATTCATGTTTTCCCCAATAATACCATTCCAATTTGTTAAACATTAGTTGAAATAATTTAATTATAATGTCACGTAGGTACTATGATTTAAATTTTCGATGAAATAAAAATAATAATGTGAAGTTTCACTGATGCGTTAATTTTTAGAGAAGTTTATTTAAAATAACTAAAACCAACTAGTATGTATAAAAACAGTAATCCTAAAGTAACAAATAAGTAATGACAACTATATAAATTATTCGAAAGCCTCTTAAATGCCACTGTTAATGTAACATTCGCTACAATAATCTACCTAAAAACAAACTGCAGATACTCTTCTGTAGCCACAATTTGTCCAGCTTTGATAGAATTCTAATTATCAACGAATTCCTCTTTTATGGTTACAATCAATATCCATTAAAGTATGTGGTTTCTTTGAGGTAAGTTTTTCAAACGACAGTACCTGTCTAAATGTGGCGCCCAAGTCTTTGTTTTCAGTGAATCTGCTTTTGAAGTCTATACTCCCCTTTAAATAGGCACATTGAAACGAGCTCGTGCGCCTCGGCATTGAACGTTCCCATTCTATTTTTAAATTTAAAAATTAATGAAACGATTTAGGTGATTTTCACGCAAAATAATCAAGGACAGCTTAGGTCGTGCGGTAGGCTTAATAATTATCGTTATTTCTAAAACTATGCTAGACATTAGAATGCCAGATTATTTTTAAATACGAAATAAATGCCTTGTTCCCCTTACATGGATAGAAATCTGATATATTAAAATATAGCATCCTAATTCTATGCCGAGTTTTTCTTAATGCGACTGTAAATGATCGCTCACGTTCATAAAACAGTTGTACACAAACTATTCGTTGTTGAACTGTTAATCGCGGCATGTTGACGTCGTATGGTTTGTAGATGACAGTCGTTAAATATTGACGCCTTATCTTTGACAGAACACAAATTGCGCGCAATTCAAATCCTATAATTCCAACTGAGACACCCTATATAATGAGATACACAACTTCGTTGTAACAATGGTTGTAACTGCCACTTTAAAAAAGTTTTAAAACGCAGTTGACCAATGCAAGAAAAACTATAAACGAGACGTCATAACAGAAGTATCGATAATGTCATAACTAGAGGGTGGGGCAGAGCAACTTGCTTATTTAGAAATTCAATGTAAAAAAAAGTAATGCAGATATATATTTCATTCTTTGAACAGCATCAAGTACAACATTTAAATTTATGTTTACACAATTTTAAAGATGATATCAGGCAGGTGTCGTTCATTATTCTCATTATGTTGACGACAGCTTGACGAATGTTGCCTTACTTGTCTTCAGGTGAGCCAGAGTCCTAGGAAGAAAAGATGGAAGTGAGCCTCATCACTGAAGAAAACAAGTGTGCTGTGAGGCATGCCTCACGGCACCTCACATGCATTTTATCGAGCAACAAAATCGCGTGGATTAAGTTCCTGCACCACAGCCAATTTGTAGGGATGAAATTTTAGTTCCTCATGAAGGATTCGCCTCACAGAACGAGCAGACAACTCAACAGCAGCTGCATGTTTGCGGACAGAGCGCTGAGGGGATCGCAAAACAGAAAACATTACCACGTCAATATTTTGGAGTGACCTTGCTGTTCGTGGAAGCCCAGGTCTTTTTTCTTCAGATCACCAATTTCCCTGAAGTTTACCCATAAAACTATCGACTGCTGACCAGAACAAGATCACGGGGCGCAATATTGAAATGGGTACGGAATGCACGTTGCGTGACGATGATTGAGCGACCGTTAGAAAAGTATGCCTCAAGAGTGAACGCGCGCTCCACCTACGTCCATTCCATGGTGCTAACTAAACCAAGTGGAGCTATAATTTTACGCCCCGCCCTCTCCAATGTGCCTATTTTGTGCCTACCACCACCCTCCTAGGAACAACCATCGCTTCAGGCTCATTCGCCAAATTCAAATAAGCAAGTTGCTCTACCCCACCTAGTACAAAATAAAGTAAAAATATGCACAATTAAAAATCCTGCCCAGAGAATTTCCCAAAATAATGAATTTATTCCATACTTTATGTACACGCTGTATGTTTAATATTTTTAATTACAGTAAAACCCCGCTTAACGCGTAGGATACGTTCCATCAAAGTAGAGCGTAATGCGAAACAGCGCTAAACGAGGTTATATCTACATGTAAATAATGGGGTTAGGGGAAGATGGATAGAAAATTGGTTAGGTATTAAATTTATAATTACAGTGTGAAAAAAAACCCGATCACTTCAAAATTTGGTAAAAACATTAAATAAACAGGTTATTTTTAAACAGGTTTTTATATATTAATTTTTGAAAATCACTGCAAAAAAATTATCAAATCATTTCCAATTCAATTACATAAAACTTTTTTTTTCCTAATTTTTTAATATTTTTTGTCATTAAAAAAAAACCGATCAGGTTATTAACTTTATTAGAACTCATTTTTACCCGCCAAATTTATTTATTTTAATGTATTTTTGAATTGTAAACTCCCCAAAAACTACCGTAAAATTAAGATTTTTTAACATTTTTTTTAATTATCGGTTTTTTTTTGTTCACACTATATGTTTTTTGAATAAAAATAAAATAAAACATTTATTTCTTACAAAAATAAAAACAATATTAATGAATTTACTTATAAAAACAAATAAAATTCCAAATCAGTCAGATCATTCAGTTTATTCCGAGTTTCCAATTTTCTGATTTTTTGTCAAGAAGGCATCTAATGTAGTTTGCGTTTTTCTTTTGCGTTCTGTTAGAAGTTGTTGATAAGTGGGTAAAGCATCTATAACACCCCGTCTTGCTTTTGAACTCCTGTCAAAATTTGGATCATTTTCAACAATTTGGTCTATAATTTCAGTTACAGTGGTCAAACTCCTTTTTACCAGCGCGATCGAAAGTTCTTTTTGCTCTTCTTCGAAATCACTACTATCAATATTTTTGTTTTCTTCTGGCTCAATTAATCCCTTAAGCTCATCATTAGAAAGACTACCGCACCGCACCAAACAAGAAACACAACTACACTGTTTCGGATATGTTATTTACATATTTGGAAACCTAGCGCTGCGCATAATTTCGGTGAATCCCCGGGTTGATATAAAAGAGCGCTAAATTGAAACAGCGCTAAACGAAACGGCGTTAAGCGGGGTCTTACTGTAATTCATAATAGTATTTAAGAATTTTTTTAAAGGATATACATATATCATTAGTATTTTTGATATAAACAGAGCTGTCGCGACGTGGCTATTTGTATCCACTATATTCATAATTTTATTTCATTAGATCGTTAATATCATCATAAAATATATCGTTAATTAGAGCTATATTTACGAGTACTAATGTTACTAATAAAATATTTATTTACGTATAAATTTGTTAGCCGCAGTAAATAATGATATCGCATATATTACACACTATATAAATGAGAAAATAATACACAGCCTCATTGTCGACAACACGAAACCTATTTATGTATATTTTAGACTTTCTGACAAACTTCAAGGTTAATTTGTAACGAAAATTGTTGATTCGACCTGTCGGCAGTAGAATTATCGACAATATCTTACAGCACAGGTCATAATTAAGCTGGTTTCCATCAGCGGTGCAATCAATGACGTAAACTTTTCGCACAAAGACAGATAAGGCACAACAGACATATAAGTGTTTTATTTTTAAATAAAATATACGAGGGTGGGGTGAAAAGTTTCCGACCTGAGCAAGAGATAGCGCCATCAGGTATAATTTTTGGCTTGTATTCTACAGTATTATCCCTCACTACTTGGTATCAGTAGCAAAGCGTCGATTCAAGCTGAGGGTAGGCTGTCCTGAATTAGGCGAGGGAGAGGGGCTGCTCATTTTTACTTACCTATACCACTTCCCTATATTTTTTTGTATATCAATTCCATTCGCCGCGTTTTCATTTCTGCAAGAACATCTATAGTTCTTGAAATAAATTGGTAGGTTTTGCCGTTTTCATCTTCAGTTTATAATTTCAGTTTATAATTAAATATGCGTCTTTAGTTTTCACTTTATCTTCTAAAGATAAATTATTAAAATAACCACTATTATTATTTCGGAAGTCTACTAAATCGGCGCTGTTTAAGGTCACCATTATCCTTAAAAATAACACTAATCACTACGGGTAACGACAGGTCAATATTATAATCACTGTATTACGCAAACTGATCGATCAGGCTAGCTAAATTGCATGTCACTTTTCGCGTACTCCCCTCTCCTCCCCTGCACCGCGGATCTCTATAAGTCCGTTAAAACCAAGCCGCTGTCTGACCTGGCTGTCGACAGCCCAGACAGCGGCCGGCCAAGGCTTGCGCACTACCGGTTGCCGGCGTTTCAGTTTAAATGGAAATATATATATAATATGAATAGAAAATGTTTATCATTCTGGCAAAGGCAAGTGGCAATATAAAAAATGGGTCTACCCTTACAGCCTTAATGGACGCTTCGTCAGTGCTTGGTATAATAACTTTCACATCGATTGCTCTGTTAGCATATGTTTGACATCCTGTTGAATAAAACTCCTCGCCTGCTTACGTAAAAATGAAAGAATTGGAGAAGCATACGGTCATCAAATGTATCTATTTGAAAGGCTCAACACCATCGAACAAGAAATGGATTCAACACTGAAGGACTCTTCTCCATCATATTCAACAGCCAAACAGTGGGCTTCTGAATTTAAGAAAGGTCGCACGAGCACTTGATGGTGAACCACGCTCAGCACGCCCCGTTGATGTTACAACTGCCGAAACGATCGAAAAAATTCATAAAATCGTGGTAGAGAAGCGCAGAATGAAAGTGAATGAGATAGTTGAGACTAATGGGATGCAAACTGAACGTATACGCCATATTTTACATCAACATTTGTGCTTGTAGAGGCTCTGTACTAGGTGGGTGCCGCGTTTGTTAACTATCGATCAAAAATTGCGTCGGAAGACTGTATCGACCGAGAATTTGGCACTGTACAAGTGAAATCCCAAGTAATTTTTGCGTCGATTTATAACTGTTGATGAAACTTGGGCCCACCATTACACTCCTGAAAGTAAACAACACTCAAAATAGTGGACTGGAGCAGGTAACCCAACCCCAAAGAACAATCAATGGTAAATATAACGCAGAATTATTAAATCGTTTGAGTGATGAAATGAAGAAAAAATTACCTCATTTGGCGATGAAAGAGATCTTGTTTCACCATGACAATGCATCTGCTTATTCGTCAGTCATTGCAATGGCTAAAATCAAGAAATTGAAATTCGGATTATTCTCCCATCCAGCGTATTCACCAGATTTAGCCCCCAGTGACTATCATTTATTTCCTAACCTCAAAATACGGCTCGGACGTAAAAGATTAATGAGCAACGAGGAAGTCATCAATGCTGTAAATGCGTATTTTGAAGGGCTCGACAAATCATTCTAAAAAAATGGTGTCACTGATACCACATTATAGCACCGTTATGAAAAACGTATTAGACTTGATGGAGATTATGTTGAAAAATTAAATAACAAAAAAAAACATTTTCTTCATCAGGTCGGAAACTTTTCACCCCACCCTCGTAAAATAGCAATTTTTTCATTGCACCAACAGTTATCGTAAACAAGCTCAAATGCCACGTTTGTATCCCAAGGTTGTTTCCCTTAATGCCATAAAAGGAGCAATTTAGACACGTCCCCCGCCTTAAACCTCGCCTCCTCTAGGATAACAGGGGTCCCTAATATAAGATACCTCTTCTCCTCCAGTGCGGGGCAGGTGTATAGAAGATGAATCGAGGTTTCCTCGTCTTCTTTACAGTATTTGCAGACCGGGCTGTCAGTCAGCCTCAGCTTGTGCTTATATGCATTCAAGCTATTATGGTGGCCCGTTATGATTCCCACCAGGGTTCTGGCTTTGTGCCTGTTCAATTTAATGAATTCTTGGGCCCATTTCTCAATCTCTGAGTATTGGATGAAGAATTTGGTTATTCGACAACCCATTACTCCTCTCCATATTTTATTGTGCTGGTCTCTTGCCCAGCCATTGGTGCGGTCTCTGATCAGATTCCGACTTATTCCCACTGCAGGTTCTGGTCCATAGAGGTTTTCCCTGGTCCCTCGGCAAGGTCATCTGCAATTAGATTTCCCTTAATGCCATTATGCCCAGGTATCCATAAGAGTTCCACCGGTCCCTTTCCTGCCAAGTGGTTCAATGCTTCATATCAATTATAGACCAGCTTCGACTTTATCGTTGTTGAATTCAGGGCTGCCAACGCCACCCTGCTATCCAAGCAGATACATACTTTCTCCTGGGTCCGATTTTGGTCGGCCCCCAGAACAGCGTATGTAATTCCAACTAGCTCGGCCTGATGTGCTTGGGCGTATTTGCCCAAGAGGAAGGTTTAACCTATCCCGTCGCGTCGCCTATACACCCCCGCACCCGCTCTGTTCCCACTCTTGGCTCCATCCGTGTACCAGATGTCTCCTTTGAGCGGCAATCCAGCTCGACCCTCCATCCAGTTGGCCTTACTGGTGAGGGTAATCTTATATTTCTTGTCAAATAGGAAGTGGACACCCGTACTGTCAGAGGGCGTCCATAGGAGTTCCTCCTCAGCTAGCTCTCTTGAGAGTCTATTCAGGTCCCTTACCTTCCTATTCATGTTTCCCACCCTGTGCATTGCCTTTGCGACTTCCGCTTTCAGGATGACATCAAGAGGTGGTATCCCCGTCAGTATCCCCATCGCCTCGATCGGTGTTGATCTTGGGGCTGCGGTTATACTTCTAAGAATCAATTATCTTAACTTGGCTTCCGTCGCTTGGCTTCTGACTTTAAACAGGCTCTCTCCCATCAGACCAGTACTGCATACGTCAGTCTGGGTTTGAGAATTACCTCATACATCCGAGAATTGCCTCACATCCATTAAGATAACATAATCAAATAATTAAAACTGTCACTTTGACGGACTGCATAGGCGTATACTGGAGACGCCTTTAAGTTATGTCTTCGAATTCTAGTTATATCGATATTCCTTAATACCTTAAAATACCACTGAAAAAACGAACTGATCAAATTATGTGGTAATAAATTTCATGAATATACTCCCCTAGTGCTACTCTGTTCTTTTCGTTATGCCACTAAATTATCCCAAGTCGATAAAATTATACACGATTTCTTATTATTATGTCTCTTATGCAATCAGTTAAAGTATACTTTTGGAAAAACCTATTGAAATATTATTTTTCTCTATACCCTGTAAACATTTGCCGAATTTCTTATCTTATGTAGTATGTTCACAATAAGCTTCCTTGACGGGTTCCTGGATATTATCGTGAACAGCTTAGCAAATGTGTTAACAAGTGTAACTGGAATTCCAAAAAAAAAAAACGTTAATCACATACGAACGTTTGCAATATCGCTACTCAATTTATTGCGACATTTAATCGCGGAAATTCTATGATTGCTCGCGAAAAACAAAAGGATTTCGGGCGTATGAATCACGAATTATTTCGTCGGTACGTCTAAAAAGAGGAACATGTATTGCGTCATTAGTAATTATTCATCCTGATAACGGATAACAACTGAAAATCGCCATTGTCTGATAATGTGCAAATATTGAAAGAAAATACATACATACCAGTGGTGGTTCGTGATATCCATATTAGGGTAGGCGATAGTGGCGTACGAGCTTCATCAACTTTTGAAAATAGCGCCGCAGGCGAAAATTTTTAAAATTTTCAAGGTCACGCGTTTTCCTGGTACTTCAGAATTTCAATGATTGAATTTCATTTATACAAAAATATAGACTTTCACAAGGATTTTTTGAACTTAACACCTCTGTTATTCGTGAATAATAATAGTTATTGTGGGTATAAATAAATTGGAATAAACGAAATATATTTATTGAGTATTATACCTATATTATGTAAATTGGGTTGGCAATAATACATTACTTTAGGGCGCTTTAGGGTATAGGCCTCCTCCTCCCCTCACAGCCTTCCTTAACCATCGCCATTATTGACTGACAATTATAAAGTGGATACCTACTACTTTTAATTAATGAAAATTTGTTAATTATATTTTCCGTGAAGTCATCAGATTTCTGAAGTGTGCTAAACAGTTCCTTTTCAATTGAAATAAGTGCAAGCGACTATAAACGTTCATTCTTCATAGGGTTCCAACTATGCGTTTTAATACATTTTAAACAAGAAAAATGTCTTTCAACCGATGTACTTGTTGCTGAAATTGTAGCAATTAAAACAATAAGTTTAAAAACCTCTGGAAATATTTCTCGAAATTCATATTCCACAAAATATTTCCACAGTGACTCGATATTTAATGTTTCAAATTGATCATCACAATAGGTATATAACCCAATACCCCCAGTAATGTCACGGCTTATTCAATGCGAAGGCGTCTTCGGATCTGCCGAAGAACGCCGATCTACTTCAGGCGGCGATTGCATTCGCCTTCAACTGCTTTATTTAAAGAGTATAATTGGCTTCAAACGTCTGAGCTGCGATTATTTTGCCATTACAACAACGCTGTTTGTCGTCTTACCGACATCTGGTTGACGTGTTAGCTATCGATTTTCAGGCGGTGGGATGGAGAACCTAGCCTGGTCTAGTTGTTCTGTTTAGGAATAAAATGATTTAATTCGGTGTAGTGCGGCGCCGTGCGGACTGCGGTGGTATATATAAAGGGTGTTTACGGCACCAGCGCCGCCGACGGCGATAGATAATGAGAAATGACATAAAATTTTAAAGGTAGGCGGCGCCTACCTTGCCTACCCCGATGATCCGCCACTGATACATACATATATGACGAGACATATTGTTATCTATTTTTACATCGTGGCACGCAGACAGAGGCACTTGCCGAATATCAAGCACGTACGAGGGTGAGTTAAAAATAAACCGGATTTCTGTTTAAAAAAATTCATTGTCACAGTAAGAACATTTTTGTATGCATCTTATTTTTCTACATAGTCTCCTCTTTTATCGATGCATCTTTCCAACGATTGGATGTTTTTTAATGCCGTTATCGAAAAATGAAGTTGGTCGTGCCTCTAATCAATTGCCCACAAACGCTTTCACGTCTTGGTCGTCATCAAAACGGCGTCCCCCACAAGTTCTTCTTTGAGTGGCCAAGCATGTGATTGTCACATGGTGACAAATCCAGGCTATAGGGCGGATGTTTAAGTGTTTCCCAATGGATGCCCTCCAGTTTCCCTCTGGTCAAAGCACACACACGCACACGCACACGCACGCAGACGCACACGCACACGCACACGCACACTCACACGCACACGCACACGCACACGCACACGCACACGCACACGCACACCCACACCCATGGATCAGCCAGCAAATCGAACATCGATATTATTCAGCGCTTCCAATGAAAAGTGCTTCGCAATATCTGTAACGCTCCATAGTATGTATGTGTCGAATGATATTATACGAGTACTTCGAGATCTAAAAATACCATCAATGAAAGAAGAGATACAGATACACAGTAAGAAATATAGTGACCGAATTAAAGTCGCTCCCAATAGGTTTGCAGTTACAGTGTTAGACGATAACGATACAGTGCGAGGACTTAAAAGGTTTAAGCCTTCAGACCTTTGTGTTAGAAAGGGACAAATCACTGGATTATTTTTTTAAATGTCAAAACAATATTCAACAATTTTACTTACTGTCTAATCCTATAGTGACAGATTGTAAAACTACATAGATGTAAAAAAAAGTAATATTACTTTTCCGCACTCCACTATACGCGGAAAAGTAATATAACCGTGTAAAAAAAGAATTTTTTTTTCTAGGGTTATTTTTCGTTTTTCGACCTAAAAACCAAAAAAATAAATAGTTTTAAAACCTTAAAACTGACTTTTCCGCACGTAGAACATCTCTATCTCGACATTGAGTGGCCGAGAAAAAATTAAACCAACACAAATGCAGAATATGTGTTTTATGCGACAGTTTTACTTTTTTCAAATAGTCCACCATTGTGCTTTCTCATGACCTATGGACAGGATGGGGTGTGTCCTATTCACCTCAAAATCAATAGATGTCGTTTGGTAGACGTCCTTAATCAGAATCAGTCGAAACCCAATCAGAAATCATCAGATTTGAAACATTATCTGATCGTGCAGAAACACGAGAAAGGGGACGAGGATCACTTCTAGGTATAATTCAATGCCTGGCGGAGCTTTAGCCCGAGGAGTAGTTGTTTCCTAGAGCGATTATGTAATAGTTTTGCTATTCGGGAACTACTTTCATAACCGCTTGGCGGTTTGGTGGTTCCTTTCTCGATTTCCGACTTATATGTTACTTCTAGAGAAAGGTATATTCACAATATGTAGAAGGTAAGATTATTAAAAAATCTTTTACGTCTTTTACCTAAATAAAGATTATAAAGCTGGCTAAGTCTGCAATAATTTTCTGGTAAAATTACTTACATTAGCTACAATGTAAAATATTTAAGTCAAACAAATTAAGACGAAGCACAAATAAACTGTTATCTCCGTGTAAGAAAGATGGCATAAACTCATCATTAGACAACTAAAAATCTACAATACAGGTATATATAAAAAAGTAACAAATCAGTATCATGAAATTCGAGCATCAAAAACGTGTAACATAATAATAACATTATAAAGGGTGCTACAATAGGATTGCAAGACTTCAATTACGCGCCATTTTGGCTGTCATGATTCGACAGGTCAATAATTGTGACAGGTTGATAGGAGACAGATATGAGTTAGTAAACATGGAGCGCTACACGATACAACAACGCGTCCTTATTGTTAAACATTACTATCAAAATGGTGTGAAAGTTAGTGAAAATTCGGTACAAATAATGTTCCAAATTTATCAACTGTGAAAAGAATAATCGATAAATTCGAAAGTACTGGTTCAGTTATTGATGTGAAACACACGACACGAGCTCGTAGTGGTCGTTGAGAGCAAAACATCACGGCAGTTCGCAATAGTGTGGCCGAGAGTCCAGGGACCTCGATTCGTCAGCACGCACAAGAATTGGACATTTCAACAGCCACTCTTTACCGTATTATCACTAAAAATTTGCATCCCCATGCTTACAAAGTCCAATTGACTCAACAACTTCTGCTATAAGACCATAGCGAAGAGAGTTCACCAATTGGATCATTGAATAACAAGAAGTGAATGCCGATTTTGCCAGTGGCGAGGCCCATTTTCACCTTGATGGCTTCGTTAGTAGGCAAAATTGCCGCACTTGGAGCTCAGAAAATCCACGAATCTAATGGAAACCATCTGAATGGAAACACTCTGAATCCAGTCTGAATGGAAACCATTGGACCATTTTTCTTCGAAAATGAAACAGGTAATGCATTAACGGTAAATGGCCACAATAACGGAACGTTATTGTGACCCAGTTCTTTGTGCCTCAATTGAAAGATATTGCTCTTGAACCCATGTGGTTTCAGCGGGACGGTGCCACTAACCATAATACCACCCGTGAAACATTGACGGTCTTGCACGAGTCTTTTCCTGGTCGTGTCATCTCCCGTTTTAGTGACCAGAATTGGCCACCACGATCTTGCGATTCAACGCCTATGGACTTTTTTCTGTAGGGTTTTCTGAAGTCTCAGATATACGCCAATAAACCCACGACCACCCAAGCATTGAAGGTCAAAATTGAACGCTGTTTCAACGAAATACCGCCACATTTATGCAAAGTCGTTATTAAAAATTTTGCTATAAGAGGACTCGCGTGCCACCAAAGCCGTGGCGGCCATTAACCGAATGTGCTGTTCCATGCATAATTCCCAAATATCTGCATTATAAATCAGTAAATGTTTCAATACTTTGCTACAGAAAACCATGTTTTATTTAAAATTCACATCCTGCGCTCTTATTGCAACACATTTCATAATAAGCATTGTAATATATCATAAATAAGCCTCAATAATAAAAGATTATCGATTTCGTTATCCACGCAAATTGACACTCAGTATAATACAATTATTATTAACTTTCGATAAACTTCAAATAAAAAAAAAAAAATATATATATATATATATATATATATATATATATATATATATATATATATATATATATATATATATATATATATATACATACATATATCTAACAAATGCTAGTTGATAGTTGTACACGCGAAACGCATAATTTGTACTGCAACATAAAACTACTATTATTCGGATTTTTTTGGTCGTAAAACCAGTTCAAGTTCATTAGAAATTATAAATTACACTTCTCGGCAATTCAAGCCAAGGTTAAGGAGCAGCACTTTCATTAACATATATCAATACAACGTAATTTAAAAAAAAAATTAAAAGCAACCACTACGCAACAAAGGTAGTTACACCGCTAAGATTATTTATTACCACAGATCGAATCGGAAGTTTTTCTGTTTCCGTTATTTGAAAAGAAAACTTGGATTTCACTTTTCCCAAACGTATATTATATATTATATTAAGTCCTTTAACTCCTACACGGAACATAGGGCTTCGGTAAAAGCGCGCCATCTGGTCCTGTCTTGCGCCATGATTTTGGTCTCATTCCATGTCATTCCTGCCCTTTTTAACTCGTCCATCACTGTTCTTCTCCATGTCTGTACCGGTTTTCCAACATTTCTAGATCCCTGTGGATTCCATTCTAGAGCCTGTTTCGCAACACTATTATTGGATCTGCGGAGTGCGTGCCCCACCCAACCCCATTTTCTGCTTTTAATTTCAGATGCAATTTCCTTCTGCCCTGTTTGATGCAGAAGGTCGTCATTTGCTATGAGGCCTGGCCAGAATATACGAAGTATTCTTCGTAAGCACTTGTTGACAAAGACTTGCAGTTTCTGTGATAGTACCTTTGTGACTTTCCAGGTTTCACAACCATATAACAGAACTGACTTGACGTTTGATTGAAAAATTCGTAATTTTGTTTGTGTGGAGTATTGTCTGGAATTCCACACTGGGCCGAGTGAACTGAAGGCTTGCTGTGCTTTTCGTATTCTACTACGAATGTCAGTTTCTGCACCCCCACTTTTTGTAATGATACTTCCCAGGCAGGTGAATTTCTCAACATCCTCTATTTCTATGTGATTTATATGAAATGGGGCCATTGTATCTGGTGTTAATTCTCATACATTTTGTTTTATTGATGTTGATTTTTAGGCCGATCTTGCTGGCTTCTATTGAAAGTATCTGCAACCGAGTTGCTGTTTCTTGAAAAGTTTGGCCCATAAGGCACACATCATCTGCATATTCCAGATCGCCCAGGCTGGAGGTTAAGGTCCAGCGGATACCTTGTGCATTGCTATTGACTCAAATAGAATGTGATCTGGCACAGTATTAAATAGGAAGGGGGAGAGCACGCATCCTTGTCTGACCCCAGAGAGTGTTCCAAGTCCTTCACTATTGGTTCCACCATGCGCTACCCTGAAGTTAGCTTCTGCGTACAGCGCTTTTATGAGGGATATCACTTTTTCAGGAACCCCTCTTCGCTTTAATATTCTCCAAATGGCACCATGTGAAAGGCTATCAAAAGCACGTTCAAAATCGACAAATATTAAGTATAGTGACGTTCGCCACTCTACAGATTGCTCTACTATCATTCTAATCGTATTTATGTGCTCTATGTAGCAGCAATTTGCGAAAGCCTGCTTGATTAGGTCGGGGCTCTTGTTCGATCACATTTGTGAGTCTCCTAAGTACTATTGTGGCTCCCAAACGTAACATTCTATTAAACATTATACGTATGGAAATAACCCATTAAGGATATTTTTGTTACATAATAATAATGATACTAATATTAATATTAATAATGTTTAATTTAATTTAGAAACCGCTATCCACGATCAGCCGCCGAACGATTACACACTAGACACAAAAATTAAGGGATGGCAAAAAATCCTAAATTTTTAGGTGATTTTCAAAGGGCTGTAACTTGGAGCAAAATAGTCGCAGAGCAATTAAACAAAAAAGCAAACTGAAACACTAACTTTCTAGTTTTCACATCTTATGTTAAATATTTTTACTATCGGCAGTTTTCGAGTAATCATAAGAAAACCATCGGAAAAAAAAATCCCAAATTTTTGCTTGTCTTGGAATTTCTTGAAAAAATCCATGGACTTCAATAAATTATTTCCAGTGATTTCATCATAAAGCTTTTTTAGATAATTTTATCCTCTTTAATTTGAGTGGTCTAAAAGCCTTGTACGATTTTTGGCTGAGTTATCGTCGTGCAAAGCAAAACATTTTTTCCATTCTTTTTCTTACAATAATTAACTTTTTTTTTTAAATATGAATTATTGCTAAAAAAAACATTTTCAACCTCAAAATCTCTTTTTCTATCAACATTCTCGCACCGATTTTTTTTTATAAAAACCAATAGCCACGACTTTTAAAGAATACTTTGCCATTTTTAAAACCCTACTTGAATTTTCTGTACCATCAGTATTTCCCGTATTAAATGACTATCGAGTCAAAACTAACTTTTTTGCTTTGAACGATGAAAAATCCAACATTTTTGAGTACTCGAATGTTAAAATAACATTCAACTTTTGTTCTTAAAAAGTTATGGAACAGAATAAGGCAGAAAATTATACAACATTTTTTAAAAATCAAAATAGCCTTTTGAGTAACATAAAAGTTCTAACGCTTGTGTTTGCAAAATATTTCTATACATTTCTATATATTTCTATACATATATTTTTTTCCTTGTAACAGTTTTATCTTTTTTTTTTCATTGTCTAGTGTTGTACCATCGTTTTACTTACTCGAAAAATATGTTTTTGAAATATACGAGTATTATTATTTAAACTATTAGATACATATATAAAAATAAAAATATATTAAGCAGACCTCCCACGTAAATTTAGCGAACATCCATTTGTAGTCTTTCGACATTTGCAGTATGTCATATCCCAAATTCTGAACATACAAATGACTACTTGGAATTAAAATCAAGTATATATTAATTGGTTGAACAAACATTTATCTTTTTCCTTTTGTAAAATATATTCCTTACGTCGTGTAAATATTTAACTGAGGCGTTCGAATTGTAGCACGATAAACCAGTGCCTAAAAGCACAAAGCACGCGAATAGGCAGAGGAACAGAGAAATAAATCGCCGATACTTACTGAACTGTTTATATCTCCTCGCTCTATAGCGGTTGGCTGGACCATTTTTCTGTTACAAGATGTACCCATTTTCTTTACTATAGGCAAACTTTATACATACGTAGCCTTAAAAAACATTGCTAAAATAAGTGCAATGCAAATTATGTTAGAATACGGATCCTAATTAAGCTTAGAAATACAGACCGTGACCGCATTGTTACGCCACTGGTTGTTCGCCTTAAGGCCGATTCACACTAGGCGCTCAGGTCACACTACGCTCACGATCCGCTCACAGTCAAAGATTTAGGGTAGTATTCACATTTTACATTCAATCGATGCTCATTTTTAATCAGTATGAAACATGTCAACACATTCCTATAATAATATGAATAAATGTTCTATAAGTGATTTGGCTGCAATTGTCATATGTTTCGATGATGAAGAGCAACAATACAAGAAACGCAGGAAGTTATGGGTTCATAACATTTGGAGAATTTTTCAGTCTATATAAAGGCTTTGTAGATGATGAAACAAAATTTCTCCAATATTTTCGCGTGGCAAAACATACATTTAATACATTTTAGATAAAATTACAACACACTGACGCAACGGTTCGCTCACGGTTCGTTCAAAATATCCGCGAGGAGAAAGGCCGCGGTCAAAGATCGTGAGCGTACCGTGAGCGAAGCGCCAAATATGAATATTTCCATTTAAATAGCACGTCACAATATTTTATCGCGCCTTGAGTGGACAGTGACCTGAACTAGTGTGAATCGGCCTTTAGTTGTCAAGGACACCAGTCGCGAAGGACCAGCTTTAAATAAACAACATACTAATATTTTTACTTAAAACAATATTAGATTTTAAGCAAAATGTTCGCCCTTTTCTTTGTAGTATGTACATACCTTAAAACATTCGAAGTTCTAAAGTAGAAAATAAAAAGTCGATAGCACGTAGAAATTAATAGTAATAAATTTTGCATTATTCCTCCGATTTAAAACAAAAATGGAAAAACAAATTCTAGAACGATGGATTTTCCTTCTATTCCGTTTTCTCAATAAATTATCTACGATAATAGTGAGCGATGATTACATTGTAAGCCACTAGGCGCTGGCTTTACTTGCGAAAGACCCCAGTCGTGGACGACCAGCTTTAGAAAAATAATAAAGTGTGAGGCATTGTAACCTGATGGTTTATGATTGGCGTATAGTGTAAAACAGTCAGGTTCCAGTGCCCCACCCGATTTATTAATAAATTTATCTGTTTCGGTTAAAAAATAACACATTTTAGTGCAAAATTTTTATCCTTTCCTTTATAGTATGTACATTAAAACATACATGAAAAAATAAGTGATATAAGTTTCAGAGGGTTTCACTTTACTTTAATGAATAACCCTTTTATTTTTACTTATTTCTAGTGTAAAGCTAGTGGATCGCAAGTAAAAATTAATATTAATAAAACCTGCATTACTCCTCTGATTTAAAAGAAAAATACAAATAAAAATCGCTCCAACGGGCGACATTCATGTTATTCCCTGCTTTCTCAATAAATTAGCCATTATAATTAATTTTATTGATGTAACAGCTGAATTAATGTTATATAATACGTCACTACATTAATAACTTTTTTAATAGCGATGTTTCCAAATCATAAAAATTCCTTGATAAGAATCACACCTATAATAACCGTGACAACTGGTTTTTTTTGTATCGCGGTTCTGAAAACCTAAAAAAATATTTAGAAATGCACCAGTCCTCAATTTATTTAGAACATTTGACAAGTTGGGAAAAGTAAAATACGCGGGGATAATTGGACAACTTTAAATCATTACGTTAACATGTTATTACGAGTAGATAAACTAACTGAGGAAATCTAGCAACAGATTATTATAACACCATAGCTTTATGGCGAGGCGATAAGATGGATCGATTTTGAATTAACAGCGATTTTAACTTGTTATACGTAATTTTCATTCACTATAATAATACAGAAACATCAATTGCAATATTTTTAAAATATAGGATATTTCAATAGGGACGCTTGAAATTTCTTAGGTTATAATCAGTGGCGGATTTACCAGCAGGCTGAGTAAGCTGGAGCCTAGGGCGGCATATTTTAGGGGCAGCAAATTTGGGACCAAAAACTTTTTTGTCTTACAGAAATCAACAAGACTCATATTTATATACCCAAATGTTATTAGGTATTCAAATTCAATTCAACATGTAATATGTTTTACCACATCGATACATTTTGAAACAAATTCACTGAACTAACAGACTTGAATTTGAGCCACAGCCAAACGGTGTTAAATTCATTTCATTTAGAAGATTTCTAATAACTTGAAAATTCTCCGAATTTCATATCTATTTCCCATTTTCAAGTTATCAATGTTAAGTGTTTTTTGGATGTATACTTTACAAATCGCCCCATAAAAATAATCACACGGATTGAAATCCGGAAAACGACACGATTATTCTACAGACATTCTTTGTCCAATCATGAAAACATTTTTAATTTAGAAAGTCTCGACCTTGCTTAGCGTGGTGTTCCTCTTAAAAAATCCAAGTATAGGTATCTTCGCAGTTAATGCAACTTCAAAAAATGTGACCGTCAACCTTTGTTCTCCACTATCTTCGCCGAAACTTTTTGTACGATATAGTAAATTCTGTCTGTGGACATCTCTGTTGAAGGAAAATGTGTGCCTCAAAATGTGGCAAAAATAATCTGGAGAAGAATTGGATAGGTCATTGTTGCACATTTCATCATCGTTTCACAAAACTTCAAGTGGTGATGCGGATTGTCTTCGATTAGTTCATTAACTAATGTCATTTTATACGGATGCCACATTTACTTTTTAAAAAATTCTTAAAAATAACCTCTTACTTATGCCCTGGTCCTCAGCCTCGCGAGATGTACGTTGTGGACTTTTTAGTACATATTAAGTATAATATTAAGTCTAGAATACTTTAGGGCGCCCACTTTTCCCTAATTAGTAATATAACCCACTTCCCAGTAATGACATAGTGAGATCTGTATTTTCGATATCTGAAAATAACTTTTCAAAAGGCACCATCCTTTTAAAAAGTTATTTTCAAATCTCGAATCTCCTCCACACTATTATGGCGCACTAAGTAAGAGTTTACCTCAATGAACGGTATCCCAATAGATGGATTGAATGTCGTGGTGCAATAGAGTGGTCTGCTCGGTCTCCAGATCTAATTTTTTTAGATTTATTTTACTGGGGCTATTTAAAATCCAAGGTACACGAATCGCAATCCGTTAACATCGGAGCTTTTGAAGCAGAGGATTGCTGAAGAATGTAGTTTAATTTCCGCAGAAATACGAATGAGACAAGTGTTTTATAACAGGATGTCGTACTGTCAGCAAAAGGGAGTTGCACATTGTGAGTACTTATTTTCAAATTTAAAATATAAAATACAAATTTTTTCTTTTATTATTTTGTTATTTTTTAATTAAATTTATTGTTTTCCATTAACATGGAATTTATTTTTAATGTTAACATAAAATAAAATTCGGATATGCAAAAACGTCTAAGTGACTTTTAGCGGGATTTACATATATCAGAAAAGCCTGACACTTAGCTTTTACAGGGAGGCACTGTCTAAAATGTTTGACGGTACGCCAATATTAATTTTAATCGATTTTTTCAAAAACCAAAAGACATACGTTAAAAAAAAGTGTTTGAATACATATTTGAAGCGACTTGAAGGTGGGAGACCTGTAGAAACGCGCTGTATATAAAACGATTTTCATTTTAACGTGATTCAAACATTCTTTTGTGAAAATATTTTGTCGTGTTTCTTAATTCCGATTAAATACAATCATCTGGACAATTTAGCAAAAAATCAGGTGATGAGTCAATAGATCAGTTCGTCAGGTATTGCTAGGTCACGAATACTGATAAATAATGTGGAGTGATTTTCTTTATCGTTATCAATTTGAGGTAGCGTTATCATTAAAAAATGTCTTAACAAATGCATCGGAACAAAACATTTATTAAGAATCCAATATAACTATGCGTAAAACGGATATTCGGCATCAAGGTAGATTATTAGGTGTATACAAAGGAAACAATCTGAAACCACAAATTATCGATGTTCGGTGTCGACAAAGTTTCATGTATTAATCAAATAGTTTCCAGTATTAAGTATCAATCAATCCAACAAAAAGAGATGGCGCCACTACACTACGTGATTTGGGTCAATATTTTCTTCTTACCAAATAAATATCAAACATAAAAGTACCTAACATAAATATTCGTAACTAATTATAATAAAGTAGGCAATTTATATTTAGGTATACCCACAACCACATTGCGTTATATTAAATAAAAATTTACAGAAATTAATGATATCATCAAAAACATAAATGTGAAAAGGGAGCCAAATTCTGTACAAACGATGTTCGGGGTTGTCGGCTTCGTCGATAAAAGAATTGAGGTCTGAACGGGTGCCAAGTTCCATAGGAACTTACAATAGGAATGTACAAGGATTTTCAATTGATTTAAAAGAACATTTTTTACGTACGTGCCATGGAATGCTTGTCGAAGCCTACGGTGAGCATGCTCTTGGTAAATCACGGTGCTTTGAGTGGTTTGAAAAATTCAAAAGTGACAATTTTGACGTGAGAAACGAAGAACGTAGAAGACCACCGAAAATTTGAAGATAGCGAATTGCAAGCATTGTTTGATGAGAATGACGCCCAAACGCATCAATAACTCATGAATCAATTAAATGTGACACGAGAAGCCGTCTCCATACGTTTGAAAGCCATGGGAAAAATCCAGAAGATGGGAAAATGGGTTTTACATGAACTGAATGAAAGACAGCAGGAAAATCAAAAAACCATTTGCGAAATGCTGCTCGCCAGGTACAAAAGAAAGTAATTTCTTCATCGACTAGTGATTGGCGATGAAAAGTGGATATATTTCGAGAAGTCTAAGCGTAAAAGATCATGGGTAACTCCAGCCCAACCATCGACATCGACTGCAAGGCCAAATCGCTATGGACAGAAGACCATGCTCTGTGTTTAGTGAGATCAAAAGGGTGTGATTATATTACGAGCTGCTAAAACCTGGCCAAACCATTAATACTGAAAGCTACCGACAACAAATGATCGATTTGAATCAAGCTTTGCGTGAAAACCGACAACACAAAGTGATTTTGTTTCATGATAATGCACCATCACGCGCAACAAAACCGGTCAAGGAATCGATTGAAGCGTTTAGTTGGGAAATAATAGAAAAATGGCTCGATGACTGACTTGCCTCAAAACAGCAAGAACTTTTTTGGAATGGAATTGACAAATTTTTAGAGAAATGGGAAAAATGTATAGCTAACATGCCCATTGTTAGCTATACATTTTCTTCGAATAAAATACTTCGAATAAAATGTTTTTTATCATTTTTATACAATAAACATGTATTTTCCTGTTTCATATTTACATACTTGGTATAGCGTGCAGTGCTGTGTGTTCAGTAACATGTATTAATCATGTTTTTTTTATATTAATAATCGACAATTAAAAGGTAATATATTGTTTATCATTATATGCGTATGCTAGCGCGGTGTTCTGAATCCGCCCCTGACTTTTACGTCACGTACGATTTACTCGCGGACATTAGTAGTTACAGCCTAGGGCCAGACTGTAGACAGAATCCGAAACATGTGGTAATGACTAATGTATAAAATCTGCCCTTTGGCGATGCGAATTCCAAGGAGATATGTGAATGAGCATTACTCGCCCAGTACGACGTAGAACGTAGAATACGAACAACAAGTCGCAAACGAATGTTCTCGATTTGATAATGAATGTTGGCGAGCGGCTATTCAATTGGTAACCGCGTCGAATCAAAAAAGAACATGTCAACATGGGTAACTAAAGTATTCCGAGAGAGGATTGATTCTATTACGCAATCGTTTGCGACAGTTATTTACTCTTGGGTGTAATATTTGATTTAATTCGATGTGAAACACTTGTGTGAGCGTTTACGTTGGGCATATATTTTTCTGGCGTATACATACATAATTCTGCTGATAAAAATTTCGTAATATATACAGTACTTATCAGAAGACATTGTCAAAACGTATACATATATGTATTATTTAAAACATAAATTTGAAAACCAGGTCAAAACGTTTTCAAATTCGCAGTAATTAGTCCAGTCATTTTAGATCGAAAATAGGCCAATCTGCGGAAAAATCCCAGTGAGCTAGATTTCCGCACAGACCTTCATTATAGAGTTATTGTTACTAATACTAAAGATATATTCAAGGTCAAAGGTCGCGAATATCTCGCTTCTTATTGATCGGACATCGATAGAGGTTTTTATAAAAATTGTACATCATAAAATTGTCAAAAAAAAAATCATATACGACATATTTATCGAGTACTGTCAGATGCAAACTTGGCTGGGAAGGAACATTGATCCTGAACAATGGGGTTGGAAATTAAAAAAATAATATAGCGCAGCCAATTACATTATTACTACCAGCACCGAATGAATTGTTGGACACTATATTTATTCTGTAATTGAAAGAAAGATTGTGGTGGCAAGTGTGGATGTAGAAGAATAGAGCTACAGTGCTCCGCAGCTTCTCACCATTGTCATGGTCTGTTCTGCTTAAATTCAGTAACCGATTCCACTGAAGATACTGACGATTTTGACATTGACATGGATATAAGTGCACGCGATATTCTATCAACATGTATGGCAGGAAATGAAGATGATAACAACGATATCGAGCCATTTACAACAATTGATGAATGAAAAAATAAATTATTTATTACCCACACACCCCTTTCTTTTCATCAAAATCAAAAAAAAAAAGTCACAGTAGATATAAAATATATTAACAGCAATATAATATGTTATTCTGCACATCATGGATTAAGCCTAATGGGGGCACCATGTAAGAAAAAACGCGCCTTGCATTCTACCTTCGAGGTGGTGGAAAATTGTCGGTTATACAAAAAAAAAACGTATAAGGCATTTTTTGTAGACAACTTTATGATCTACAATTTTTATAACCACTAAGAAGGGAGATTTTCACCGAAAAACTGACTTGGCGGCCTTTAATCTTGAATCTTTCACAACCCCGGTACGATATCAATGTCTATTATTGACATGTTATTTATAACATAACGCTATAACGAAGGTCTATGCAAAAATCCAGCTCACTGGTAATTTTTTACAGTTAAAATATGACTGGGCTATAATTGTAAATTTTAAAGTAATCTAATTTGATGTCAACACGGTGTCACAGCCGGGTACCTGCTTGCTCGTTTTATCTGACTTTCTGCCTAATTTAGTGTCAGTATCTTTGGTGTTGATTAACCTTGTTTAATCTAGCTCAAGTATTTGTCGTTAATATAACATAAGATTATTTCATTCAGTAGGAATATAATTCGTAATGTTTCATTACCTAATTAGTAATAATAATATTTTTCACTGTTACATCAACGTAACAGGATATTGAAAAAATATGATGCATGAAAAATAATGGTTTTCCAACTTCCTCATAAACAATTATTATTTTCTATTGTATTATCAGGAAGCGCCTAATCCAATTCTGCGAATTATTATACTTGAATATACAAGGTGATTCTGTCGAAAACATACATTGATAAAATTCATGATGAAATTCATACTAGTAGATATATGTTGTATAGTAATTAATAATTTTTCATTAATAATGTACTCGCCAGTGCAAATTATACATATAGATATATTTCAAGGTAAATAATTAGAATAATAATTGATAAATGATGAGAATCATTACTGATATGAATGGTAAATAATAATAAACATGACCCAAATGAACCTAAAAAAAAAATGAAAACACAAAATAACACATATTATAGGATTCTTGTACGATTATACAGGAATCAGTTATAATAAATTGATGATCTATTACACTAAACTCAGAAAAGTATTTTTCTCGAGGCGGGAGTTATTTTGTTTATAGATCTGATTCTACCTAAAACAGTTAACAGAAATTGATAAGATTACACTTAAAGAGTTAATATATTTTTAGGTACACATCTTACTTTTTTTTTATCTATAAAACAAAATTTAAATACTTATATAACTATAATTCGCTCATGTAGTTACTAAAAAATCAAAGCAACATAAAAAAATCTGAGTCCGATGGTTTAAAATTTTGATCTCCTAACAGGTGGAATTTAATTTTCAGTTTAAAATTTGCTATTTTATTTAAGCATGGTAAACGTAAGTTTTAGCACATAGGTATAAGAGAACTAACTAGGTAATATCACCAACGTAAGTAGTTTATGATAATAACCATATAACTCGACAGCATACCACAGTACAACTGCTTTCCAAATACAATAGATAAATGTGAAACGTATACTATGGTTTTTACTGAATTTTTAACTACAATGGGTATTGCACTTTGATAGGGAATAACAATGTTGCAGATTTGTGGTGCATTCGCAATTTCTTTTGACTTACGAAAAACAATATACAATCAGCACACAATCTGGAGGTACAAAATAAAAACTGATGTACATTTTTAATTAAAAAAATAAATAAATAGCATACAATGTCACTTACTGTCACAACGGCATCCTTTGCTATAGATTTTCTTGATCTAATAATCATTCCAACCATCCGTTTTGACGGTTTAGCCTTCATTTTTGCTTGTTTTTTATGTGACTGTCCACTGTCCTCCAAAATAATTTTAAAAGCACTTTAAAATTAACATTTTTTAATTTATTATCGAACAACTGACATTAACGCACTTTCCTCCATAACCTTTTCCCTAAACTAGAGTACCGTAAAATATAAAACACCCTAAAATATCCCCAGCTGACAATTGCAGTAAATTCCACAATACCAACATAAGGAATCGAGTCAAGAAACTTCCAACTTGAATAATTCTTGGTGTAGATATCTCTTCTATCGACTATTCGTAATTGAAAGTTTTTCTGACGGTTGGCGCTGCTGTTGGTTTTGACGTTTCAAAAATTTCGCATAACCAAATATGGGGATTTCTTAAAAGTAAAGTGAACTAGATATGAAGTGTGTGTAAAAAACATTCTCACTTTAAAATACATGTAAAATCTAAATGTAAATAATTGTTATACACATAATTTAGATAACATTAAGTAGTAAAACCCAAGGTTTGTACCGTTTTTTAACAATCAAAACATGAGACTTTTAGGTTATGTTTTATAAATTTATTTATTTATAACTTTAAATTGCCGCAGTTATTTTTTTTTAATTGTTCAGATGTCTTTCCGAGTGGTTCGCAGTTCAAAATTTCGGCATGTTTATGGGCAGGCATTGAAAAGAGAACATTGTTACGATAATATTCGAGTGTCCAAAAGTTCATGGGACTCTACTTTCTGTGCAGTGAACCCCAAGTTCCTAGCTATCATTGTGGAGAGTGCAGGTGGAGGTGCTTTTATCGTCTTACCACATAATAAGGTAATGCAATAGCGCATATTGATAGAATCAAAATTACGTGAAATATATTCGACTGAAAACATTTTTTACTTTACATTTTTTTTTTTTTTTTGGGTGATTGAGATTCGAAAAATGATTGCAAATTTATAACAATCAAAGAAAATGTATATAATATCTATTTTTTCCTTTTACTCCATGTATTTTATTTTCTTTTTTTTTTTTTAATATAACTATTCTAAATTCTGGAAAAACAATTTTAAAAGTTTATATATAATATTATATGTATGGGATTTTCAATTTTCTAAACTTCAACGTATAGTCTGATATATTGAGAAGGACATTATTAATAAAACATGCCAGATAATTATTTTTGGAAAATAACATTCTGCATACATTAGTCAGGTTTCATCTATATTTATAACACCCAGATTAATATAAAAGACGAATTAACTGTTAATTTTGTGCTTATAAATAAATTATATTTAATAATTCATGAATGTATCTAAAATAATAATTGTTTAGATGAATTAAGAGTTTTGCATTTACATAAATATTTATGATTTTTTTTATTGCACAGTTACTGCTTATAATTTAATTTACTATCATTCAGAAATATTAAGTTCTCCAGTGTTAATTATGTTGTATATTTTTATATAATTTTTGAAAAAATATATGTATCTGCTTATAAGTTAAAATATATCGGTTTTTAAATTGATTGATTTAACAATCTAGGTAGACATCTGGGTACTATCTGGAAGCTTACAGTTATCAAAAGCAAATATATGAAGAAATTATCATCTATATGTACATAATACAATGTATTTTTAGTTCGTCGTATATAGTCTTTTATTTCTAAAATAGGTCTGTCTGAATGTACAGATTCAGAACATACTATTTTTAAATAATATGGTCTATATTAAGCATTGAATAGGTGCCAATTTTGTTGCACTTTGTGAATATATAATTTTTAACCTTCCCTATTTCAGAATCATTGTAGATACTTCAGATTATACATTAACACATATACGTGTTGCCTTGAACCACATTTTTTATGATTGCATTAGTAACATTTAAAAATCCACTTTTTAAAAAATTCAAATGTTTCTAAAGATTCAAATGTTTGTTTTTTTTTTTATTGATTTTAAAGGTAGATTTATTTGTAACATGTACACCTCGTTAAATACACAGTCAAAACTTTATAATTATATACTGTATGTACTATAATAATTTTGAAAATAATAAGAAATAATATTCTTCACAACAGCATATATAAATATTTACATACATTACAGTAAAATCACATAAATTATAATTTCTTATATTTCTTTATAGTTAAAATAATCAAACTTTAGTAATTAGTAAGTGTTTAGCAATAAATAAAATAATTATTGGTTATTACGATTCCACGTTCTGAGTGATAACATGTATGAGTACATGAATAATAAATTGATATTTAATTTATATTGACATCGATATTTTTTTCAACTAAAAAGAAATCATTGTTGGACCCATCCAGTTTCCAGGCTTATTTCATAACCATCTATTTCTAGAATATATTTTCCACATATAATTCAATGTTTCCAAAATAATCATCTCTACATTTATTGATTACTATTACCTTTTTTTCTTTATTACTCATTGCTATGAGCTAGGAATGAAGCTAATGAGTAAGCAGCCCGTTTAAAAAGGTACTTACATAATTATTTATGCAGTATATGTTTTATATTTAAATATTAATGAGGTTCACAATAAGACACTAAGAAATATTTTTATCGACGTCAAGTTGAAGAGATATTATTAAATATGACCAAAGTCGTGTTTGTAAATGTAAAATTTTTCTATATAATGATACTAAATTGTATCAAAGCAAATTGCGATATAGCACAATTATAAATACTAATAGCGATGTGAAATAATTTAAATAATTTTTTATACTTAAATATTTTAAATATATATTTTTGTCGTCTGTAATTGATTATATATCTCAAATTAAGTTTCCTGAAATTTTTCCTCTCATCATTTGGATGCGTTCCAAAATTCTGAAAATCGTGTAGTGAGAAATGCTGAGTAACTGTAATAAACAATAAACTAACTGAAATATAAAGTCTGTTTCACACCGAAGCAGAAGTTGAAGATTAAATAAATTGGAATTGTAAAATGAGTGTGTAACATGAGAACCACTATTTAAATACTTTATCAGAGTACTATCATTTTTAAAGTAAATATTTCCATTATAAACAGATTATCATTCACGAAAATTTCCACATTTATTATATAAGTTCTGTAATTAGTTCGTATAATTATTTTTCGTTTCCATTAAATGTATTTTTTAACCGAATATTTGATGATGTGCCAGTATAAGTGTTTTAAATAGAAATGCAAAAATCAGGATAGATATAAATCAAGATAGCTCTTAAATTATGAAAACGTTATTTGATAGATTTCTTGTTAATAAACAATTGATAACAAGTCATAAATGATAATTTATGGATCAAAATTCTATAATTTTTTTTTTCTGTACAGAAGCTCATGTTGGTAAACACGTAATGAGAAAATTACATATTTTTGTCTTAAAATTATTATTCCTATATAGGGGATTATAAAAATCTATGAGCTACAGTAAGCACAATTAAATATTTATTCACAGACGCAATTTGAGATGTACAAGTTTTTGTTGCAAATTATCTACTCGTGTAAGCAATATGATTTGTTATCAATAAATTTAACTAGATAATTTTTCAAATTTCATCAATGAAAATACTATCTATCATAACATGTTCATTACCTTTTTCACCATATTTCGATTTCCTATCATATAATTATAGTCTGTATTTTAATTATATAAATTGCTCAATAAAAATGTCTTTTATTAATCAATGCAATGAAAACCTTATCGACTTTTATCAGTGCTTAACAATGCCTATATATATACCAGAAGAATGACACATTGGTAGAGCTATTAAAACAATTTATGAAAAAATGTAA
Organism: Rosalia funebris; assembly: GCA_037954035.1. Lineage (NCBI taxonomy): Eukaryota > Metazoa > Arthropoda > Insecta > Coleoptera > Cerambycidae > Rosalia > Rosalia funebris. Next base: position 10,562,183 of record JAZFAV010000003.1, on the reverse strand, counting down.
ATAAAAATAGATAAGATACTCGGTATGTTCACTTTCCCAATAAGAATATTTCACTAAATAGTAATAACATTTTATTAATAGATTAAAATATGTGGGCGTTTATTAATATTTGGCTACCAGTGAAAATGTTTCGTATAAAATTCGGTTTTGTAACACTATTAATTTAATTTTCATACGTTGCTACGTTTTAATACAAATTACATTCGTATATTAAATTCTGTCTATGTATCTGTCTTCTCTTCCATATAATTATTTGAAGAATGTCAATTCTGAATTACAGTTATATATTTAATAGACACATAAACAGATAGAGTCGAAAAAGAACAATCAAATATGTAATAATTTTTGTATAACTTCAGAAAACTTACAATACCAATTTAATTTCTTTATACCTATTTTTTTTAAATATAGTTAACTATCATACAGTAAATCTTTCAGTTCATTAAACCGTTACTATTATTTGTTTTATTAGTGTTATGGCCCATTCTCTATTGTATTACTTTTATATATATCTCAATACTTTAATCAACTCGTCTGCCATTAGTTACATTTCTAATTAAAGTTAATCTATCATAACCAATCACATCACTATTATCAAGTCAGTTAAGCATCATAATTTTCCTGTTTCCCCATATTTTAAATTAACTATACATTTCTTGGGCATAAGTACAATTGATCTTTCAAAATCAAACGATTGTATTTCAGGTTAGCCGCATCGCAGCGGATCACCCACTTGTAGGTGGTCACAAGGGACCTGTACTCGACATTGCTTGGTGTCCACACAACGACAATGTCATTGCCAGTGGATCTGAAGACTGCGTCGTCAAAGTCTGGCATATACCCGATGGGGGCCTTCATAAAACACTTACGGAACCCATAGTGGACCTCGTCTATCATCAGAGGAGGGTGGGGTTGGTGTTGTGGCATCCGACTGCCTTGAACGTGTTGCTGACTGCTGGTAGCGACAATCAAGTCGTTATATGGAACGTTGGTCAGTAGATTACCACTTGTTATTTTTTTAAGGTTGTATATTATTTGTCGGCAAAAATATATGTTAATTATATGAACAGGTATTTAGGGCTTAGGCTCTATCATATCTAGCAAGCAACAATGTTCGGAATACCAAAAAGCTAATTACGGTCATACATATATAAATAATCCGTGTTATATGCGTCCTGTAGATTATCAGTAAAAATGTAATTACTATTCCTAAACATATATTTCCTTCATTACTCTACATTTATTTGTGATGTGTAAACGCTTAAATATTATACTCAGATTATTAAAGAAACAATAAATTGTATTTCTGAAATTGATGAATAAAGTAAATGGTGAAGAAAACACAGATTTGTTCGATTTAGAATAGAGTAAACGCATTTTTAAATTATATTAGAAATAGATTGGAGTAGGTTCAATCAAATCATGGACTAATGTCAAATTGTCAGAACCAATCCCAAGCCCAAATCCATTTTCACATCCTTTACTAACAAATTTTGAAAATAAGATAACACTGCTTTTATTGTTGGAATTTTTTTAAAATAATGCTGCCCCTAACCACGTTCCCTATCATATAAGATTCAGCTGTGGATGTGCTGGAATACCAGGACACTTTATGAAACTCCTGAATGTTTTTGAGAACTTTGAAACAAACCGCTTTGGCATGGGCTATTAACACTTGATATGTTGAAACTTTGAAATTTTTGTAATACATTTAATATCAGATGCTCAATTACTTCTAGTACATTTTTCTACCCTTACTGCCTAGTAAATATGCAAATGAGGGCTAAAATGGATCAAGTGTACATACAACGTGGTCCACAGAATATTTTTAGATTCAGTTGTCGTCCACAGTTACCACAGTTTTACACTGAATTGCTTACCGGTTCAAATATCTCAAGCCTACATGAGACAGCATCGACAAGAGCAAAACTGCCCTCAAGTTGGACAACATTAGTCATGTCATGACCAAATAGACTTACCGACAACTTGTTTTAGAGCACATTGTATTTTTTTTTTTTTGGTTTTTCATTATAGAAATGTACTTTGAAATTGGTTTTTAGTGATATAATTTAATATTTGGCGTACTTTAATGAACATAACTGTTGTACATAAAGTTATACAAAAACAATTATAATTGTAAAATCGTAAAATATTGTTTTCCTGCGAATCTATCCACTAAGCATATTTTAATCATTAATGTTGTTTATATGCTTTTCATCATCATCATCATCATTAGGTCATCAGTCCTAAGACTGGTTGGACGCTAACCTCCAGCTTCTCCTATCTTGTGTTAACCTACGCATTTCGCTAATTGTGCTACAACCTACATCCCTTACTATTTGCGAGCAGTAGTCTAATCTCGGCCTACCTCTGCCTTTCTTCACTCCTATTTCTGCCTCCAAAATATCGCGGACTATTCCCCCATGTCTCAGCAAGTGGCCTACCATTCTATCTCTTCTCTTCTTTAAGTTTTTCCACATACTCCTTTTCTCGCCGACTTTCTCCAATACTTCTTCGTTTCTAACCCTATCAGTCCATGGTATTTTCATCATTCTTCGGTAACACCACATCTCAAAAGCTTCTAATTTCTTCCTACTTGCTTCCCCTACCGTCCAGGTTTCGCAGCCGTAAAGTGCCGTGCTCCATACATATGTTTTCAAAAATCTCTTCCTTGTTTCTAAGTTTATTACCCCCGAGCATAAAAGTGCTTTCTTTTTGTTAAAAGCTACTCGACCCTGCGCTATTCTTTGTTTTATGTCTTTATCGCTTCTTCCATCCCAATTTATTTTACTTCCTAAATAAGTGAAGTCTTTAACTTCCTCCAATCTTTCATTATTAATTTGTACTTTCATTTTTGCTCTGCTCTCGCGCCCTCTGCACACTAACACTTTAGTTTTGTTTTTATTCACCCTCATTCCGTATTCCTCTGTCAACACTACCTCCATTTCGTTCAATGCTGATTCTAGTTCCTCCTTACTAGATGCTAATACTGCTATATCATCCGCGAATCTCAGCATTTTTAGTTTCTGTCCCTGTACTTTAATCCCGAAATCCACTCTATCTTTTACCACATTAATCGCCTCTTCGATGTACAGATTAAAAATTAGTGGTGATAGTGTACATCCTTGTCTTACTCCTTTCCTAATACCTACTTCCCTTTCTTCCCCTTCTACTTCTATAACAGCAGTTTGCTCTATGTATAGATTGTGTACTACTCTCCTATCTCTATACTTCATTCCCGCGCTCTTTAGTATCTCGAACATTTTTTCCCATCTTACGTTATCAAAAGCTTTTTCTAAATCTACAAATCCTATATAAGCGTTCTTTCCTTTTTCTATTGTTTTCTCTAACATTACTCTTAGCGCCAGAATAGCTTCGTGAGTTCCCCTATTTCGCCTAAACCCGAATTGGTCTTCTCCTAGTATTTCCTCCGCTCTATTTTCCATCCTCTTCTGCACTATTCTAGTTAAGATTTTTGACGCATGGGAAGTTAGGCTAATCGTTCTAAAGTTCTCGCATTTGTCGGCTCCTCTCTTTTTCGGTATAGTAACGATAATGTTCCTCTTATAATCCTCCGGCATCTCGCCCGTTTCGTATATATATTTTACCAGTTCAAACATCCTATTTACTACTTTCTGTCCCGCACATTTCAAAATTTCCGCCTGTATTTTATCTACACCCGGCGCTCTATTATTCTTTAGCCCCCTTAATGCTATTTCAAATTCCTCTCTCAATATAGGTTTTCCTACATCTTCCCTATCGATGCTAGATTCTTCCTCTAATATCTCTCCTAATTCCTGACCCTCGTATAAATTTCCTAAGTACTGCTTCCATCTATCCGCTTTCTCCTCTCTTCCTATCAGTATGTCCCCCGATTGACTCATAACATTTCTACTTATTGTTCCTACATCCCTGAAGTTCCTCTTAATTATTTTGTAAGCCTCATCGGTCTTACCTACTTGCAACTTATCTTCTACTTCTTTGCATTTCTCCTCTATCCATTGTTCTTTCGCTTTTCTACATTTTCTAATGATTTCCCACTTTATTGCCTTATACGTTTTCAGTCCTTCTTCGTCTCGTCTATTTTTGTAGCCTCGTCTCTTTTGCATTAAGTTTAAGATTTCGTCCGTTATCCAGGGCTTCCTAGCTTCCCTTTTATCGTGTCCTAAAACGTCCGTAGCCGCGGAAGCTAGACTATTCTTGATACCCTCCCACTCAGTTTCTGCGTTCTTGATTTCGTCCTTACTCGTTTTATTTATTATTTGATCTGTTTTCTCCTGGAACTTATCTTTCATATTCTGATCCCTCAATATGTCTACATTTATACGTTTCTTATCCTTCCGGGTTTTCAGATTTTTGAACTTTAATCTAGCTTTCATGACTACCAAGTTGTGATCGCTGTCTACATCTGCTCCTGGATAACTCTTACAGTCTTTTACTTGATTTCTAAATCTCTTCCTAACCAGAATGTAGTCTATCTGATACCTGTCTATCCCTCCTGGCATTTTCCATGTGTACCGCCTCCTAACGTGATTCTTGAACAATGTGTTCGCGACTACCATCTTGTGCTTCTCACAGAATTCTATCAGTCTGCTACCTCTCTCGTTTCTGTTTCCTAATCCATAAGGCCCTACAAATTCTCCTTCTTTCCCCTCACCTACGACTGCGTTAAAATCTCCTACTATTATTAAATTTTCATGACCCTTCACAAATCCTATTACCTGCTCTATGTCCGAATAAACGGCTTCTAACTCTTCCTCGCTGTGGTTAGAAGTAGGCATGTATACTTGCACTATTACTGTTTCCACTGGCTTCGAATCTAACCTAACCATCATTACTCTCTCGCTGTATTGTAGGTAGCTATCTACACACTGTCCTGCGTTCTTCCGCATAACGATCCCTACTCCCGCGTTTCCATTTACCGATCCTGTGTGTATTACCCTATAGTCACCGCTCCAAAAATCTCCTACTTCCGGCCAGCGCATCTCACTTATAACTACTATATCTAATCCTAACCTATCCATTTCTATCTTCAGATTTTCTAGCTTCCCTGCCTGTCTCATGCTTCTGACATTCCACGCTCCGACTCGTGAAATGCTACACTTCTTATTATTATTGCACTCGATCACGTCTCCCGGAACAGTCCTCACCCGGAGATCCGAACGGAGGACTATTTTACCTCCGGAGTTTTTTGTCCCAGGAGACGCCATCATTAATTTAGGATAAGCTTTCTGCTAGATGTTCTGAGGATTATAATGTGGTGGTTTCCTCTTGCCTTCCACATCGCAGTCGTGTGTGTCATAGCACCATACCAACCCTCACGGTTTCTGCCACTATGACTACTGAAAGAGCTGCTGCCCTCCTTCAGGGACTTGTCTTAGTCTGGTTTTTCAATAAGGACCCCCCCACTATGGTTAAACCTATGGTACGGCTCCTTAAATCATTAAAACGCGCAAGCCGACCCACCCGTTCCAGTTTGCACTAGAACTTCGTCAAGGTTCAAGTCCTATCGGATCGGCTATATGCTTTTAAACTATTTTTATTATTGTAAACTAGAAGCGACACAATAGTAAATTAACAAATGTCATTTTAGAAATCATAAAATATAAAATGAGAAACATTGGTTACCTTTTGTTTTAACTTTTTCCTTGTACTAAACTGCTGTAAATTATTTGTAGGTACTGGGGAGGCTTTAATAGAACTCGACTGTCATCCCGACATTGTATACAGTGCTTGCTTCAATTGGGATGGTTCCAAACTGTTGACTACTTGTAAGGACAAAAAAATTAGAATCATAAATCCCAGGACCGGGGAGATAGAGTGTGATGCCATCTGCCATGAAGGTATATTACATTCTAGCTTTAATTTATTGTTTTATTTGGGGAATACCTATCTGGAAATATCTGCTCTCTTGTAGGTTCGAAAGCGACAAGAGCGATATTTTTAAGGCATGGCCTTGTGTTCACTACCGGGTTCTCCAAGATGTCCGAGAGGCAATACAGTTTGCGCACCCCGGACTGTTTGGGTGAACCTATCGTAATGGTGGAGTTGGATACTTCTAACGGGGTCATGTTTCCGCTATATGATCCCGATACAAATCTCGTGTACCTGTGCGGTAAGGGTGATTCGGTTATTAGGTGAGTATTTTTATCTTCTTCGCTGGTCAACGATATTATTCCAAATACTTGGTGTCGTTTCTAGGTATTTCGAAATCACCGCCGAACCACCGTTTGTTCATTACATTAATACCTTCCAAACGCCAGATCCTCAAAGAGGAATTGGCATGATGCCAAAGAGGGGATGTGACGTTAGCTCCTGTGAAATCTCGAGGTTTTACAGGCTTAACAACTCAGGTCTTTGCCAGGTTAGTAATTATCTTTGATATCTTTGAATTTCCCGAAAAATCTTCTAATGGTTTCGAAAAATTAGGAAAATCGTTCAAAATCCGGTTAATTTTACCTGAAACATGTCCATTATGGCCCTGCAGTTAAAATTTTTATAATCACTTTATGTGTGAAGTTACAATAAACAAACGAGTAATACTAAAATAAATAACATTGCATTCGAAATATCCTTATATAGGGTGGATATAATTCTGTTATTTTAAAGATTTACTAGATTTATAATTTTTTACCTAATGAAATTTTAAATATACAGAGTGATTGATATAAAAGCAGTACAAGAAATGCTTCTGTAAATGGAATGCCTTATATATTTTTATATTATTAAATGATTCATGAGTTGTTTTGATCTAAGTGTAATGCTTATAGTTTAAGTGATTAAATAAAAGGTGAAATTTGCACAAACAATGTAGGTAAATGTAGGTAAACTGAAGGTTCTTAGGACCAACCAACATTTATGTTGAACAGGGCAGGTAGAGAAATAAATTGACAGAACTGTAGACATTGGCAGAGAATCCTCATTGGATATGTGAAACATACACGACATCCTCAAAAGGTTATGTTTGGGAATACACCATCAGCAACCATGTGATTGGCCAAGTTCTTCCTGATCTGATAAAATTATATCAAAATGCACTAGATCCAGCCCTACTGAGTGAAACTGTTTGGTTCTAATAAATGGAGTGGACAAAGAGGTTCAATTAAGTGGCCGCCTAGGTCACCAGATCTTATGCCCATAGATTTTTTCTGTGGAGTTATTTCAATAGAATATATGCAACGTATATATATATATATATATATATATATATATATATATATATATATATATATATATATATATATATATATATATATATATATATATATATATATATATATATATATATATATATATATATATATATGTATGCAACAAACCGACATAACAAACAGAAATAAACAATGTTTCATCTCCTAAATAGAAACCATTTTGAATATAAAGGGTGGTCCAACCAAAACGCACGATGTTAATTGTAAATAAAACAGAAAGTTTTCAGAGAATTATCTTAATATTTTTTATTATGATAGAAGGATCTATGACAATTATGTGAAAACAATATATCGGCCAAATGCTCGCCACGGCTTCGGTGGCCTACCTCTATCCGATGGTCCATATTTTCAATGACTCTGAGACATAATTGAGGTTCAATGTCGTTAATGTGCCGAATTATCTCATCCTTTAGCTCTTGAATTGTTCTTGGCTTATTGACGTACACTTTTTCTTTTAAATATCGCCAAAGAAAGAAGTCCAACGGTGTCAAATCACATGATCGTGGCGGCCAATTAACATCGCCACGACGTGAGATAACACGGCCATTGAATATCTCGCGCAAAAGTGCCATTGTTTCGTTGGCTGTGTGGCAAGTGACACCATCCTGTTGGAACCACATATCGTCCAGGTCCATATCCTGAATTTCTGGCCACAAGAAGTCCGTTATCATCTCGCGATAGCGAACACCATTCACGGTAACTGCTTGGCCGACCTCATTTTCGAAGAAGTACGGCCCGAGGACGCCGCCAGCCCATAAACCGCACCAAACAGTCACTCTTTGTGGATGCATCGGCTTTTCAACAATCACTCGTGGATTCTCATTTGCCCAAATGCGGCAATTTTGCTTGTTAACGAATCCACTGAGGTGAAAGTGTGCCTCGTCGCTGAAGATGATTTTCTTTGTAAAGTCACCATTCACTTCTGTCTGTTCAATCAACCATTCGGCGTATTGACGACGCTTGAAATGGTCAGTAGGCTTCAGCTATTGAGTCAATTGAACCTTGTAAGCATGTAAATTCAAATCTTTATTCAGAATTCGCATCAGTGATGTTCGTGAGATGTTCAATTGTTGGGCACGACGACGAGTCGAGGTTGACGGCTCTTCTGCTACACTATCGCGAACAACAGCAATGTTTTCCGCAGAACGAACTGGGCGAGCATGCACAGGTGTTTTCACATTTCCTACAGACCCTGTTTGCTGAAATTTGCGCACAATTCTCCCGATTGTGGACACATTTGGTCGATTATGCTGACCAAAAAAGTCACGAAGTGCACGAAATGCATTTTGATTTGAACGCCCATTTTCGTAAAAGGCTTCAATAATCTTAACGCGCTACTCAATTGTGTACCTCTCCATGGTTGAATTTGTCAAACACTGAAACAAAGAAATGTCAAATTAAGTTGGGCAAAAAACTTGACGTTAAGGTGTGACTCACAATTAACATCGTGCATTATGGTTGGACCACCCTTTATATTTTAAATTAATGCACTTAAATAAAGAACAAAGTCTTTCTACAATCTCACAGTTTAATGTCTGTAATTAATTAATCAATCAGTTAGATCACAAGTATTATAAATCAAGAAGAATTTCATAATAGGAAAATATACAGGGCACTCCAGAACAAAAGCCATGGAATAACCGTGTATATTTAAAATTTCGTTGAGAATACATACCTTCCCAATTCCTTTTTTATATTCTATAGCAAAATATCTGTGCAAATTTGTTGTAATTTTTATAAAATATAGAATTTGTGTATTTTTTAACCCAATCTAATATTAATAACTAACCTCATTGAGCTTATTTAAATGTTTTAAATAAGCAAGCTTGTTTAGAGAAATTATAAGTTTGATTGCATTTATTTTAATTAAGGAAAAAAATTATTTGAATTAACCCATTTATAGTGATGTTAGATGAATCATATTTTTACGGCTCACAGGTAATAACCATGACAGTGCCTAGAAAATCAGAACTCTTCCAAGAAGACCTGTACCCCGATACGCTGGGGGATACAGCAGCACAATCGGCCGACGAATGGATAGGCGGCCAAGATGCAGAACCGATCTTGATATCTCTCAAAGGTGGTTATAAACCACCCGAGTCAAAGACGGTGTCTGTCCATAAAAGGAGTAATGTTCTGGATAAAATGCCCCCTAAAGGGGGAAAAGCGTCTACAAATCAAGGTTCTCCTGTGCCGGTAAGTGTTCTATTTTTCTAGCAAATAAATTTATTTTGTGTTTAGTATTGAAAATAAAATTCACGAAAACAATTCTGCTGAAATGAACATTCACCTTCATTAATATATTAAAATTAATATACTATTAATTACAATGCAAGAAAAATCATTTTATGCAGTGTGTTTATTATGAGCATCCATATACTTATCATTGCTACAGTAATTGGAGTTTGAAAATCTTCTGCTTTGTCTTCTTATTTTTACATATAGTTTGAATCGCCTGCTTTCCTCTTATGGGTCACGAAAAAGATGAAACATGCTACCAGTTTTTGAGAACTCTTTCTGATCAATAATACTTTATATCTGAACCTTCCTGTGGGTGGAGCAAATATACCGAATTTTATCCCATCAATGATGTAGTTTTCCATTCTATTTTGGCCCTTAAGCAAACAAAAAAAAAACAAATAAAATAGGCAATCTCTCAAATCCAAAACCAAAAAACCAAAAACTTGGCATAAAACCAAAATGGCCTACTGTAACGACCATATTTCAACATTGATCTATGCATAATATAAATTGGATTAAGAGACAGTATACGGTTCGAGCCAGAATGAAATGTATTTATTCTTACAAGCGGTGTAGGACACTTGTTTTGGATTTTCTAGGCCCAAACTTGTTGTTAACTCCCGCCAAACTGATTTCAGTATTTTGGAAAGTGTATTGCAAGTATTTGGTTGAAACTCTAGAAATGGAATTGGACCCTAACCAGCATCGACCCATTTATCCATGTCTATTTTCCCTCTGAAAATGGATGAATATAATAACCAAATGAATGTCCAAATTTTTTTCATGACTATCTAGGCCATTAATTGAAATAATTTGACATATTTCATAGAATGTAATTATTTCATTGTATTAACCAAGAAGACTAGAAAACAGCAGACATAACTCGAGTGGTGGGGGTAGCATGAAAAGCGTCCGTACTGTGATCACGTGGTGTGCTTCATCATGGCGGTCATTGCGTAGAATCGAGCGAGGTTATTTGAAGTTATTTTTGTTTGCTGTGTTTTGAGCGTTTCCAGTTTTTCTGTTGAATATGTCAAAAGCGTCGAGATACTGTTGCGTTGAGAATTGTTCCTGCAAAAGCCCTGATCGTGGCTCAATGGAACCCGACATTTTGCTAGTGAGAGAGAAATCGCAATAGGCGAGGATAAACGGCATGCGCAGATCCCGCGCACTTCTACGCGAGCCTGCCATATTGCCGACGTTTTTCGTATCACCCCCACCACTATTTGTCGAGGAGCTATGTCTCCTTCCTCTCTAGTCTTCTTGGTATTAACATTGAAATAAAATTACCCCAACATCAGCATCAATAAGTGTTCTATTAGTTATATTGAAACTAGGTACTCTTGTCATTCTATTGATCTTTTCAAATTTAATGTTGCTTAAAGTACTTTCAGAATTGGTGTATTCCAGCTCCGTACATTGCCCAACACATTCAATATTCACTTCGTATTTTATTGGCTGAAAATGATAAAATCATGTGAAGGTATCATATAACAAAATATATTTCAACAACCATTTAGAAATCATCAATATCATAGTCATTATTTCTGGTCAATTTTTTTACTGGAAAATGTTAGCAGTGCTTCTAACCTGATATGACAAGATATGATCTAAGGGAAGTCTGTATTAATCCCTTACACAATGTTTCAAATGATGCTTAGAAAAACTAAAATTGATACTATATTAATAGTGTCATTTTTAGTTGATAATTGATAAAACATCAATAATTTGTTGTTAATGAATTATTTTTAGTAAAAAATATTATACAGATACAAAACTGCTTTTTAAAACAGAAAAAGCAGTTGAAAAAAAATGCTGTATTTAACACTACCCACGGAGTATTGTTATTAATTCGTATAGCACATCTGTATGCCGAGTAAATAATTCTTTTTTGGTCTTATTATTTTGATAACAATTAATAAAGCAAAAATAAGAGACATTACATCATTACAATTGACTCTATTTGCAAGAAAAGTGCTAAAATTGTCTAAGTGTAAAGATATTTCATAACAATAATTGATGTACGATTTTTGTTGTTGTGTATTTACATATCTATCATGTTCCATAAAAGTAGGAATAAACAAATTATAGTTAATTTCTCTTTACTTTCTCTTTATTATACATATATGTATATTCGTTCATCCATTATTTCAAGATTTCATTATTTCAATTCTGCAATATACAGGGTGTTTAAAATTTCTAATTGACTTTCATTGAATTCTATATCATAACAGAGTAAATATGATTAAAAAACGTACATTCCAAAATTCGCCTTTCTTATATAAAAACGAATACTGAACACATGTTGGAGTGAGACATGGTGGCCTCCTGATACCGCAAATTAACAGTACACCAACTTGTTGATCAGTAATGTAATATGCTATATCAATTTTTACTACACTCCATTACACGTTAATAAAAACAATAATATACTAGATATTTTCAGCTAATAACAGCAATATTTTTCTTGGCAAGAAAGGGCGCAGTTATAACATCTACAAAATACCTGTTTTATAGTTGTAGTTAGTACTACAAAATACCTGTTTTATAGTTGTAGTTAGTTATATATGTAGTTATAGTTGTAGTTTCTCTACAACTATTGTGACAAATTAAACCATTTGGCAACACTGCTCCACCTAATCAGTATGAGGAATCGTATTGCTAAAGATATGAATGAAAAACTTCACATTTTATATAACATTATTTATTTGTCAAATAAAAGTGTAAGCATTATAATATAAGAAAATATGTGAAAACTATAAAATTACACATCCATCTATATGCAGTGTTCTGTTTAAAAGTATGTATTATTTATATGTATTTAAAAGTATGTATGTATTTAACTTTATGGAACAGGGATCATTATAAGAAAATCTAAAATAAAACCTTTTTGAAATTTTGTCTATGCCTAAAAAATAGTAAAGTTAAAAGCAAATGGATATTGATTACCATTCCGTTATTATATTGATCAAAGTTCAAATCTTTTTTTAGATACATAGTTAGATCTTTTAAATCGTTGAATCTTTATGTGTTATAGAGTAGGAGATATAAACAATTACATCAATTTGTTACCGTGGGCATTCTTTAATAAGTTATTAAGTAATATTATTGCAATAGTAACATCTCAAAATATATGAGAAGTGAGAGATAGAATTTCAAGAACTACTGCTCAAACACGTTAATTTGCTTGTTGAACATATGTAAAAAAAAAATTGTATTCAAGTGTTGCTTTTACTAAAATTAAGACAATACGTATAAACAACAGTTTAGTTTTTAATTCTTATCGTTCCTGGGTAGAGTTCATTAAATAAAATTTAAAAGACGCCAAATAACTGCAACGTAGAATTCATTGCAGCACTGCAATCTGCAGATAATTTTAAATTAAAATGTCATCCTATGTTGTTACATTCTAAAACATCATTAGTAACATAGCCTCTGATCATTATCGCTCACATGCCCCGTGATCATTATCATTTAATTACCTTCTAAATGTTTTGCCTTTGATCGTTGCACACTGCACTAATACTCGTATATTATAGTGCATTTATTTTGCAGAACATTAGGGAAATAATTATCTTGTATATTGCAGGATAAAACTTTACAAGAATTTGCTGATGAGATCAGGAAACTCAAGGCAATGATTGTAAAACACGAGAACCGAATTAGGGCGCTCGAGGCTGAGGTAGCCCTGAGTAAGGCGGTCCAGGTGGACGAGGATGGGGCCGGAGGCGACGGTCTCAACGCGCAGCCCACTCTTGCATCGGACGAAGTGTAACACAGCTCAATGCATTGTTTTATTTTTATTATTATTCAACTGCTCAAACTAATAAGCAAAGGTAGGTCTGTTGTCTGGAAGTATCCGCACACTCTGGAGCTGCTGCTAAATACAACTGTGCCAAATGCATTCTATTAGACAGACTGGTCGGTCTCTCTATAAAGCGCCTTAGAAAATAGAACTAGTTTTTGGTCACTCTCGATTATTTATCGCCGATGTATTGTAGCTTAGGTATTAAGAAAATATATAGTGTTTAGCATGTTGTTTATAGTGACTTTTTACTCCTTTTTGGGGTGTCGATAAGTGACACCGTATCTTGTTTTGCAACGCCTCGCTTTTTATACCTAATCTAATTATTTAAATCGCATCGTTTTTATTTATTTTTTTATCATTTCAAAGTAGCGTAATGTGTACTTGGTATCTCTTTAGCACACCTTTCATCATATTTAATTACATTCACTGATGTGTTCATTCGGGAAGTGCTCTTATTACCATGGCATATGTTACAAATTTTCACAAGGGTCACAAAGAAGTAATATCGATGAAAATGATTTATTTAATTTTATCATATGTTAAATATATTTATATAGTTTATAATTATTTTTATGGAATTTTTGATGATAAGGAATCACAGCGTGGCTCCCGAAGTCACTGAAGTGTTTCTCGACTATACATATAACATTAATATTTTTCTACGCTTATTCGATAAGATTGACTGATATATCAATACTCTACAGGGTAATACGGAAATAGAGCAGAGATAATGCAGTAGCAATTATTTATTATTAATAAAAGAGATTATAAACAGTGCGTGTATATTGAAAAAAAAAATGTTAACCTCGCCTTTAGAGTTTAAATTATATCGAATGAAATTATCAAGCAATATTTATCGGCTGTTATAAAAAATTAAAATAAAAAAAAATTGTTATATATTGCTAGTAAAATTGTGTCTTAGCTACAAATCGTTTATTGCTATACTTCATAAGCATAAGTAAAGCATATTTTTATTCATTGTCAAAAATTCCATATAGGTTTTTGTGTGCTGCAATGTTAACAACGAATAATGTATATAAATGTATAAATAGTGTATAACTGCATTTTTTCAAACTAATAATATTGATTGTATTAGTATTTTTACAAATACAGAAAGAGATCTTAAGTTCTCGTTTTTTATTTACCTCTACCCCTAAAAATAAGAATTATAGTTGTCATTTTAAACGAGTTCAGAAAATATTGAATCTTAAAACATGTACTAAAAAAAAAATAATGTAATGAGGCACTTTCACTGTGTTTCCCTGAAAAAATCGGGAACAAATCGAATTTATATTCTTATTCTGTTGTTCTTTTGATCAATAGAGGGCGCGACCATTTCGACACCAAGTACCATCAAGAACAAATGTAATGAAACTCAATATAATTCTTTGAAATATAGGAAATACTGACTAAATTTTCTCCTTAATTATGCTTTTGATCAACAGAAGGCATAACCATTTTCAGACTAAAAGCATAAGTAACCCCAAAAATTAATTCAATATAGCCTATATTCCAGAACGTACCGAATGGGTCTCATTACGTTCTTTCTCTATGGTACTTACATGTAATTTTAATCTCAAAATTCACATCCATTTTATAGAAGTACCGAATTTTTAAGATATCACATTTTGGATGTGGAAATATTGACACATTAAAAAAACAAAAGATTAAATTACGGCTGGACTACATTTTGTAATTGAACAATACCTATTTAGGTGATGCCACTGAATCACTGGAATCGTAAATCATACGCAGAAATGTATAAAATGTTCAAGTAATAAATTTTAATTTCTGTAGTTTATTATTCCTAATGTTTGAAACTACTAAATATGTTTGTAAATGTACTTACGTGCCATTTAGAAAAATTTTTTTCCCAATTTTACTTATACCTTTCTAAATTGTAATTAATTTATTTTCTTACACATAGACAAAAAAATATAATGGCTTTCATTGACAGATAATATAAATATAACAGGATATTTGGTATTCGAATATCAAATAACTTAACGTCAAAAATGTAAAATTTGTTTAGCATGGAGTAACGGTAAGTATTTAAGTAATTCATAGTTTTTTAACATACAAATAATTCAGAGATAATTTTTTATGCAAAATTAAACCAAGAAAATAAAATGGAATCCTAATCTTCATATATGCATCTATGATGTTATTTCAAGAGGTTGCTTAGGATGACTTAATTGCAACTTTGTTTGCAATAAGTCAATAGATCCCTAGATAGATATCCCCATCATATAACAAATATCTCAAAATCAGTAATAGAAATCGATCGTTAGATTTTGCATAAGGGAAAATAGGGTAACAAATGTCAAATAATAAGTTAAAAAAAAAACGACTTCAAAAAAAGTAATAAAACAACTAAAAACAAGAAATAAATGGTTTCTACAACAATTTAATACTTATTTGTTGTTCCGTTTCATGTAATTAAGAAATTATTGTTAATTATATGATTGTTTTATATAATTTTGAAGTCGGTGCCAAGCAAAACATAAAAAAATATATACTTTGCTACTATAACGAGTTTACATTTAAAATTGCCAAGGGTCGGAATTTGCATTACTAATATTGTATGGCACCTTGGCACCGACTTCAAAATTATATTAAACAATTAATAATTATTACATAATAAACAATAATTTCTTAATTACATTAAACGGAACAACAAATAAGTATCAGATTGTTGTAGAAAACATTTATTTCTTGCTTTTTAGTTGTTACTTTTTCTTTTGAAGTCGTTTTTTTTTTAACTTATTTTACAAATTTAACTGCCTGGTAGACTAAAGCCAGTTAGTAAATATTGACAATAACCTGTCTCAGATTTACTTTGGGTATAAGTTTTCAATGTTTCATCTTTAAAAAGAATAACCTTTTGCCATACTCATCTTCTATACTTAAATTTACCTTTTAAAATAGATTCACAAGTTTGTGTACAGAGTGTCAGAAATATCACTGCCATTATTTTAAAAGATCATTGTTTGAACTTAAGCAAAACAGTATTATATACATGGGTGCTCAACTCTACCATTTATGATAAAAAAAAATGTAAATCTCCTAACTATGAGTATAGCATGTACATATATTGTTTTATTTGTTGAGGTTAATTATCAACTGTTAAAATAATGACATTACAGTGACGTCATACTTTTTACATCCTGTATAGTGATTAACATAAAATATTACAAAAGCAAATCAGTATAATGATCTATTTTAGAATGAAATAGATCATATAATAAAATCAACAAGCAATAATCGGCTCGGATGAATACATCTGAGTTTGCCTGAAAACGGATAAACGGTAAGAAAGTAAGCTTTCCAACCAAAACCTCCTTAAATCAAAATAATTTAATAACATATTCCTAAGTAAAATCCATTTTTTAACAGGTAAGTTAAGCTAACTGTTAATGGTTTTATTCCGATAACTTTATTAGTGACACACTGCAACTACATTAGATAATTTAATAATAAAACTCCATATCTTCATTCTTACTCTTTTATATTGCCTCTTGCATATTTAAGACGAACATAAAACACAACACTAATTTCTGGGTGCTCCCTCTTATCAACATTACAGTATACCTAAATCGTCCTTTAAATGGAACGTAATTGCCTAAGATACTGACGTCGAATATGTAGTTGTCCAATTTGTAATCACCCTAAAACAAATCACTTGGTTTTCTGTTTCATATTTACCATATTTGCTGACCCTTAATTAAGCTTGGACTGTATTATATAATTAATATATTATTCTTTTCTTGATCTTAAGACCTCTATAGTTCCTACTCATGATTTAATTTTGTAACCAATAGATTAATGAAGTATTCTTATAGTTTATTTCATCGCTATTTGACAAATAAAAAATCTCAAAAACTTCCGGTGCCTTGATTTTATGGCTAGGCTCAGGTAGACTGTTAATCGGCAAGAGAGTTTTTTGTTTGGCAAATAGCGATGAAATGAATAGTACAGGTCAGTAAAACTTATTTATTCTTACAGCGGGTATGGGACACGTTGGATTTTGTATGCCCATATTCGTTACTACTTCGGTCCATATGGATTTAAACATTTTCAAAAGAATATTACAGGCGTTCGGTTGAAAGGGTAGAAACGGAACTGGATTCCAACCAGCATCCACCCATTTTTCCAGGTTTATCTTGACCTATAAGTAATATTTTTGGGCATATTGTTATATTGGACAAATTAATTTAAACAACGATGTATACTGTTTATTGTAACCATTAAAAGGGGAAACAGATGTTCACGTTAATATACATTTTACAATTTGCACTACAATTTGTAAAACAGATTTTCTTTGGTGAAAAGCGAAAAAAGTTATTCACCAAAGAAAACCGCAGTGAACAATTATAGAATATGGAATAAAAATTAAATAAACTATTCCAGGAAGAAATACTCTGGAATTTAATAGAATGGTATAAATATGCATCTACAAAGCATGTATTTTTCTTTTATTTTATTTCGTTAATACTGAAAAAATAGTTACCCCAACATCATGGTCAAAAGGTCTTCTATGAAAGACATTAAAGCTAAATGCTCTCGTTGTCCGATTTATTTTGTCAAATTTAAGATATCTTAAGGTAGATTCTGAATCGGTGTCGTTGTATATTGAGTCTGTACATTGTCCAGCGCGCTCCATATCTGCCAAATATTTCAATGACTAAAAAATTATTTGATTATTCATTTTTATGCAAAATAAAATTTATTACTATATACCTAAATTGTACTAGTGCCATTATGCTTTTGCCATTGTATCAGAATTTCTTTCTTTGAAAGCCTAAGGTATTTCATAAAAAATATATTTTCTGATAATTTTTTTAATTAAAAAATCAAGATTATTCATCTTGATTTTTGCTTTACCAACTTTGCAGTTTATTAAAAGTTGACAAAACATATGAAATTAAATACCAGCGTGTTTTAACTGGTATGCAATTAATGAGGAAAGTATATGATAAAATTAAAACTACAATTTTCAAATCAAATATTTTGGTTGAATATTAATCTCATAGAAAAAATACCAAATAGCTAATTAAATCTGTCACATATCTCACTCAAATATGAAATTCAAATTTCACTCAAAATAACTCGCTCAAAAAATAAAGAGAATGTTGAATATACGCAACCTAAAGTTCATTACCATATGACAATTTGCAGTCAGCTAATTTTGAAATAAACATCAACACATTAAGTTTCGTTACAACAAACTATTAGTAAATATATAAATACATATATAAATACCAGCGTGTTTTAATTGTGGTATGCAATTAATGAAAAAAATATATGAAAAAATTAAAACTACAATTTTCGAATTAAATATTTTGGTCGAATATAAAGCTCATAGAAAAAATACTGAAATAGCTAATTAAATCTCTCATACCTCTCACTCAAATATGAGTTCTTTAAGTAAGATTCTCAAAATATAAATTCAAAATATTTCTCAAAATTAAGCTATATATTTATACAAAATGATAATCCTTACCAATCCTTGCAGGATTACATTGTAAAAAATAAAGAGAACGCTGAATAGACGCAACTTAAAATTCATTACCATATGACAATCTGCAGTCGGCTAATTTTGAAATAAATATCAACACATTAAGTTTCATTACAAAAAAACATTAGTAAATATTCATAAGAGTGATCATTATCACTTAATTGTTTTTTAAATATTGTAGTTTTTAATACCGTACTTCCTAAATCATTAACACGTTTGATGTCCATGTACAATTAGATAGGGTACTATGATAAGTAAATATATATTACTTTTATTATTTATATGAAAAAATGCACAACATATATATTATGTACAGCATATTGCTTTTATTATAGAGCCCTGCATCCCAGTGGCGTCTGGTCAGGGGTGGCAGTGCCCACCCAGCCGTTGTTTCTTAGAAGAAGAGGAACACACAGTTCCAAAGTTCGTTATTTATAGTCTATAGAAGTTAGTGAAGATATAATTATGTAATATGTAATTAATTAAATACATTATATACTACATAACAATAATACAATGAAAAGTTCTCATTATACCTGTATATACTAATACTAACAGCACAACCGTGGTGGAAAATTGCAGTGCAAGTAAGTGCAGCAATTCACTCTTCTAACTGTGGAACTAATAGTTATCGTGGTTATGCCTAGCGTGATGGGTGCTGCGTCGGGTGCGCAGCCACGCCTTTTGCCTTTCTGGCTTTGTACATATGAGACAGCGCAAGCGCCTCGCACAAATAAAAATTTATATTTATTGCTTTAATAAATAAATACAAGTAAATAAGTGTTTACCAAGATTAGTTTTAAAATTAATATTGATATTATTGACATAGGTATACTTTCAACATCCCTTGAAAGTTTAAATTATTTCAGAATAATATAGAAACATGGGAATCTGGAATATAAAATTAAATAAACAGTAAACACCTGAATAGAATTAATTAATTAATAGAATTAGGAATGATTTGAAGACATAAAAACAAAATTATACACGTGTAAGCTACACAAAACAATTTGAAACACGGGCACAGCTTACTCGAGTCTCGAGTAAGCTGTGACACGGGTAGGCTAGACCACCTGAAGAAGCCTTAGACAAAGTGGGCAAGGAATTGAGAATCTCCGATCTCCATATTCCCGAGTTCAGTTTTCAGAGACGTTGTAGAACCTTGTTTACCTCAGCGAGGTCTGTACTCTGTAGACACTGTATTTGTTAATTATTAAATAAAATTATTTTGGTTATTAATGTATTAGAAAATGCGTAAATATAAAAATTGTGTAGCATTCATAAGAGTCTGTACTAGTTTTATCCAATTTTAGTGCTATGCATTTTCAACTTGAAAGCTGAAAGAATTTTAATTCTTAACATATACTTGTACAGTGACTAACATAAAGTGATGAGTCAAAGCTTTTTTTTACTATATTTTACTTCATTATTTTGCACTATATAACCTACTAATAGTTAGTTGTTGTCCACCCATGACAAATCACCACGAGCCGCCACTGCTGCATCCTGTGATAAAATAAGTTTTATTCACATTTAGTTTTCAGATATAACATATAAAATGATTAAAAACATTAATGGCGTATTGTGGGAAAAATACTATGCACCATTGAGAAAGAATGTAATGAGACACCTTGGATTACCTTCATATTTGGATTACAAAATGTGGGTAATAATGAATTAATGCTGTGGTTATTTTTTGTGATAGTATTGTCTATATTTCAGAGGAATGTATAATAAAAAAAATGTCATTACATTTTTTCTTAATAGTACATTCGAAATAATTCATACAAAATGTTATTTAAATGTTTCTGAAATGAAAAACCAGGCCTAATTTCACGAGCTGTATAAATGACTTTCATTATCAAATATATGGCTAGTGTTATACAAACAGTATATACATGTATTATGTATATTGTAAATTTTTAGCAAGGCAGTCAGTATTTCTTTACCTATTATAGGTTTACATATAAATTCATATGTATATTTTATAAAAACTCTTTTGAACTAATAGAATTGATTTGTGTCTCTTTCGTAAGTCATAGATAAAAAGACTATAGGGAGAAACATTCTTACGAAAATTCCTCATAACAAATTTGGAAAATCCAGAAAGTTATAGCACCTCAGCCACTCTTTTGACCAATAGAAGCACTGATGTTCTTGGATTAAAAGGACAGTCAGTGGAGGGCGTCGTTGACAGTTGCTGAAAGTTACGCAACAGAATCTTTGGTTAACAAAATAAACGTGGTTAATAAGATATTCACATCACCAGTCAAGAAGTTGGACCATCACATCAAACATTTACTAGTGATATTTCAAATAATGTAGTGAATGTTCCACTTGATGTCTCTGAATTAAGTTAAGAAATAAATAAAAATTTGTAATTTTTTTACTGTCAGTGCCATAAGTAATTATTCTCATTTTTATATATCAATATAAAAATTACTATTTACTTTTTGTTTTCTGCATATTATGCATAATTTATTCTTGATTATGCTAATTCTTGTACAAGAATTAGCATAATATCACCACTAATTTTTAATCTGTACATCGAAGAGGCGATTAATGTGGTAAAAGATACAGTGGATTTCGGGACTAAAAATGCTGAGATTCGTGGATGATATAACAATATTAGCATCTAGTAAAGAGGAATTAGAATCAGCGTTGAATGAAATGGAGGCAGTGTTGACAGAGGAATACGAAATGAGGGTGAATAAAAGCAAAACTAAA
Organism: Rosalia funebris; assembly: GCA_037954035.1. Classification (NCBI taxonomy): domain Eukaryota; kingdom Metazoa; phylum Arthropoda; class Insecta; order Coleoptera; family Cerambycidae; genus Rosalia; species Rosalia funebris. The sequence goes on along the minus strand of JAZFAV010000003.1, from coordinate 10,540,678 downwards.
GTGTTAGTGTGCAGAGGGCGCGAAAGCAGAGCAAAAACGAAAGTACAAATTAATAATGAAAGATTGGAGGAAGTTGAAGACTTCATTTATTTAGGAAGTAAAATAAATTGGGATGGAAGAAGTGATAGAGACATAAAACAAAGAATAGCGCAGGGTCGAGTAGCTTTTAACAAAAAGAAAGCACTTTTATGCTCGGGGGTAATAAACTTAGAAACAAGGAAGAGATTTTTGAAAACATATGTATGGAGCACGGCACTATACGGCTGCGAAACCTGGACGGTAGGGGAAGCAAGTAGGAAGAAATTAGAAGCTTTTGAGATGTGGTGTTACCGAAGAATGATGAAAATACCGTGGACTGATAGGGTTAGAAACGAAGAAGTATTAGAGAAAGTCGGCGAGAAAAAAAGTATGTGGAAAAACATAAAGAACAGAAGAGATAGAATGGTAGGCCACTTGCTGAGACATGGGGGAATAGTCCGCGATATTTTGGAGGTAGAAATAGGAGCGAAGAAAGGCAGAGGTAGGCCTAGATTAGACTACTGCTCGCAAATAGTAAGGGATGTAGGTTGTAGCACAATTAGCGAAATGCGTAGGTTAGCACAAGATAGGAGAAGCTGGAGGTTAGCGTCCAACCAGTCTTAGGACTGATGACCTCATGATGATGGATGATGCTAATTCTTATGCTTCATATATGCTGATGTTGATGAGTAATATTTTCTTACAATACATCTTGCCCTGCAAGTAAAACAAGACAATTCTATCTATAGCCATGGGAACTTATAGGTGAATGATGTTTCATATACATTAAGAAAATGTTTTATATAATGCAAATTATACAATGTATTATAATTTTTTTAAGAAAACACAATTTTTAGAGTGAAATGATTGTGAACTGTTGGGTAAAAATTCATGAAACGTTTCACAAAAAGTTACATAATTTGTAGAATTTTTTTCACTTTGTCCAAAAGTGCAAAAATATACCGCAAGCGTGAAAAATTATATTAATAAAGTAACAAATCTTTTATATAGATGTAAATATAAATATTTACAATATTTCATTTATACAAAATGAAAACCTTTGCTGGTTAGATTTTCACTTTTTATTTGTCAAACATAACAATTGTTTTGCCAACACAGTGGCTTCCTCAGATGTTGAGTACATAGACCATGTACACAAAGTCAGTCTATGTACTCAACATCTGAGGAAGCCACTGTGTTTGCGAAACAATTGTTATGTTTGACAAATAAAAAGTGAAAATCTAACCAGCAAAGGTTTTAATTTTGTATAAAAATGGATTTTCATCAAGTAACGGCCCAATGGATTCAGAATTTCATTTATATCCATGCATACTTAAAATATAAGAACTTAATATTTATTTAATATAAACAAACAGTGAGTTCTCGTGCTGTGGTAAAGCATAAAAGCCACTATACCCCAAAGACGTTATATATTTTAAACGAAAATGACTAAAAAGAAAATTGGAAATTATAATACATAATATAAGTAAACATATTTTTTCTTACCGAAGTATTAGGTAAAATGGATGGCAAATAACAACCAAGACTTTATTTTAATAGCTATGTAAATTGTACCTATTTCGAACATACTTAAGTCTTCCAGAGTTTCTTCATTGTTGTAGGCAAAAAAATGTTTTGGGAAGCTGGGAATAAGGACGCAAAAAGCTAAAACTTACGTCTTCATATGTGTGTCTACTAAAACAGGGTAAACCAAAATAATAATTTGAACCATAGCGAGTCAAAATAAATAGATGCAAAAACCAAAAAAAAAAAAAAAAAAAATAGATATTCTTATAACTATAGAGAAAAACACAAAATTCTGTAGTAATAAAAAAAAAAAACGAATTACAAAGAAATATAAGCGGACACAAAACAATTTTGTTATTCCATTCTTGACAGAATATGACGTCTTCTCTTGCATACATACCAATTTGAAGTAAATAAAAAAAATTGAGTAATATGAAATTTACAGCAAATATAACATTGTGCGCTATCGCCACCAATAATGGTTTAATCAATTGTATCACTGTCATTAAAAATAAAGTCAAAACTTCCACAATTCAAACTTTAACTCGCAATTCTGTATATCAGGAAAGTATTTCTGGCCATTAGAACAAACTACACACTTTGCAAGTTACTATCTATAAGTATAATTTTCTTTAACTTGACCGCTTTTGGTGAGATCTATATTTTAATAGATATATAAAAACATATAAAGTCGAAAAATCCATAAGCTCCGTCACCTTATGCTGTAAAGGAATAAAATAAGTTAATAGGCACCACTAACTACAGACAGACAATTAGGTTTTACATTGTTTTAGGACCTGCAGTAAGAATAACCAAATGAACAAGGACGGTGGGTAATTATTCGCAGTGTCTAGGGCGTACATTTATTAGTAACGTGAAGCAAATTCTTACGTAGTTTTGAGTTCATTAGAATTATTTCATACAAAATAAATGCAAAGAATTGTTTGTCTTCCATTTTTATATTCACTAATTTGTCAGTCTGATGAAGAATAAACCTGAAGAAGTTCTAAAAAGTTAAATATAATTGACAATTTCTTAAAAAAAAAATTAATCAACAAAAAACCAACAATCGAAATTCTAAAAAACAAACAGTAAAAAAAACACTGATTTAATCAGTGGTGTTCACAAATTTCCCTCTGAAATTTGTGAACACCAAATGTGGCGCTTTGTGAAAATATTCAACACTTTAGGCGAAATATTACATAGGTCTTCTACAATTCTGCACTGTAAATCTTCCAAATTACGCAGTGTCAAGTGTCCAATTGCCTCTTTTAGAGGTCCCCAAATGAAGAAGTCGCTCCGCGATAAATCAGGGGATATAGGTGGTCACTCGATTGTGCCCCTAAGAAACAGCTGGGGAAATGCGGTTTCCAAAAAAGTTATTCATCGTAGGCCGGACGACTATCTTGTTCAAACCAGACATCCTCAAAGTGAATCTATAATGCTCAAACAGCTGAAATAATTTAGTCTTGGTGTACATTTGTCAGCATTTAGCGTTCCGTTTATGGAAAACGACCCAATAACGGATTCCCCTAAAATACCACCGCAAACATATAACTTATACCGGGATACCGCGTGTATGTACAAGAATGCTCAAGTAATTATTTCTCCTAGGCCGATTTGCTATTTGAGGATTGTGCCACCTATGAAGAGAAAAATATTGTGTAAAAAAATTCCGACAAAATTAACTTTTTTTCTTATCTTAAGTTTGATGACTACAAATACCTTGTTTATTCTGTCTAACTGCCTTACCCAAGAACTATTCTCTCCTTTTTTTTAGTGAACCAAATGAAGGAACACTTTGACTTTCCGACTATGAATATTATTCATGCACTTACCTTTACAGTCTTTTTTAAAAGGAATTTGATTGTTATTTCGCAGGAGACCAATAAATCTTCAGTAAATCCATTTATTAAAAGATAAAATACACATATTGTAACTATAAGGACTGTACAGACATTTAAGAATAATTTAAAAGTAGCCATTTTATAAGACGATGGCCGTCATACACACTAAATTATAAATATAAAAATATAAACATTCATTTTAATTCAATAAATAATTGAAGAATTATATTCAACTAAACCTCAGAAAAAAAATTAACAGACGCCAACTAAAGGTGACTAAAGGAAAGAACATAAAAAAAAAATTTAGATCACTATAAAAAAAAAATTCAATCACATTTCCACATATTTCGTTGTTATTTAAAAAAAAAAAAAAGATCACAATAACCTATACACCGTTTTCTAACAAATCGCTACCGGTATGTTATATGAGGGTTCTCAAAACTAGTGCAAAATACCCATAACAGCTAAGGTAACACTTGGATTTTATTAAATGCAAATTTTGCGTCAATCAATCAAGACACTGGTCTTCTGAAGTCAGCGTAAAAAAAATATGTTTCTATTATATCACCTACATAAAATTGTATTCAACTATAAAAACGAGAAGTGCTTTGCCTTGCTACGTTACATCCACTCGTGGACCTAAAAATGCATCTTAGTTATCATTGTTATATTGCTCGGGTAATACGTATGAGATATCGTCCCACGGGTGCCTGTAGAGCCCCTGCTTCAGCCTCTTCTGATCCATGTAGTGCCCAATGAAACCGATGGACCTACCCAAAACGAATAAAGAATTGATGGCGCCAATGTTAATATATTCCTGGGCTTCCTCGCTGGTGAAGCTGCCGCAGTTTCTCAACATGTCGACGAAAGCGCAAGCGATGACGCCGTCCACGTTAAGAATGAGGTTAGGTTTTTTACTGGTCGTGATTTTTTCGACCTCCAGAGCGTATAAGAGAAGAGGCGTCGCCGGGAAGTTGGCTACCACGAATTCCTTCACGATTTTTACTCGCTGATCGGGGTTGTTTATCGATTTTACCCTATGACCGATACCCATAATCAGCTGACCCTTGTTACGCATGTGATTTACAAATTCTGTGGGGTGCATGCCTGCAAGCAAATTTTAGTTTATGATCAATTACGTCATGTCAATGATAAGGAATATTATTTTTATCGTTCTGTAACATACCTGTGTCATATGCTTCGCTGAACATCTTGGCGGCTCCATCGAGAGCGCCCCCGAATCTGTCTCCGATAGTTAGGAGACCCGATACCAAACTGGAGACCAAGTCTTTGCCGGCACGGGCGCATACGATGGTATTGTGGGCGCCCGAGACGGCGGGACCGTGATCGGCAGTGACCATGAGGCACATCTCGAAGAATTTGCAGCAGTACGGCGGCAAGCACCTTTGGAACCAAAGTAGGGATATGACGCCACCGATACCAACGTTCTTCTGGAGGACATCAGATATCGGCATACCTAAAACATATCGTGTGTATATAACAAATCAGTCTAGAAATCTAGACTGTTATGTTGTTTACATATGCTCGAGTTATGGAAACATCCTGTATGTTTTCATATAATTTTTAGTAATGTTCTCGTTAATTTGGGTTTTAAAAATAAAAAAATATATATCTTAATTCTTTACATACAACATAAACATACATACACATAAAAAAGTTTATCTTTAAATGAGCAAAACAATTAAAAAGTTGATCTTTTTTTTTCTTTTTTGGGCGTATATTCGTGACTGTTGAAAACCAATAAACATGTATTAAATATATGGAACAAGATGTGGAGAAAGTTTTAGGAAAATACAACAATTTGTATAATCTCTGATACATAAATAATTACAGAAATAAGGAGATTATACTCCAACCCATCTGCAAATGCTATATATAATAAGGACTAAACAAATTAGGTCAGAACAGCTATTATCCTGGCCATGTACCAAACTCCGAGCGGTGAATTACATGACGAAATTTGCCGTATTTTGTCAAACAGAGTTAGCACTAAAATAGTGATTCAGATTGTCCCAAAACCACAAGGAAGATGCAAAGTGTTACCTATCTCAAGATATCGCTAACTGCAGACCGGTTTCGACCTTATCTTGGGTCTCGTCAGTGCAGTACAAACGAGTATACCTTTGACAGATGAAGCTCACATCTAGCAGACGTTGCTACGTTCCACCGCAGTAGAAGGTACCAAACGCCATCTCTTGATAGTTTTGAGAACAATCTAAATCGGCGTAAAAACTTGAGATCATCAGTATAATGCCTTATATAACAAGGACTAAACAAATTAGGTCAAAACAGCTATTCTCCCGGCTATTCAGCGCTCGGCGTTTGGCATTTAGCCAGGAGAATAGCTGTTTTGACCTAATTTGTTCAGTTCTTATTATATAAGGCATGTATTGGAGTATAATCTCCTTATTTCTGTAGTTTGAAAATTACCCTCTGCGGAGTAAAACTTTGCATTATACTGATATAATTAATCGTTATTAAGGGGCCATATCCACCCATAAATTATAAATCTATTATCCACCTAAAATCTTCAAAATCATCGATAATCTTTTTGTATATTATTATAGTATGAAGGCTTTTTCAAAAATAACCAAAATTGTTTCGTACTTCAGTTCCACGTGTCGTTTTTTTTTTTATGAACAATTTTCGGAAACGGCGATCGTCAATCTATTTCGTATGCACTTAACTTCATGATAGCTTATCGACTATTTTTTCATGTCTCTAGGTGGATGTAGCCCCTTAAGGATAAATAGAGTTCTCGAGAGGCGTGTTAAAAATTAATTTAAAATTACGTAATCAACTAGATCTGGTATTTTGCACTAAAAATAATATAACACGGTACAAATTTTCTTGTAAGAGGAATTATTAAGGAGCTGTTGTAAAACTGTTTTCTGATAAAAAAAAATATATAATTACATTCAAGAAAAACCCACTATTCATAATTAAAAATTTTACCATCAAAATGAAGAATCAAATGAAAATATATAAAAATGATTGCTATTTGCGCACAGCTTAAAAAATATTAAACGATATTTTTGGTGCAAGCTTTTCAGTGGTACAAAATAAACATGTAACATAATGTGGTGGCATATTCAATCGTAAAAATTAATTTCATGACTTCCAAATACACCGTATTAAATAATTTTATATAAGAAATTAATTTCTTACCTGCGTAAATCAATTCCTGGCCACGTTCGTCACATATTGACGTCATAAAACTAGCCGGTTTCCGAATAAGACCTAATTCACGGGCCCAGTTATAATCCATGGGTACAGTCGGAGGTGGGACTTCCGGGGCCGGCACGATGTGGCCCTGCTTGACTAGCTGTTCGTAAACATTTTGAATTATATCACCTATAAGAGACAAGAAAAATGTACATATTTCTGGGACATAAAATATTAAATATTCAAATATTACCTAGATAATCGAAGGAATCTGGTACGTGGGCACCGGCGGCCTTGAGAGCTTCATTTTTGGCCGTAGCCGTCTCTTTATTCGAATTGGCGCAGGATCCGGCATGACCGAATTGCACCTCAGAAGTGAACATTCCCGCACAAGTACCTATATTTCATGCAATGAGATATAAAGAACTCTAACAATTAATTATTTTACTACTTAATTTCATGCAATGACATATAAAAAGTTCTCATAATTAATTATACTGTATAAGACTCACCTATACACCAAGCGACGAGTGGTTTTGTGATTTGTTTTGTTTGTAATGCTTTGCAAACATCGTACTCTTCTGTACCTCCTACTTCTCCCAGTAACACGATCATTTTAATATTGTCATCTGCTTGATATCTGAAAATTCATTATAAATCATGAAAGAGAATTCTATGCATTCAACAATGTATTGTAAAGTACGTGAGGAGATACCTTCAACATATTCCCCTAAAGCTAGTTAATTATACTCTTGGTCAATAGAGGGCAGAACTATTTTGAACTAAGAGCAAAATTAACTTTGCAATGAAACATGTGGAAAGAGTTTCATTACATTTTTACTCGATAGTACAATTAATCAATATAATATTGCAAATTATGATATCTTCACGGACTTATAATTATGTTGATTTTAAAAATTAAATCAGTTTTTTCAATCAGTGATTTTATAAATAATCACGAACTGTGATTATTCCACTTGGAATGTTTCCCTATTGCTTTTTATCTTTTTTTTAAATAGATACCCCTATTTTGAAGAAATATCTTCAGTTGAATGTAAGACAACCAAAAAAAGATTTCCTGCCAGTCAAGAACATTTTTTATATTACATATTAATAAGCAGGTAGCCAAAACTTTCACTACCTCCAGAGATTATTACATATATATTAAAAATCTACTTGTCAGGGCATGGAAAACCCAAGTCTTTCCATGATTTATGATATTTTTCGATAACAATTTAAATAAAAATAGACTTTGTAAGTGGTAAAAAATACATGCAAGTAGATAGTTTAGCCTTTAGTATCTGATTAGTTTCGAGGCAAATCGAAAGCAGGCTCTAGTTGTTAAAAATTTCGTTGCTCTTTTACCTGCGGAAATGTTAAATATCTGTATTTTTAAATACGCTGTTCTGCTAAAGAAATATAAAGGCAAAGCCTGCCCATTATTCTTCCTTGTTACAATTTGTAATTGCTTCTTGCTTAATGCTTAGTGTAGCTAAGTATTAAGCTATATATACTATTTTTGCATTTTCTGAATTCTTTCAATGTTTTCTCTGTACCAGATTATCTAACTACCTAATCTTTCTTCTGTATCAATTTCGAACATTATCAATTAAATATCGAGAAACAAATATCAGAAACAGTGTATCTAAATATCAGAGTTGCAATTATAATTAAATAAAACCTGCTATTAGAACTATACATGAAAACACCGACTTAGTTTTCCACAAAACACTAGAACACTATACACTACAGTCGATGCGTGTTTCGCCAACAAAATTGGCATTATCTGGAGGGAGATGATTAAAACTCTTATTAGTTTTAGTTTTATTAGTTTTAATTATCAGTTTTAATCACTGTTAGTTTTAATCATCACTTTGTTGGCAAAATGCGCGTCGAGTGTACAGTGTTTTGTGGAAAACTAAGTCAGTGTTATCTTCACACCAAAGGTAGATCCAACCTACTCCAGCAACAATAAAAGAAGTAAACATATCTTTTCACTTGCGATTTTTCTTGTTGATGAGACAGTGCCTCACCTGTCTACCCTGATCAACCGGCACTGCTTATAAAATATCCGCAAAAAAGAAATAAAACAACAAAATTTTTGAATGTCTTTTTGAAGTCAATAAATCTGCAAAAAAAAATTGCATTATAATCAAACTCGGATTACATCTATAGACCTTTCGTAATCTACAAAATTTTGCTTTATGTAGACTTTTCCTATTATTGTATAATTTCCGTTTCGCTTCTTGACAATCATTCTCTAATATTCCACATATAAATAAAATATCATCGATATATAAGTGAATTCCACAAGATCAGATTAAAAATTAACAGTTATGACTTGATAGACTCCTGTCTAAAACCATAAACACTCATTTTCCTAATATTAAATTGAAATGATGTATGATTAAACTTACACCAACCTTAATCATTAAAATATAAAAATCACCAGTCAAAACCTTTTGATGCCATCTTTCAACTGTTATCTAATCTCATGAAATCATTCAGGTATTTTTTAGGATATCCTGTATATTTTTAATATGAATAAAGCATTCCCTAGATCTGCAATATTATCCTAATATAGAAAGGCTAGTTTTATTAAGTTATTATTATTCAACCATTCTTTAGGATACCCTGTATAATTTTCCATGCATTTTTTTAATCGTTTGTCTTACTAAATTTAATGGCATATTTAAAAAAATATATATATATATAAAAATTCCTTAACGTGCAATATACCTTATACAAAAGATACTTACTTACCTTTATACAAAAAAAATATAAAATACCTTGAAGCACAGATAACTATTCTAAGGCCCAATACTGTGAAATGATTTATATAATTATGCATAATAAATATTTAAACTTAGTTAACACTCAGACAGTATAAGAATGAATATTAAAAAGCAAAAAGTTAATATTGTTTTGAAATTGCACGTAATTACAAAAGTATCACCCTGTACAATGCAAAAAAAAGTTAAAAAACCACAGAAAAGAAATTCGTCTTAATTTTGAATCAGTAAGCCCAAGAATTAAGTGAACAAAATTTTTATTACACTTTTATACACCACAATTATTTTTGCGGTGACATGACCCAAATTTTATATTTAAATAACGACTGATGACGCAAAAAGTAAACATTTAAATTTTTATAGCATACTAACGTGAAATAAAAATATAACTTTGATAATACCTCATTATGTGATCCATGAAAGTGGTTCCAGGATACCTATCCCCACCAATAGCAACGCCTTCGTAAACCCCATCCGTCGCTTTCGACACAATATTATTAAGTTCATTGGACATGCCCCCCGATCTCGACACGTATGCCACACTCCCGGGCCTGTACAATTTGGAATGTAAAATGTTGTCCATCATTCCGCCAGTGTTGCCTATTTTGAAGCAACCTGGCTTTACTCCTCCTACGGTTGCGGGACCGATAATGGAAACGTTTTTCTGGTTCGCTAGCTTGATGAGTTTCCTTGTCTGGTTTTCCGGGATACCCTCGGCTATAATAGCGATGGTTCTGATTTGTGGGAAATCTAAAGTGTCTATGGTGCTTTGGTACGCAGACCGTAACGAGGCGAAATTTACTAGGACGTCGGCCGAAGGATGCTTCGTCATAGCGTCCTTCATCTGCTTATAGACGGGTATCAGAATCTCCTTGTGGCCCCAGTAGAATTTCTGTTTGTGGTCACCGGTGAAGGGGTATATTATGGCCACCACACTCGGTTCGTTCCTCCGGCAAACGAAATCGAAGTCTAACATGCTTTGAATAGCACGATTCTGCATACCCCAGATTATCGATTTTGTTGTATTGGTGAACATCGGAGCTGAACTTGCATCTCCCTGTATATACAGACTTAACATAAGTGCAAGAAATCAGCGCTAATACCTGTTAGATCGTTCAGAAATAATATCAACTATATATAAAGTGTTTAATATCAATTATAAAATCGACAAAAAATATTTAATCTGAATGTTTGCGTTAAATAAGAGATACTAAGAATTGTGCCTAATGAAATAATGATAATATTTCCGCGAAGCTGTTAGGGTAAAAATTATAGATATTAATCTTATACTTACAGAAATATTATACAGTATGTTCCAAAAATTAGAAATAAAATTCATCAAATTAAAATGAAAACTTGTTGAATAAAATTCTGGGACACGTAGTTTTAATTTCAAAATAACACCTCCATGTATTAGGTACTGTACAGGTGTTGTATTTGAAAATAAAAATTGAGGTGTCCATCCGAGGAGTTTCTCCATATGCCATGTACTTTAATTTGATGAATTTTATTCTAAACTTTAAGAACATACCATATATAGATTTTAATATTATACTTACAGAAATTCTTTTTGGATTTGAAAAAGTGTGCGAAAATTTATGATTACCTGTGGCTTAGGTGCGAACGTTATTTCTACTGGGTTTGGTCTAACGTCCTTTAAAAAAAGTTTATATCAATAGTTGTCTATAAAGACAGAAGTGATCTAAAAATAAAACCAGTTTTATATAGCAGAACAGTGTTATCAATTTTAACAATTTGCTGAACATGACAAATTTTCAGTATAATATTAGAAAGAGAGAAATTAAAGGACGTTTTTTCATTAAATTGCTTAACAAAATAGGCAATTTTATGTAGATGTTTTTTATCTGTATATAAGAAAAATATTTTATGGCCTTTATTCAAACATTATTTAAGAATGTATATAATTTTGTTAATTTTTGCTGTAACTACATTTTCTAAGCAGCGTTAGGTGAATGGCTTTAACAAAAATAGATATCAACCATAACCACTATATTGCTTAACTCAAAAATCAACAATATTCTTAATTATTACATTAATGGCTATCTTAATCTATACGAGAGAAAAAATCCAACATAGCAACATTTGATACTTAATACATAGCTTCTTGAGTTATTATTAGTCAAAAAAAAAAAGTGTTCTCCGAAAAATACTCCATACTATCGAAATACGTTATGACCAAAATGCGATTTTTTAAAAATTCTTATAAGAAAGTACCCCTAATATAATCCGTAATAAAATCCTAATTTTCTGCCAAGAAAATATTATGTTAAGTAGTAATAAAATTATTATAAAAGGTCCATTTTTTTTTGATAATCAATTATTCAACTGTAATATTTTTAAACCATTATAGTGAACATAAAAATATTAGAGTGCATATGCAGACATATACAGTACAGGATGTTCATAAACCTACAAACGCCTTTCATGTGAGATACATATTGATACAAAGACTCTATTATGAAAAAAAAGAACATAAATTATAATTACTAAAGCAACTAATAACTAGAAGTTGAGTTATAGTTAGTATATGTCAATGTTTGTATTTGAAAATTAGGAAATAACAAAGTTATATAAAATAACACCGGAAGAATTGCACCTAAAAGCACTAGGGCGCATCATAGTTTATATTACAACTCCACTTATCATACTGTTAGACAGAATATCTTGTGTACCTGTGCATTATTATGTAGTTACAAATATAATGAAAATACCGGGGATTCTATTTATTTTAGTGACCATCAAGTAGTGTAATAACAAATTTGATTATATCTAATTAATCTATAGCGGTATATAGAAGAATGTGCTTTTTTTTAACATTTTTACGCAAAACATTTGACGTTATGATTTAAGAAATTACCTAGATATCGATTTAGAACACTTTAATCAAACAGAATATGTGGGATAGTATAACTTTTACCATCAGTTTAAAACTATTCTAAACTATGCCTCAATATTTTTTTTTTTTATATAAAATTAAATGCGAGTGCTCCAAGTTCCTCTAGATTTAAATAAATTCTTATGTAACCATATTGTATATAAATTAGCTTAACACCAATTTACGATATCTGACTAGACAAAATTAATTAAAGGTTAGTTAAAATACACAATAACGTTTAAATTTAATATAACACAATTATATTAAGTTCAAACTACCCAAGTGTTTGCTATATTTCACTGGTTTGTTTAAAATGCCATAATTCATTATACACTAAAATTCAAAACTAAAAATCTGTTTCAAATGTTAAAGAATAGAACGAACAAATTTATGTTAGGTGACAGGTGAAGAAGCGATCAAAATAGAATTTGAGTATTCATGATAATTTTTTTATATCACCACATATATTAAACACTTAGAAATGCCAATATCAGAATGCATAAAACCAAGCTTTATAATTAATTTTCCTATCTTCATAAATAAAGTTAAATTTTGTTAAGATCATTTCTTCCTATCAAAGAGGGGGATATTTACGTATCCCAAATATATGTATGTGTGAGAATGAAAATGAACATGAAGTGTAAAAATATATACCAAAACTATATTTGGTACATCCAGATATTGATTTTTTTATATTAAACTTTAATAGTCATCAGTGGCGAAGCGTCCATTAAGGCTGTAAAGCTAGCTAAATTGCACATCATTCCTCGCGTACTCCCCTCTCCCCTCACTGCACCGCGGATCTCAATGAAGTTAATGGACGCTTCGCCACTGATAGTTATACATGTCTATACCAAGTGTCAACAAGATCATGTATCAGCACACAATTTTGTTTTAACTAGAATCAAATTTTTAAACCTAAAACTCACGTATGAGAAGTGGATAGGCTTTCTTTGACATACATACACTATCGATACCGCTTCCAGTTAACTGGAACAATTTAGAATTTTTAAATGAAACACCTTGTATAACTTATTATATTCCGATTATGCATGAAGTTTAATCAATGAGTCTAAGTTTGTTTACATTTTCCACAAATATGATGGCCTTACTGAAAGTTTTAATAAAAAAAATTTAAATTTTTAATTGATAATCTTTGTATAACGAAAATTATTCGAGTAGGCATTGGAGTAGGCATTGGAAGGCGATTAATGTGGTAAAAGATAGAGTAGATTTCGGGATTAAAGTACAGGGACAGAAACTAAAAATGCTGAGATTCGCGGATGATATAGCAGTATTAGCATCTAGTAAGGAGGAACTAGAATCAGCATTGAACGAAATGGAGGCAGTGTTGACAGAGGAATACGGAATGAGGGTGAATAAAAACAAAACTAAAGTGTTAGTGTGCAGAGGGCGCGAGAGCAGAGCAAAAACGAAAGTACAAATTAATAATGAAAGATTGGAGGAAGTTAAAGACTTCACTTATTTAGGAAGTAAAATAAATTGGGATGGAAGAAGCGATAAAGACATAAAACAAAGAATAGCGCAGGGTCGAGTAGCTTTTAACAAAAAGAAAGCACTTTTATGCTCGGGGGTAATAAACTTAGAAACAAGGAAGAGATTTTTGAAAACATATGTATGGAGCACGGCACTTTACGGCTGCGAAACCTGGACGGTAGGGGAAGCAAGTAGGAAGAAATTAGAAGCTTTTGAGATGTGGTGTTACCGAAGAATGATGAAAATACCATGGACTGATAGGGTTAGAAACGAAGAAGTATTGGAGAAAGTCGGCGAGAAAAGGAGTATGTGGAAAAATTTAAAGAAGAGAAGAGATAGAATGGTAGGCCACTTGCTGAGACATGGGGGAATAGTCCGCGATATTTTGGAGGCAGAAATAGGAGTGAAGAAAGGCAGAGGTAGGCCTAGATTAGACTACTGCTCGCAAATAGTAAGGGATGTAGGTTGTAGCACAATTAGCGAAATGCGTAGGTTAGCACAAGATAGGAGAAGCTGGAGGTTAGCGTCCAACTAGTCTTAGGACTGATGACCTATTGATGATGAGGCATTGGAGTAGACAATATGGGTCACGTTTTGTGTTTGAATGTAATATTCAAGCGAATATTTGTTATAAAAAAAGTAATTTTCATAAATTCTAAATAATTTTCCTCCCTGATTTTTGAACTATTTTTTATTTTTTTTTATAGTAACCCTTTTTATAGTATCCTGTATATACAATTATAATTTATGCTTTAAATTGGTGTAAGTACAACAGAGTGCATTGTAAATGAGTTTTAGAAAAAGGATAGTTTGCAAAAAAATTTATTTAATTTTATTTGCAAACTGTTTTAATGTTAGGTTAACAACTTTCGTACAAGTCTTTTATTTTTTACAATTTATTTATAATGTAAATTGCTATGTTTACACCAATTTGAATCTTAAATTATAATTCCTATAAGGGAAAAAATAAGGGTTATTAAAAAAAACAGAAAAAAATGGTAATTGTCGCCCAAAAATCAATAAACATTTGTTCCAATATTGGACCCAAATGAAGTTAGATTTTGATAAGAAATTTGAATAAGTCTGCCATATTTGAAAGATGTACAAAAGAATGAAAGATTACAGGATGTTCCATTTAAAAGTTATAAATTGAATGCTCAATTTATTAGACTCACCCCTCATAGCGCGATTTTTTAATTTCTGGCATATATTAAAATCAGTCTTTTCACCTGATGGGTATGCGTATGTTACAACAAATAAATATTGATGGATGCATAACCAAAAGGTTTCGATTTGATAACATAATTCAGACGGTATTGCAGAATTTTCATGCAACTGTCAGAAAGTGACTTTTTTTGCTCTGTATGTCTGTTCCAGCATAAGCTGGAACTTGTGTGGATGTTGGATGAAAATAATTGTTTTACTTTAAACTTTTCCTATTTTCATTATAGTAATTCAAAGGTGAGTAATGATTTTACTATATAATGCCATTATTTATGGTTTTTATACTTTTTATTACAAAAACTTCAGTCGACTAACCCCTAAATGGATTTTTTTTAGATGGGTAAACGTCAAGATCTTTCTTCGGACAAAAAATCGTCTGTAATTGCACTTTTCCAAAATACTGAATATAGTCAATGGGAAATTGCAAACAAATGTGGGATATCCCAATCATCAGTTCGACGGTTGAGTCAAAAATTGCAAGCGGACCTACCTGTTGGTTCGGCTCGGACAGGTCGCTGTGGCAGAAAATCGCTGATAACTCCCAGAGGGCAGAGATTCTTAAGAAATATGGCTGTGGAATACAGAAGGGCAACCCACAGTGAAATAAGGAATAAGTTTCATGAGGCAGGCTACAAGGTATCGGTGGCTACTGTACGAAGAAATTTGTACGGTTTGCGTTTCAAATGTCGAAGACCAGTTAAAAAACCAAAACTAACACCAACCATGGTCAAGAAGAGGCAGAATTTGGCTATTTTGCATAAAAGGCTTTCTGTCAATGACTGGCAAATGGTAGGTCATTAAAATTTATTATGTTTTGTGGTTTTATTATTTTTGTTGCATGTCTCCAGGTCTGCTTTAGCGATGAAGCAACTTTTTAAATTATGGATGATAAAATCCAGTTTGTTCGAAGACGTTCAGGTGAAAAGTTTAATACAGATTGTGTTGTAAAGAGAGTGAAGTATCCTACATCTGTGATGATATGGTCTGTCATAAGTGGGAAGGCATTGAGAAGGCTTTATGTCATAGAAGGAACCATGCGGCAAGATCAATACAAAAAGTTTCTCCAAACAAAATTGATCCCACAGATGAGGGAATGGTTTGGAAATGGTCGTAAGATATGGGGCCCCTTGTCATACAGCCAAGAATATAAAAAAATTCTTAGCAAAACAAGGAATACCTTTATTACCATGGCCAGGGAACTCGCCAGACATGAATCCTATCGAGAATGTGTGGGAATGCTTAAAACGAGAATTAGCAAAGGAAAACATAACCAATAAGGTTCAATTCATTAAGAGAATAATTTATCATTGGAACCATAATGATCAATTAAAGGAAATTGCAAAAAACTGCATAAACAGCATGCCTCGAAGGGTGGACGCGCTAATAAAAGCCAAAGGCGGTTTGACAAAACATTAGTAGTATAAAAATATATTCAGTAATTATTATCAATATATATATATATATATATATATATTTTTTTTTTTTTTTTTTGTATAATCAAGAATCAGAAATGTGAAAACACGCTTTATTCTCATGTACATATACATAACAAAGCCAATATTATTTATACACCACAAAAAACAACAATTTTGCAAGTGAGTCTAATAAAGTGAGCAGTGACTGTACTTCTCACATACGAATTTTTAATTAGAAAATGTTATTCCAATTAACAAAGAATGGTGGGTTAATCCACAGCATCATTGACACCTGGTACTTAATTAAAAAAAAAAAAAAAATAGTTATTAATTAAATATTAACGTAATGTTTAAGCGCATAAAAATTGACATAACAATTACACCACTGCTTGATAAAAACCAGCCCCTTCCGCCATCTTAGTCCTCATTTTTTAAGGTGCTAACAAAATCAGCGCTTCTAATTATTACTTCATTTTGTCCCGCTTTAAAATGAACGATACTTTTGGGAGGGTGGGGGGATAAATTGTTAGAAATTTTAAAATAGACTCTTTTCTATTTTGGCATTAATTTAGCATTTCCGGTAAAATATTTACAGACTTGATTCAATCAAATATGTCTAAACATTAAACGTAGGAAATGACCATTATGTCAGTTATTTGTTCAATTACAGCTTGTAATAAGAAATGTGGCTTGTAATAAGAAATCATTCAAGAAATGATGAAATAAATGGTAACAATTCGTACAAGGTTTTATACATCCGATTAGTGGCGAATAAAAAGTTTGAATTTATAACAGGTTATGTCACTGCAAGATGAGGTAAATATGTACAATATACTGATAACTGCAAATATTTATACAGACGACAAATGATTTGTTAAATGAATTGAGATTTTCCAAATTTAACAGTAGGTTAAAGTAACTGAACGTGTTAGGTTAGAATACATAACCCCAAAATGCACAAAGAGATTATAGACCAAACCACCATAAAAATAACAAAGACTTGTCTGCACTTTTCCGATCATCATTTCGCTTACAGGCTATGTCAAAATAGTCGGGCCTGAATTATGTTCGACTACTTTTTTTAATTCAAAAATATTAAGAATTAAATTTTATAACAATAATGATTCGCTCTCTTTTTCCTCTTCAATCATTTAGTGTCGTTCAAATATTTATTTTACCCAAATTATGTAAGATGTACTTTTAAGGAAATAACCTTATTACTTCATTGAAATGTGTGCTACTATTTTGACACACCCTGTATATTAAGACAAAAAAAGTCAGATCACAGAGATGTGAAAATATTTAAGATCAACGTAAATATGACTGAATAATTAATGAAAATATATATTATCACTTACAGTGGCATTTCTATTGCAAACAACAGGCGTCTTTGACGATTCCCTATTCTGAGATGACAGTTTCTGTTTATTCGGCTGCTTGTCGCCCGTGGGCAAAGCGAAATTCGCTGTGGCAGTCTCCACGTTGTTCTCTTGCGGGATCGGGCGGGTACCCAAGGCCATGCCAACGATGGACGTCATGTGAGTCTCCGGACCGAACACGTACAACGGAATAGCTGAAATAATAATATTATTTATATATTGCAGAATATATAAATAACTCGTACAACATACATAATGTTTGCCCGACCTCGCGCATCCTCCTTAGACCCTCTTGGTAGTTCGGACCGGCCCTCCTAACGAATATGGAGATCTTGTGGTCGATTAATTTCCCCTGGAACTCCACGAGGGCCGTAATGATTCCCCTGAAGGTGGCAGCAACGTTGGTGAAGTTGGCGATGCCTCCACCGATTATGAGGACTTTTCCTTCGGGATGTTTCTCTTGTGTCATCAACGACAGAATCGTTTTGGCGTATTCGTACGTCTGTTGTTCCGACGGGGCCCCTGTTTGAACAATATCCACCTTGTAAGTATTAGAAGCTTATGCTCACGTGAAGTATTCAAAATTTGGATAACACTCAGTAAATATGTAAATTACTTTGATGTAATAAATAATTTTATTAAATGATGTTTGAACATTAACTTAATACTTAATTTTTTTCTTTAAACTTAAATAGAAGTCCATTTCTTATTGAAACTAGTATCATACTACATTTATTGCGTTATTACAAAAACAAAACTTTTCGAACTTACCAGAATATTCACCATAATTTGCCAATTCACTGGCGCCACCTAAGTCGCAAATTGTATCACTATAAATAACAGAGGCACCACCACCGGCCACCATGGTCCATATTCTTCCAGATTTATTTAAAATCGTCAATTTTAAACTTGCGCCCGATTTAGAGTCCAAGTCTGCGATATATGCTTCCTCTGAAAACCAAAAAATTGTTTAATTTTTGATATTTTAGAACGTCACAAGTAAACATGGACGTATAAATTAATATATTCAATATACACGAGGTCCGCCTTTCAGCTGTACATATATACAAATAAGTATTTTGACCACTATTTTCTTATTCATCATCTATAGTTTATTTCATCGCTATTTGCCAAATGAAAAATCTCGAAACATACCGTGGCTTGTTTTTATGGCTAGGCTCAGGTAGACTGTTCCGCTTATCGGCAAGGTAAGAGAGTTTTTTATTTGGCAAATAGTGTTAAATGAATAGTACGTCATTATTAATAATGGAGTTATTGAATTTTAAATATTTGAAAATGTTTGCATCACATTTTGAGAACCTCTGACATACTGACTAAGAATCCACCATAAGCAACAGGAACATACAGACATTTACCTAATAGGAGATAGGCATACAGAATTAAGCAGACCATTCATTAGACATGCTCAGATGCAACTCAAAACACAGATGTGGCTTGCAGACTGATCCATATTTCCCACACATTACAGACTGCTATGTCTTTGCAGTCAATCTTATATTCAAGGTTATGATGATTCCTATATGGCGAATTTCACATTAGGTACTTGTTTTATTTAAATATACCAAAACTCGTCCTCTGTGTGTGATGAATAACGCTGCCCACCATATGTGCTGCATCAGTGGTGTTATATTCGGGGTAACTCCACGGCAGCCGAGATGCCGTCGAGTAGATTTGAATCGATGTAGGTGCAAGCAACCCGGTTTAGCTTTGCCTTTGCGTTTAACTACCTGCTGTTTTGATCATTGCGGCAGTATATTTTATATAAATTATAACATACATAGTTGCTTAAATACGGCGCCGCCACTGATGAGGCACTTAAGCAGGCAACTCTAGTGATAAATAAATATATCACATTTGATCTCACGTAATAAAGAAACGAGTAAGCAAATCGCAATAATATTGCGCCATCCCCTCGCTCATATCGGAGGCACCTCCGGAGCATGTCTCTAGAGGCTTCGAATCAAAAAACAAAAGTTACCACGTTGTTCGCTAAGGTCGATTTACTACATTGATTTTGTTAAAATGTCTAAATTCATGACGAATGAAGCATGTCAACAAAAATCTCTAAAAGATCTCAATATTGGTTCTATCATGATTTTTTTTAGTTCCTGAATTTTCCACATACAGTAACCTGAGTGGTAATTTGATAACAAATTTACCATAATCTAAATTCAACAAAACAGAGAAATAATCTTTAAAATAATACAATCGCATGAAAAATTACCGTGGACATGCAAATTTCTAATAAAATAAGATCCTACAATTTAATATTTAATTAATATACTTTACCTGGGAATGCATCCCTTCCGAAAGGTGGTGGATAATCAATTTCGCCCCACTGCGGCCTGCAGAGGAAGTCAGCGGTGGAATCTAATTTTGCGGCCAGATCCAAGATGAATATCTCCTTATCGGTTACGACAAGTGGATTTATTTCGAGGTAGGTAAAATACAAGTCAACATACAATTTATACAAGCGATAAATAAACCTTGCTATTATATTTTTCTTGGCGGCAGGCACTTCTTTCAGTAAACTACCTACTATGGTACTTTCATCGATGGTTTCACCTATCGGTACGTCCAATTTAACGGCTTTACTGTCGACATCTCCTACATCTACACCACCTTGGTGGTAGAAGAGGATTGTGTCGCCGAAGCGATGGGAGTATATGCAAACGTAAGTTTCGTCTGTGTCTTTATGGGGTACAAAGGGCTCGATTATAAAGTTCCTGAGTTTGCCCGTGGCCGCCCCAATTTTCTGGTCCTTGTTCATGCGTTCTGCAATCCATTTTTGCACCGCGTCAAGGTTTTTGTTTACGGCAATCAATCCTAGAATGAAAACATATTTAAAGTAAGTATGTGGTTTAATGTAGGTACTAGAGACTACTTTATACTTATAATAATTCTATTTTAACATATATTTGATACTAAATACTTATTGCAATGCTTACAATAATGTACAAATTTACATGCTTCATAAAACGTAACCAAAACAAAAGTAGTTAATTTCAAATTCAAAATAAACAAACGCTATACATCAAGCCTACTGCGCACGCGCACAAGTCTGCGAAATGTGTATATTGGGTGGCACAAACAAGTTTTATTGGGTGGACCAAATAACAATGTAATACTGACCAATATTGCTAATTAGTTTAAATTTCAAACTACTGAAAATATATTATTTTGTTTCTCCCTGATTTGACCCCATCGGGTTTATTCTTGCGGTGTTACGCGGATCTAGCTTGGTAGACTAAATAATTTCCAGGATCCAAAGAATCGAATTCGAATCGAACTAGAAAATATTAGTCCGGAAATTCTTGAACGTTCAATAAATACGAGTAAGCAAATCACAATAATATTGCGCCGCCCCCTCAATTATATTGAAGGCACTTCCATGCTTCTAGAGGCTTCGGATCAAAAAACAAGTTACCACGCTGTTCGCAGGGGTCGATTTGCTATACTGATTTTGTCAAAATGCCGAAATTCGAACGAAAAGCATTTCGTACATCGACCTAAAAATTTCGTGACACACACACACACGTAAACAGACGTTTAGTAAATAAAGATGTGTTCATACGTGTACCAACTAATGTAAAATTGCTAATAGATACCATTTTGTACCACTTTAAATTCTCTATCAAAAATAAAGTCGAATTTGTTTTATTTGTTTTTTTTTATTTTGTAGTTGAAATTTAAAAAAGATTGTGATGAGCTCACAACAGCTCATCACGTAAAATTTGAAAAAATATTTATTTACATCAGTCTCTTTAAGAAAATAAGGTTTCAGAGTATAAAAAACAATTTAATAACAAAATTATGAATATTCTAAACTGCATCACCCCCTGTATCCAACAAAATAACTAGATACTTTTTTTAGTTCCTCAAGAGACATCTGCAAGTAAATAGCGAAAACCCACGATAGATACATATTCTATAATACATAGATACTATTCTATAAAACATAGAAAATTCTATTTATCAAAATCGTTGCAAAATTTTTTTGCACTATTACTGCTGGCCTCGGATACATTCGAATAAAACCTTATGCGGGAATTTCAGATTCTAATTGCAGGCAATTAAAAGTGTTCGTATTTATGATTAAAAAAATATATTGAGATTAGTGAAAATACGATTGATGACGATTTTTTTCTATATTCATAGTGTACTTTAAGCGAAAAAAAAATAAATAAATAAGGACCTTTCTTTTAAATGTTTGTGTTTTGTCAGTGCTAGGTTCCTTAATTTTGTCATTTATTTAGAAAAATAAATAGAATATCACTTCAGTAACAAAATTATCAACTGAACTGGACCTAT
Organism: Rosalia funebris; assembly: GCA_037954035.1. Taxonomy (NCBI): domain Eukaryota; kingdom Metazoa; phylum Arthropoda; class Insecta; order Coleoptera; family Cerambycidae; genus Rosalia; species Rosalia funebris. The sequence continues at coordinate 10,518,565 of JAZFAV010000003.1, read as the reverse complement.
GTTTTGTGATGCAAAAGTAGACAAATCCAAGGCATTCAAGCAAAAATAAAGCCCACTGTAAAGTCTTAATGATAATTCTGTTCTGTTTTTTGAACCTATTCACCAATTTGAAGAACTATTTTGTTCTACAACTACTACATACACTATATACAAAATACACTGCTTAGTAGAAAATAGTCTAGGAAAATAAATTGCATAAAATGGGGCATTTTTCACATTTGCATTAATGCTCTTCAAATGAACAAACTAGGAATAATTTTAATAGATTCCTACTCATTTTTTTGAATGCGTTCGAACTCGGATTTCTAGAATATAGTTTTTTTGTTGTTACATCAACAAATTTTATTTTTCTCTTGATCCTGCGGGACACTACATAAACACCTTATGCAGAAAATATAATCGCTAATGATTGTATTTTTGTCAATACCACAATTTATTATTACAAATCATTATTTTCCAAGAAGGTATAAAACAATTAAGTGTTTCGTTATCTTCAAATAAAGAGTAATTTCATTACTCATTAGCATAATTATTCTTAGTATTGCGTATGTGTGTACACATTAAAATTAGTAGAACGAAATAGCTCACGATCTCACACAATATGATTATTTTTTAAAACATTTTTGATGGCAGTTAAACGAATTAACCCATTAATAATTCCGTAACTTTAAGCGCAATTAATAGCAACCGTTCTGAATGTCCTTGTTATTACAGTCGCAGAGTAATGTAATACTTATATTTTTCATTATCGATAGTACCTTGTTCATAATAAATTTATCTATTATAGCGATCATTTTAATTAGCCCAGACCGTAAATTTTTTTGTTATATGATACACACGAAAAATAAAATTGGTTAAGAACCGGATGTGATCTTTTTTGTCCACATACTCCGCCACAAATACACATATGTATCTAAAATGGAACACATTACGGAACAAGTTATATTCTTTGTATTATTATTATTTTTTGTAAAAAAAAATATACATACTCAATTTTAATTGCGCAATTAATTCCCGTTAAATGTACTACGGGGGATATACAGGGCTGAATAAATGTGTCGGAACACTTGGAACGGAATAATATTATCGTTATTTCACAGTTTGCAACAATAATCGCTTTTGTTGAAAGAAATAACACTAGACATCTGGACAACACAGCAGAAGAAAACTCTTTTTCAAGAGAAGATATGTACAAGTTGAAACAAAACCTTAAAACGGACTTTTCCGCACGTAGAACATCTCTATCTTGAAATTGAGTGGCCGAAAAGAAATAAACCAACACATAAATGCAGAATATGTGTTTTATGCGACAGTTTTATTTTTTTCAAATAGTATAATCCACCATCGTGCTTTCTTATGACCCATGGACAGGGTGGGGTGTGTCTTATCCACCTCAAAATCAATAGATGTCGCCTGGGAGATGTCCCCGATCAGAATCAGTCAAAACCCGATCGATCCGACACGATTTAGTTGAGTTATCGTGCTAACAAGAAATTTCATTAATGCCGACGACGACACAAAATTGTTTAAAAACCATTTTTTTTTTGTTTTTAGGCGGAAAAACGAAAAATAAACACTAGAATATTTTTTTACATGATTACATTACTTTTCCGCGTATAGTGGAGTGCGGAAAAGTAATATGGTTTTAAACAAAATAATAAAGTAAAATAAATAATACTTGATTTCGATACAATGTACTTTTTTTCCTACCTTTCACAATCAATATACTTTATTAGTTGCTCAAATAATAGGTGACAACCCTAACTGCATCTCGCCGCATCATTTCTTTTCATCGTCGATACATTTCCCGCAGTTAAACACGTCTGCGTGACGTTTAAAATTTGGCATTGAACCTCGTACACATATCCAAAAACTTCTGTTTAACCAACGAAAATACAAGCGGCCTGTTAGGTTAGTGTGTCCCATAAAAACCGAGATAATAGATGTTAATTAGTGCTCTGCTACACATGCACACATAGACACGTACTTATTAATTTATCGATAAATGGAGATTGTAGGAGAACCCGTGCCCAACAGGGTAACTAAAAATAGCGAGTGAGTATTGCTTTCGAAAGTTTGTTGACCACCTAACAATAAAAGCATTAATTCAAAATTATCACAAACTCGATTGACACTTAACCAACATCTGAGTGAAACCCATCATTTTTCTAACACACGCATTATTTTTTTTTTGTAACAGCGTAGATGCTATATCGATCGTCAGATGTTTAAATAAAGTTTATCGACAACTTAAAGTAAATTTTACAGCAAATATCATAAAGAAAAGTCCATCACGTACATTACGAATATTTGACTAAGACACTTTTAAAACATTATTTTAATGGAATTTTTTCTTTTTTTATGTGCTCTTCTCACGTCATCAAATAATTTCCAAGGTGGACGTGTTAATTACGATATTATTAATTAATCCTAAAAAAAAATAGTAAAAATACTGCAACATCTACCTTTATAGCCTTCGATTTTTAAATTTAATAACAATGGGCGTCAGTCGCATACGTAGCGGCATTTGATCCGAAATCTAAAGTTGTCAAAACTCACCAAGTTTTCCCCTTCTCTTAATCAGCTGGTCTGGTTTAACGACGAGTTTCTCAGTATTCAGCCAAGGGTTGTTCCCCAACAATTCGGAGAATTTAGTGTTCTGGTCGACAGACGCAAATCGGCACTGTACGGCGGCCGTATCGCCGCTCAGGTGTTTGTTTATGAGATTCTTTCCGGTAGCTTCCCTTATGGCCTTGGCGGACATTTTTTAACAACTGCAACAAAGGGAGTTAATTTTAGAAAACGGATTAAGTGAATTAACGTGGGATACATATACTCGGGGATAGAAAACTTAATGAACTGCCAATAAATTAATTTCAAGGTTGCACATATCGTGAACGCGTATTGCATGCAAAACAGTTTTTCTTTTGTTTTAGCGTTAGGAAAAACAACGTAAAAACCGGTAAGCTATTATGAGAGAAAACAACAGATTTGGCAGCAACACTTCACAGAGTGGTAAATGCATGCGTTTTCTAAGGTTTCGTATAAACATTATTAACACAGCCACATTTTACGTCAATTATTTCGTTTTACAAACATAACAGAACATGTTTTCGAAATTACTACAAGGGCTTACAAACGAAAAGACAAAAATGTATTGAATCGGATCACAACACATATCGGAATAAACTTTAATATTAATAAGTAATAATATTAGAATATAATTAGTATTATTATTTATCACATTATACAGGCAGCAAGTAAACGATGGAACAAACTCGATAAAATCGTTACCCGACAAGTAGGGGAAAAAATGCTCGGTCATGATCATTTCATTTTACGTATTTTTTTGACGATATAATTCTTTTAATAGCAACACCCTTATCGATTATCGATGATCAATCTAATGTATATCTTAACAGACCAAATATTATCGAGGCATCAAGTAAGATAATTAAAGCTGAAGCAATAATTACAGTTTCGACGTGTACCTTGTCAAGAGGGGAACAGCAGATAATTTGAACACTTAATGGATTCTGTTTGTACTAATAATTATTTATTATAAAATTGTTCTGATTAATTTTCTAAAATATTTTTTGTTATTTTTCAGTACTCCACTATACGCGGAAAAGTAATGTAATCGTGTAAAGAGAAACTGAAAAAACAATTTTTTTTTAGGTTTATTTTTCGGCCCACGTCTACCAGACGACATCTATTGATTTTGAGGCGGATAGGACACACCCCACCCTGTCCACGGGTTATGAGGTGGACTATTCGAAAAAAGTAAAACTGTCGCTTAAAACACATATTCTGCATTTATGTGTTGGTTTCTTTTTTCTCGACCACTCAATTTCGAGATAAAGATGTTCTATGTGCGGAAAAGCCTTTTTAAGGTTTTAAAACTGTTTATTCTTCAAAACAATTAATGTAACCTACCAATATTTCTTTATGTACGTAAATAATGTACTATCTTAAATGACATCAGATAAGGGGGTTGTCATTAAAAAAAATAAAATCGTCTGGTAGACGTCCCTAATCAAAATCAGTCGAAACCCGATCGATCCGATACGATTTAATTGAGTGATCGTGCAAAAAAAATTGTCAAATAGTCCACAATTGTGCTTTCTCATGATCCATGAACATGGTATAGTGTGTTCTATCCACCTTGAAATCAATAGGTGTCGTCTGGAAGACGTCCCCGATCAGAATCAGTCAAAACCCGATCAATCCGACACGATTTAGTTGAGTTATCATGCTAACAAGAAATTGTTAAAATGCCAACGACAACGACACACACACAGAAAAACTTTTTTAAAAAGCATTTTTTTTGTTTTTAGACCTAAAAACGAAAGATAAACGCTAGAAAAAAATTTTCCATTTTTCTTTACACTATTACATTACTTTTCCGCTCTGGTATAGTCGAGCGCGTCTGGAAAAGTAAAAATTATCGGTAATGTTATAATTCCACAATGGCGATGCCATTATATGGAATAAAATAGACATGTCTCAGGGTTCTTTTTTACTTCCACACATTTTTATAACTTGTCACAACCTTTATGTGCCCACTGTATGTTTGACACATAGCAACATTTTGTACAGTGTGTTTAAGCTTGCCTCAAATGTAGTGATTCAGAAATTTTATATTTTGAAATGTGAAAAAAATAGTATTATAGTATCGGACAATGCCTCATACTACTGCCTCATACGACTGCTGAAAAAAAAAACAAAATTTACAAAATATTGTAGCAAAAAAATATTTTGCGAAAGCGCAACTCTTAAAAAAGCGTTATGTAAAATAAACAGTTTTAAAACCTTAAAACGGACTTTTCCGCACGCAGAACATCTCTATCTCGAAATTGAGTGGCCGAGAAAAAATAAACCAACACATAAATGCAGAATATGTGTTTTAATGCGACAGTTTTACTTTTTTCAAATAGACTACCATCGTGCTTTTTCATGATCCAATACGATTTAATTGAGTGATCGTGCTAACAAAAAATATTCTCAAATCGTCCATCATTGTACTTTCTCATGACCCATGTACAAGGTAGAGTGTGTTCTATCCACCTCAAAATCAATAGTTGTCGTCTGGGAGACGTCCCCAATCAGAATCAGTTAAAACCCGATCGATCCGACACGATTTAGTTAAGTTATCGTGCTAACAAGAATAAATGCTGACGACAACGCCAACGACGACACACACACAGCAAACGTTTTTTAAAACCATTATTTTTTTGTTTTTAGGCCGAAAACGAAAAATAAACCCAAAAAAAATTTGTTTTTTCAATTTTTCTTTACACGATTACATTACTTTTCCGCTTATAGTGGAGTGCGGAAAAGTAAAAACAAAAGCGAATATACCATTTTTATAATAAATGTTAATGAGGATTCTGAATAGAAAATGGTAGTATGTAACAGTTAATAAATAAATATGTTACTTTAGTGAAAATTTACAGTACGTTTCTAAGTAAACGGGTTGTATTTTACAGCACATTAACGATGAAATATAACTAATTAAAGGGAATTTTTTGTTATTTATTTACTTTATTATAGTATAATTATTAAGATTTATTGTAGACAGTATTATTTTTGAATAATGTTTAATTTATCATTTCGATTATTTATTATTATTAGTATTATGTATTACATTTTGCTTTAAAAAAGTAAAAACATGTCATTTATGTATGTGTTTTACAGTTCTTTATTAATTTCAATTTTTCTAACAAATATTTGTTTATATTCTTAACAGAAATATAATTTATTTACATATAAACTCTTGCACAAAATTAAAGCATCAGTGAAACGTCACATTATTACTTTTATTTTTTCGAATATTTAAATCATACCTATTGTACGTGTCATAATTAAATAATTTCAAGTAACGTTTAGCAAATCAGAATATTATCGAAAAAAAATAACAGAAAGAAACAATAATGTCAAATGTAATGACAACGGTGTTAACGAAGAACTTTATAAAACAAAATTGGAGGTGAAATTAAGTAGTAAGAATTTAAATTCAGTAACGTGCACCTCCTCTAGCTCTTATCACTGCTACCATTCGTCTGGCCATGCTATCAATCAAGTGGTGAATGGTTTCCTAAGGAATATTCTCCCATTCGACAAGGGCGACTTGTTTGTCTTCCCTAAGAGTCATAGAGGTAGATATGTGGTGCCTTGCTGATTATTTTATTGCATAGTTGCTCTATGGGGTTCATATCTAGGCATCTTGGTGGCCATTCCACAGGTGGAATATTCACAAATCGAAGGTAATCCAATACATTCTAACAACGTGGGGTCGAGCGTTATCCTGCTTAAAAATTAAATTGTCCCCGACAAACGGAGCAAATGGCATCACATGTCCTTCTTCTATGTTTTCTACGTAGAAATGTGCATTCATGGATCTCCCCCGTCTAGGAACTAAATCCGTGCGACAATCGAAACAAATTCCTCCCCAGAACACCAAACACATCGATTCACCAAAAAATGGAATCCTCGGAGAGACATTGCAGGCAGCAAACCTCTCTCCTGACCTCCGCCAGACTCGTTGACGTCCATCTGGTTAATTAAGAGACTTACTCTTGTTTCGTCTGAAAACAAAACTCGCTTCCAGTCGTCAATGGTCCAATTTACGTGTTTTCTTGCAAATCGCAGTCTAGAACTATATATTCTCTGGTGAGCAGTGGTGCAATAGCTGGTCTTTTACTGTCCAATCCTCCTTCATTAAACCTTCTTCTGATGGTTCGTCCAGAAATTGCTACATTTCGAGGTGCTGATAGGGCTCTGCTTAACTCTAAACTAATAGAATGTCTGTTTCTTAAGGCGACTTGTATAAGATCTCATCTCTTGCTCTGTAGATTTCTTACGACCCCGTCCTGGGATTCTACAGCAACTTCCAAGTTCATTGAAACGTCTAACTGTTCGACTAATCGGTGATTGTCGATCTCTTAATAAATTAACCACATATGGCTGGCTACGTCCTTCGTTAACCAGAGTTACCGCTATCGTCTTCTCTTAAGTTGCGTAGACGATTCATTTCTTATACTCTAAGTGTACTGAACAAACTGTTTCATTCACTTGATGACATTAAATTTAAAAAATCACTAGCGTAACTGAATTCCTAGACTACGCTGAATTCCTAGGTACTGGATATCCTAAGTTACTTACATAGACTGTTGAGGGATTTAAAACTACAAAATTAACGCATCGAATTTTGTCCAGAAGTGTGTTTGAAAAAACGACAAGTACACAATACGTATTTATAATAATTATGCTATGGTATGGTACTAAATATTTAAAAATTAGGAAATGTTCATTTTCATTAATTATAACATTACATGTTACGACTAATATATGAAACTATAACTTGCAATGAATAACGAATCAAGGATAGAAGACCACAATCAAAATTATTGGTTAAAAAATCGTGTAAACCGTTTGGGTATAGCGGGAATCGTCGGATATCAACACCAATTTTATTTAAGCTGATTTTCCCAGAGGTTACAGACCGCAACATGATTTACAAAAACATATAAATTTTAAACGTTACGTTAATTGGTCCGGTTTATATAAACTCTATCTTATAGAATAGAAACCACTTATGGAATAACATTATTTTATTCACAACCACTATATTAGGAAGGTTTAATACGTCTGATTTTCGTGGATTAGAGGCCTTCTAATACATTAGTAGATTAAAATTCATAATACCACGCTTCGATTTTATAGCATTTTATTTAGAATTATTATTAATATTAACATTTATCTCAAGAACGATCTTGTCATTTTGATGGGGATTATTCAAATTCACTCGATAAGGAGTTTTTGAAGGACTGGAAGGGCCGACCGTGGTTGATTTCCAACCACCGTGACGCTTGACAGTGGTAATATTACCCCCAGCATTGGCCAATAATATTGCCGAAGCACGCCTCATTCCATGTCCGGTATAACTTTCAAGATCAGGGAGCCCAAAACATGAAGCCACTTTTTAAAAAGTTTTCGAAATGGTGTTGATGCCTGCATGTGTGTAGTACATTTTCTGGCCACATATCGCAAGAAAAATCTCCCGCCGGCAGTTTTAGGTCGCAGATTGATCTATATTCGACACATTTCTACAGCATTGACTGAAAAAGCTTCTTCCAAGGTCGTGAAATTTCTTGAAATGTTTGTTTTCGTATCCGGAATGAGTACGTACAAGTAACTGCCTTTGTCTTGGACATGGCTGATATCCAAAAAAGATAATTCATTGCATCGACAACCACCTGCGAGTCCCATGATCGTTGCAACCTGTAAAGAGTTCAAAATAAAAAGATCAATGTATAAATTGAAATATTGAAATCGTGAATTTCCTACTTTAACTTGTAAATATTCCTTATCCGCTGATTTTTTCAAAAATTCTTCTATTAGGTTTCTCTCCAGTATCTTAGCCTTCTTTGCTTTATAATTTCTTGATCCGGCTTTCAAATATGAAGTAAGTTTACCATACTCCGAAATATCAATACCTTTGTGCACTTTCAACATTGATTTTAGAATCAAATATTTTGTCCACATTGAAGAGATAGCAAACCGTTTCTCCACATTGAAAAAGTAGGATAGTAGTACCTCTTCTGTAATTGCTCATTCTCCGATGCCCCTTTTGTTTTCGCCAGTTGTCGAATTCCACCAATTCCTTCTCGTATACGCTTTTGCTTTTCGCTGGTAATAGACGTAATATTGCTTCTCAGCATTGTTACTCATTTTTTGTGTCGATTTTGCAAATAATGTCGGTCTTGTTGACAAATAAACAAACGTATGTCCTAGAACGACTTTCAAGACTTTCTAGTTTTCAGCTCAAAATCAATATTTTTGATCAAAATAAATCTGTCAAACCTGACGTTTTTCAAAACCAGAATTTTTCACCTCCTACTTAACCGGTTTTGCCCGTGGTCGTGGATAAAATGTTGAATTACATTCGGGAATTCGAAAAAATGGGCGCTCTCGGCTGCGCCTCGAGTGCCCATTTTTTCTCATGGATTAAAAGCTTAATTTCCTTATATAATTTAATGACTATTTGGTGTTATTTTTACTATTATTATATTACTTATGGCACTATCGTAACGACGAGTCATCAGTAGGGTAAAGCTACCCTGTTTACGTGCAACTGGTTCGATTAGAAGACGTACGGACATTTAGATTAGAAGTCGACTTGCTCCAACATTTCTCATAATTGCAGCCGCTTCGATTTTGTCAACAGGACATTGCTGTTGTATATGGGCGTACACGTGGAGATGGTGAGTCGGTGAATCAGCGTCTCCACTCATAGAGGAGACAAGTCTCCACTCACACACATTTTGACACACGATGTTTTTGCGTTTCAAAATGGCAGTTCATTATGTGGTATGTACATAGGGCTAAAAAACGACCAACTTGTTGATCGAGTAAATAAGTAAGTTTAGTTTGCGATATAACTTGCGATACACTTTGTTGTGCTGGGGAAACAGTACATAGCATAAATATAAAAAAGTGGTCTAAGCCCGAGGGCTGAAATAATATTTGATTTGATTTTTGTGTTAAACATGATAAACAAATTTAGCTTCTGTAAAAAAAAATAACGTAAAGTATGTAGAAAAATGTTCTCTTTCACATCAACCTATAAGTTTCGCATCAAATAAATCAAGGCTACTATTAAAAAAAAAATAAACTAATAAGATTTTAACGAATTTAATCAAAAATTCTCGTGGCCACTATACGAGGGTGGAAATGCTGTGTGGACGGGGATACCACCTCTCGATGTCACCCTGAAAGCACAGAGTGGGAAACATGAATAGGAAGGTAAGGGACCTGAATAGACTCGAGAGAGAGCTAGCTGAGGAGGGACTCCTATGGATGCCCTCTGACAGTACGGGTATCCACTTCGTTTGACAAGAAATATAAGATCACCCTCACCAGTAACACCGACTGTATGGAGGGTCGAGCTGGATTACCGCTCAATGGAGACATCTAGTACACGGATGGAGCCAAGAGTGGGAACAGAGCGGGTGCGGGGGTGTATAGGCGACGCGATGGGATAGGTAAAACCTTCCCCCTGGACAGATACACTGCCGCACTCCAGGCCGAGCTAGTTGCAATTACATACGGTGTTCTGAGGGCCGACCAAAATCGAACCAAGGAGAAGGTATGTATCTGCTCGGATAGCAGGGCTGCGTTGGCAGCCCTAAATTCAGCAACGACAAAGTCGAAGCTGGTCTATAATTGCCATGAAGCATTGAACCACTTGGCAGGGAAGGGACCGGCGGAACTCTTATGGATACCTGGGCATAATAGCATTAAGAGAAATATTGCAGATGACCTTGCCAGACTAGGAACCAGGAAAAACCTGTATGAACCAGAACCTGCAGTGGGAATAAGTCGGAATCTGATCAGACACCGCATCAATGGCTGGGCAAGAGACCAGCACAATAAAAGATGGAGAGGAGTAACGAGTTGTCGAATAACCAAACTCTTCATCGAATACTCAGATATTGAGAAATGGGCCCAAGAATTCATTAAATTCAATAGGCACAAAGTCAGAACCCTGGTGGGAATCGTGACGGGCCACCATAGTAGCCTGAATGCATATAAGCACAAGCTGAGGCTGACTGACAGCCGGGCCTGCAGATACTGTAAAGAAGACGAGGAAACATCGATTCATCTTCTTTACACCTGCCCCGCACTGAAGGAGAAGAGGTACCTTATATTAGGGACCCCTGTTATCCTAGAGGAGGCGAGGCTTAAGGCGGGGGACGTGCATAAATTGCTCCTTTTATGGGATACCATTTTTGGATAATGACCCGGATAAGAGGGGATCGCCAAGGGACTCCCATGCGATCAATGGCTGATGAGGCCCAAACCCATATCACATAATAATAATAATCCAACATTCACGTAGCCACTGTATGAAGGAAGGTGGAAATGTTGTGTGCTATCATTATTGAAAATGAAACTGATAATACATTTCTCTATAATAAAAATCATTTAATCTGTTTATTACACGTTGATATAATAGAATAAACATAATAAAATAAATCCCTCTTATAGAATGTGTAATAAAAATCTCATAATAAAACTATGTAATTGAATGGTATGTATACTCATTCCCGAGATTATTTCGGAGATTAGAAATAAACTAAGGCGTGGTAAATACGATATAAGTATGCGATTAAATATGAATAATCAACTAGCCCCAAATATATGAAATTATCCTACAACCAGATCTGTACAATATACAGGATGCCCCAGAACACGTAGGTAATCTGTCGGGCGCATGTGAATCAGGTGAAAATAATATCAAAGTTTTAATGACATTTTTTCCTAGGATACAACCTGACTCAGATAATCGCCCTTAATGTTAAGAAAACATTTTTTTTTTTCAATACAGTACCTCTTTGATCCGGACACCTCCTTGTCAGACCTTGTTCGGATTAATGAATATATAATAAAAATATATTTCTTTGTTCTAGATATTGTGTATTAAATATTTCTATGTATTATAACAAGATATAGATATATGTATACTATAAGATACAAAACTTATTGTATGAACAGGAAATGTAATTATTACGTATATACATACATACATATATGTATGTACATGTATGTATGTATATATACGTAATTTTACATTACAACTAAAAACTGTAGATTGCTTTAACAATTTAAGTAACCTAAAATAAAAAAATATCTACATAATGAGGCATTAATTTTTGTCTGCAGAGGTGAACAAATTTTCGTCTGTTTCTTATTTTTTATTGCTGCATCTTGGGGCTTGGACTCGCATTTCCTGCAGAAAGACGATTCGATGTTCAGGAGTATTTTTCTGGGTTGCCCAAGCAATAGGTACAGGTGTTGAAAGCTGAGATGGCATCGCCATCTTTGATTAAAGATAAAATTACGAAAATATCGTCGTGAGAATTACTGTCAGAATCAGAATCTCCACCAATTACTTGAATGACGTCAGCTTCTATTAGTTCATCGCTGATTGCTTTGTCATGTACTACCCACTCTTCAATCTCTGCTCTCGTTAAACACTGGTTAAGCTGCTTACCCAAGTACGTATTTTTTTTACGTTTAACGAGGTTGCACTGTATTATTTTTGTATTCCATTGAATTTTGATAATTTTTGGAACTAATGCACAATAACTTAAGATCGTTAGGCAAATATGATACAATCTTTTCAACTCCTCGGTGGCATCGTTGATGGATTACTCCTAGTACCTCAAACCTTAAGGGACTGGCGTTACAATAATGTTTAATTTTTATAATTTAAGTAATCCAAAGTTTCTAAATCTAAAAATAATGTACTGTTTTGTATTACTTTGATTCTGAATACCGAGACAAAAAAACGTTCGAATAAGAACCTGTCATGTTTTAGATACAAATAGTTTATATTAATCAGTAATTATTACTTCAAATTGTACGCGAAATTATTATACAGCTGCTCTTTTAAAAGTTATAAGGGTTGCAGTGTCAGGGGTGATCCATCTGCAATACCATTGATGAGTTACAAAAAAATGATGATCTTAATGTGTATATTTCTCTCAAAAATGATAAAAATCCGGTATAAATATGTATAGGGTGTCTCAATTGCATCTATAGGATTTGAATTGCGCGCCATTTGTGTTGTGTCAAAGACAGGGCGTCAATATTTAATGACTGCTATCTACATACCATACGACGTCAACATGCCTGTCATAGCATTGGCAGCTTAATTTTCAAAGAAGTGTGGTCTAACTACTTCCCCACTCCAAAATGCGCACCAAATCGTGCATATCTGTAGATGCATTTTTTCTTCGTGAATAGCATGTGGATTTTCAACACCCCAAATTCGACAATTTTGTTTGCTGACGTCAGCAAACAAAATTGAAAAAACAAGATGAAAATGTGCTTCATCGCTGAACAAAATTTTGTTGCAAATGTCAGCATCATCTTTTTTCTTTTCTAACACCCAATTAATAAATTTACGACGTTGTAAATGGTCTAACTTTTAATTGTTTTGTCAACTGAATTTTATATGCTGACAGATGCAGATCTTTCTTTAAAATCCGATGCGTGGTGACTCTTGACAAGTTCGATTATTGTGCACGACGTCGAATTGATGTGTTTGGATACTCCTGTACATCTTCTCTCATTGCAGCAATATATTCGTCTGACCGACCATGACGAGGACGTATCGGCCTTATCAATAACAGAACCCATCTCTTCAAATTTCTTGATGAAGTTACGAACTGTTAACTCTGTAAGCGCTTCATTTGGTTTTAATTTTGTGCGATTTTTTCTTAATGCAACTGTAAAGGATCGCTCACTTTCACAAAACAGTTGCACACAAACTATTCGTTGTTGGCCTGTCAATCGCGGCATGTTGACGTCATCTGGTTTGTAGATGACAGTCGTTAAATATTGACGCCCTATCTTTGACAGAACACAAATGGCGTGCAATTCAAATCCTATAGTTCCAACTGAGACACCCTATACAAGTATTGTTGATTTGTTTCACATTATTGACTTCTATAAAATTTACCATTTTAGTACATAAATTAATATGTTCGGTAACCAACTTATTTCCGCGTTTCGTTTTTAATTAAAATTCGATGACATTTAAATTGTTAATGCTTTTTACAAAATTTGGAATATAAAATATAAAAACTAAAAATAACATTTACTAAATTCATTAATAGGTCACACAATTCGAACATCTACGTGTGTAAGGGTGATCTAATTGTAAGCCTTTTAAGCATTAGTTTATTAGCGACGTTGATGTAGGTAGTCAACTCCAAAGTGGTAGGATGACAATATGTCGACCTTCCTCCAGTTGTTGAGTTTGGAACCACAGTAGACCACAGAACGAAAGACATTGTCACAGACACTTTTATAGAAGAATACGAAAAGTTACTCGTCCATGGTATGAACGCTCAGCAAAGCGCTTGAATTTTATTGGCGTCATGTCATACAACTGATCTGAATACGCCCAGAGTATTTTCATTTTACGAAACAATCCTATACTTGAACTGCGTTTTTATACATTGTAGGGTCTTATACATTTAAAACACTCTGTATAAAAAAGTTAGCTGCCTTTAAACAGCGAACAAGGTGTCTACAAATGTTACATACTGTTAATTTTTTAGGTTTTGATTAATTATATTTGTAAACAGTATCTCACCCATTTTGGACGTAGTACGCCACTGGTTACTTAGCCATGGCTTAAATGTTTTATTTAGAGGTTTTGTGTTATCGATCATTCATCGGTTAATAGCTGCAGTAATTCATTCATAATAAACATATGACCACCAGACCATAAAATAGTTACTTATATATACGTATCCTTCAAATAAAACTATATAAAACGCAGTAACCTTGACGAATCTGATTAAGTTTTTGGCCGGTTTGCTATAGTTCCCGTAAATTATGGCAATATACAGTGTGAGTCAAAAAATAACGTAACCAGTCTTTAAAACTTTCGACAATAGGAAGCTCGGGTAAATCGGCACCGTATCCCGTTATGACTCCCTTCCTTGGCATCTTCCAATGCGGATGCAGGATGTTCAATTTTTATTACAAACCAAATAGGTTTCCAAAGCTTATATACAATCAAAAACAATTCTTGTAATGATTGAAGTACCGTCAAGAACGATATAATGAGATGAATCAGATGACTTTAATTTGATTAGTGTGCTAAGAATATCCTTGTGCATATACAGTGATATATGTTTGCAATGTGATTTTTGCATTCTACCAAAATGTTTTGAATATTTGTTCTGTGTCTATGAAAACACCAATATTTTTACAATATTCCACGAACTTGAGATTTTGACTGTTTAATGAAATATTAAAAACAGGATCAGTAATAATATGACTCCTATGTTTACCAAATACTAACAGTTTAGTTTTGCTTTCGGTTAAAAATAAATAAATAAATTTTTGCTATATTAGATAAATCTGAATTAATTTTGAGTACTGCTGTACACATATCACTCAAGTGGAAAGCACAATAGAATTGAGTATCATATGCATATTAATGGGATGAACAAAACTTAAGGCAGCTATTTAAATCGACAGCATAAACAGAAAACAATAGAGGTCTGAAAACACTACTTTGTGGAACACCTTTAAAACAGTTTCCCAACAAGTGGAGGAGAGTATATTTGAAGAGATATTGCTCTCTAACTTTAACATGACCAAGACTTTATTTGTATGTCCTTTTTGTGTTTAATAGATTCCTCCAGGTAACTCTCGGACAATAAAAGAAAATTAATTTCCGCACTAGTGCCGAGTGCCTCTTCCTAAACTAAAACGTGTGAGGAAAAGTAGTATATTCCAGAGGCTTGTAAAAACATATTTAATAACATGATTATGAATATTGCTCGAAACTTTATCACCGCGCTTGTATCCATCTGCATCTTACGAGGGGCACTATTTATATTTTAAGCCTAATAAAAAAACACTAATTTGTCATTGAAAATTACTTTATCGTTTGTCAAAATATTCTCCTTCATGATCTACACTTTTGCATACGTTCGAACCATACGACAAAGCTCTTTTTCCATTCCGCTTGAGTATCTCCAAAACATGGCCTTTGAACGCATCAACGGCTTCTTCTGCCGACGAAAATCGTTGTCCACGCAATTTATTTTTGACGTTCGCGAACAAAAAGAAGTCATTGGGTGTCAAACCAGAACTGTACGGCAGATGACCCATTGATTCGATTTCTTGAGTGTTCAAACATTCGGCTGTTAGACGAGATGTGTGAGAGCTCGCATTGTCATGATGAACAATGATCCGACGGCGCTTGTTTGTTTTCCTTATTTCACCGAAGATTTCCGGCAAACAAATGGCTGTGTACCATTCAGAACTGACCGTTTTACGTTCATCTAAAGGCACTGTTGCTACATGACCAGTATTTCCGAAAAAACAGGCGACCATTTGTTTGGAAGTGCTTCGAGCATCCAACTTTTGTTGGATTTGGTTCATTTTGAAACACCCATACAGTCAGTCGACTGCTGTTTACTTTCCGACTCATAGGCATAGATCCACGATTCGTCACCTGTTACAATGTTATATACGTCTTTTGCAGCACCGCCATTATATTCCTTGAGTATTGGTTTTCACCAATCGACACGAGCATATTTTTGAGATTTTTTCAAATTATGTGGAATCTAACGAGAACAAACCTTTTTTACAGCTAAATGATCATGCATATTTTATATATGCTAGTCGAACTAACGCCTAAGGTTGCTTCAATCTCGCAGTATGTCACATGACGATCTTGCATTATCAGTTTTTGCACAGCATCAATGTTTTCTGGCACAACAACTGATTTTGGACGACCTTCATGGCTTTCGTCGGTTAGCGAATGGCGGCCACGATGAAACTCGTTATACCAGTGTCGCAAGAAAATGTTCACGAGTTAATTCCATTTTGTCGCTGAGATACAATTTTCAAATCATTGTAAACAACACAAATCGCGCTTACATAAATAATAAAATGTTCTGAAGAAGGTTATGAACCAAAAACGCCAAACTTTCCATTGGAAACGTCAGATGGTGTCTGACAACACTTAGTGTTGTCAAGGCTCAAAATATAAATAGTGCCCCTCGTATATACTACATAAAAGACACGCGCCATAACATAATATTCCAAAACTCAATAAACAGCGTATATTATTAGGTGTATATAAGTCTACAGGTGACAAAAATAACTATCAATAACAGAGACGCTTATTTGATAACCAAAAATAAGTATATCCCACTTCAAATTCTCCCGTTATACGTACGATAAAGCCTTCTAGTCGGCCTTTATAAGTTTTACATAAATATTATGTCCAATGGAGAAAGTAAATATTATTCCAATATTATCGTTTCTCTGATAGGCAGATATCTTAGCAAACAGACGGCTGATAAGAACAAAATAAAAAATAATCATATATAATTTACTAATACACATGCTTTACTACCATAAGTAAATATAACAGATTTTTGAAAATAAAAATTGCTAAAAATTCAAGACGTAAGTTAGTTCGATAACTAACGTAAAGTTATTGCAGTACGTAAGCTATATAATTGTATTCATGTTCTATAAAATAGTTTAAACTAGTAATAGAAAGTAATAAAAGAACATAAGTAATGGCTGGCGGGAAGAGGTTTCATTGAGGTTTTATAAAATATTTCCTATCAACGTAGCATCCTTGCGTGTCACAAATGGTTACGTTCTGGCACGTAATTTCCAACATAATCTATACGTTATCAATTATGTATACCTTATACGTACAACACGAAAACGTACTACCCACATTTTAATCCAAAAAAATTGAGGCAGAAAAAACTGAACGAAATGTATGGGAAAATGTAAGGTGTATTAATTATGTAATTAATCAAGAAAATTTTGGAAAATTACAAAGTTGTTAGCAGTAAATGTTGATATAAAATTAAAATGAGTACCAATGGTGGCTCGTCAGGGTAGGCAGATGAGGTATTGCTTCACCAATAGGAACAGAGACAAAACAGAGTAAAAATTCTGTTTACTTGGGTTTGTGTGTTATTATCTACTTTTAATTACTTACACTTATTCTAATATCCATAATCTCTATACAATATTTAATATTTGAATATTTTATTAATCAAAAACCTAATTAATATAATCTGGTATAGAGGGAACAATCAAAGATTCAGTAGTGCGCTATATTAACTATAACATCATAGATGTTTTAAATTCATGTACATATGTATTCACCCATTTCTAGTACATCTAGCGCTAATGGTAATAAACGAGCAGTTGCGAATTCCACCGAGAATAAACGAGACGCAAACTTCCTTATGGTGGTCTCACAGACAGCGGGATTTAAAAATATAGCTATCTAACGAAATCGACGAAATTTGTAGCATATTGAGACGGATTCGTATTTGCCTCAAACCAATCGGGACACGAGACTTTAAACAACTGGATTATGCGACCCCGGAGTGCGCGTGTTCGCTTAAATTTCGGTTGTAAAACGTGTATTAATTTATGTAAATTGCTTCTAAATAATTTGTGTTTGATTAAATTTCGTTGTAAAACTTGTTTTCATTTACGTTACTTTTTAAAGTAATGGTTAGTAAAAATTAGTTGATGTGTGATTTTACATAAATGTTCTAAACATACTTTTATATATATATAAATATATGAAGTTCTAATTATACGGTAATTAAATACTTATATATTGGATAAACATAGTATTAATTCAAATAGTACATATTGATTATACATATACTGTGCTTTGATAAAGTAATGAATTCGTTAAAGATTCAAGGAATAACTTTTGGAAAAAACTTGTCAGATTTTATTTTTAGTTGCACATTTTTTTAAATAGAATTAATACATACAGGGTGATTCATGTAGGAGGTATGACGTCCTCGATATATTTTTTTAATGGCAACCCCTTTTTTATTTCAGAATGTGAAAGAGCACATTTTTACTTTTTTTGCATACGCTATTGTAATAATTACATTAGCGTGAGTGTAGGTTAGACGAAAAAATGAAGAAAAACGATTATGCAATTTAAAAATACTAAGTTTAATGGCAATCATTGTTTAAAAAATCAACTACAATAAATATTCAGATTGTACAGCTTTGCCTGCCTGACAGTAGCCTTAGTAACCGATGTTTTTTTTTATCGCAGTCAGATAAAAACTTGAAATCGTACTTCGTTAAAGTCTCTTTGGTTTTTGGAGATATTTCTTTAAAAAATACATTTTCTTTCTCTTGTTTGGCAAAAGCAGTGTGTTTAAAGTGTTTACTGGGTTGTAACTTTGTCATTGAGATTTAACACCTTTGGGTTTTTTTAGTGTATGTAAGAAAAATTGGCTCTTTCACATTCCGTAATAAAAAAGGGGGTTGCCATAAAAAATATCGGTGACGTCACATCTCCTACATGAATCACCCTGTATGTATTAATTGTATTTTAAAAAATGCGCAACTAAAAATAAAGTTTGACGGGTTCGAGAGTTCTTTCCGGAAGTTATTCCTCGAATTTTTAACGGATTTATTCATTGCTTTACGAAAACACTGTATACGTATATACATTACCAATTATCCGTGTTTAATTGACTTTTACATTTTATACCTTGCAGTACACGTGAAGTTTAGATTAGTAACATCGAAAACTATGTCACGTGCCTCATTATATTAAAATAATTTTTCCTTGAATTCCTCGCGTATGCTTTTCTATAAGATGTTTTTTTTAAATAATCGTTATATTCCTTGCCTAGATTCCGCATATTTCAGATGGATAGGTATACAAACACCTGTGGAATAGTTTTTAGGAAGTCGAGGATATTTTAATGCATTCGCATTGTAATTAAGTTGTCTGTGAAATCAGGCAGGCAGTCTATAATTTATTGACATATCTTCACGTATTTGTAAAGGTGCGTATACATTTGCGAGCCGAGCCGTTTGTGAACCGCTTGTGAACCATTCGTTGAAAATAGTTTTACAGCGAAGATCTACTGAACTAAACACGATCCATGGGAAAGAAGGAACTAACCACGAACCACCAGCAGTCTTGCTCGGCGCGCTTACTTGTAATAAATAATGTCTTCGTGCGAGGAAAATTATACGATTTTAGTTATGAGTGGTGCGGCTTTCATGATAGCAGAAAGTTTGTGCAAAAAGAAGAGGAAAGAAAGACCTATTTCCCTCTAAGCATTTTGTTTTAAAAAATTTTTATAATGGTCCTTGTGTTTCGGATTCCGCAATAACGATTTAGTTTTATAAATGTCAATTAATTTGACTACATTTTCCTCTGTCCACTCCATTATAATAATTACTATATTATAAAAATTATTAAATAAAATTATAAAGGTAGGCAGATTATTAAATAAACAACCGAGAGAAAAAAAATTCACACAAAAAGGCACAAAAAATAAATAAGAGCCAGCCGCGTGGTTCGCGATCAGAATAAAAACAACGAACTGCACGCGACGCCGTCTCAATGTGAACTGCGAATGCCTTTATGTTTGTCAAAAAAACCGACAGGCGCGTGGTTCGCCACGAGCGGTTCGTTCGGCGCTCCAAACCCCGTCCCAATCTTGCGATCGAATGGTTCAAGAGCGGTTCGCGAACGGTTCGCCTCGCAAATGTATAAGCACCTTAACGGAAACAACTGACGCACCTAATCGATTTTTATGACTCGCAATCATCAACTTTAATGAGGCATAATTTGAAAAGGGACTTAATCAATAAAACAATTCGTTATACGAAATATTCGTGGAATAAATATTTTGAATGCCGACTGTACAACTTCATTCTGTAAAATTGACAATATTTCTCCTAAAAACAAGTGATTTACTAGTACTTGAAACATAATTTCGTTCTAACTTAATATTTCAAACTTGGTGGTCAAGAACTAAGCTATAATAGCGAAGTGAAATACTTAGGAATAATCCTGGACGGGAAACTGTCATGGGAAAAACATCTAAGTCACATATGTTCCAAGACCACAGCAACACTTTGGCAACTGAGAAGGGCCATTGGTAATAGCTGGGGCTTGAAACCGGAGACCATGAAATGGATGTATGAGGCAATTCTCAAACCCAGACTGACTTATGGAGCACTGGTCTGGTGAGAGAGAGCCTGTCTAAAGTCGGAAGTCAAACGACTTAACAAGCTCAGAGGATTGATTCTAAGTATAACCGGAGTCTCAAGATCGACACCGATCGAGGCGATGGGGATACTGACGGGAATACCACCTCTTGATGTCACCCTGAAAGCGGAAGCTGCAAAGGCAATGCACAGGGTGGAACACTTGAACAAGAAGATAGGAAACCTGAGTAGACTCTCAAGAGAGCTAGCTGAGGAGGGGCTCCTATGGATGCCCTCTGACAGTACGGATGTCCACTTCCTGTTTGACAAGAAATATAAGATCACCCTCACCTGTAAGACCGACTGGATAGAGGGTCGAGCTGGATTACCGCTCAATGGAGACATCTGGTACACGGATGGAGCCAAGAGTGAGAACAGAGCGGGTGCGGGGGTGTATAGGCGACGTGATGGGACAGGTAAAACCTTCCCCCTGGGGAAATACACTACCGCACTCCAGGCCGAGCTAGTTGCAATTACATACGGTGTTCTGGGGGCTGACCAAAATCGGACCCAGGAGAGGGTATGTATCTGCTCGGACAGCAGGGCGGCGTTGATAGCCCTGAATTCAGCAACGACAAAGTTGAAGCTGGTCTATAATTGCTATGAAGCATTGAACCACTTGGCAGGGAAGGGACCGGTGGAACTCTTATGGATACCTGGGCATAATGGCATTAAGGGAAATCTAATTGCAGATGACCTTGCCAAACTAGGGACCAGGGAAAACCTCTATGGACCAGAACCTGCAGTGGGAATAAGTCGGAATCTGATCAAAGACCGCATCGATGACTGGGCAAGAGACCAGCATAGAGAAAGATGGAAAAGAGTAACGGGTTATCGAATAACCAAACTTTTCATCGAATACTCAGAGATTGAGAAATGGGCCCAAGAATTCATTAAATTGAACAGGCAAAAAGCCAGAATCCTGGTAGGAATCATAACGGGCCACCATAGTAGTCTGAATGCATATAAGCATAAGCTGGGACTGACTGTCAGCCCGGCATGCAGATACTGCAGATAGTACGAGGAAAGCTCGATTCATCTTCTTTACACCTGCCCCGCACTGGAGGAGAGGAGGTGCCTTATATTAGGGACCCCTGTTATCCTAGAAGAGGCGAGGCTTAAGGCGAAGGACGTGCCCAAATTGCTCCTTTTATGGGATAGCATTTTTGGAAAATGACCCGGACAAGAGGGGATCGCCAAGGGACTACCCATGCGATCAGTGGCTGATGAGGCCCAAACCCACAAAACATAATAATAACATAATAATGATAATATTTCAAACGAAAAAATACTTTTATAATGAATTTTTATCAGTTGCAGGCGCAGAATACGTGCTCCCCGAGTCTCGATCGCACAACAAATTGTCCATTGCCAAAGTAACTACAAGCAAATCAAAGTATCACGTCTGATTAATTCGAGACAAATGCGAGACTGCCCTTAGACTTTAAATGCTAAAAATTTCGTTGCTCCTTTCCCCATAAATATGTTAAGATAACATGTTAAGAACTATAATTTTAAATCCTGAATGATCTGTAAAACATGCCTCTCATTCTTCGTGATTGAATACAAGAGCATATATTTCTTAGTGCTAGCGCGTTAGATGTAGTTAGAGGCCGTGTGACCTCCCTACTACTATAAAATAATACTATAGCTACTTTTGTCGACGATACTGCTATAACAAAAAGGGGCAAAAGTAATATAGAAACAGCTAATAAGCCTCAAAACGCCATCAATAAACCCCAAAACTGGACCAAGAAATTGAAAATTAAATTAAATGAAGAAAAATCAGTTCATATCGATTTCACTAATAGGATATTGAACATATTCCAATAAGTATGAATGGACGAGTAGTCCTATATGCCAATACAGCCAAATATCTCGGTCTTACCTTAGGTACGAAGCTTCGCTGGAAAGCTCACGTAAAAAGAAGAAAGAAAAGAGAAGAATAAGGTATAAGATATAAGAAAATGTACTGGGTCTTGGGTAGGAACTCATTAGGTAATTAGGTAATATTCATTAAGGTAGTACCTTAATTAATATTAAGGTACTAAATAGTGAAAAGCAACTACAGATAAAGTTGCGAATATAAATAAATAACACCTGATATTAAAAGAACGAACGGAGAAAAAACAATTTCTTATTTGCTCTCTTCTTGTTTGTGACGGAATCCACTGTTTAATATATAAGTTCCACGTGCCGATCGTTTGAAAAAAAAATAGAATTTAGAATAGTGAATTTAATTTGCGCCTAATAGTAAAACTGGATAATTCGATAATACTGGACTAATTCGATTTTAATTAAACTACCAATATATTAAATTTGGACAGACATACAGATGATCTCAATGAAGATCACTCAGAAAGCACCTGATGGTTTTAACCTTTTATGGTTTTAATAAAATCATCAAAGTTGATGCCTAAATAAAGCAGGCATCTGAAATTCTATCACACCGTTTTTGTCAGCTTTAGAGTTTACTGCAATAACAGCTATCATCATCATCATTAGGTCATCAGTCTTAAGACTGGTTGGACGCTAACCTCCAGCTTCTCCTATCTTGTGCTAACCTACGCATTTCGCTAATTGTGCTACAACCCACATCCCTTACTATTTGCGAGCAGTAGTCTAATCTAGGCCTACCTCTGCCTTTCTTCACTTCTACTTCTGCCTCCAAAATATCGCGGACTACTCCCCCATGTCTCAGCAAGTGGCCTACCATTCCATCTCTTCTCCTCTTTAAGTTTTTCCACATACTTCTTTTCTCGCCGACTTTCTCCAATACTTCTTCGTTTCTAACCCTATCAGTCCATGGTATTTTCATCATTCTTCGGTAACACCACATCTCAAAAGCTTCTAATTTCTTCCTACTTGCTTCCCCTACCGTCCAGGTTTCGCAGCCGTATAGTGCCGTGCTCCATACATATGTTTTCAAAAATCTCTTCCTTGTTTCTAAGTTTATTACCCCCGAGCATAAAAGCTACTCGACCCTGCGCTATTCTTTGTTTTATGTCTTTATCGCTTCTTCCATCCCAATTTATTTTACTTCCTAAATAAGTGAAGTCTTTAACTTCCTCCAATCTTTCATTATTAATTTGTACTTTCGTTTTTGCTCTGCTCTCGCGCCCTCTGCACACTAACACTTTAGTTTTGTTTTTATTCACCCTCATTCCGTATTCCTCTGTCAACACTGCCTCCATTTCGTTCAATGCTGATTCTAATTCCTCCTTATTAGATGCTAATACTGCTATATCATCCGCGAATCTCAGCATTTTTAGTTTCTGTCCCTGTACTTTAATCCCGAAATCCACTCTATCTTTTACCACATTAATCGCCTCTTCGATGTACAGATTAAAAATTAGTGGTGATAGCATACATCCTTGTCTTACTCCTTTCCTAATACCTACTTCCCTTTTTTCCCCTTTTACTTCTATAACAGCAGTTTGCTCTTTGTATAGATTGTGTACTACTCTCCTATCTCTATACTTCATTCCCGCGCTCTTTAGTATCTCGAACATTTTTTCCCATCTTACGTTATCAAAAGCTTTTTCTAAATCTAAAAATCCTATATAAGCGTTCTTTCCTTTTTCTATTGTTTTCTCTAACATTACTCTTAGTGCCAGAATAGCTTCGCGAGTTCCCCTATTTCGCCTAAACCCGAATTGGTCTTCTCCTAGTATTTCCTCCGTTCTATTTTCCATCCTCCTCGGCACTATTCTAGTTAAGATTTTTGACGCATGGGAAGTTAGGCTAATCGTTCTAAAGTTCTCGCATTTGTCGGCTCCTCTCTCTTTCGGTATAGTAACGATAATGTTCCTCTTATAATCCTCCGGCATCTCCCTCCTCTAAATCCTCCCGTTTCATATATGTATTTTACCAGTTCAAACATCCTATTTACTACTTTCTGTCCCGCACATTTCAAAATTTCCGCCTGTATTTTATCTACACCCGGCGCTCTATTATTCTTTAGCCCCCTTAGTGCTATTTCAAATTCCTCTCTCAATATAGGTTTTCCTACATCTTCCCTATCGATTCTAGATTCTTCCTCTAATATCTCTCCTAATTCCTGACCCTCGTATAAATTTCCTAAGTACTGCTTCCATCTATCCGCTTTCTCCTCTCTTCCGATCAGTATGTCCCCCGATTGACTCCTAACGTTTCTGCTCATTGTTCCTATATCCCTGAAGTTCCTCTTAATTATTTTGTAAGCCTCATCGATCTTACCTACTTGCAACTTATCTTCTACTTCTTTGCATTTATCCTCTATCCATTGTTCTTTCGCTTTTCTACATTTTCTAATGATTTCCCACTTTATTGACTTATAAGTTTTCAGTCCTTCTTCGTCTCGTCTGTTTTTGTAGCCTCGTCTCTTTTGCATTAAGTTTAAGATTTCGTCCGTTATCCAGGGCTTCCTAGCTTCCCTTTTATTGTGTCCTAAAACGTCCGTAGCCGCGGAAGCTAGACTATTCTTGATACCCTCCCACTCAGTTTCTGCGTTCTTGATTTCGTCCTTACTCGTTTTATTTATTAATTGATCTGTTTTCTCCTGGAACTTATCTTTCATATTCTGATCCCTCATAACAGCTAAGGGAAAGAAAAATATCTTCCCTCAATGTTCTCTCGCTTACGATCTCTTGCACGCCACAGTGTTTCTTAAGCTCAATAGAGGCGGTTCAGCGAAAAACAATTTGACTTTTTAATGACCTCTCGTCAACTCGAGACGCTCACGCGGAAGCAGATTTAAAAACTATCCATAGTAATTACACAGAACCATCGTACGCCATAAACAAATTAGAGAATACTTCATTATCCTTAGGTGAATTATTACAGACAGTATATGACGTACTATTCATTTCATCGCTATTTGCCAAATAAAAAAGTCTCTTATCTTGCCGATAAGCGGAACAGTCTACTTAAGCCTAGCCATAAAAACAGGCCACGGTATGAGATAAGAACAGTTTGGAATTTTTTATTTGGCAAATAGCTATAAAATAAACTATACAAAAAGTGCTAGTCTTTAAATGACGAGAAAGGAATTCGTGTTAAAGAAAAATCTGACAGTGTAATAAGGAAAAATCCATATTTCACCAGATAAGACATATTTATAGTAATTGTGATGGAACAAAACCAATAAATAAATGGATAAATTTTAACTATGTAAATATTACATCTTTAGATGACTGACGGTCATTTTCTTTATATAAAAACATTTATTCACCACATCGGACATCGCTCACGTAAACTACTTTAGAGATATGTGTAATGTTGCAGTTATTTAGCTGAGTCAATGCCATTTTCTAATGCTAACTGGGCAAGTACTACATATTGTATAAATTATCCACAATTGCTTATGTACGGCATGGCCACTGATGAAACAGCTTCAATAATAACCTCTATAAACCTGAGGTTCCCTATCTACTTTTAAACTGTTGTCTCAATTAAGGTAGTTTCCCCGGAAACCCACTTTTCTATAGAGTTTCGTCAAATTTGGGGTACACATAAAGAAGAAACTTCCCGAAGGAAATTGCTTAAATGAAATATTTTTGCCCGTACGCTAAAGGAGATATTCACAGTAAAAGTTGGGACTTTTTTCATGGTTTGAATGTACCAGTTGACTAAAAGTTATACATTTTACATCATAACTTGAAAACCACATTTCTATACATTTTTTCCAAAAACAACTCATCTATACATCACGTTCATTACAAATATCTTGAATTAGAAAAATCCGCTATTGACTGACATATTTTAAAAACCTTTTTAAAATATTAAGCTTTGCTCGGTAAGTCGAGAACTTGTCAATTAGCGGCTGGCAATACATTGGCATGAATTTTACCAGTCGCCACTTATGTTATTACTGCACATTCGTTACAAACAATATCTAAAATTGAATTTAGCCCTAAACGACTTTCCTTTTTATTTTTTCAAGTGTAATAACGGTTTTTCATTCACGTCTTAAATTTTTACCAAGCTCGCTCACTTGCTTCTCACTCACTGTCCAATGCTTAGGTTAGTTGTTCTGTTTACTTTTCGCAAGATTCATTTTTGCAATATAATTTAAACGTTTCTGTGGTACTTTTCTTTTTGCTTTGCAAATTTTCCTTTACTGTCTCGCAACTGATCAAGACAGAAATGCATTTTTAATTTTTCTATAAATTTTCTTTCACGCTCCGAAAAAGTTTACATAGTCAGGTTAACTATAAAGGCGCGTTTACACCAAAGTTGACAACTAAAATTTGACAAAAGATTGTTTGTAGAAAACTAAAAGTTGCTCTTGTCAAATTAGAGCAACAAGTGGAAGGTTTTTTGTAGAAAACTAAAAGTTGCTCTTCTCAAATTTAGAGCAACAAGTGGAAAACTTGTTGCCAAAGAATTGGCGCGAAAGGTTAGGCAGTAGTGTCAAGGATGTCGGACGAAGAAGACGCAATTATTGCCGCGGCTGCCTGTGTCATCATAGCCAGCCACTGTACAAGAGGTCCCCGAAGATATTGGGTAAGACCCTCGTTGAAGTCTAGGGATAGATACAGAGGCAGTGACATGATAGCTGATCTCCGAGAAGATGACGTCGATCCGTTGAGTGGTGAGCTGAGGTGAGACGGGAGTGTCAAAAACTTTCTGAGAATGACCAGTAGTGACTTTGAGTATTTGATTTCAATGATCGGACATAAAATCAAGAAACGTGACACAAACTACAGGACAGCTAGAAAGGGGGGATGCTAGCGCCCGACGTCACGTCCGGGGCGCGTGGAGGGGGAACAGTTCTCCTCCAGTTTCCTACAAGTTGCTTGCGCAAAGCGCGCAGCAACAAATCTTCCACTTTTAGTTGTCAACTTGCTTTGATCTTTACCGACACTCCGCGGGAAACCAAAATTTAGTGGAAGATTTGTCTCTCCACAAGTGGAAGACAGAAAAAGTTGCTGTATTTTGTAGAAAAAGCAACAAATTGCCGCAACTTGTGGAAAACTTAGTGGCAAGACTTTGGTGTAAACGCGCCTTAAGACATATACAATCCCAACAGTTTAAAACACGACACATCGCAATGTTGCCAAATTTTTAATTTCAACTAATAAACGTGTAGTTGTATGTATGCATGCAGCGTCAGAGTATAGAGTACAGTCTCTGAACAAAAATAATGAACACTAGATATACTGACATTCTAAATATTTTACGTTTACCCGCGCATTTATTTTTGTACCAGACGGTACCGAAGAAACTACCTTAATGGTAACGGTTCAGCTAAGACCAATTTGACTTATTGGCGATTCTCCATCAACTCAGTCCAACCTTTGGAACCTAAATGCGCTATAGGTGGCTTGCTGTTATATCACTACCACCATGGAAGATGTGAAGGTGTTAAACTCAGCTGACTTCTCTAAACATTGTACTCGATAGATCATCGTTACATCAAATTTACAAAACCGTCTTCTTTAGATCTTTAATCCAGCTCGTTCATGTACCGTCTCAAAACATCGTTTAAACTCATTTTCTATCCGACTTTCGTAGCCATTTCAAAACATGACCAATTATTTTTTTTTATTACCTATTAGTTACTAAATTGCTTTAACTCGTGTACGTGTTTTTATGCATGGAAAACATGGATTTTACACAGTGGCGTTTACAGGAACATTAATGACATTGACGATCTAGGTTTTATGTGAATGTCAAAGCGATAACCTCCCCCGTCGATTTTTGCATTTAACTGGATTACGAACGGCATATCTCACTGCTAATTTACGAACGGCTCACTGGCCAATTCCATGGTATACTGCGTATATTTTCCCATTTCAGCCACTATAGATGAAGATCTACGAGGTACAATGGCCACCTTAATGAGCTATAGGATTCCTATAGGTATCCTTCGGTAGTTCTATAGAATCTATGATAGCTTTATATAAAACCCTTAATGACTATAATATCGAACGAAGGTAATTTTCAATTGTATACTTTAACCTATTTCGTTTCATTAATAGATAGAAATATGATTACAGGGGCGAAATATTGACCATTAACCACATGAATACTTTCTAATGCATCCATAACTGACAAACAGAAATAATATAATTTAAAAATGTATATTTTAAGAGAAAGAGAGAATATCTACAGCAAGACAATTTACAACACCCACTTATCACGGAGAAAGAAAATACATTACCGCCTTACTGGTACAGTTAATGCCAATAAAAGGCCTGCGAAAAGCATTTACTTTATTCGCACCGTTACGCGTCGACACTGTAATAGAACTACGATAAAACAACGTAAAATTAAGGTGATACTTACTGAAAAAATAAAATCTGCAGATAACGAAATTAGTACGCCTCAGTTGTACAAGTTACTTGCGTTCTCGGTCGAAACGAAAAACTTTCACACACTCGCGAAACGTATGTGACTTTCACCGAAGTATAGATTGGCGGAAATACAGACGCGCGGACCTGCCTAGCCGATAGCCGGTTTCTCACTGAAACAAACATATTATAAACCTGTGTGTTATTTGCTTCGATGGCTTGGCGTGGCATTTGACCATGCCGTTTGATCGTTTCGTTTTCAGCGATAAGACAACGAAAAATCACACATCGCACGGACGCGGCGACCTAGAGATAGGTCAAACTGTTTGGTAACTGGATGGACGATAAGCGATACTAAGTTTAGTTTGTTTATGCCAAACGTATTTTCGATGTTCCTCTTCTGTATCATAATTTTCAATATCTTCAATATCAATATTTCACAGGGGTACGGTTCATTCATACATTCCTGGACAAAATTAACATCAGCAAAACTTTTCATTATTTCTTATAATTTTTCGAAGTTTTATATCCTTAAACATTTTATGTAGGTGGCTTAGGATATCCTCTGTCACTACTGATAAACAATTGCAATTGTTTGACATAAATTGATATAAAGTAACACTTTGTAATTGTTTGTTAATACACCGCTGTTAGAAGTGACTTGTAAAAGGCAATATGAATTTATTGCCTGTTACGCTAGTAATCTTTTTTTAATTTAATGCCAAGTGAATGAAACAGTTTGTCCAGTACATTTAGAGAAGAAATGAATCATCCACGCAACTTAAGAGAATATGAGGCAGTGAAAACGATAACTCTGGTTAACGAGGGACGTAGCCAGCGATGTGGCTAATGTGCTAGGAGTTAGACAATCAACAATCAGTCGAACAGTTAAACGTTTCAATGAACTTGGACGTTACTGTAGAACCCCTGGTCAAAGTCGTAAGATGTCTACAGATGCAAGAGATGAGCGATACCTTATGCGTCGAATTAAGAAACAGGTATTCTACCAGTTTGGAGCTGAGCAGAGCCCTAGCACCAGCTCGAAATGTAACAATTTCTGGGCGAACGCCAGAAGGCTTAATGAAGGAGGATTGGACAGTAGCAGACCAGCTATTGCACCATCATCAGAGAACGTAGAGTTACTAGACTGCGTTTTGAAAGAGAACACGTAAATTAGACCATTGACAACTGGAAGCGAGTGTTGCTTTCAGACGAAACAAGAGTACCATAAGTCTTAATTCACCAGATGGACGTCAACGAATCTGGCGAAGGCCAGGGGAGAGGTTTGCTGCCTGGAATATCTCTCCGAGGATCACATTTTTTGGTGGATCGATAATGTTCTAAGGGAAGGGGGGGGAGAGAGAATGTTCTGGGGGAGGGGGGAGAATGTTTCGATGGTCGCACGGATTTGGTGCCTATACGGGGGACATCGATGAACGCACATTTCTACGTAGAAAATATCGTACAAAAACATGATGCAAATTACCCGTTTGTTGAAGACAATTTAATTTTTACATTTTTATGTAAGATAACGATTGGCCCCACGTTGCTAGAGAGGTACTGGACTACCTTCGATTTGGGAATGTTCCTACTATGAACTGACAACCAAGAAGCCCAGTTATGAGCCCCACAGAGCATCTATGGGATGTACTAAAATGGTCAATTAGGCGCTATATACCTATGACTCTTAGGGAACTCGAACAAGTCGTTCTTGTCGAATGAAAGAAAATGGAATGAAAAGCTACTGAATGAAATTCTTACGATTTAATTTCACCTCCAACTTTTTTTTCTGAAGTTATTCATTAACACCATTCTCATTGCATTTTACATTATTGTTGAAATCATTTAATTACAGTATAAAGCACATAGGTACTATGCAAGGGTGTAGCGTATATGGATGTGAGTGATGCGTCGCATCCCTTAAAAAATTGGCAAATTAGTGTTATATAAAAGTTCAATCGATTTATTCAATTATTACAATTTTTTTATTATTTTAAACCGACCGCAAACATACATTATTTACATTAAACGTTACCATCACTTTTTTATATCAAATCAGGCGCCCGAAATTATTGGACTCCCACGTTACTTGCTGTAGTGCTAAAATACGATGGTCCGCGTTACATCCAAGCTAAGCGTTAGATGGGCGAAAAGGTCAGTGATCTTACGCTGTCAACAGTGGAACCTCGAGTGACTTGTCGTTATTTCCGGACTCAGTTATGCGATTATGTGAACGCATCTTGGCGACTGTCGACATAAAATAAGGAAGATTTGGAGGCGCTGTTTCAGGTAATTGTGGAAAATGAAAATGAGGAATGGGATCGAGAAAACGTTATTTGTGCTAGAGGCCTTTTAACTTTATTGCGCGACTTTGATTTTAATTTTTTCTTAGCAGTGTTTTCCGAAATATTCCCACATTCCGAGAGTCTATTCTACAGAGAAAAATATCAGATATTAGTTACTGCAATAAAAAGATCGCCGATTTCAAATCACATATTCAAAAAATAAGAAACGAGTTTAGTGACATTTGGGACCGTATGGACAAATTTGTGTTAGAAAATCAACCACCAAGTAAAAGAATGCGTTTGGATTTATTTCCTGAAGAAGATAAGAAAAGCACCTACGTACGATTGTTTTATGAAAATTTTGACGTTATTACTTTGAACAGTGAACGGTTTAGCGAAATTTCTAAACTGAAATTCTTAAATCTAGATTTCACATAATTTACTTCATTCGTGGAACTTTTTCTTGACGAACTTTTTTCTTCTTTAGTAGATATATATGGAGCATTCTTTGACGCAAATCGTTTAAAAAGTGAACTTTCAGTGATGTATAGTGATCCCGATATATTCACCAATTATGTCCCTTCAATTATCTTCTGTTTTCCCGGAGTCATCAAAATGTTGTCGTTTAATTTTGACTATTTCTGCCACAAGCAGTTCCACGGAAAGATCATTTTCATGTTTAAAGGGAATAAAGACTTATCTGCGAAATTCTCAAAAGCAAGAAAGACTGTTAGCTTTAGCATTAATAAATATTGAAAGTATCTTGTTAGAAGATATGAGATCGTCTCCAACATTTGAAGAAACAGCGATAGACGTTTTCGCTGGACAAACAAAAAGCGAAGAATTGATCTTCATTTTAAAAATTAGCATATATATATACCTCGGCATAATCATTTTAGGTTAGCGTCTTTATTTATTTTTACCATTTTCATATGGCCTACTATACATCTGACTATACCCCTTATTATTCCCCTTATAAAATGTTTATCACATCCCTAGATTCTTTTCTCACGCTACGCCCCTGGTACTATGAGTCAAATCTTTGAAACAATAAAGGTAATAACGTGAACTTTCACTGATGCGTTAATTTTGTCCAGGAGTTTATGCAGGCGGATGGCATTTTTGCAGTTCCTCAAATCTCCTAAACGTATTCGAGAATTTCACGCGACATCCTTGAACCATCACAACTGATTATTAGTTGCTGGGTAACATGGTTACGGGCAGCATTTTATTATTTTGAGGATTTCCACAAAGTAACGTCTGTAGTGTTATAATTTGATCCTAAAGAAACAGCTGCTATCAATGAAAGTCAAGCGATATTTCAGAATCCCAAAATTAAACCAGATTTACAACCTATACATAGCAATTACAAGGGACGGGTGGAGGCAACAGAAAATTGCATAATCCTTCCTTGCCAATATTGGATGCTGTACACATAGATACAGGGCTTAAGGGACGTAAAAAAATGTATTATAACACATTTTTTCACACTGTTTTAAAAAAATATTAAAAATAAATGTATAGTGTTTTTGCGTCTACAAATCGGTTACATAATTGCAACGATTATTTTAATTATATCAATATTACATCACTAGATGTCGAATGGCCGTTCTCTTCATGTTATAAATTTTCTTCACCACGGAAAACATCGCTCGCTGAAAAAATTGTAGAAATATATCTAATGCTGCAAATGTTTAACCGAGATAATCCAGCCTATAGCGCCGTTTAGGAGGGCAAATGTTTTACAGTATTGAATATAATTATAACGTATAACCAGGTGCTTATTATTATCTTATTATTTGTGGTTCTTACTACCACGAAAATAAGTCTTCAATCAGAAGGAGTATTATTTATTTAAACAAAACAACGTATGCAATTTACGTTTAAACTTAGATCTAACGCGTACGCTTTGAGGTTTGGGAATAGGCGTTTTCTCGTTTTAACTTAACATCGAACTGAACTGTGTGGAACTCTTGGTTGTCTTTGCAAATAAATTTGCAACCGTAATTAAGTGACCCACTCCCGACCATGTTAGTTGGAATTATTGTCTATACCTGTGCTCATGGGGCACTTTGGGAAATTACGGGATCCTGGTTTGCCCCAAATGGTCTGAAAACCCGTTGCATGCCTAACATATAATATGCGGCAATTGTTCTGCTTACAACGTGCTGCTGTAAGATGCCGGTCCGTTGATAAAAGTATCTACTTACATCTATAATATCAATCTACCTTTAAATGCGTTTATTACTGTTCGGGGAAGTCCGCTACATTCTTTAACATTACTTGTTTTATTTTATTTATTACGAAGCCGGGAAGGGGACGCCTCTGGTACGCTGACGGAAAGAGCGGCTCTAGTTATTACGAATAAATGTGCTTAAAATATTGTTAAAAAGGTCCTAGCCTGTATAATGTTTGATACAGACAATATTTATAGTTATATGTAAGTTTCCATAACTGTTACGTAGCTGCTTTTTGTAATACACTCTTTTTGCAAGTACATTTTAAACAATGACATATTAATAATTGTTCTTATTAAGGTAAAAACATTTCTAACTATACTCTATATTATTTCTCCGATCTATTGAAGATTATGTTATCCGATATGGAATATACCACGAACAATACACACGTAACGGTCACGTAATTAATTTTTTACCAAATTCTGCCCCGTAATCCTGATCAGTAGTTACTTAAAACGTGTAACAAAATAACAGTCCGACGTAAATCCTTTGCTTACTTAAACGGATAGTGAATGATCATTGTTTATTTGTTATTAATTTCGATACACTGCATATTATTCGCGACGAAAAAAAAAACATGTTAAATTGAATTTTTATGATCACCTTGAATATATTTTTCTCGTCAGTTTGGATAATTTACATACTGTTTTATATTAAATAAATTACTTCTAGTTTAATAATATGAATATAATTTTAAGCCATATCATTATCATTATAGTATTTTTTATCGCTACCAGATGGTTCACTTATAATTTTTTTAACGAAGTTGAAAATATAGCCCACTGATAATTAATTAATAAGTCTATTTTAATACTAAGTACACACGTACAAGGTAAACGTATATGAAAATAAATGAATAAATAAAAATACATGACGCGCTTTAAACGCTTCGGTCTTAAACAATTACCATATTTCTCCAAATGTGACCGTCAGCTACTTTTCTCTTTAAGATTTCAGATGAGATACTTGTTCAATTATTACGACGTTCTAAATGAACGTGATTTGCGGTTTTCCAAATGTACAGGGTCTTTCAATAGGGACACCCGAAATTTATTAGGTTATAGCGGCCATGCTGTTAAAGCAACATCTGTCAAATTTGTTGTGAATTATTCAGTAGTGTATGGCGAATCACCATGGAAAGTTAAAGCGTTCAACAACAAATCATCAAATTTTATTTTCAAAATCAGTGCTGCGTTGGAGCGTTTTATCCTCGCCACAACCGTCCCGCCGAGTCGACTTTTCGACGTCAACCGGTTTGATAAATAATCAGCCAACACCCGTACGTCACCGAAACGCAAGGTCTGTTGAAAACATCGCTGCTGTGCGTGAGAGTGTACAGGAAGACCCAAGGTAGTCAATTTCTCGTCGTTCACAAGAACTTGGCCTTTCTGCGATTTCAACTTGGCCAATTGGACATCTTTTCTGGGTCTGCACCCGTATAGAATCCAACTAACCCAAGAACTTAAGGTAAACGACCATAGGCAACGATGTGTGCTCGCTGATTAGGCTCGGGAGTAGTTGGAAGTTGACCCAGAAAAATTATCTTTAGCGACAAGGCCCATTTTTGGATGAATGGATATGTGAACAAGCAAAATTTTCGGATTTGGGGCGATACCAATCCACACGACAAACACCAGCACTAAGTGCATCCCGAGAAAGTCACTGTTTGGTGCGGATTTCGGTTTGGAGGAACCATCGGTCCGTACTTCTTCCAAACCGAAACTGGCATTGCCATAACGATCAACGGCGAGCGCTACAGATCAATGATAAATAACTTCTTGCGGCATAAACTGGATGATAGGGATACCGACGAGATGTGGTTCCAACAGGACGACGCTATGTGTCACAGAGCGCATGCCACGATGGACATTCTGCACGAGCGATTTGAGGGCACGGTTATCTCGCGCAGCCGCGACGTGAACTGACCACCGAGATCGTGCGACTTAACGCCTTTGGACTTCCTCCTTTGGGGCTATCTTAAATCGCAGGACTATGCGAATAAACCGCAAACAATTGATGCTCTCAAAGTCAATACAACGAAAGCCATCCAGCATATTCAGCCAGATCTGTGTTACAAAGTCATCGAAAATTGGACCTCCCGAATATGTGCCACCAAGCAAAACCGCGGCGGACATTTGAACGACGTTATATTGCATACTTAATGCCATAAAATATACTTTCAAATAAAAAGAAAAACCGATCCGATAGGACTTGAACCTTGACGAAGTTCTGGTGCAAACTAGAACGGGTGGGTCGGCTTGCGCGTTTTAATGATTTAAGGAGCCGTACCATAGGTTTAACCATAGTGGAAGGGTCCTTGAAAAACCAGACTAAGACAAGTCCCTGAAGGAGGGCAGCAGCTCTTTCAGTAGTCATAGTGGCAGAAACCGTGGGGGTTGGTATGGTGCTATGACACACACGACTGCGATGTGGAAGGCAAGAGGAAACCACCACATTATAATCCTCAGAACAGCTAGCAGAAAGCAGCTGATCGAGTGCAATAATAATAAGAAGTGTAGCATTTCACGAGTCGGAGCGTGGAATGTCAGAA
Organism: Rosalia funebris; assembly: GCA_037954035.1. Taxonomy (NCBI): domain Eukaryota; kingdom Metazoa; phylum Arthropoda; class Insecta; order Coleoptera; family Cerambycidae; genus Rosalia; species Rosalia funebris. Next base: position 10,482,591 of record JAZFAV010000003.1, on the reverse strand, counting down.
GCATGAGACAGGCAGGGAAGCTAGAAAATCTGAAGATAGAAATGGATAGGTTAGGATTAGATATAGTAGGTATAAGTGAGATGCGCTGGCCGGAAGTAGGAGATTTTTGGAGCGGTGACTATAGGGTAATACATACAGGATCGGTAAATGGAAACGCGGGAGTAGGGATCGTTATGCGGAAGAACGCAGGACAGTGTGTAGATAGCTACCTACAATACAGCGAGAGAGTAATGATGGTTAGGTTAGATTCGAAGCTAGTGGAAACAGTAATAGTGCAAGTATACATGCCTACTTCTAGCCACAGTGAGGAAGAGTTAGAAGCCGTTTATTCGGACATAGAGCAGGTAATAGGATTTGTGAAGGGTCATGAAAATTTAATAATAGTAGGAGATTTTAACGCAGTCGTAGGTGAGGGGAAAGAAGGAGAATTTGTAGGTCCTTATGGATTAGGAAACAGAAACGAGAGAGGTAGCAGACTGATAGAATTCTGTGAGAAGCACAAGATGGTAGTCGCGAACACATTGTTCAAGAATCACGTTAGGAGGCGGTACACATGGAAAATGCCAGGAGGGATAGACAGGTATCAGATAGACTACATTCTGGTTAGGAAGAGATTTAGAAATCAAGTAAAAGACTGTAAGAGTTATCCAGGAGCAGATGTAGACAGCGATCACAACTTGGTAGTCATGAAGGCTAGATTAAAGTTCAAAAATCTGAAAACCCGGAAGGATAAGAAACGTATAAATGTAGACATATTGAGGGATCAGAATATGAAAGATAAGTCCCAGGAGAAAACAGATCAATTAATAAATAAAACGAGTAAGGATGAAATCAAGAACGCAGAAACTGAGTGGGAGGGTATCAAGAATAGTCTAGCTTCCGCGGTTACGGACGTTTTAGGACACGATAAAAGGGAAGCTAGGAAGCCCTGGATAACGGACGAAATCTTAAACTTAATGCAAAAGAGACGAGGCTACAAAAACAGACGAGACGAAGAAGGACTGAAAACGTATAAGTCAATAAAGTGGGAAATCATTAGAAAATGTAGAAAAGCGAAAGAACAATGGATAGAGGATAAATGCAAAGAAGTAGAAGATAAGTTGCAAGTAGGTAAGACCGATGAGGCTTACAAAATAATTAAGAGGAACTTCAGGGATATAGGAACAATAAGTAGAAACGTTAGGAGTCAATCGGGGGACATACTGATCGGAAGAGAGGAGAAAGCGGATAGATGGAAGCAGCACTTAGGAAATTTATACGAGGGTCAGGAATTAGGAGAGATATTAGAGGAAGAATCTAGCATCGATAGGGAAGATGTAGGAAAACCTATATTGAGAGAGGAATTTGAAATAGCACTAAGGGGGCTAAAGAACAATAAAGCGCCGGGTGTAGATAAAATACAGGCGGAAATTTTGAAATGTTGGGGACAGAAAGTAGTAAATAGGATGTTTCAACTGGTAAAATACATATACGAAACGGGCGAGATGCCGGAGGATTATAAGAGGAACATTATCGTTACTATACCGAAAAAGAGAGGAGCCGAAAAATGCGAACTTTAGAACGATTAGCCTAACTTCCCATGCGTCAAAAATCTTAACTAGAATAGTGCAGAAGAGGATGGAAAATAGAGCGGAGGAAATACTAGAAGAACAATTCGGGTTTAGGCGAAATAGGGGAACTCGCGAAGCTATTCTGGCGCTAAGAGTAATGTTAGAGAAAACAATAGAAAAAGGAAAGAACGCTTATATGGGATTTGTAGATTTAGAAAAAGCTTTTGATAACGTAAGATGGGAAAAAATGTTCGACATACTAAAGAGCGCGGGAATGAAGTATAGAGATAGGAGAGTAGTACACAATATATACATAGAGCAAACTGCTGTTATAGAAGTAGAAGGGGAGAAAAGGAAAGTAGGTATTAGGAAAGGAGTAAGACAAGGATGTACGCTATCACCACTAATTTTTAATCTGTACATCGAAGAGGCGATTAATGTGGTAAAAGATAGAGTGGATTTCGGGATTATAGTACAGGGACAGAAACTAAAAATGCTGAGATTCGCGGATGATATAGCAGTATTAGCATCTAGTAAGGAGGAACTAGAGTCAGCATTGAACGAAATGGAGGCAGTGTTGACAGAGGAATACGGAATGAGGGTGAATAAAAACAAAACTAAAGTGTTAGTGTGCAGGGGGCGCGAGAGCAGAGCAAAAATGAAAGTACAAATTAATAATGAAAGATTGGAGGAAGTTAAAGACTTCACTTATTTAGGAAGTAAAATAAATTGGGATGGAAGAAGCGATAAAGACATAAAACAAAGAATAGCGCAGGGTCGAGTAGCTTTTAACAAAAAGAAAGCACTTTTATGCTCGGGGGTAATAAACTTAGAAACAAGGAAGAGATTTTTGAAAACATATGTATGGAGCACGGCACTATACGGCTGCGAAACCTGGACGGTAGGGGAAGCAAGTAGGAAGAAATTAGAAGCTTTTGAGATGTGGTGTTACCGAAGAATGATGAAAATACCATGGACTGAAACGAAGAAGTATTGGAGAAAGTCGGCGAAAAAAGAAGTATGTGGAAAAACTTAAAGAAGAGAAGAGATAGAATGGTAGGCCACTTGCTGAGACATGGGGGAATAGTCCGCGATATTTTGGAGGCAGAAATAGGAGTGAAGAAAGGCAGAGGTAGGCCTAGATTAGACTACTGCTCGCAAATAGTAAGGGATGTAGGTTGTAGCACAATTAGCGAAATGCGTAGGTTAGCACAAGATAGGAGAAGCTGGAGGTTAGCGTCCAACCAGTCTTAGGACTGATGACCTAATGATGATGAAAAAGAAAAATTGAATGGATATCTCACACACGACTTGTTTTATTTTCGTTTAAAATTCGAGCGTCCTTATTGAAAGACCCTTTACAAAAGCATCATATGCAGGTTTGATCCTGCATTTCAATGGTGTCACAGATGTACATATGAAATATGAATACTTTTGCGTGCTGTCTTATTGCAACCGTTGTAAACATTTTGATGAAAACTCGTAACCAGTAATTAAAGTAAGACAGCAGTTGTGGTTCGCATTATTATTACGAAAGAAGGTCAAGAAAGTATTTGGGTGATAGAAATCGGCGATATATTATACCTATTGACTGATTTTAATTATCTAATGTGAAAATCTTGTACATCTTACATATCTACAACTGATAAACTTTTGGAATTCTTCTATTTGATTAATTTCTTTCCGGTTCGCCAGAAAGTTTCCCTAACCGACCACATAACATTTTAATGGGTGTGTAAATAGCCTGTTAGAATTTCAAAACCTCATAAATATTTTAAAATTCGGAGACGAAAAAGACCTCGGGAAAATAGTACGCCGACCCATTAAAATACAATTTGCATGAACCAAAACACAATGTCGTTGACCCTTTGTGTTTGACCCAGTGCCCGTTCATTATAAAATAGTCGCATGAAGGTCATCTCTGACAACGCTTTGTGCATCTCGTAAGCATGCACGCACACATTCATTTTGAATGTCAAAGTAAGGATTTGAATAACAAAAAAATTGGGAGGCAGCAGATAAGCAACTAAGATATTCGTTTTATCTAAATACAACAAAAGCGTATTTTTATTTTAGATTGTGATTATCTGTTGTTGAACTGTCAGCCGTAAGTTGTAAAAAAAAATCACGTAACCAACCCAAAATCCATGTATTATAGATGTATTGTACATATTTTAATATATGGATTAAAGGACATCTTTAATTTAAATTTAAAATGATTTAAAAATGTTTAAGAGACAGTCTAACCTACATATTTCATGAGTATTGACATTTTTAATACATACGTAGATATACATATATAATGGAATTAGGATATATCCGTTAAAGACAGGGGCGGACTACTTAATATGTCAAAAATGGTATTGATGAAAGATGGTGAAGAAATGGAAAACATCGTTTATAGCTTATGTAATTTTAAAATAATTCCAGTAATTAATATAATTTCAAAGTCTACCAAGTTCCATGTCATAGTAACGTCATTAATAACTAGAAATAAAATAATAATGAACTACAGGGTCTTTCAATAGGAATGCTCGAAATTTGTTAGGTTATAGCGGCCATGTTGTTAAAGCAAGATCTCCCAAATTTATTGTTAATTGTTCAGTAGTGTATGGCCAATGATCATGGAAGTTTATAGCGTTTAACAATGTGTGCAAAGCATCAAATTTTATTTTCAAAATCAATGCTCCGTTCCAGAAACGTTCCGCGTACTACGTGATTTTTATTCAAAGCAAAGCCGCGGCGGACATTTGAACGACATTATATTCCATACTTAATGTCATAAAATATTCTTTGAAATAAACAAAATTAGTGGATATGTCACACACAACTTGTTTTAGTCACATTTAAAAATCGAGCGTCCTTATTGAAAGACCCCTTATATATATAGTTCAAAAAACAATAACGCTTTTATTATAAAAAAAAAACAATAAATGTAGTATTACAAAATAAAATTCACATATGTAAAAACATTTAAATGACGTTTTTATGATTTTTGTCAGAGAAAACTGACTTTCAAGTTTTATAGGAAGGCACTGTCTAAAAAATTTGACGGTATGCCAATACTACTTTTAAACGTTTTTCCTTTGAATAGATATTTGAAACAGCTTCCAAATGTTTTGCACATTAATTCCATTTAAGAGTAATTTTTAAAATAGCACCGCAACGCCATCTTTTATGATGATATGACTATATATGAGCTAAAACTATATTTCTATACTTTAAATCAGAACATTGTTAAAAAATACGATATGCATAACAAATATTTTGGTAATATGGTTTCTAAAACTTTTTTATTATATCAGGTTCTCTTTTGCCGTATACATTTACGTTAACAAATACTCCTCATATTAATGGCCAGAAAAAGACTAATACAAATCACAGCAAAACTATATAAATTATAGTATTTAATATACTAATATGATAACGTTAGTGACGGATGCAACCGCCCATATGATTCAGGTTACTTGATTTGCGAATTAACACTTGTAAAATGTAACCATTGAAAATATATTTAGTGACGCATAAAACATGTTACATCACGAAAATAATAAGTATTTCAAAAACCAAGTATATACGTAGAATATTACATAACTGACGTTTAAAAAAAAAATAGTTGCAGCAAATACAAAATTAAAAGTGATTATTTATCATTTTCAAAAGAATTTTGTTAAAGTATAAACTAAAGTAGCAAAATTATCAGACAATAAAAGTTTAACAATAAATTCAATCGGTAGTTAACATGCATTCCCTTCCCATATCAACTACCAAACGATAATCTATCAAAACATCGGAGAGGCCGGTCCTGAACTTTAGTTTCAAATTTTCCTCACTACAATTTAAATATAATTTTTTAGAATTTGCGTTCATGATCTGCATATAGTGATCTAAGGAAATTGATAAATACGATTTTAATAACATGACGAAGAAATAAATTACCGGAACAGGAAATTTGTTTTATACAATGTGTACTCCAGAATTTAAAAATAATATCAACGACTGAACACAATCATATAAGGTCAATTTTTATTTAACTGTAAGCATCATCCGTAATAAAAAAAATTGCATGTACTTCATTAAATAAAGCATTTTTGCAAATCAATTTTACGATTAACCTCGAAAATTGCAAAATAATTTCCGACTAAGCTATTTCAATTTGTAATACCTCGACATTGTTTGTTCCAATTAAGATAACGAATAAATCATTTGAAAATAAAAAACTTGGGTCGCATGTAAAATAAAACGCATAAACAACGTAGGTATTTCGATTTGTACAATGCACCAGAAAAAATAATTCTGCTATGCAAATTCTTTGAAAGGTGTAAATTAATGAATAGGAAACCATTAGTATCACAGACATTTTAAACATTAAAATGTTTCAAGAATCCTCATTAGATTTTTTTATCGAACAATTTATTTCCTTCCTATAAATATCACTCACAGTTCGGTATTTATTATGATTCAGAAAAGGTGTATCTACAAGTTAACATTTAATTATAAATTGCTACTATACTTGTTATTATCGAAAATATGAATGATGTGTCACATTTATCAGGAAATCGAAAATTGTGATTTAATCCAAGATCAATTCATAAAATGTAACTGTACACACATACAACATACATAAATTTAACATTAATCCCTCGTTGTTATTGAAGCATAAACTTGTGCAATATTACACTAATTTGGTTTAAATAGTTTAGTGGATATATTAACACACATACATTTTTTATATGTACAACATCATCCACTTTGAGTATAGTATAATTTCTTTGATTTATTATCCATTAAATTGGAAAATAATTTGACTCATAACCACATTCCTACGTAAAACGGTATTTAAAAAAACCGAAATAGAAATACTGAAAAAAGTTGCTTTCGTACCTCACCTCACTACTTGCAAGCAAAATCATGCCACATGTCACATGACATATAACGTGACGTTAATCTCGCCAAGCAGGAAAGATGAACACACCGATTATTGTACAAATAGAGGGCTTTCTGGTTTGGAACCAGTGGCGTAGTGTACGCATAATGTCGGTTTTCGCATCAGACATCGCTGCCAGTAGATGGGGAATACTGTGGTGTAGCAATAACCTGAGGTCAACACTCCGGATTCACTTCTTATCTGGATAGCCCTAGAAGCTATGACGTGCATTTAACATATATACATAATTTATACACATAATCCTTTACCCGGACTCAAAAATACATGTTGCTATACTATATATCTAGACAGTGTATACATTTTCTTTTCGTTATTGCACTTTCAATGCACTCTTTTGGTTACTTAATAAAAATTGTCGGTTATAACAAAAAATGTCATAAAATCAGTATTCTACACCAAATGAATTATATGTATATTAGTTATACACAAAATTTGGAGAGAAAGTTATCTCCATTAGGGTTAATTATCCTTCTACGCTTTTGTACTGTTTACATCTATTAATCATAATTATAATTATAATAGTAATTATCCTAAATGTAATACAAGTTCGAATGTCAATAATATTAATGTAATAATTAACGACATGGCAATATTTTTAGATCGTAGGCGACGTGTACATTAATAATAATAGCGATTTTAACAGAAAATTGTATAAAAAATACAATTAATAAATTAACAACTATTTATATAACAATTATGTACCCAAATACTTCCACTAATGGTTTGGAATTCGTAAGATAAAAATGTTAAAATAACATATTAATCTCAACAATGTATTCTCTTAATTATTTAATCAATTATTTACTTATTAACTGAAGTTAGGATCACAAGCTTTTACATAAACGCCCAGTAGGTATTATCAATTGGCATACACTGCCTGTGATACCAAATGTATAGTCCCAATAAGTGCTCCGGATGCTGTCAAAGAAATGAGTATTAATTTCATTATAGTGTTGTTTATACAAATGTTTTTGTACTTGATTAAGATATAATTATTGCGAATACAATTTTAATAACTAAGAAAACTGTTGTTTGAAAACCATTATATTAACCTTTCCCTTAATATACTACTATTTTATGTAATTGTTTACTTTATAGTAAAACTTTCAAATGCTCACCAAAAATGTTGGCTACCCCCCCCCCCCCATTTTCTGGGTGCTGAAAACGAATCTGGCTTTAGTTTTTGGTTTTCGAGAAAATGAATTTTCAACTTTTCTGCATATGACCCTACTTTCTTCTCAAATAACATTCACTTTACATTACGTAGATACCTAATATTAATGTAAGTAAATGCTATAACATTTCCTTTATACGTTCATTAAAATCGTCATAAAACTTGCAGGTAAATTAGAAAATTGCAATCGCAGTAATAAGTTTTATGATGATTTTAATGTATGATATGTATAAAAGAAGTATTGTAGCATCTACTTATTTTAATATTATGTAAATTATCCGTGTAATGTTAATAAAGTGAAAGTTATTTAATGAGAAAAAGTGGCCACGTGCGGAAAGTTGAAAATTCGTTATCTCGAAAATTATGACCGACCGTCAAAAAAATGAAGCCTGATTCGTTTTCAGCGCCCCGTAAGATGGGGGGTAGCCGAAATTTGGTGACGATTTGAGAATTTTACTCTAAATAAATATTTACCCTATTTGATTATAATGGTATGAAATTTTCTATTATTTTTAACTTATATTTTATAATATATAAAATATTTTTCTTAGTATTCGTGCAAATTTTAACTAATGGATACCTCTATTTAAAATATCGGTACCTTAAAAAATATATATAGGTACGCCCCTGACTTAACATGTATGGAGAATTATAAAAATAAATGGAAACACCGATACCATTATTTAACCGTGTTGTACCACCTAATGAAATGAGTTAAACAGGCAATTAATAAATTTCTTTATGTATGTATATAACATGCAGCATACAGATATGTGTATGTACTTCATTAAAATAAAACACTAACGCAAACAATTTTTTAAATAATCATATAGTACTACCATACCTCAACTGTAAATATGTACGGTAAATATGACATGAACATCGCAAAAATGCATTTATTTTGTTGTTATTGATGCATCCTGTTAATGTTTAGTTCACTTTCCATTGAAACGAATGAAACAGGAAGGAAGACAAGTACAAATATTTCATAGTTATATAACTGTAAGCTGTTTGTTCAATAAATTCCGCATATTTTTACATACTTTAATAATAATTAATAGACAAATTAAAAATTCTTTTTAAATCGTTTCGTATGACGACACACCGACGAGATCGGTTGACAATGACGGAATGTTTAATATGATTTCATAAAAAAGTAAAGGTGAAACTTACCAAAAATATACTTGAATAAGGTGTTACTTTCAAAATTAACTTATTTTAAGTCACAAAATAGTTCGTTTCCACGATTGCGGCTCCAAAAATTGCAAAAATCACTTTCATCCGACACTACTTCGCAAATTTTCGACAGAGCCACGCAATTTTTGACGTTGTGGTGTCACGGTCACGTTTTAGAGTGTGTTCGGTATCATGCGTGTAAGTCTACAAAGTTCGCAATAAATAATCAACTTTTCTATTGATGAATTTAATGACCTAGCGTGTAATAAATTTGTATTGTATGCAAATGATGTTAAATCTCTATTTCCAAATTACAAGTTTTTAGTTATTTCACCATAATAATACACAATTACCTACTTATGCCACAAGCATAACGTAAGTTGGGTTACGCGGGTTGCCTGACAATAGAAAATATAACAATTAATTAACAAAAAAAGCAGTTAGGAGGTTGTCTTTGTGCGAAATACATTGCATATAAACCGCAAAAACTGAAGGTTATGTAATAAGAAATGGACTCAAAAATTACAAAATTCTATAGATGAAACAATTGAATATACACTGACTCCCATAAGTATTCATAGGTACCCCATGAATTATTTCGTTTGATACCTGCAAATTTGTGTATATTTAAAATTATGCGTTTTTATTTTAAGCATTTAATTGCATATTCCAAGAGTGCATAGCTATAATTTCAGCAGAATTGTGTATTTCATTGCAGAGATAAGAAATAATTAAGTGGAAGCCTTTTAAATTCCGCGCCACAAAAGTATTCATACCGGCTGATCTTGACTTCTTCCTATCGAACGGGGAATCACCCGTAATCAGTTGTCTTGTCGGTGGACAGTGTAGAAAACGTTGTACGGAATGTGTTCTATAATTGTGATTTGAAATTAAATCAACATGGGCCGAAAAAGGGTAGAAACCACTACTCAAGAACGCGAATTAATAGTGAAATGGCATCATGAGAGAAAAATCATATAAACAAATAGCACCGTTAATTGACAGAAGTAAGGCTACAGTCCAGTCAATAATAAAAAAAAGCATAATAGAGACGGAATAGTTAATAATGCACGTGCAGGGCGTCCGCGGAAGCTAAATTTGCGAGAAGAGAGAACATTAGTACGTCAAATAAAACAAAAACCATTTACATGTGCCGTAAAATTGGTACCTATGGTTGCAAATCAATTTAATAACCAAGGAAGTCCCGAAATTTGCAGAAGAATTTTGAGGCGACATGGTTTTAATGGGCGCATAGCACGTAACAAACCATTTATAAATAAAATGAATAGAACCCCTAAATTTTGAAAAAAAAATTTGTAATAAAGGATAATAGTTTTGGGAAAGTCATATTCTCGGACGAGAACAAATTTAACATTTTTCTATCAGATGGCAAATGTAGTGTGTGGCGGAAACCTAATGCAGACCTCCATCTACAGAATTTAAAGCCAAATGTAAAACACAGCGGATCCTCCATGATGATTTGAGACTGTATGGCTGCCTCTGGAGTTGGGAAATTGGTATTTATAGATGGGATTATGGATAAATTTAAATATTTACAAATCTTACAAGAAAATCTACAACCAAGTGCAGCAAAATTCGGTCTAGAGGGAAACTATTTTTTTCAACAAGACAATGACCCTAAGCACACCGGGCGTATTGTCAAACGATATTTAGTGTTTACTACGCCCCACCTTTTAGAAACACCCCCGCAAAGTCCGGATGTTAATACTATTGAAAATCTCTGGGCGGAGATGGATAGAAAATTAAGAACATGTGATATCAGCACTAAGGATGAGCTTAAAGTCAAACTACAAGAGATTTAGGACAACACTGACGTTGCCACGACATAGATTCTGGTTCATAGTATGCAATATTATCTAAAAGCGATATTAAAATCCCGTGGCGGTCCAACCAAATACTAAGGCCATGTAATATAATTATTTTCTGTAAGGTATGAATACTTTTGTGGAACACATTTTATTATTTGTTATTTTATATCGTTTTAATAAAGAATTCACTTTTGTTTAAACTGTAGTATGTAATTTATTATGTACATATACACACTATTAAATAAACAAAGTCGAACTTCATAACCTTTCATCTACTATCAACTTTTGGCACCTTAATACGATTGATCCATAGAGTAGGAATACTTATGGGAATCACTGTATATAAAAAATCACATTTTCTATTCATTTATATATTCATTCCAAACATAAAGTAAAAAAAAAAACTTCGGTATTTAACATCACCTACCTGCTTTAGAAAATGCTGAGATTCGCGGATGATATAGCAGTATTAGCATCTAGTAAGGAGGAACTAGAATCAGCATTGAACGAAATGGAGGCAGTGTTGACAGAGGAATACGGAATGAGGGTGAATAAAAACAAAACTAAAGTGTTAGTGTGCAGAGGGCGCGAGAGCAGAGCAAAAACGAAAGTACAAATTAATAATGAAAGATTGGAGGAAGTTAAAGACTTCACTTATTTAGGAAGTAAAATAAATTGGGATGGAAGAAGCGATAAAGACATAAAACAAAGAATAGCGCAGGGTCGAGTAGCTTTTAACAAAAAGAAAGCACTTTTATGCTCGGGGGTAATAAACTTAGAAACAAGGAAGAGATTTTTGAAAACATATGTATGGAGCACGGCACTTTACGGCTGCGAAACCTGGACGGTAGGGGAAGCAAGTAGGAAGAAATTAGAAGCTTTTGAGATGTGGTGTTACCGAAGAATGATGAAAATACCATGGACTGATAGGGTTAGAAACGAAGAAGTATTGGAGAAAGTGGGCGAGAAAAGAAGTATGTGGAAAAACATAAAGAAGAGAAGAGATAGAATGGTGGGCCACTTGCTGAGACATGGGGGAATAGTCCGCGATATTTTGGAGGCAGAAATAGGAGTGAAGAAAGGCAGAGGTAGGCCTAGATTAGACTACTGCTCGCAAATAGTAAGGGATGTAGGTTGTAGCACAATTAGCGAAATGCGTAGGTTAGCACAAGATAGGAGAAGCTGGAGGTTAGCGTCCAACCAGTCTTAGGACTGATGACCTAATGATGATGACCTGCTTTAGTCGGTTATTTAATGATCTTTCATTTTCATTGAATTTCGATGTAAAAAACACGATTTTGTCACAAAATAAATATCAACAGACATGTTAAAACATGTTTAAAAAGTTACTAATTAAATCTGGTCACTGGTTTTCTGTACTTTGATGTTTATGTACAATATAGTGTAAGAAGATGCCTGCAGCAAATACAAATAAAATCTTTTAAAATAATTATATAAATACGAAAGAATTATGCACTACTAACATTATTCGGGGAATAAATAACACCAATTAATTTACTTACTGCTTCTTTATAAAATACTTCTCTATATCATTAAAAGTCTTGCCTAAAGTTTCTGGCAGGAAGAAATACAAAAATGCAAAACCAAACAAATTAATGACGCACATAATATAAAATAGGGATTGTATACTCATTATATCTAACAAAAATGGAAAAAATTTAACTACTATAAACATAAGTACATAGGCAAGTGACACCAAAAGGCCACCTAATTTTCCTCTTACCTTTACAGGTAACAATTCCCCTATTAACGTCCACGGTATCACTAGAAAACCCAAAGAACTGAAACAAACATATCCTAAAAGGCAATATAATGGAATATTATCGTTGGTGATATCGTTCGTGATGTTCAGTTTGTCGTACGCATCTTTTGGTATTAGAGTTAAATACATATATAGACCGGCAGTCAAGCTGGTCACGCACATTCCGATGGAGGAAACGAACATGAGGCTCCGTCTGCCTACCCTTTTCGATATAAGAGCCGATATAATCGACATAACAAATCTTATAGTACCCAACAGGACTAGAGCTACGAATTCGTCGATTCCATTCTGGAAATGGCCGCCGATTTCGCGGAATAGATCCACGGCATAAAAAATTATAACGTACGCCCCTGAAAGTTGTTGAAACAAGAAAATTACGAAAAGTATCGTGAATGGCTTGTAAACGATCGGCTCTCTATATAACCTGAAATTTTTCTTCATCCTTAAGAGGACGGACTTTTCGTTCGGTTCATTTTCAACTTGTGTCTGGTTCTTGGATTCTAATAACTTTTTGAACTGCTGTTCGTATATCTGAAAAACATAATTATATTATATTAGGAATACAATGAGAGGTACCTATTTATTGGTATTCCTGTACATCCCAAAATATATGCTTTTCATAAAATATTTTTATTTATTTTTAACAGTACTCATTCCTAAATTGTCTATTGCAGCAAGCCACAACAGTCGGACAGGTCATTATTATTATATGGCGCTAGTTCACATCGTAAAATAATAATAAATATTAATGAATAATAAGCAAAAAGAAAAATGTATAAATAAAAAAATTTACAAACATGTTTCAGTTGATATTGGTTTCTAACTTGCATAGAGACAGGTGCTGATAATGAAAGTTTATTATTAGGATTTTGTAAGTCTTCTGCAGTAAAACTTTGACGCCTATCACTTAACATCAGTTTACACAACGAAAAAGTCCTTTCAGTGTCTACTGCCAGCAAACGACAGTACGAGAAGTTGGATATATATGGATTTTAGTAAAGTAGGAGATAACTCTTGATGTGTACCCTTTAGAAAGGAACATATGTATTCTAAATGGCTGTATCAGGGAACTTTCTATTAAATTACTGACAGCTTAATTAATTACAGCCTAAGGGCTTTATCTTTTTTTTTTTAATGACAATACTAACTTAATGAGTATTGTAGTTGTTTATTCTTTATTTAACAGCATCTAATACCATAAATTCATCCTATAACGATAAGCTATGTTTCCAATTTCTTCACTGCAGTAATTAAGATGGAATAGCTCTATTAATGTAGTGGATATTTTCTCATACACTTTCTAGTAAGCTCTGCACTGTGTGTATCACATTGCTTTGGTTAGGATTAAATCTAAGGATAACACGTTTTAGTTCCTGCAAAATGCTTAACATAATAAGTTACAGCTTCTAAAAAAGTACTCCATCTTGTAACAACTGGTTCAGGAGGTAAACGTATGTCTAGCAGAGCTTCTCTAAACACACATAACCGCGTGAACAGCGAAAACAGTGATGATATGAAAACCAACCCATAACAGACCTCTGTGTATCATGCGGTGGCAATGTCATTGCATAGAAACGGACATTGGCAGCATATAAATTGTTAGTGTCTCTCTGTTGCGGCTCTCCGGAACAGACGCTTTACTTATTACTGCTGATTGTTAAAATAACCATGTACTTACCAAATTACTATTGTAAAGCCAACTTAATGTCTTTGCAGCACCTTGAACATCATTTTTGAACACTACCAGCCAGTGAGGACTTTCGGGTAAGAACCACATGGAAATTAATGAAAGAATCACTATACAGAAGTATATAAATGACATCGTCCTCCACTGAAACCACATACCTAAAGAAAACCAGTTTATACAAGCTTAAACAGAAATATAGTATACCTACCTAAAACGCATGTTAACAGAATACCGAAAGTCACAAAAACGCTGTTCAAATTCAATAACATCGGCCTCAGTTTCGGATGGGTAACTTCACTCACGTAAACTAACGCTACTGTAGTCAAACCTGCAAGCAACACCGGCAATAATTATATTGTGTTTTGCTGCTGTGTAATTGTATTTTCGTCTACCTCCACTAAAACCAGCAATGACTCTGGCTATGTAGATGTACCAGACGTTCTTTGCGTAATAGTGCAGCAACCAGGCCAATGCGAATGGGACATTTGCCATCATGCACATGTTTTTCCTACCAAACTTATCCATCAAAGGGCCTATCACGGGTGAACCTAGCGGTAAGGCTATAGTTACGATACTTGCTAAAACAAAAGTAATATCTCTTTCATAATCCAGAGTGAATAATAGCCTCTATAGGTGGTGCCATCTGTTGTTCCGAAGGTCATTACTAACCTATCCAAGATGCCTCGGACTTTGAGATGTGAATATCACTCTTGGTTTCATCTAACTGTGGCAGCAGGACAGCACTGAATGCCATATTTATGCCGGCTTGTATAACTACCATATCAGCTATACAACATGCTAATATCTGTAAAAACGATAGATACATATAAATATTTTTTTAAATAAAATTTCATTTTGGTAGTGAAGAGATTGAACCGTCACAAATTCTGCATTGCTAAATATGTACGATGGCATATTTTACGATGTTGAATTAATATAAACTTTTAAATATCATATTTGGAAGTTTCAAGAATCTATAAAGGTTTCATACTGATTATCTGACTTCGGAAGTGGATTAGTACGTCACTAATTTTATTCTTATTTTTTTTGTGCAGTTTTATAGAACGATTAATTATAAATTCAAAAATTTCCCCATTTTTATTGAGGCAAGCGTATACTTTTGTTGACTACACGATATGTTGAGTCGCTCTAAATATCATACTTTCTATACAACAAATATTTCTATTCACCTTTCGGTAGCTTATATACCTATTTAAGAAAGTGGTGTTTCAGTTTAAAAAAAAATCACCTGCTATATTATAATAAAGAAGAGGACAATAGACATTATACTTCTTTGTAAACCATTTATATGTTTAGTTCTCTCATAAAATACTAATACAGAAAGTAAATGTAACTTAGACTACCTGCATATTAAAATATTTTTGTTTTCTAGCGTAATATTCCCCCTTGTAAAAGTCCTGCTATCAACTTATACCATATGTATTAAAATAATGACACTTTCCACAAGTTTCCTATACAGTCATGAGATGGCGCAGACATTGACTTAAGAGCTCTATAACATAGAAATAATGAACTCTAAAATTAATTCATTGTTGCATACATCAGAAAGTTATCGAAAGTGTCTCTCACTACATTCTTTCTTGATGGTACATATAATACAATAATATGGCGCATATATACTGGTATAAAATTGGGGTAGAAATCATATAGACCAGAATAAGGAAGTATACACTACCTACCAAGACATAATTACCTGCCTAAAAGAATCCTTCCATGTTATATTAATATTATCGTTTTCATTGCTCGAAATAATGTAAATGGCATCATTCAATAGACTATTTTGGTTCTCCTCAATGTCTTCATTTTTTTCTGCATCCATCTAAAAAGAAAATTGATAAACGACTGACTGATTGTTGTATGAATACATTCATTAAAAAAAAAATTCTTCAAGAAAATGGGTCATTGTATAAGATTATTTTATTAAGTTTATATGTGTTTATCATTATTTATGCCATTTTTGTAAAATATTTCGTACAAATAGAAATTAAGTATTGACAAAGGAATTGAGTAAAACAACTACTAAGTTTTATACCACTATATTTACACAGAAACGTGATTGCAGTTTCGACAGTTTTGTCATTTTCAAAACGTGGTCTTCAAATCGGAAGATAAAGATGTTGCTTAAATACCGCTGTATATTACTTTAATCTACTATATTACAAACGTGCGAGTTTCATTCGAGAGTAGGTACCGGCCAAATTATTTACGTCTCTTACACAGTCTCTAGTTAGTTCTTGCGCAATCTCTATTATTTTCTTAAGTATGCGATGGAAAGTAAATACATCGACACACAAATATATCGAAATTACGTATATTTCTATTTCTTTGTACAAATAAAATATGCATATAATATAAGCAACACCTATGAAACTATTCAACTAGGTATGGTTTGGCCATCCAAATTTATATAATTATTGCTGTAATAAATCCTGATTAAATTAAAGATTTAGTACACGCAATATAGATTTGGCTAAACACCGTGACGTTTAATTGCAACACCGTGACGCTTATCGTCCGTGATACACAACAGATGCATAAAAATAACACATAACTGAGAGCTACTGACCTCTGGCCCCTATTATGTACCTGCAATGATCTGCATACAATCAAAATCGTTCTTCACGAACAAAAAACGCGCAACACCATTCTTAGTGAAGAAGTAGACGCGAAGTCGGTGATAAAATGCGCTTTATATTATTCAATTTATTTACTGTTCAAATATTTGTTTGAAATTTATAAAACGTATTTAAGGTCGAAAGTACGAATGCTCCACAATCACGACTTGTCTATTTCTTATCTCTAAATATACTGGGAGGATACTTTAATTGCAATTACGTTTATATTTACTGCTTTCCTTTTTGACAAAATCGTATGATTATACAGTGGCGTAACGGACAGAAATGCAGGTCAAATCGGAAATTTTAAAACTGATATAAATAGAAATGCATAATCTGGTGTTAACATCGCGTTTTTGAAGCCGAATATACAAGGTTGAATTGAAACGGACGTTCTTATTGATCACTTCTATTTCTATACAATTCAAATATTGTTATACATTGGCATAATCGGTGCTAATATGAATATAGAGGGTATTTGTAAATATATAATTCCTTAAATTTTAGTACACACATATTTAGTTTTGTTTGGTTCATTCTGGATGTGTTTCTTCTACACGGCATTACAGTTTCAAATAAACAGTTTTAAAACCTTAAAACGGACTTTTCCGCACGTAGATTACGTAGAACATCTCTATCTCGAAATTGAGTGGCCGAGAAAAAATAAACTAACATATAAATGCAGAATGTGTTTTATACGGCAGGTTAATTTTTTTTTAATTTTTTTCAAATAGTCCACCATCGTGCTTTCTCATGACCCATGGACAGGGTGGGGTGTGTCCTATCCACCTCAAAATCAATAGGTGTCGTCTGGGAGACGTCCCCGATCAGAATCTGTCAAAACCTGATCGATCCAACACGATTTAGTTGAATTATCGTATTAACACAAAAATTTCTCAAATAGTCCACCATCGTGCTTTCTCATGACCCATGGACAGGGCGGTGTGTGTCTTATCAACAACACCTCTACAAAGTGGATGTTGGTCTTATCCACCTCAAAATCAATAGGTGTCGTCTGGGAGATGTCCCGATCAGAATCAGTTAAAACCCGATCGATCGATCCGACACGATTTAGTCGAGTTATCGTGCTAACAAGAATAAATGCCGACGACAACGGCACACACACACACACACACACAAAATGGTTTAAAAAACATTTTTTTTTTTTGGTTTTTAGGCCGAAAAACGAAAAATAAACCATAGAAAAAAATTTTCCGCGTATAAATTTTTTTTTTACACGATTACATTACTTTTCCGCGTATAGTGGAGTGCGGAAAAGTAATAAAAATGTTTTATGTATATTTGTTGTATTTGTGTACCGTCGAGACAATGTGATGAAGCACTTTCAATGCTCCCCTGAGATATAGGCAATATTAAGTTAATATATAATTATAATATATATAATAATTTATATAATTTAAGGTCAACATCAGGCTCAGTACCTAATTTGTGTCACATTCATATTTTATTGTTTACTTTCTAAAATAATACTCATTGAAAATTGTTATTTCTTATATATATATATATATATATATATATATATATATATATATATATATATATATATATATATATATATATATATGTATATATATAACCCATTTATTTTAAAAAGAAACAAGACAATATTTTAATTAGTTAGAATAAAATGATAAAATCAAGTTAGCAATGTTTTAAGAGTTAATTATTGCTCTTGATCATAATTAACGCTCTACTGGTGAAGAGCATAATTAATTCAAAATTTAATTCCGTATTGACTATATTTCAGGAAAATATATTGAGTCATTATATTTTCTTGACGGTACATCCATGTCCCAAATGTGATCCACATAGCACACATATTTTAATAGGTGTTTCTATTTTTAATAACAAGACTCCTACATATATCAAATAGAAAATAGGTAGTCTGAGTGACTATAATTAGCAGTTCATGTTTGTGCCAATAGTAATATATAACATTTAAATATATTTTATATAAATAAATACGTTTTCAATACAGTTATCCAAATACATGACTTTCTTGGAGACCCTGTATAATTGTATCTCAAGGAACTA
Organism: Rosalia funebris; assembly: GCA_037954035.1. Classification (NCBI taxonomy): domain Eukaryota; kingdom Metazoa; phylum Arthropoda; class Insecta; order Coleoptera; family Cerambycidae; genus Rosalia; species Rosalia funebris. The sequence continues at coordinate 10,463,753 of JAZFAV010000003.1, read as the reverse complement.
TGACATAAAATACGCAAATTTATTGTTTACGTACTTAAAGACAGTTACCTGTTATATTTATGCTAAATATCCAACTGTAAGTAAGGTAACTTATGACAGGATATAAATTAAAGCATACTATAATAATTAGATAGATAAGAAAAGACGAAACCAAACTCGTTACATTACAGGACAACTATCTGCTGAAATTAATTTCCTGTAATAACTTTTCCCCTACCCTTTTTGCTTTATTATGCTTCAAAAAAGAGTTTATAAATATACGCATTTAGAATGTCAAAACCTCCTTGGTATAATTTAAATATTTATCATAGTTTAGGAATTCGTTTTAACAAATTGGCCCATATTCAATATCGGTCAGGGCTTAGATAATAAAGAGATAATGATGCCTAGACCTAGGGTCACATTTTAAAAGTAGATACCGAAGACAGAAAATAGGTGAGAGAACTTGTAAACTTGAAACAGTCTCAATGAAAACGAAACACGATGTCACATTCAACAAAAACCACTTCAATTCGTTCTTATACATTTCTATTTATATATTTGACTACTAGGTGTATGAATATATACATAAATGTATAAGTAGAAGTAATATATAATAAGCAGAATGTTTTAGTTACAATTATTTTATGTTTAGACACTTACTGTTCTTTATACTTACTCTCACTTTATAAATTCTATAAAATAATAATAGTTTCGTGCAATTTTTGCATTATTGTGAACTTTTCTGTTTTCTTTTTGCCTTTCACTATGCTTCAATGTTTATAGTAAGCAGGACATGATAGAAAAAAATAAAGAAACATAGTAATTATAATTTGTATTTGGAATTTATTTTAACAGAGGTTTATGTCAAAAATTCAAAATCCTGTTATGAACATTGTCATTTTTACTGCACAGTTATTTTGTTGGGAATTTTACAATCTTGGCATTAACCATCTACAATTGCCATCAAGAGCAATTTGCTCTCCTTCCTGGAGTATTACTGGCACATTCATTCAACATTCTCGTATATATTTTATTTACAATCACATTCATGCACTCAAAAAACAACCTCAAGGTATATACTGCATTCGCAAATTGGTGCAATTAAAAATTTCATTAAACATGTATTTTTTTGTCCAGTAACATATTTTTATCCATTGGTATTACAACTTCAATTAACCGTTGAATATCTTTTCGGAACAACTATAATTAATAATGGTGATAATAATACCAAGAGGTATAGAAGTCGTCCATACATCGCATTTGGAATACACATTACAATAAATTACATAGTATAAGAACGTTTTCACAATATTCTTCAAGACAAAATAAAAAAATAATAAATTGTATGTATATAGGGTGGTCCACCTTAATCGTCAATAATTTTGATAGATGATAGAACTACAAGAAAAAAGTAGACTTTCATAAAAAAAAATTTGTTAAAAAATGTTTCCTAACAAAGATACAGGGTGTCAAAGTTGTAAAAAAACTGGTTTTCTCATAACTTCTAAACCACTCTATCGATTTCCATCAAATTTCTCACACAGACTAATGTAGGACATCTCTAAATAATGATTAAAATCGTTTAAAGAAATTCTCCAGTGGCCTAGATACTGGGGGGTAATAATATTTCGTAATGTAGGTAAATGTAATAAATTTATTTCAGCTGTATTTTCCCAAAGTACATTCCATCGGTACCCCCTTCTCCCCTCCCAATCTTCGGCGCCACTGGATATTTTACAAATAAGATTAAATTTCCTGTTTAATTTAGAAAAAGAATTGCCCTTGCAAATTTTTGATTTATGGCTTCGCTTTTGAGATACTTATTTTAATTTAAAGTGTTGCAAGCAGGCCAAACCTTATGACTGACATACCAAGAAAGTACGATATTGAAATGAGAACTTATTAGTATAATTATTTGTTTATTTGCTTTTTTTTATCTTTGATGTACATTATATCTAGTAAGTAATAAAATGTTTAAAAAAAATTTTGACATCTCATCGTATTTTCTTGGTAGTTCAGTCATAAGTTTTGGCCTGCTTGCTACACTTTAAATTAAAGTAAATATCTCAAGAACGAAGCCATAAATAAAAAAATTTGCAAGGCTATTTTTTTTTTTTCTAAATTAAACAGGGAATCCAAAAATTGAATCTTCTTTGGTAAATATCCAGTGGCGTCGAAGACTGGGAGGGGAGAAGGGGCTGCCGACCCCCCATTATCTACACAACTGGCGAATTTCTTTAAATGATTTCAATCATTACTTAGAGATGTACTACAGTAGTCTGTGTGAGAAATTTTATGAAAATCGATTATTGAGTGGTTTAGAAGTTAGGATGAGAAAACCAGTTTCTTTTTACAACTTTGACACCCTGTATCTTTGTTAAGAAACATTTTTGAACAAAGTTTTCTTATGAAAGTCTACTTTTTTCTTGTTGTTCTATCACCTATTAAAATTAATGACGTTTAACCTGGACCACCCGGTATATATAAAAAGAACACAAACTATTCATAAACACAAAATTGTGGCACAGTTACAGAACATATTTGGCAAAATTATAACCTACCATAGAAACACCATTCATAAAAATTCAACAATAAAACACATATGTAGGGTTTATTATAATGTTGCTTTAATTTCTTATTCTGTTTATAAATTTATATTCTGTTTTTCTGTGTTTCTATTTTTACATAAAACATTACGTGAAAATTAGTTTATACCAGTCATCTAGAAATAACGATAGCATAATATAATCTGACTGAATTATAGCTGATAACTGAAATTTTCAGTTTATACCGAGCTCTAATAAAATTAAAACTTAACTTGTGGTATAAGTAACGAAAAAACATTTTTTTTTAACAAAAATTCAAATATGTTGTCATTTACAAAATAAAATTGGTAACTCCCCGCTTCAAGGAAAACAAAACACCCTGTACATCAATAATTTTTCTTGAGTCAAAACTATAAATTAGGCAACATTAATTTGTACAAAAGTATCTACGTATTGGATGTGCATTATATTAGGTAAACACACTGTATGTATAAAGCTCCTGCAAACATTCGTATGGAACAGCAAAAAAATTCGTTTTATAGTTAATAAAAGCCCGATAAATTGAAATAAAAAGTACCTTTCAAAATTGCCCTATATACAGAATTCACAGTACAATGCACAGTATGCTAAGCTTTCGACATTGTCGACAAATGAAAACAGTAAAAGAGCAGTTACTTTTGACAGAATGATATTATGTTTTTAAAACTGACGAGTCACTTCCATAAAACACACTTAACTAATCAACTATCATAATAATATAAGTTGAAGATTGTTACAGCATGTAATTGTAATAGCCAGCTACGATGTACTTATGTATGCATTTCTGATTATAAATTCTAAATCATTCCTGTATTGTTGCAACCTATTTAACATAGTTATTTGTACTCGAAGATAAGAACATGAGTTAACTTAAAATACCAAAAATATACATTTATTACATCCATTTATAAATAAGATATGTTAATCCTCCTCACGTGTCTTTCAAATCATCTTTACACATAAGATTCAAATATAGTATTAGAATTATCTACCTATGCTTTTAATTATAGGAGATAAGATATTACTGTTTTATGCACTGCTTATCACATTCTTATGTGACCCACATCACGTTTTTAAAAATCATTTAAATATACCTTGGCTTCTTACATATTTTATTTCTATATGCCCCTTTATTTATATTGTAAAATACATAAATATTTGTTTATGTACACATCTTTTGTTTATTTTTTAGCATTTCCAATAAGAATAATAAAATTACTGTTATAAATGTAATACTATAAAATATTACAACTAAAAACGTATCTGAAAAACTAACTAGAGTATTATTTAAACTATTGTGTTTAGTTTAGTGGGAAATGAAATAGGAAAATGACACTTTTTTATTATTTAGCTGAAAAAGCTGATAAACGTGTATATAACAGGTTTACAAGTAAAAACATTAAGTATAGAAAATTCTTATTAGAATTGAGTCAGATAAAGAATTCTTGAAAATTTATGAGCTTGAAATTAATAGTTTTATTACCCATCTTAAATATGCCTGAACATTTCAAGAATCTCTTGAAACCTGTCGCATATCTATTAATTAAAATATACTGAAAGCAGTTATAAACAGATGAGCAACAATTCTAGAGTATTAATATATGTCTGGAATTAATAATGCCCACTGTTTTATTACTCATATTTAATATTTGAAAATTTTCTGAAAAAAGTAGTTTCTTTTGATAGGATGAAATCAAAGTTTTTAAAACTGACGAGTGACTTATGGCATGTAATTGCAATAGCCAGCAATGATGTACTTATTATGTATTTCTAATTATATATTCTAAACAATCCTCCAAGATATGTTAATCCTCCTCACGTGTTTAAAACCGCAAACATTCAAACCACCTTTATAAATAAAAAGATTGTATAGTATTAGTATTATCTACCTATGCTTTTAATTACAGGAGATTACTGTTTTATGCACTGCTTATTACATTCTTATGTGATCCACATCACGTCTTTGAAAATTATTTAAATATACCCTGGCTTGAGCTGCGTCTTGCATGTTTTATTTTCATATGCCCATTTATACAATTTACAAATACCTTCAAATAAAATTAATTTCAAAATTTAAATAAGTCTCTTATGTGCCTGTAAATGACATCAATCCTAATATGAGATATTTACATTGGAAAATAAATATTTATTTATATACACATCTCTTGTTTATTTCTTAGCATTCCCAATAAAAATAATAAAATTACTGTTATAAATATAATACCATAAAATATTTACAACATATTACAACTAAAAATGTATCTGAAAAAGCTAACTAACTAGAGTATTCTTCAAAGTATTGAGTGCAGTTGATGTGAGAAATGATCCAGAAAAATCACATTTTCCTACTGTTTAGCTACAAATGTGCAAAAAGTGCATGTTTAAACATGCTTAGCAATGTACTTAATGTTAAAACATTAAATATATTAAATATTAAGATAAAAACATGGTAAAATTATTTATTAGATTGGAGTTAGATAAATAAAAATTCGAGAGTATTGATGTACATCTAGAATTAATACTACGTATTATTTTATTACAATCTTCAAAATGTCTGAATATTTGAAGAATTTCTGAAAACTAGAAGAGTAGCTTCTTTTGACAGGATGACCAAAATTTTCAAAATGGCGAATCACTTCCCTAAAACACACTTAACTAAGCAGCTATTTTAATAATATAATTTGAAAATTATTATGGCATGTAATTGTAACAACTATGATGTACCGGGTTAGTCACCTAAAATTAACCCCCCCCCCTTCTTTATTTCTCTTAATTTCAATCGAATCGAAAAATTCAAACAAGGATTTTACATGATTGTTTATAAATTTTTTGAATATTTAAACAAATTTTCAAAAACTCTGCAAATTGAAAGGAGGCGAACAATTTTTTATTTATTTTTTTTTATTTTAGGTGACTAACCCAGTACTTATATATGCATTTATAATTATAAATTTTAAACAATTCCTGTATTGTTACAACCTATTTGATCTAGTTATTTGTACTTGAAGATAGAAGTTAACTTAATATACCAAAAATATACATATATTACACCCATTTATAAATACGATATGCTAATCCCCCTCACGTGTTTAAAATCGCAAACTTTCAAATCATCTTTACACATAAAAATATTCAAATATAGTGTTATAAAATTATCTACCTATGCGTTTAATTACAGGAGATACGTATGCTCTGTTTATCATATGTGACCCACATTACGTCTTTAAACATTATTTAAATATACCCTGGCTTCAGCTGTCTTCACATAGTTTATTTTCATATGCCCCTTTGTACAATTTGTACATGTCTATGCCTGTAAATGATATCAATATCTGCAATATTTATGTTGTAAAATACAAATTTTTGTATGTACACAAATATTTAGTTTATTTCTTAGCATTTCTAATAAAAACAATAAAATTACTGTTATGAATGTAATAATATAAAATATTATGCTTAAAAATGTATGTGAATAAGTCAACTAATCAAAGTATTCTTCAAAAGTTTCACAAACTGCTCAATATGTTACTTATATGTTACTGACAGAGATCGTATCGATAAAGATGTATACCCCATAGAGTTCATTCGGCATTTGTCCTGGATCGGCGTACCGTGTACGGCACTGATGAGAACTAATAAGTTCGAAACAGCTGTATGTCGTTCGGTTCCGATCCGGGGCAGATGTCGGGTTTTATTTTTGAAACCTTATCTCTTATTTGATCGTGCAGAAACACGAGAATCGAGAACGGGGTCGAGGATCGCTTCTAGGTATAATTCAATGCCTGGCGGGGCTTTAGCCCGAGGAGTAGTTGTTTCCTAGAGCGATTATGTACTAGCTTTGCTATTCGGGAACTACTTTGATAACCGCTTGGCGGTTTGGTGGTTCCTTTCTCGATTTCCGACTTATATGTTACTGACTGCTAATGAAGACAAGGGAACAAAAATTACATTAAAAAATACAGGGCATATTGATAAAAACAATGTAAAAATGTGATATAATAATGTAATAAAAATAAATAAAATATTTATCTTAATTTATATTAAGTTTATTAAATTTTTTTCTTTTGGTAATAATTTCGAAAGAATACATTAATAATGTTAACAGTTATACTTTAATTATATTATACAAGGTAGTATGTAAAACTAATAAGAAGAGAATCATTCAACTAGAAAGATGGTGAAGCTGATGTTGTTAAAGTAAATATGTATGGATTCCAATATAACTCCATCTTACCTGATATTTTGATTTCATCTATAAAAACCTTCATCTTTACTAACTACAATACTATATTAACTATTTGGCGCCTCAGGAGTCGCATACTTCAGAAGTATGGATTGTGCGTTTTATTTTTTATCCACTTGATTTCTTGTCATTAGATTTGAAAGATAATATGCTAATGCTAATAACAAACAAATACCTTCGAGCAGACAAGCACTTCATTCAGACAATTTATTTGAAAGTATGTCTTGATAAATTTATGTGCTTATTTTTCACAAATTAATCTATAAATCTAGTCAATAAATATATCAAATGATTAAATTATATCCCACCTAGTGTCGGCAATCATGTAAATTATTTTATCTTGTTTCCTAATTGTTTTGTTCGATATATACATTGTATAAAGGATGGAAGTTATTCCAGTAATGAAATTAAATATCTCTTAAAACATCTGATAGGCCCATTTAACACTTAAAAAATAAATCACTAAGCTATTAACGTTTAAGTAAAGGCACCCCATATAAAAAAAAATACATATAAACAAACACAATACTATTATGGACAGTATGAATTAATAAAAATACGGAGCAGACAGTCTATATATAAAATAATCAGATCAATAATGATCTTTGCTACCTAGATGGTAGATTAATGATAATTTTACTGCTAGATAATACGTTATTTTCAATACCTTTTTACCTAACAATGGATGTGCCTAATAGTATTATTTTCGACGTTGGAATAGAAACAAAAACAACATTAAATCTGATAAGAATTGTTACTATGATTTTAATAGTGCAACCTTATTTTTGATTTACTTTCCATAGAAGTATGGATCCTATAGGGTAAGCATTGAAGTAAATTGTTCAGTAGAAAAATTAGGACGAACATGCCTCTTCAGGCTCAGATAATTTTCATATCTTAAAATATATTATTATAGAAATATTAACCAAGAAAATATGTAACTGGCAATTTATTCTTTCCCTATATGCTTTGTTACATTATAAAAATGATTCCCGTTTTTTTACACCAATATTTATAAATCCTGTTGCAGTTTTTATCACGATTATTTTAGTTGCCTTGATAAAACTATACGAGGATAACTTTTTGCCTCTATTGAAGGAATTAAAGATAAATTAATTAGGCGTAGCCCTACTGTATGGAATATCTAAAAAACACAGTTTATAGTATTCGGGAATGAAATTGATGAACATTATTTAAGATGTTTTAAAAATTGACCAAATTTACCCAAAAAAGTTTTTAACCTATTTATTGTGTATATACAGATGTTGATTTCTCAAAATTAACGTTATCTATATAAGGTGTTTCTGAAAATGGAAAATCAAATTATTACTCAAAATGCACATCAAATCCAAACAGTCGATGATAGTGTATGCGAAATATGTCAACGAGACGAATATCATACATCAATACAAGGAGTATGTAGATGGTATGTAAGAATATTACCGATAATTCTTAACTTCTTTATCGAGATAAAGGACCCTCAAAATGTTTATCTGTGGCCTGGAAACTGTTTGTCACTAACAACTTTGGAATTAAAACTGTGGATTTGTAAACTCTTAACTATTTATGTACTAAGAGAATATCTTTAATCTTCAGTACCATTTGTACTCTGGAAAATCAGAAATTATCCATATGGTATGCCGTATTCTGAAATTCTACAATTTAAACATGACTCTAAACATAAAATTTATGTCTTAAACTGTTCTGTCATTTCTTAAATAAGCCGAAAGTATTTTCGACTGGTGCTTACACCATTTTTTTTAAGACAAGTTTTATTCAACCTAAATGTAGTACACCATTAATAACTATCGATGTCTTATATTTAATTTCATAATACAGTTCTCCGCTACCAATAACTTGGTAATGGGAAATCGTATATAAATATTTTATACAACTTACTGTTATTTTTAATTAACCCATATACTCCAGAACTGACAGATATTGTTTATATCCATCTAACATCACTTTTGTCTGTATCTCTTCATATTACAATGTCATATTTAATGTTTTTTTCTTTGTTTCAGTGCCAGTAGTATAAGTTTATAGTAAGTACTTCTCCACTTGTGATTTATTAGATTCATATATATTTTTTTTATTTCAGCAAACCTGAAAATACCATCAAAATTAACGGAACAGATGAAAACTCAAGGGACCTAGTGGAAAGTTGCAAATCTTTAAACGCTTATGAGAGTAAAACAATAAAATGTTTAATTCCCCAAGTAAGTACCACTGTTATTAATTTTATATATTTGCCATATTTAAATAATTAGAAATAATTACGATAAACTGTTTCAAAGTCTAGTGGTTTATCTCCTTCTTTAAATGCATTACATAGACAAAGATAAGATCTTAATGGTTTAATTATTCCCACAGATAAAATCACTGCTTGTGGTTAATAATATAGTAAATACTATACAACTCTATGTAACATATACTATAGAATATAATACAGGAATGTATAATATAGTAATTGTGGTAGAAAATATAATTATGGACGTAATTTAGTATACGGCATAATGCCCTGATGCATTATTCAATGCTGGAGTAGGTCGGAACCTTTGGTGAAAATAACAGTGACTTAGTTTTCCACAAAACACTATATAGTGTAGTTGTAATGTATAGTGTTTTATGGAAGGCTAAGTCAGTGTTTGGCACTATTCAATGTGTTGAATATAGGGCATTCTGAATATGTATATAGAGCATTCTGAAAACATTTTTCCATGTAATACCTAGGGAGCATTTTGAAACCCAAAAATGAAAAATATATAGGCTGTGTTATTAAATTAAAATACTCTACACCCTATATATTTAAGAAATACTATTTACATAAATGGTTTCTTACTTAAAACTAAACAATGTATTTAAGTAAAGCATTTCCTTATATAAAACTGTCCAAGCTATTGCATTGAAATACTATTTTCCCGTACAAGGTATGAGGGTAATTTGTGTGTCTTATTTTTCAGTTAATAGCCTCTCTAATAGCAGCATCGTTTCACATAGGAAATGGAATCTCGCTAGCATATTCTGCAGTATTAATTTCGCAGCTAAAAGAACCAGACAGTGATATCAAAGCAACGGAGACTCAAAGTTCGTGGATAGGTAAGCATTCCTTTAGAGCTGATCTACAAAAGGAACTCGTGATTTTTAGTAACAAACAGTTGTGGCCATTAAATCGTGGATACTCATTTTTTAAATAAGTTCCTCCACTTATTTCCCTTATTTATCTGATTATTAATATTGTGTAACTATGTGAATTATGCAATTTGAAATATACATTCTGAACAAAACTTGTGCTTCTAGAATTTTGCTATATATTTTATTTAGATCAATATCTAGATTTATATCAATATTTAGAATGCCCACTGTTTTAAAAATAGGGAATACCAATTCATGGTTGCAATATTTGTTTTGTTCTTATTATTTTTAGAACCAATACAAATCACTTCTACATTCCCAAAAAGACAATATTATTTTGTTTTTAATAATATTAAGGCATTAAATAAATTTAAACCTTAATTATATGTCTGGCAGACATATAAGCAAATATAGCGCAAGAAAATTAGAATAGCATTCTACGGATATAGTAAAAAATTGTCAAAATCAATGAAAAAGTTATATAATTAACAAAGGCTTTCATTAAACTATTTGTTATTACAAATCTGTTTTCAACTACAATCTATTAAAAAAAAAATTTGTATAATATAATTATATATGTTATAAAACATTCAAAATTTATTTGATGGTACTCACAATTTATGAAACATAGAATGGTATAAACATAGAATTAATGGTAAACTTTACATTATTATACAAGATTTAAATCATAGTACTTATGTGATATTATAATAAATGTTTAACAAATTAGAATAGTAATATCGGGAAAACAACATGAAAAAACAATAGAAAAGAACAATAATGTCTAACGCAATGAAAACGGTGTTAATGAGAAACTTTAGAAAACAAATTGGAAATGAAATTAAATCATAAGAGTTTGAAGTATAGATCCTCCTCTAGATCTTATCACTATTTCCATTCGTCTGGGCATGGTTATTGATCAAGTAGTGAGTAGTTTCTTAAGGAATATTCTCCCAGTCAATAAGAAAAAAAATCCTCCCCAGAACACTATTGATCCACCAAAAATGGAATCCTCGGACAGATATTACAGGCAGTAAACCTCCCTCCTGGCCTCCGCCATACTCGGTGACGTCCATCTGGTGAATTAAGACTTGCTATTGGTTCGCCTGAAAACAAAACTCGCTTTCAGTCGTCAATGGTCCAATTTACGTGTTCTCTTAAAAATGCAGTCTAGTAACTATATTCTCTGGCGAGCAATGGTGCAATAGCTGGTATTCTACTGTCCAATCCTCTTTCATTAAGTCTTCTCCGGACCGTTCATCCAGAAAGTACTATCTTTAGTATCAGAATCTCTAGACAGCATCTGTAGACCTTGTCCTGAGATTCTATACAGTATCTTCTAAGATCATTGAAACATTTAAATGTTCGACTAGTTGTTCATTGTCTAACTCCTAATTAGCTATGTAGCCAACTAAATTAGCCACATATCGCTGGCTACGTCCCTCGTTAACTAGAGTTATCACTTTCACTGCTTCATCTTCTCTTAAACTGCATGGACGATTAATTTCTTCTACTCTAAGTATACTGGACAAAGTCTTCATTTACTTGGTGGCATTAAATTTAAAAAACCACTAGCATAACTAAATTTATTGCCTTTTACAAATCATTTTAAACTGCATTAAATGTATATTATAAAACGTTACTTTATATCTGTGAAACAATTGCAAATGTTTATTAGTAGTGACAGAAGATACCCTAGTTCACTTACATAAACATTTTTTTAAGGATTTAAAACTTCGAACGATTATAAGAAATAATGATTGTTGGTGCGTTAATTTTGTTCAGGGGTGTAGTTAAGCAAGTTAAAAACACAATATATCACTATAGGGTAGTTCATTTTACATGATGTTATGTTATTTATTGTAGCTAGTGTCTTAATAGTAGTCATACCATTTTCCTCGGTATTTAGTGGACTGATGATGGATGGTGTCGGTAGGTTAAACACGATAAAAATAGCCTGTATACCAGGCGTTATTGGATGGAGCTTAATAGCAATCGCCCCAAATGTGTCTGTGATTATTTTTGGAAGGCTTCTGGTCGGTATTTCGGCAGGTAATGCATAAAATAGTATAAGCTGCGATATTTATTAAATGTCTTTCTTTATTATTTCAGCCTGGGGGACAAGTCCCGGTATAGTTTACATTACGGAAATAGCTAGTACCAATTTAAGAATGTCTTTAATGGCAATCGCGCCAGCATATGTATCCCTAGGCAAGTATTTAGTATTAATCACCAATATCACATTATCCACAACAAAATGGTTAATATTCTGCTTAATAAAAATGCTATGAATATTAAAAATTAAAATCCAGAAATAAATACGGACCGAATTCTTTCAGGTATGGTTCTAACATACTTGGGCGGCTGGATTCTGCATTGGAGAACTTTAGCTTGGATCAGTAACATATTTATCGTAATTCCATGTATTATGTGTATTTTTATTCACGAAAGTCCTTCTTGGTTAATTTTAAAAGGAAAATTAGAGGCGGCGCGTAAGGCATTAGATTGGATCCATAAATATCAGCCACAACCAACAAACAAAGTATGAATTATAATATATAATATGTGCTGTTATTATAAACTCGTCTAGATATTTAACATATTTTCATATTTGTTATTATGTTATGTGGGTTTGGTCCTCATCAGCCACTGATCGCATGGGTAGTCCCTTGGCGACCCCCTCTTATACGGGTCACTACCCAAAAATGCTATCCCATAAAAGGAGCTATTTAGACACGTCCCCTGCCCTAAGTCTCGCCTCCTCCTGGATAACAGGGGTCCCTAATATAAGGTACCCTTTCTCCTCCAGTGTGGAGCAGGTGTAAAGGAGAATCTAGGTCTCCTCGTCTTCTTTACAGTATCTGCAGGCCGGGCTATCAGTCAGCCTCAGCTTGTGCTTATATGCATTCAGGCTACTATGGTGGCCCGTAATGATTCCCATCAGAATTCTGGCTTTGTGCCTGTTCAATTTAATGGATTCTTGGGCCCATTTCTCAATCTCTGAGTATTCGATGAAGAGTTTGGTTATTCAACAACCCGTTACTCCTCTCCATCTTTTATTGTGCTGGTCTCTTGCCCAGCCATTTATGCGGTCTCTGATCAGATTCCGACTTATTCCCACTGCAGGTTCTCGTCTATAGAAGTTTTCCCTGGTCCCTAGTCTGGCAAGGTCATCTGCAATTAGATTTCCCTTAATGCCATTATGCCCAGGTATCCATACGAGTTCCACCGGTCCCTTCCCTGCCAAATGGTTCAATGCTTCACAGCAATTATAGACCAGCTTTGACTTTGTCTTTGCTGAATTCAGGGCTACCAACGCCGCCCTGCTATCCGAGCAGATACATACCTTTTCTTGGGTTCGATTTTGGTTGGACCCCAGGACATCGTATGTAATTGCAACTAGCTCTGCCTGGAGTGCGGTAGTGTATAGTGTATATTTTCATAAGATAATTATATTTTATAATTTTAAATCCTCAATATGAATATGATAAAACTAAACAATTATTTTTATATATACAAAAACATACTACATTAGCAGCACCAAAAAACTAACTAATATATTATTTGCCAGACTGAAACTTATTCCGAGTTGCAATTTAAACTTCTTCAAGAGGAACAGGAAAAGAACAAAGAAGAGATGTCACACAGGGAGAAAAAAGGTGTAAAAGCAATAGTTTATGAATTTTTGAAACCTACAGGATATAAACCCATATGTATCCTCAATGGCTTGTTCTTCTTTCAACATTTTTCAGGAGTATATATAACCATGTTTTACTCTATTTCTTTTATAAAGGTAAGTTCCTCTTGGCGTTGATATTCACAATAAAATCAATGCAACTATAAAATATTACCACAAGTTCGAATACACGCGTAATATACATACTCATTATTCATAAACAATAAAATAAAATCCCCCATAATGCTCCTCATTTTTGTGTGATATGTACCACGGGGAAAGAAGAGAAAGTAACGAGACACTTTCGATATATTCCCCTAGACCTAGAATATAGGCAAATATGAATAAATGTTTAAGTTAATTATGCTCCTTGTCACTAGAGGGCGCATTCACTTTAAGGCTAGGAGCATACGTCATTCTATAGCGTATTGAGTATTGTCTATATTTCAGAATATACTGAAAGTGTCCTATTGTATTTTTTTTTTTTTATGAAAAACGACGCGCCTTGTCTATCTATCCCCCAAAATCACCCTTTCTATATTATGACAGTAATTTTCACCACTTTCTTGTATGCAGGAAGCTGGCAGCAGTATTGATCCCTATTTGGCATCGATCATGATAGGTCTTGTTAGGTTAATTATGTCCATACTAAGCATATACATCCTGAGAACATTCAGGAGACGATCTCTAATGTTTACTAGTACCTTCGGGATGGCTGTGTGTATGTTTATCTCTGGATTATACACATTGTGGATAAAGGAAGGTCAGTTCAAATGAGCTTTATATATTATGACATTTTTGAGTATCGACTTAGTTGTAATTTATTACAATTTGCACTATGCATATTTAAATTATGGTACTATGCATTCCTGTAATGGTAAAGTACTTATTTTAATGTATTGATCACACAACTTTTTTTATTATACAATTTATTATGTTTTACATGCTGTGAAATTTTTGTGTTTAAGTTAAAATGTTTCATAATGCAAAGTTTTACTTGGTAAAGGGTATTTTAACTACTGAAGTAAGAAGATTATTACACTCCGCCCCATCTGCAAATGCTTTATATAATAAGGACTAAACAAATTGGGCCAAAACAGCTATTCTCCTGGCTATGCGCCATCGACGAGCGCTGAATTAAATGGCGAAATTTGCCGTATTTTGTCTAACAGAGATAGCACTAAAATACAGCGATTCAGATTGTTCGAAAAACACAAGGAAGATGCAGAGTGTGACCCAACCGTGAGGTGACTCAAGATAGATCACCCGCTAACTGCAGACCAGTTTCGACCTTATCTTGGGTCTCGTCAATGCAGTGTAAGCGAGTATACCTTTGACATATGAGGCTTACATCTTGTAGACGTCATTACGTTCTACCGCAGTAGAACGTACCAAATGGACCAAGCAAAAGCAAGCTTTCGGTAGTTTCAAGAACAGTCTAAATCGAAGTAAGGCTTGATCATCAATAGAATGCAAAGTTTTACTTGACAGAGGGTAATTTTTCAAACTACTGAAGTAAGGAGATTATTATACAGAGGCTTACATACACAAGGTGTAAGCCTCATCTGTCAAATATATACTCGCTTACACTGCACTGACGAGACCCAAGATAAGGTCGAAACCGGTCTGCAGTTACCGGTATCCTGAGATAGGTGACATTTTGCATCTCCCCTATGGTTTTCGAACAATCTGAATCACTATATCTTAGTGCTAACTCTGTTAGACAAGATACGGCAAATTTCGCCGTTTAATTCAGTGCTCGTCGATGGCTATAGCCAGGAGAATTGCTGTTTTGGCCTAATTTGTTTAGTTCTTATTATATAAGGCATTTGCAGATGGGGTGGAGTAATAATCTCCTTACTTCAGTAGTTTAAAATGTTTTAATTTTAATAGACATGATCATTTTAGGAACCACTACAATGAAATGGGTACCAGTTGTAGCACTTTTAATCTACGTAATTGCATCCACGGTCGGCCTCCTGCCAATCCCCAATATGCTGATAGCAGAACTCTTTCCTTTGGAAATCCGAGGGATTGGCTACAGCATAAGCTACAGCCTAGGCTGTATGTTTATGTTCGCTGCACTCCAGAGTTATTACACGCTCAACGATCTATTTGGTGGGGCCACGAATCTGCAATGGTTCTTCGCGATTATATGCTTGGGAGGACTGGTATACTCGTACATATTTATGCCGGAGACGTTCGGTATGAGACTGAGCGATATAACCGATTACTTCAAGGAACGATGTGTTTACATAGGATATGAGAACAAGAAAAAGGAAAAAATTTCACAAATCAAGGAGAATGGCGTTTGTGATGAAAAACCTATGAAAAATACGGAACAAGTATAGTACATCTGCTATTGTTACTTTTATTTATTTTAATAAATATTTAGCAATATGACTGTATTTTTTCTCATGCTTCTTTTCAACAAAAAAAAAATAATCTAAATTACACCTGTGTGTATCAGCTTGATTGTAACTACACTGTACTTGATACTACAGTCTGCATAGTTACATCGCACCCTCCCTGGATTAATCTAGGGCGATGATGCCAATCGCTTGGAGCTAGCCTACATTACTGGCTCCGAGTATCCAGGAGGAGGTTTGAATCCCACATAAGATGGCTGAGTGTATTTGCATACGCCCGTGTGAATGTCAGGGTTAGGTAGACGAAGAACACTAAGTTAAGCCTCGTCCTCGTAAAAACAAAGATGAAAAAAATCCCATAAACTAATACAGAAAGGCTTCCTATCACTATCAATATTAACTATTATGATATAATAACTTGTAAATTACTTTAAAAGAGGTAATGAAACAATAATAAGACACATTTAAAGTTTTCAAAAGTCTGTAAAATGTAAAAAGATTTTTGAAATATTTATAATAAATTCATCATAATTAATTGTAGGACAAAATAATAGTGATTTAGAGATAAAATGAACAAGCTCACAGACTAACTAACACTCTATATCAAAACCTGTCAAACTTGACAATTGCCAAAGCAATTACTGAAATATATTACTAAGAAATGTACCACAATTTTGTGGACAAATATTATAAAGATGACGATGCAGTCATTCTAGATGAAACCATCGACAGATTTAAAGAAGATCACGAACGGAGAAATGAAGAGTTACAGAATTTTTTAAATGATTTTGTAACATCCGTAGAATACGAGCAATATATAGAGCACAAGCGAAATATAATCAAGGTAGATGCATCTGCACAATATTGCATTTCGGATTTAAATGAACAAGATGAAGAAACAGTGGACATCACTGAAGATAAATACCCTCTAACAACACAATCGAAGAAAATGTTTGCTTTTATTCAGCAATTTGATAAATATATAAATAATAGGACAAACTGGGACACACTTAAGAAGCAACAAAACGGAATCAAGGCTATCAAGGTTGCAAAAGGTAGCTAACCACAATTATCCATTAATAAAATAATTTCTAGGAAAAAATTGCGGAGGTAAAGAAAACCTTCTACTGCAGCAGGGACCAAATCGTAGCGCGAAAACAAACGAGAGACAGGAAAAGACTGGAACAGTTTTCCACATACCTCAACATAGATTTGTCCAATTTAAATTTAAACGTAAAAAACAGGATAAAAGATAAAGTGCTATGTTACACAAACATAATTCGTAGCCGGAATATGAAAATTAAACAAAATTATATTGAAATCGTAAGGAAACTAACCCAAGAATATAGGAGGCAACGAGAAATCGATAAGCAACTGTATAAAACATATACTGACAAGGTTAAGAAAAAGGAGAAAATAATAGAGGATATGGAGATTGTTGGAGAAAAAATCGTTTTGGTAATGTTATCCATGATTTATGGGCATGTAAGTACGAATAGATTTTCAGAAACCGAGGTATGAAGAATGCATAGAAGAGGAATACGTTGAAGAAGAGCATATTCCAGAATTGGTTATTGAGAAGAAACCAAAAAAATCCAAAAAAGATAAAAAAGACAGAAAAAAGGGTAAAAAGGGCGGCAGTAAGAAAGGGAGCAAGAAGTCAAAATCTACAAAAAGCAAAAAATCGAAAGGGAGCAAGGGGAAGAAAAAAGTATGATATTTCTTTCACTAAAACCGTACAACGTTAGAACTTTGGGAAATTTCAGAAAGGAGATGAATTAGTCATACCGGTGGTACCAAAGTGTAATTTGAGGGAAAAAATAGAAGCAAAAAATAAAGAGAAACTAGCGCTGCTGATTAAAGAGTTTCAACAATTAGATGATGCCTTAGAAAATAAACATATGTTAACACAGGAAGTTGCGTCTGAAGATTTATATGATATTGACAGGAATTTATTATGCAAACCAAAAATTCTATATTATAGGGTTAGTATGGTTAAATTATCACAGAGATTATTAGTAAGATTTATTGTTAGTTAAAATTTGCCAGAGTATACAAAAATATTTTAAGAAGGAACAACTCTACAACAAAGGCAACTACATCCATTAGATACGTTATTAGAACCCTTAAGGTTTTAGTTTAAGCACGAAATCTTCATCTCCCACATTCCTTTGCACAATGCAGTTTTATGTATATCCGGTGATGATATACATATAGTTTTTAGTACATAATTAGTTTCCATTGTTCCAGCGAATATTTTTCAGGACATTGAACATGGAAAAATTTACAAGAAAAGAGTAAAAATCCTGAACGTAAGCCCTCAGATCCAAAAGTTCCGATTAAAGAAGCTCATATTTCCAAACGAGTATGATACTCTATTTTTTACAATTGAACCACGAATTGGTATACAGAAATTGGCACCCGGATGTTTCGCAGAATTTACTGTTGTATTTATACCAGTGGTGGACAAGCCACTCCAAGGCAGAATATTATTCCTCTCTTACGACACCACGTCTTCGCACTATCGACGATTTTACTTAGGAATCGAATGCATTGTGGCTTGCTCTTATTTACGTGTATGTCCCGCTTCCATTAACTTTGGTAAAATCCCTGTCTGGAAAGCGCAGAATACACACTTTAAAGTCATTAAGGTAAAATAATATTGTCTTATGAACAGTCTGTGGTATTAGATAAAGTTAAATAAAAAATAAACAACCACAACACACGTGAAGTCAGTACCGCCATTAAAAAAAAACTGCAGGATATGTTTATGAAAAATCCTAAATACAGCCATTTGGTGTTCATTTCTAAAATGTACACAGGAAGAGTTATCTCCTATTTTACTAAAATCTAGTCAATATATAGTTCTTCTACCATTCTTCTCTAACTTCTCGTACTGTTTTTTTTTTCTACTTTGGTGACAGTAGACGTTGAAAGGACTTTTTCATTGTGTGAACTACTGTTAAGTGATAGAGGTTGAGGTTTTACTGCAGAAAACTTAAAAAAGTACCCAGTGATAACTTTCATTATCGGCACTGCTTCCACGCGACTCACAAACCGAGACCGACTGATGACATTTTTCTCGTTTCCGTGTCCCGTTTTTCTGTTTATTCGAGTATTCTTAATAATCATTTAATTTTCATCTAATCAAATTTAACTATCCAATATTTTTTGCATGACCAAGTAATTTCTGAGTTAACTACGATATCAGAATACAGAATATCTTGCATACAGAAATTGATTTTATTCCCCTAAAGCCTGAGGGTGTGGAGAATTTACACCCAGAGATAACGAACAACCCCATGCTCAGAGAGAGCTGTTAAATGTTCCTCATAGTAAGCTCGGCAACTAAAACTACAACCCTGCTGTAGTATAAGTGATATTGTTGCAGAAATCTGCCTAGAAAAGTATACTAGGTCACCCATTCAGTTACCAGACTTAAGACCTGATGCTTGACTTTCATCAATACTCAAACCAAATACTCACAAGTACATTATACGTATTATGTTAAGTTAATCTATTTCCTTTTTCTGTATAAACAGTTACAAAATGAGGGTAAAAAACCTTGTACGGTAGTACTAAAAAAAATATTTGATCCTCTGGAAACATATTCTATAACAGAAGAAGAGGAATTCCTAGATGAGGCTAGTGATGAAGACGAGTGTTGTATTAAAAGTTTATTGAAGGAATGCGTGGACAATATATTCAATAAATTCAGATTTGAAAGTTGTTTTATTAAATTAGAAGGCCACCAAAAGCTCAGCTTGAACGTTCAGTTCAAAAATATTGATCACATTGGTAACTATTTAGAGGAATATGTGGCAGATATTTATGAATACAGGGAGAATAACGTAAGTGAGTACGTTGGATGCCAGGTAAGTTAAATATGTATTTAAAATCTGTTATTTATTTAATTTTGTAAGCTGATTTCATTCTCTGCTGAAATCACTGACCACTTCATCAAAACAACACTCGAGGTTGTGGATTTCGAAGTATGTATACTGAATACTGTGTATCAGTTGAGTTTCGAAGTTTATAACAGTTCATCCACAACACAAACTATAAACATAAAGTTTCCATCGATTATGGTAGACTATGTTAAGTCGGATGTTTCAGTAACATACATTCCACCACAAGCCAGTAGAACGATTTGGATAAAATTTCTGCCAAGGTATGTTTGTCATGTTTTTTCGATTAAATTTAACTACACAATTTATTTTAGAAAAGACATACTAACAGACAAGCTGTGTTATTACGACAAGCTCACCTCAATTTTGGAATTTCCAGTACACGTTTGCGTTTTAAGTAAAACTATTCCAGACGTACCTCCGGTAAAGGTGGCAGTTTTTGCTGTTTTAACTACCGAGAAATGCCTAAAGTTAGCGCCGTCAAGAGCAGATTTTTCCAGATACTCGGAAGAAGCAGTAAACTTGGACTTGGGAGAGTGTACCTTGCACGAAACTCTTTTCACTGAAATCAAATTGATAAATAACACTTTAGCAACACAAATATATGGATTTACTGATATACCGGAGGTATTAATTTATACGAGTCAAAAACATATTTTAATTATTACTTCCAGTGCTTAAATATAACTCCGAATTATGGATTCGGGGAAATACTTCCCAATGAGACAAGGATACTCGGATTATATTTCAATCCAGACGTTAAAGATGTACTTAGTTTCTTTACTGAAGGAGATGATAAGGCGGAGCACAGAATAAATTTTAGGATAACACTAGAGACTATTAGCAGTATTGGGCAAACTAAGAAGGTAAAATCATCATTTCCATTAGAATTAATAACATTAATTGTATTTACCACATAAAGCTAGGCTGAAGATGTTAATTGTTACTAATATAAATATAGTAACAAGCTACTTGTACTGTAGACGTTGACAAAATTACTTAATTATATAATAGTCGCTATAACAGGAGGTACTTCAGAAATACATTATAAAAATTAATTTTCTTGACTTTAGATGCGGTTGGCAACAAAGAAATTGCAAAATATTTACAAATTATACATTTGTTAAGTGTGGTATATGATGATTGATTGTTTAGGACTTTGTATACAGGTTACTTCAATAACATGAATGAATTTTATTTTCATGTCAATTTTAATTACAGTCAATATTTTTAAAAGAAAAGGCATTACTTTAACCGAATTTAAATTCATTATTTCTAACTACAAAAAGTGTTCAAAGAAGCTCAGGGTTCCTTTATTAATAAAAGTAAAAAAAAACACATTAAGAAATTTAACTTTGAGACTTTATTAGTTTAATACAAGGGTAGTTCCAGAAGTACCCAACTTGACATATGGATGGCGGTTGTTGTTTGAAAAAAATAACTATGGTAGAAAGTACCAATCTTATAAAGCTTAAATTTGAAGTTTGACGATGCTACGTTGTTTAGATGTTTAGTATTTGTTTGGCAGCCATCACTTGTGAACGCTCTGTGAATTTGTAAATACGGAAAAAATTGGTCATCGTTATGTGATACAATACTTTTATTTGAAAGGCCTCAGTCTAACGGATATCAAAGCAGGGGTAGATTCCACTCTGGGGAATCTGCTCCTTCGTTTACAACAGTAAAATATTGGGTGGCAGAGTTTAAATGAGGTCATACGAGCTGCCAAGATGAACATCGCAGTGGTCGACCAAATGATGTGACCTCGCTAGAAATGGCGAAGAAAATCCACAAAATGGAATTGGATGTCCGTCGACTGAAAGTGCGCGAGCTAGTAGACATGGTAGGCATTTCAAAAAATGCTGTATATCGCATATTGACTGAAAATTTGAACATGAAAAAACTGTGCGCAAGATGGGTGCCGCGATTACTCACAACTGAACAGAGACAGCGTCGTGAGGATGTTTGAATCAGTGTTTGGCAAAGTTTCACAGGAATAAAGCCGAGTTCTTGCGTTGATTCATGACCATGGATGAAACATTAGCCCATTATTTCACACCTGAGGCGAAGGAACAGTGTAAACAATGGATTCAAAGCGGATAATTGGCTTCAAAGAAGGCGAAAATAGTTTCATCTGCAGGCAAGGTCATGGCGTCGGTTTTTTGAGATGCGCATGAAATAATTTTCATTGATTATCTTCAGAAAGAGAAAACAATCAACGGCGAGTATTATGCGAACTTATTGCAGCGTTCGAGTGACGAAATCAAGAAAAAACAGCTGCATTTGGCGAAAAAGAAAGTTTTGTTTCATCAAGACAATGCACCAGTTCACACATCCGTTATCGCGATGGCCAAAATCAATGAGTTAAAGTTCGAATTTTTTCCTCACGTACCCCTATTCGCCAGAGTTAGCCCCTCGGATTATTTTCTGTTTCCAAACTTGAAAAAATGGCTCGGTGGTAAAAGATTTGCCAACAATGAAGAGGTGGAGCCTGTCCACCAAATGGTGAATTTGCGGAGTTCGATGATTCTTGCTATAAACAGGGTATGGAAGCTATTGAACATTCCTGGGAAAAGTGTATCGAGCTAAAAGGAAACTACGAGAGAAATAAAAAATATCTTTCTCAAATTTATTGTGTTTAATTTGTTAGGTCCGATACTTCTGGGACTACCCTCGTATTATTACTTTGTTTTTATGACAAATTAGTTTTAATTTGTTACTACCATTTTTTCACAATACATAAATTTAGTTACGACAATAAAATTATTTCATATAATTTAAAAACTTGTTTTGTCATACTGTATATGTGAAAACTATACACCGTGTCCCATATAACAGGCTCACTATGAGGATCTCGGCCCAAGAAATCCCGTATATATAGATTAGTTTTAAAAATATTTCAAAAAATATTTTCCGAACTAAGCAAAATTCTAGAAGATCTATTTCAGTATTTTCTGACGTTGTTTGAGGAGATATCTTAAAAGTATTTCTTCACTGCCACTTTTTATTCTGTGTCAGATTCTGTGAATAGATTCTTACCTAGAAGTTTAGCCTTTTCCTGGCCATCATCAGGTATCTCATTTTAAATACGGACATATAGATTTTATTACAATTCTTACTTTATTAATAATTTAAACCATTAATAGTTCATAGTATCTGACAAACGATAAAAAGTAGCAATTGAGAAGTACTTTTACTTTTATATCTCCTCAAGCAACATCAGAGACTACTAAAAAGATTTTCCAGAATGTTACTCTAATATTTGCAAAACTAATCTATAGTCGATTCGAATCCGAGGTTTGGTACATACACAGAAGCACATGAATGTGATTTCTTACTAGGCAGTTCTATTCATTGGAATAATTCTCTATCGTGACATTTACTTCAAATCAACATATATGCTTATTGTTTACTCTTTGTAGTTACAGACAGATTTCATAATAAACGTAAAACAAAAAATTTCTTACCAGAACCATAATGAGGAGAGACTATTACTGCAATACATTTATTTATCAATCAACTGTATCACATCAAAGCCTTGGTATGCCAGATAAGCAAACACACTGTTGTTTAAAATATCCTAAAAGTATTTCAATAAAACACAACAATTACATGCAAAATAATCTACTTCTAACATTTGGTATGCATCTGTATCAAAACAGACACGAGTGCATCCAGCAGTGTTTAGCTACGAGTATTTGACCAACAGCATTGCAGATTTCAGCGAGTCACATGGCAATCACCCGTTGATCATTAGTTACACGCGATGAATTTCGGATACGAATATACTTTGGATATCCGTGATTTCTTGGTACCACATTTCTGGCAAATGATTATACAACTTTGTCTAATTTCACTTTTTTTTTATCCTTTACCGTTTCCGAAATGCCTATGGTGAGCCTTCTAGCTAGGACATGGTGTATAGTATGCGGAAATTTTAGGAATTTAATTATAGAAGATTGCGAAAATCCTTCGAGCTAATATTTAGAGAACTGAGAGCTTCACAGAATACAGAACTTATACAGGATATAAGGAACTGTGCGTACAACATAAAATTACAAATGTATTCTCAGAAAACAGAAGACGAAGAAAATGAAACGTATATATTCAGTGACGGTACGCATCATATTCGCCATCACCAAGCGCATACTTCATATTAATAAAAAAAAATTCTAGGGTATAGATACTTGGGGGAATATTGCGGAGAAACGGAGGGAGGTCCCCTAGTTGACTATTCAACTCAACTCTGTGTCACAAAATTGTGGCTGGATGTAAAAGTAATCGCACCGCTCATAGAACTTTCACATCAATACGTTGAGTTTTCTGATACTCCTGCTGGTTCATATTCTATTGCTGAAATTGAATTGGTAGCGTTAAAGACCGAATTTAACTTGGAATGTGATTTGTTGAAGAAAAATTCGAGACCAAAGGTGCCAGATTATGAAGCATTTTTTAAAATTACTGGGGGAAGTGAGGAAATAATTATTGAACCTACCTGTGGGATTATACGAAACGGAGAGGTATAGTATATAAAGTCATCTGCTACATAACACCGTCATATATCACTAGTTACTCAATTTCCATTCAATAGTTCTCGAAAGTTTATAACAGGAAAAAAATTGTTTGCAAAGTGTTTCAAGTTATTTTGAACTGATTTCCATTTATTTGTTGCAATTTAGTCAAAAAAACTAATGTTGGTTGTTAAACCCAAAACTCCAGAAGATATAATATTAAGAACAGCTAAAGCCTTAAAATATTCTGAGGTCTATGAAAGAAAAAAACAGGAGTACGAAATCAAGAAGCAGAAACAGTTAGAAAAGGCTGCAAAGAAAGGGAAGAAGAACACAAAGGCCGGAACGAAAAAGGATTCTAAAAAGAATAAGGATAAAAAATCTAAAAAAACAAAATCTGACGAATCAGGTAGGTATGCCAATTACAAATTTACAATTGTAATAAAAAATCCAGATTTAGCCAGATTGAAACATACTTATAGTAACAGTGGTTACATGGATCCATTAAATCATTTAGTTGAGTCAATTCGGATTTTTAATGCTAACTGGGAAAGTTAGCATTAAAGCAGCATGTTATACGAATTATTATAACGTAGGGTAGATGCACCGGTTATAGCCACTGCTCCATTTATAGCCATTGCGTCCATTATTGTAGTATTATTTAGCTATGGTCCTGAAAATGTTTTGTCTAAGGCTTATTATTGCTCGGCTATATCTTCTAGTTTGATGCAACATATTGCGCATGGTCATTGTCTGCTTAATTTAAAAATTGTATCCGTGTGTATACCACTTTGACCTGCACTTATTGGTTTCTTATCATTTTTCTTAAGCCACTTAAGGTGAGTAAGGCAATTGTATTCAACTATATTTCAAGTTAAAATTAAATTAAAGAATTTATATATTGTATGGCATGTATTAAAACGTTTCACATTGGAATTTTTTCGCGGGATATAGTATTATTGAGTGTGGCTATAAATGGAACACCCAACAAAATGTTTTTCATTTATAGTCATAGGGCTGGCTATATTAGGGCAACATATTTCTCTTTTTAGCCACTTTGCTTTGAAGCTCCGACGTATAGATATGGCACCACCAAAAAAGCAATATGCAAAAGGCAAAGAAAAGGCCAGACAAAGAAATAAAGGGCCTATATATCAGTATACCCAAAAACAACTCACTCTTGCACTACAAGCAATCCAACGTGACGGATTGGCAGTAGCTATAGCGAGTAATAGATTGGGAGTGCCTAGGATAACACTACGCGATAAATTAAGTGAAAGAACTTCGGCCACTATAGAACAAGTGCAGGAAAGAAATGCATCCTAGGAAAAAAAATTGAGGATGAACTTAAACGTTGAATACTGACTAATGCCGCCAATGGGTTCCCTGTGAACAAGGAAGGGTTGTGAGACGGGTTAGAGGTGGAACCCTTGGAGATGATTTCTTTGAACCTAAACGAAGCTGAAATTAGCTTCCCTTTCCCAGAGTGGAATATTGCAACTACAACGAATACAGATATACCAAATGATATCAAAACCGATTAATACAAAAACAAATGCGCCGCAGCTGAAATATACATTAACAACGGAGAGAATAAAATGAATACACCTGACATTGATACAAATCCTGAATAAACATTTGAATACAATGAAATTAAGCAAGTCGTATGTTTGAATGTTCAAACGGAAACATTAGGCAGAGGAAATTCATCCGATGTAAATAACGGTAAAAAAATCGATCAATTAAAATCCATCAGAACATAGTTATTAACCAAACCAACCAAAGACAACTATAGCAAATATTCTGCAAGATGTGCTTCAATATCCCGATCCAAAACCATCATCAAAAAAGCGAAATACTGAAAAATTGCCTTCAGTTTTAACCACTGATAAATGGAAAAAAGTGAAAGGAAACGAATGAAAGAAGAAGAGAAAATAAACGTAACGCAAAAAAGGAGGCGCCTACAACAAAAATAAAAGAGGTGGACGAATTGCTGTTTGAAACTGGGAAAAAATGCCCAAAGTGCGAATAATAAGTGAAAAGAAGGTGGTGAAGAAAACCGCTAGCAAAAGCAAATCAAAAGTCGACAGGACTGTGGGTTCTCACGTTATTATGCAATATGATGATTCGAACCAAAAGGTATAAGTTCACATGAATTATTCTCTGTAGAAGAAATGCAATTTCATGCAATGTTTACGTTTTATTATTAAAAAAATATTTTATTCCCTTTTTACATTTTTTCTTACCTGAGTATACATATTAATACATTTTTTTTAAATATGCTATTGATTTTTATCGTTTATAGATTTGGTGGCTATATACGGTACATCTGTCTGGCTACAATTGGTGCCGAAGTGGCTATAATAGGAAAATAGTATTTCTTCGACTTTTTTTATTTATTGTATTTCCTAGAAGTAATGCTTCATCTCTTAATAGTAATGCTCATCTACTATAAATAGTAGTGAGTACAAATGTACAGGCTATCTCATAGCATCGTCGAATGTAAGAACTGTTTGACACATTGAATCAATTTCAAAAAAAATCCTTAAAGTGGCTATAACCGGTGCGTCTACCCTAGTGGTTCATATACGGCGCCGCCACTGATGAAGCACCCATAATTAATATAATAACGAACTGGTTGGTGTTACTAATTTTTCATGAACTTCGACAAAGCCCCGCTGCTCCGCGTCGTCTGTATGCGGTTATCATGATGATGTGTCAAATATAAAAAGTGCCAACCCCAGTTCTTATCCACAAATACCACATATAGTGTAGATTGGTTCAAATTTGGAATGAAATTTCTACGTTGTTTCATAGAGAACAGAAATAGCAAAATAATATGAGAAAGAAAAGAGATATCTTATATAACTATAATAATAGATATTTCTTTCACATACATTATTTTGTTATTTCTACAAGCCCAAAATCACATGAGTTCGCCCGTACTGACTTTTTAGTTAAATGAGCTATAAACGTTTAAACATAAGAAGACTATAATGATAATTCTCATTTCTAATGCCAAGTAGGATCAATTTGAATAATTCTTATAATAATAAATAAAAACATCGCCTTCGAAAATATAGTTTGTGCTTAAATGTCTGATTTGAGGAAATCTCGCCACTGAAGTCGAAGAGTAAACATTGGCGTCAAACCATTATTTTGTATGAAACTAGATTACGATACTTCTGCTGATGGTGTTTTGGGTCTTGTAAATGACTTTGTTGACAGTTCGAGTCGAAATGGCGCGTGGAAAAGCATTATCGCAAGATTTACGGCAAGTTTTGATAAAACTGCACCATCAGGGCAAAAGTGCCTACCAGATTGCAAAAGAATTAGAATTGTCCCGTTATACTGTTAGAGACATTGTGCGTTTGTATAAAGTTACGGGTTCCACAGTTGGAAAAGCACGTGTTGCTAGAAAAACCGCAGACTGCTGCAAAATGAAGACTTTTTGGAACGCATCGTAAAGAAAAACCGTCGTGCCAATTGCAGTGCTCTAACAGTTCTATGGAATGAAGCGACAGACAGGCAGTATTCTAAATCGACTTGTACGAGGGCACTGAAGCAAATTCGATTCAATTTTTATATGGTAATTTTGGTTTTAAACTTTAATGCATGCATGTAAGTCTTCTCGTTATTAGGCAAAAGAAAAACCCCTACTCACTCAAAAACAGAAGAAAAACGGCTATAGGCTAAAATACATAAAAACTGGACTTTGAAGCAGTGGAGGTCGGTTATTTGGAGCGACGAATCAAAATTTGAGCTTTGCGTAAGAGATTCGCGGAGTAGGGTGATTCGAACGAAAACCGAGGCTTACAACAAAGACTGTCTTCGGCAAAAAGTGAAATTTCCCGCTTCAATTATGGCGTGGAGATGTATGTCTACCAATGGCGTTGGTAGGCTTCACTTTGTTGAAGGCACAGTAAACGCAGAAAAATACATAGTCATTTTAAATCAGTACCTTCTTCCATCAATCGAGTATCTGCAATTAGCTAACCGGGAATTTCTCTTCCAATAAGATGGCGCGGCTTGCCATACACCCAAAAGTGTGAAATCCTGGATGTCGGAAAGCGATATTTCTGCCCTCGAATAGTCCTGATCTTTCTCGGATCGAGACATTATGGCATCAAATGAAAGAAGAATTGCGTAATCGTCCGGCTAAAGCTTCAGTCATTGCGACATCGTCTCCAAGAAATATGGGACTCTTTTTCTTTAGAAGACTGCCAAAGTCTTGTAGACACCATGCCTAGGCGTATAAAAGTTGTTTTGAAAAATAGAGGTGACGTAACACAATGGTAATTGACTTTACAACTCAGTGTAAGCTAGATACTGAAAAATTGAGATTTAACTACTACATGTTTTTATGCTTTTTGTCACTAGTTTTCTTGTTATTTCGAATAAATGTGTATAGTTCTTATATTTCTCAAGTACAAATAAAATCTGTTGTATTCATTAACATAGTTTATTCCTATTCCTACCTTATGTTTATACTGCGTGGACGTGAAAATGTCTAGCGGGCGAACTCACGCGATTTTGGACTCGTATTTTCTAAGCTATGTAGAAATCGAATCGACCCTAAATTTGAAATAAATGACACTGTATACTATAGAAATATGAATATCCCTCATAATAGCATTCATAAGGTTGCAGGAAAGCTATATCCTATATTAAATATACCTACTAAAAATACATCATTATTATTCTACTGTAATATTTAATCTAAATGAAGTAATAAATAGTTATACTCACTAGAAGTATTAATGTATCATTATGATAACCTTAAATCCAAGTACATGTCGTCTGATAGCAGAACAAGACATAGGAGTGTTCAGATACCAAAAACGCTAAAGACTATAAGCAGTAAAAGTAGCTACTTTACTGCAGTAAAATTATATAACTAGTCATGCAATCCACTATATATAACTAAAATTATAGTGGATTGCATTTAATATCTAATGTCGAATACCTGATGTAATCAGCAAAAAGAAAGTGCTACTAAATTTCGTGCAATAAGCTGTGACTACTAAGTGTGAACTTTAAGCACAGCTGCCTAGATTATAAGTTAGATTTAAGTTAACTATTTTAATTTTAGTTCATAATATTGTAACCAGTCCCACCAACAGATAACTGTGTTTATCTCTGTGGGAGTTGCGCGGATTGTAATAATCCTTGTAACTTGTACTTGTACTTACTGGTTGAAATAAATAAAAAAAAAAAATAAAATAAAAAAAATGAATAATGAACATATTTGTCGTATTTGCAGATAAAAAGAAAGTGGAACATGAACCGGTAATTACCGTCACAGAACACGAACTGCAGCTGAATTATCTCGACTACTACCCTGCCGAAATGTTTTACTGGAGGAGCCTAGAACCTTACGTCATAAAAACTCAATTTACATGTAGGGTTGAATATAATAGTGAGATCGTATCGCGAAAATCCGAAACGTTGTATTTAGACGCGTGTTGCACTGTAATAAGGCCAGATTTCATTACTAACCTAAAATTGCAGAGGATCGACTTCGGTCAGGTTGCTATAGGAATGAAAAGCGTTGAGCAGATTGTCGTTCAAAATATAAATTGTACATTTTTGTCGTATTTCATGTTCATCTGTTTCTATGTTTAAATATTTTCAGACGACAGCATTCGACCGACATTTAGTGTATGGAATCCTTTTGGACCATTCAGTACGCCGCATATAAAAAATCTAAATATACCGCCAGAGCATTTTTTACAACTGCCTGTTATATTTGAACCCTTGGAGGAAGGCGAGGTACATATGTAAATTCCATTCGCTACTTAACACCACCAAATAAGGAATTATTGTAACCCTTTTACCCCTTTTAACTATTCCTCTACTTCCAAATCCCCTTACTACATAATACCCTTTGCACCAATCTGTTTCTAATATCAACCAACGCGATTCTTTTTTCTTTTCCTCGTGTTTCTGTTTACAAGATTTATATACTTCATGCTTTTTTAGTAAACACAACACATAGTTATTTATATATTTACGTTTGTAGTAAGTACACAAGGCGTAAGAAGTATGACTGCTATTATTATGGGTATAATAAATACATTATGGGAAAAAATAAACGTAAAAACTGCAATATTTGAGGAATTCTTTATATAATAGAGCAATATTTCATATTTAAAATGAATTTAATTTGTGGAAAATAATTTTTGTTACCCTTTAAGATTTGTCGAATTTGTACAATTGTACATGTGGCAACGCCGCTAATGAAGAGGTGGGCCATCTTGTGGGGGCCACTCCACAAGATGGCCCACACACAAGAAGACTAGAGAACAGGAGAAATAACTCGAGTGGTGGGGGTAGGACGAAAAACGTCCGCACCATGGCGGTCCTTGCGTAGAACCGAGCGAGGTTATGTTTATTTTTGTTTACTGTGTTTTGAAAGTTTTGAGCGTTTCCAGTTTTTCCGTTAAATATGTCAAAAGCATCGAGATATTCTTGCGTTACGAATTGTTCCAGCAAAAGCCCTGATTGTGTCATAAATAAACGAACAATTTTTAAAGTTCCTGAGGTAAGTCTTTCGATAAACAAGTATTGTAATGTTTGTATACACCGATAGTAACGCTTACTTTGTAGTAAATAGTAAAAGTGCAGTGTAATGTAGAAGTAAATTGTCAAATAGTAATTTACAACTCAATTTCGTTTAAGGACTGTGAGAGACGAGAAAAATGGTTGGAGGTGCTGTCACCGTATTACCTTAATATTATGCAGTTCAAGGAAAGAATACTTTATAATAGTAGAAAAAGAAAACTCAAAATACCAGTTCTCCTTCACTTAACGGTAATGAATTTGAACTTCCCACAGAACTTTCCGTAATAAGATTTTTGGTTATCATAGTTTTTTAGTAAGAGGTAACATCCTATATTATTTATTTTATATTATTATTATGGCCTTTTAGTTAAATTGAAAAAGTTTAACTACAGTTAGTTAGTTAAAGTTAGTTAGGTAGTTTAGTTCTTTTCATTGCAATGTTATTTCTTCGCTTACATTAGAATGCAACTTATAATTTCAATTTTCTTGAATAAATAGTTTTGTGACATTTCTTGTTTTATTCCTGTACCCTTCAATTTATGTCTAATTACTAACGTTACTTCTGAAAAATTAATTGATTTTACATTACACACTGTATTGCCTTCATAGTACACTGATTTGAATAAATTGTACTCTTATTGAATGCTTTGTTTTTACTGAAGCAACATACAAAAAGGTCGGTAAATATGTAACGTTATTACCACAAAATCGCAAATTTTAAATTAACCGAATATATACAATTGATTAGTAATTGTTTAAAAACAACTTCACATTTCATACAATAATAGCTCACAAGCTAATTTCACAGGAAAACTATCGGTAACTTCTTGGATGTTTGAAATATCTTGTACAGACTTTGGCACATCCCATTCCATCGATTCCAAATATTCACTGTGTAAATACACATTGAACTTCTTATCAATGCATATGTTTAAATTGGTGTCCAAACCAGACTCAGCATACCATTTTTCGCTTGGCAATTCAATGGAGTGTCTGTTGCTTTGTAAACTTTCAAACAAAATATTTCCTTCCGAGATCGAACACTTCTTCATTTCCCCATGCAAAAGTGATCGCAGTTCGACATTTTCAATTCCACTTGTGGCCATGGTTAAAATATGTAATCTTCCTGTGGATGATTAAAACTCGTTAGACTAAAAGCTCATTATGTTATTTCATTTCCACAAAGCTAAATTATCATCGATATCCTACTCGTGGCAGACATAAAAGAAAATTATAATTGACAGATGAAAAAATGCAATAACATTTCTTGCTCTAAAAGAAAAGCATTCAGAACTATTATTTTTTGTACATACTATGTATTTAGGACTGAAAATACTGTATCCCAATTTTCATAGCGTGTTTTCACCAAACAATTCGGAAACAAAAATTGTAAATAAATGCACGCGAAAATTGTTTACTGTTTACATAATGAGCACAATAGAACCCTAAGCCTACATTTAAATAGTGAAGACCCGCGATAG
Source organism: Rosalia funebris (assembly GCA_037954035.1). Classification (NCBI taxonomy): domain Eukaryota; kingdom Metazoa; phylum Arthropoda; class Insecta; order Coleoptera; family Cerambycidae; genus Rosalia; species Rosalia funebris. The sequence continues at coordinate 10,431,299 of JAZFAV010000003.1, read as the reverse complement.
ACGAGGATAAACGGCATGCGCACATGCGCAGATCCCGCGCGATTCTACGCGAGGCTGCCATATTGGCGCCGTTTTTCGTCCTACCCCCACCACTGATTTTTCGAGGAGCTATGTCTCCTTACTCTCTAGTCTTCTTGCCCACATACATTGCAGAGACAAACGAAAGGTGTGTAGCCCCCTTTAGAATGCAGAAGCAAGCTTTCATAAAACGGGCCAAAGTCAATCACTCACTTTATGAACACATTCGTGTTCACGATCGGATAAATCAACACGCAATTTATTGCGACGTTGTCAACTTGTGCAAAATATCTGAAGTCTACTTATTGGAAAACTGCACGAGCTTCAAAAAATATATTATTTATTTCGGTCGATTACCTGTTTACATTTAGAAAGATGTATAGTCTATAACTTGGAATATCTCTCGCTGTGCAGTTGATAAAAATACCCAAGAGGGCCGTTTCAGTTTCATGCACTTTGGTCGTTTAGGATAATATCTTCCGGGGCCTGGGGCTATTCTCCAATTTATTGGAGGTCTGGCGTTTAACGTGGAGGTATTGAAAGGGTGTAAATTTTCTTCTTTCGCCTGTATACTAGATAAAATATTTGTACATAATTTTAATAACCTCAAACTTCCTTTACATTCAACATTCATTTCATGTCTTCCAGAAAATTATGCTTACCAGTAAGTATGAGAAAAGTCATAATGTGCAGGCCCAGGCTCATTAGGGTCCCTATAGCACAGACTGATATCGTTCAACATGCTCCTGACTGTGGGCTTCTTTGGAACTCTAGCTCCTTTAAGAAAACGACCATACCTAGAGAAAATCAATTAAATTTTTTTGCCGACAAGGTTCCTTAAGAAATTTACCGTTTCTTTGATGGATGCCTCAATAGGATATCGAGGTCACTTGGTTTAATAAAACCATACTCTGGTATCTTTAATGTAGACGGGCTAAAATAATTTTTAATTGTGCTTCCGTCTCTAGGACCGGTAAATAAATCGTAGGGTCCTCTCTGCGAAACCACTCTGTCCACGATGCAATCGATGTCTATCAAAAATTATTAAACGTGAAAATTATTTGTTAAGATAATATTGAAATAATTCATATTCATCATACTTTTTCCATCTTTTATTCTGTATCTGTTCGGGGCTAAAATATATGGAGGAGCTCGACTTCTAAACCGGTCTAGAAAACCGTCCCGCTCAAACGACTGCATAGTTGAGAATTGATGTTTGATAATTGTGGACGTTTGTTCCAACTTTCTGAAATAAACATCTAAAAAAAAGTAACTATTACGTCGGATATATAACTTATATTTTACATACTTTTGGAAAACATTAGTTTAAGAATAATCTCTAATTTGCAATTATTGTCATTATGTAGAAATAAAATTGGACACACATTATTTAAGCAAAATATACCTAATACTACATAGACAAGCTTGTATACCAGGTGTCACTGGTGTACCAACCCACCATTTTTTTTTTTTTTAATACTCTTAATAAAAGAAGTTAAAACTCTGGTTCTCTTATATGACTTCATCATATATCAAGCATTGGAAATGATATGATTATTTTTTATGTTTGGGCGTCATAATAGAGCGAATTATTTACTAGAATGACATTATTTGAAAAAGTTCTAAATAATTCTTATCTGATTCTTGAGAACCATTTACCATTTTTTCTAAATATCGTTCGTTATAATATAATTTAAGCTTTTAAATTAGTGCAAGTGTAAAGAATTCTTTGTTAATGAATCAAAGAAAATTTAAAATTCAGTTTCATATGGATGAATATTAAAACTTCCAAATAAACCAAGCTGCCTCATTCTGCAATTAATTTACAATAGAACCCGTTTTAATTAAACCAATTTTAACCTTAAATTATAACAATTCCAATGTGGAAAGAAAGATAGGAGTTACTATTAGAAAAAAGAAAAGTAATTGTAGTCCACAAATCTGGGGAAAAATTCTTTTGATTTTTTTTTATAATTTCATTACAATAAATATGAACTTCAATACTGCACCCAAACATGGAAAAAAACATTATCACTGACAATGACTACATGGAAAATCTTCATTATACAAAGATTTTCAATTTCCAATTTTAATTGATATTAAAATTTAAATAAAACCACTATATTCGAAGGAAATATTTAAAATTTAGATCTATGGTATAGCAAATTTCATTCTGTTCCAGTGTTCCATTTAGGAATCCAAAATTTATTAATCAGTACAAATAACATGTACATATGTCACAAAATAAGGCTATTTACTTCTATGAGCTTTCAATGTGAAAGTTTTATTCCAATTAAAAAAATGGCGAGCTGATATATCTTTATATATATATATATATGATATAATATATTTGAATAATTAAAATAAAGTAGTAATTATAATAGTAAAGTAAATAGCTGTAAATTTGAAATATATTTCAAGATTTACATCAGATTTACATATTGAAAAAAAGTTATGATTGTAAAGAATGCAGTTTTAGATGAAATATTTATAGTTTTCAGTTATAACATTTATGTTTCAGCTATTTTTGCAAATTAATTTTTATAACAAGAAAATATGTTATTCTGCTTCGACTGTCCATATTTATGCTTACTTGGCGGTAGAATAGTATCAACTTCTGGCATTTGCTTAAATCTCTCGCCGGTTCCAAACCCAGCATTCTGTAAAACGGACGAGCTTTGCTTTTTGTAATACTCCTCATTTATATCGGTCGTACCGGGGCCTCGCAACATCTTAAAGTACGCCCTCTCCTGCAAGATGTTTGCGTTCCTGAACCCTAAATATTTCGAGTACATCTCCGTTTCCATCTTTATTTTCCAGCTGAAACACCGCTTACCGAAATAGATACACCAGATTGTAAACATTACTTACTCCATGCCTCTCTTCAATTTGCATTTTGAAAATTCTGGATTATAGGTTCCGGGCCCCGCTTTGGTTATCTCCTTTTTCATGGAACCCGACACGTCCAGCTCTGGATGGAAGCCAACCTTGGCGAACCGTTTCACGGCCACCCCAAAAGGGGGTTTAACATTGCGTTCGGGCATTTTGAATTACACAAAAAAAAAATGTCAAAAGTGAACAAAAAAACTGTGCAAAGTTGACAGTGTTGTCTATAGCCAACATGACACGTCTATAGCCAACTTTAAAAAAGTTATGACTTACTAGTTCTTGCTGTGCTTATATCCTACTAATTTCGCAACAGTGGCCATACATTTCATACACTGCTCATTTGTGAAGGGAAATAAACCCTCATATTATTATTTAGTAATAAATTAATATAACTTTGCAAAAAATTAAGCAAAATATTAGTCATTTTAATATTTTTGAGTAACCTATGAATAAAAATGTAATAAAAAATCTTATCGGCTTACATTCCTTCTCTTAATATATTAAAAAACATATTATCAATTTAAAAATTAAACCGTATTTCCCAATTACTTTTTTTATGTTCTAGTCTCACAAAAATGCAACTCATTATTTTGCTTAATTTTTCAAAACAACCTTTGGTTTCCTGAAAAATTAATGTGTTTAAGGGTTCCACTAAATCATTTTGGTATTTTGCTATAGAGACAAAATCATTACAGTAATGTACATGTGATAGTTATGGAAAAAAAGACAATCAACTAAATTCAAAACTGGATTTCCTAGGAACTCTTTCGCTATGGGTCTATTCCCAACAAGTTCTGACTTACACACTGCCAAGCTCCTTTCTAATATACTGTGATGGTTCCCTTTTTACTTTGTCAATATAATAACTAGTGGGACATAAACCATAAGAGAAACAATACTAAAAAAATTACATTATTCTGACACAATTTCATATTTTGATTGACATTAAATAAAAATATATTTTAAATCATATACTCCTACATCATACTCCTTAGAGTTAAATATCATCATCATTAGGTCATCAGTCCTAAGACTGGTTGGACGCTAACCTCCAGGTTCTCCTATCTTGTGTTAACCTACGCATTTCGCTAATTGTGCTACAACCTACATCCCTTACTATTTGCGAGCAGTAGTCTAATCTAGGCCTACCTCTGCCTTTCTTCACTCCTATTTCTGCCTCCAAAATATCGCGGACTATTCCCCCATGTCTCAGCAAGTGGCCTACCATTCTATCTCTTCTCTTCTTTAAGTTTTTCCACATACTCCTTTTCTCGCCGACTTTCTCCAATACTTCTTCGTTTCTAACCCTATCAGTCCATGGTATTTTCATCATTCTTCGGTAACACCACATCTCAAAAGCTCCTAATTTCTTCCTACTTCCTTCCCCTACCGTCCAGGTTTCGCAGCCGTAAAGTGCCGTGCTCCATACATATGTTTTCAAAAATCTCTTCCTTGTTTCTAAGTTTATTACCCCCGAGCATAAAAGTGCTTTCTTTTTGTTAAAAGCTACTCGACCCTGCGCTATTCTTTGTTTTATGTCTTTATCGCTTCTTCCATCCCAATTTATTTTACTTCCTAAATAAGTGAAGTCTTTAACTTCCTCCAATCTTTCATTATTAATTTGTACTTTCGTTTTTGCTCTGCTCTCGCGCCCTCTGCACACTAACACTTTAGTTTTGTTTTTATTCACCCTCATTCCGTATTCCTCTGTCAACACTGCCTCCATTTCGTTCAATGCTGATTCTAGTTCCTCCTTACTAGATGCTAATACTGCTATATCATCCGCGAATCTCAGCATTTTTAGTTTCTGTCCCTGTACTTTAATCCCGAAATCCACTCTATCTTTTACCACATTAATCGCCTCTTCGATGTACAGATTAAAAATTAGTGGTGATAGCGTACATCCTTGTCTTACTCCTTTCCTAATACCTACTTCCCTTTCTTCCCCTTCTACTTCTATAACAGCAGTTTGCTCTATGTATAGATTGTGTACTACTCTCCTATCTCTATACTTCATTCCCGCGCTCTTTAGTATCTCGAACATTTTTTCCCATCTTACGTTATCAAAAGCTTTTTCTAAATCTACAAATCCTATATAAGCGTTCTTTCCTTTTTCTATTGTTTTCTCTAACATTACTCTTAGCGCCAGAATAGCTTCGCGAGTTCCCCTATTTCGCCTAAACCCGAATTGGTCTTCTCCTAGTATTTCCTCCGCTCTATTTTCCATCCTCTTCTGCACTATTCTAGTTAAGATTTTTGACGCATGGGAAGTTAGGCTGATCGTTCTAAAGTTCTCGCATTTGTCGGCTCCTCTCTTTTTCGGTATAGTAACGATAATGTTCCTCTTATAATCCTCCGGCATCTCGCCCGTTTCGTATATATATATTTTACCAGTTCAAACATCCTATTTACTACTTTCTGTCCCGCACATTTCAAAATTTCCGCCTGTATTTTATCTACACCCGGCGCTTTATTGTTCTTTAGCCCCCTTAGTGCTATTTCAAATTCCTCTCTCAATATAGGTTTTCCTACATCTTTTCTATCGATGCTAGATTCTTCCTCTAATATCTCTCCTAATTCCTGACCCTCGTATAAATTTCCTAAGTACTGCTTCCATCTATCCGCTTTCTCCTCTCTTCCTATCAGTATGTCCCCCGATTGACTCCTAACATTTCTACTTATTGTTCCTACATCCCTGAAGTTCCTCTTAATTATTTTGTAAGCCTCATCGGTCTTACCTACTTGCAACTTATCTTCTACTTCTTTGCATTTCTCCTCTATCCATTGTTCTTTCGCTTTTCTACATTTTCTAATGATTTCCCACTTTATTGCCTTATACGTTTTCAGTCCTTCTTCGTCTCGTCTGTTTTTGTAGTCTCGTCTCTTTTGCATTAAGTTTAAGATTTCGTCCGTTATCCAGAGTTAAATATACATATTAAATATTTTGTAAAATTCATAGTAGTCTAATCCGAAGAATTATTACTTATAATGAACAGAATTACTATTCATATGAATTTTATCTGTTTATTATAATTTTTTGTACATTTAATGCCAATTTTTACTGATAATAATAAAAATTATTAGACAAAGAGGAGGAACTGGGATAGAGTGAATTCTCTCCACTATCATCCGAGCTCTTCCCAGCTTCTATTGTCCTCCTGAAATAATCCCAGAGGTAGATTGTACAAATCTACAGGACAGACAATCTTGTAGATTGTACAAATCTACAAGATTGTCTGTACAAGATAGAATAGAAGAGTAAAAATAATAATATAGTTTATTTTCAGAAATATTAGCACCAGTACAATTATTATAAACTATACTTCAATAAACATTTGGACTGTGTATCGGGACAAGATACCCTTTCTATTGGTACATTTTGTAATATTGTAATAAAATTGTAATATACTTTGTATTAATTTTTTTGTGATTCGTATTTCAAAACAAATAAAAAAAATTATGCTCCCTGATCATATTAATTCACTTTGCATTTTTTTTTTAATTTAGTACTATGTCATTTAAATACGTAATGATTAATACAATTTATTAAGGAACAATTAACTATTTATATAAATATAGATATTATATGTTGCAAGCTGCTATAAGCTGGTTCGATTTCCTCGTTTTCTGGATAGATTCCATGACAAAATGACACCAGTTTATGGGATCTAAAATCTATCCAGAAAACAAGAAGAAATAAAAACGTTAGTCATTAGCCTCTTTCATTAACTGCTCATCAAAAAGAAACAGATTAATTTTTCCCAAATACCAAAAGATTACACGTTTCTCGATGCGCGTTTTGCCAAACAAGTTGGCATTATCAAGGGACGATTAAAACCTAATTTAATAACAATTCTATACATCCACATCTTGCACATTTCAACATAAAAAGCAATATCGCTGCTTTACACAATCGGTAAATTGTGTATAGTAGAAAATCCTTTATGACAATTGTCAAATCTGAATTTTAGGTTGAAGAATATTTCGAGATAAAAGCGGGACGTACCGTACTACCTTTAATATTCCAAGGCACCGGTCAAACCCCTAAAATAAACATATTACCCAATTTCCTTGTCTTTAGACTAGAGACAAGGAAAAAAGACATAGCTGAATGCCCTTTCGAGGTACTTTTATCTTTCTTACGTGTCGGTTTTTTCATAACATTTATATTAGGTTAAATACAATCCAGTAATAACAGGCCCATACTAATAACAGTTTAGTTTAAATTTGGAAAAACAATTTCAGATAAAAAATAAAGGAAACAGCGAAATCTCAATTACTGTTGAAAAGACGGTTGAGCTACAGGGTTTAATTAAGGAAATGCCTAAACCAGAAAAGCCTCCTGCAAAAGACGAGAAGGGAAAAAAGGGCAAAAAAGACAAAAAGACAGGAAAGGAAGATAAAACGTCGGATAAAAAGAGTAAAAAAGGAAAATCCCCTAGGGTGCTACAGTTTACTAGCGAACTAACAGAAAGCGAGAAATATTCACTTGAAAATCATTTTACATTGAAAAATGGCGAGTATTTTCCCAGGTTTATTGCCTTAATTAAAATATCCTTCATTTTAGATGATATCTACTTTGATGTATTTTCTGCAGAAGGAAATCAGTTAACTGTAAAAGCAAATGGAACAAAATCAATGAAAATTTGCTTTGGACTACCAGAGACGCTAGTAAAAAAGAAGGCGGAATTCATAAAAAAATTAACCGAGAAGGGAAAAGGCAAAAAAGGCAAGGGTGGCCAGAAATCAAAGAGTTCAAAAAGTTCTAAAAGCTCTAAGAGCACTAAGAAATCAAAAGGAAGCAAGGGAAAACCAGGTTTTGACAATAGAACTTATTACGTGACAAAATACAACTTCATGCTGAATAAAACATTTATAAAAGATGTAATTTTAATATGTACATTTATTGGAAAATAAACTTTTATTGTAGCATTATCAGACCACTAAATTATTCTTTGCCAACAAGGACATTGCTTTAAGTTATTTTCAAATGTCTCGCTGTTTTTCAAATCCAACCTGGAAAAAAAAATCTTAATCATAGTATATTTACGCCTAAAACCACAAGTTACCTCAATTTCAACATATCTATAAGATATATACTATATTTCGAGTTTGAATGTTTTGTTACATAATTACAAATTGCCTCAATTTGCTCTCGATGCAATACAGGAAGAAAAAAGAAAGTATTGACAATATTTCTCTTAACTACTTCTTCACTGTTAGTCTGGCATTTGTTAGTCAATACAATGTTTAGGCTCTCCAAATTTTCTAAAATCAAACAATATGTTCAATTTAAAACATACAAGGCCTTAATTCATGTTAAAAAAACATGAGAAACATTTTTATGAACATAAAAATATAACAAAATTAAATTACTGGAATACTTACCGAGTATACTTGGTATAGTTTTCAGTAAAACTTTATTGAAAACCTCGTTATTTTTCCTTGATAATCTTAGAAGGCCTTCGACTAGTACATCACTAATTTTTGATCGACATAAGAGGTTAGGCAGAGAACATAACCAAACATGATACTGTTGACATCTAAAAATGTTTGAATAGGTTAGGTATTAAAAAAACCACATCAATTATATTTTACCTGTTTAAGTAGGACACGTCCATGATATTTAAGAGAATATTGAATACTTCTAGCTGGTATTCCTCATCATTTAAGTTATGATTGTAAAAGATAATGGTACTCTCTAATATACTTTTTAAATCTGCTCCCGCCCTCTTCCACATTTGAGGATTTTCTACCAGAGACTCTTTCAAGAATTCAATCAAAATACCCATATTAGTATGATCTACATATTTCTTAGTCAGTAGGCATTCTACAAAAAATATACAACACTTAGATATGTTTTCTCAAGTTTAGCATATCAAAACTATAAAGATCTCTCTTAATCTATGAACTTATATTACAATCTTTAAACTTTTCTTGTACAATTACTAAAGCCTACAGCACAATGTATATTGTAGTCTACAACACAGTGTATAATAAATCCAGTATTATATCCTCTTCTGCAGACAGTACAGAAGAGGATATAATACTGGGTTTATTTTTAACTGAAAATATATACTGATAAAATCGTCACACACACTTATTTGATAAAATTTAATTGTTCAGCAATATCTGTATGTAGAGGAAGTTTTTGTTTTGGACATAGTGAGTATATATAAGAGGATGTAGTCTTCATCACATTTCTTAACAGCAACTCTAATAACCTCTAAGTTCATAAATACCATATACATAACATTACATCACTTAGTGGTAATATAAGAAATCACACTATATACATAATTAAAATTATCAACAATATGGGCACCTACTTGTTACATATACAGTTACTGCTTCCAATTCAATCTTCAAGTTATTGTGTAAATAATTTATGTTTAAAACACAGTACATGTAACATATCACAAGATTCTCCCTTACACATTTTGGATCATACTGTTTCTCTAATATTTTCATTGTGTTGCTCTTTTTCTGCTTTGCTCTATTTTCGGTTTGACTGTATGGGAAGTTTGTGAGGAGGTGATTTAAAAACTTTTTTCCTTCATGCGTTAAGAAGGTATTCCTCTAAAAAAATAAACTTTCTGTACGAAATAAGACTAACATGAAAATTTACTACAGAATTATAGATATCCTAAATATAACAATTTATACATTCACTTTGTATCATCGTTTACGTTGTATCACTTTCTTACGCGTATACAGGATAACAACAGAAAGTGGGTATACACTGTATATTTCTGATTACTTCAAATAAAAATTTGAAATGTGAAGGGACTGTACTAGATGTCACAAGTGATTTCTAAATGGTACACCCTGTATGATTTGCCATTTTTGGAGCCAAAGAATCATCTTACATATGGTAGAAAACCTTATCGTTTTTTTTTTTTGGAAATACCTTTAGTTAATTTTCTTAAATAAAAGTATGTGGCTGCATAAAATGATCCGCTGATTCGAAAAATTTTGAAAATTATATGATATATAATTTAAAAATCAAAAGTTAGAGTCACTTCTGGTAAAACCGGAAGCAACTTGAAAAACAAAATTATCCCAAAAGATTTGTGAAAACCCTCAAAATTTAAAATTTTTATCTGAAGTAATAAAAAATTTACAGGGTTTCCCACTTCCTGCTGTCACCCTGTACAATATTAACCAGTTTTACTTACTATATTCACAGTCTCATTTTCAATGCTTTGAACATATTTCCATAATAAATACAAGGTATTCATCACACAAGAAAGTATTGTAGCGGCCTCTTCATTTAAAACAGTATTTTCTGTTAAAAAAAAAAAAACGTCAAACAATTTTATGGGAAAAAAATAGATTTGTATAAAATTAAACCTGATTAATTCGCAACTATTCATCTTCAGAATTACCATAATTAGGCTTGTATATTTCATCGCGCCTCAATAGCATACAAAGCAAAATTCCAAGTTTGTAATTTTTAAGGCGCGTATACATCTGAGCACGAACGGGAACGAGGCAAGGCGAAGCCGAATGAGCATGCAAGTGTGTATGTGCATACGAGGCGCGGCAAGACGTCTCGGCCTCGCCACGAGGCTGTTCGGAGTCTATCCATTTCGAGTCGGTACTTCAAAGAGCCATTTGGTGCAGTGTAGACGGTTTTTTCTGTGCGTCGTACGAGGCAGTTTGTGCCCGACGATGTTGCACTCGCCACTACTACATCTTCCGCCATTTTTTCACCGGAACGTACGAATGAATGGATGGATCGCTGCCTCGTATGATTGCCAAAAAACCCAAACGAGGCATTTGCCTCGCCTCGCCTTGTTCCCGTTCGTGCTCAGATGTATACGCGCCTTTACAATTTCCAAGATCCCAATGCCAATGGGAGAACAGGTGAGACACCCTGTATAAAGTGTCTAGTATAGTATGTTGTTTTTTTATATTTTCTTTATGCCCATATTCTTTATTGCCCATTTCTGGGTGCCAACCACTCATTATAAGCTTTATAATGAGAGTACCCTTGTTCTATATTGCAAAAAGTATATTTCACATAACTATCACTGTATATTAAACCCAGATAATGATATATATGTCATAACTTCATGCACATATTGTAGTTTTTTACGTTTGGGTGCCATTATTACAACAAATTGGAATCAAAAACATACACTACCTACTGGTGCCACGTTACCAGCTTCAGACCAGTGGAAAGTTTTTAGCTACACTTAATGGACCCAACGAAATATACAAGTCTAATCATAATTATCCCTGTAGTTAACTATGTATAAAAATATATAGCAAGTATTAAATAAATGTTATATTACATACATACATATGTACATATATGGGATATTATATTGATACATTACGTTAAAAATAAATATTTAATATTATACCAATGATAAAAACTGTTTTACTTATAAAAGATTTATATTCTAACCAGTTACAGCTTTTCCGATTTTCTTCTCCGGTACTACCTCCAGCCATGTCTCGTATAGCAAAGGCACCAATGTTACGACATATTTATTTAAAACATCTGGTCCCCTAAACGCAGACTGTGTGTCACTGTAAATAATTACAGGTGACTCTAGTGCCTCTCGGAAAGCATCTTTATAAATTGGGAATGTATTACGACCATCGGCTGAATAACATTTTTCACTGTAAAAATTAGTACCAAATTAATTAAAAGTGAATTTTAACCATGGTTTTTCAGTAACAAATAAATTTTTCTAAAAACGCATAATCCAATTTGTCTATTTAAAAACAGTGTTACTTTTTTGCATAAAAGGCATACTTGCATTTTTTCAGTTGTATCTCCTAACACATTGCTGTGCAAAATTGTTTCTAAAACTGCATGCAGCCTACTTAGAACTTTTATTCTCCAAGTAATACTAGTCATCTTGCTATTTAAATTTACTGATAATACACGCCCCAAACTAGAGTCGTTCCTCAGCTTCGAAATCAAAGAAAAGAAATTCGGTAATATCTTCTCAGAGGTTTGTGAAATGAATCCCGGCGCATGCTTTAAAAAACAATCGAGAAATTCAAGAGAATCTTCTTGAATGTTTTTGTCGATATTTGTCATAGCACAGCACAAATTCGTTGAAAAGTAACCAAAAAATGGTTCCAGCTGAGCCTTAGGTATCTGCAAAATTGTGATATTAAAGATAAATATCGAGATACTGTTAACAGACTTACAGCTTCTAAAGTTGCGTTAATTACGTTTACTACAGACTTCCTAACTTTACGTTCTCGATCCTGCATTAATATACTAATATTGAGAATTATTTCACTTAGATAATGGTTAACTATTTCCGCTGCATGTATTTTAACCATTTCCTCCAATTCTTGACAGGCACTTTGACGCACATTTTCATTGTAATGTTTAATTCTATTCAGAAGATCCTAACATGTAAAAATTACGAAATTTATCACATTAGCATCCGAGTATATTTATTTCTTACCTTAACGTTAAGCTTCCTCTTGCTAAGAGGTACATCAGTTTCCTTTTCTTTTAACTGTTCACTTAATACTATTGGTTTTATTTTAAAAGTAGTATTTGTCACATTTAAACCTTTTGGTAAAAATTTTGTTTTCGATTGTTTCAACTTTACTTTAGCCTTTTCAGCTTTAATATCTTTTCTGTGACGTTGCTTCCTACCCATTGTTAATTAAAAACTATAAATTATCAAATGATTTTGTCTATTAATTTAAAAACAAATATCAGGTTATCACTTATCGGTATTTAAAATTCAACTAACCTCACTTTTTAATGTTACTCTTGGTGCATTCGATTTCTATAGTGCGTTCACAAAACAAATTTGTGAACGCACGTTTTATGCTACGAGCAAACTGTCTCTTTGCTCGTAGGTTTTATGTTTCAGTCAGAGATCTCAAAAATCCTTGCCTTTAGTATAGAAAATGAATTATCTTATGTCAGTCAGACCAAGCAGAACATATACCTACACTGATCTACAGAATTGTGTAGGCTGAATAGAAACCCATTTTCTCCATATAACAAATATCTATGATGAAGTGGAAGAAGCTAAAAGTGTCAAACACAGATTATTAAACGTCAAAGTCAAACTCGATATATAAATGTAAACATTACTAAATATTCCATTTGTTTAAGAAAAAACTAACATCTATTATTACAATGGAGAATTCACTTATTGAAGATGATGTATTAGATGAGGAGAACCAAGACCTATTCATAAATTTTCCACCAGAAGTTCAAAAGGCTATAGAAGAAGTAATCTAACCTAATATAATTTTTTAAACATTTAGATATATACTTCTTTTAGGTTCTACCTAGTAAGGACCCTTTAGATGAACCCGATTTTAACAGTATTGACTATATTAATTCTCTGTTCCCTACAGAACAATCCTTGTCAAATATCGATGAGGTGGTCTTAAAAATGGAAAACAAAATAAATTCAATAGATAATGAAATCAGTACAGTAGTTCGTGGACAAATAGCAGCCAGTCAAGATGGCAGACAGGCACTTGACGAAACTCAAAAAGTCATAAAACAGCTGTTTATTCATATTAAAGATATTAAAGAACGTGCTGAAAAGTCTGAAGAAATGGTTCGTGAAATAACTCGAGATATTAAACAACTTGACTGTGCCAAAAGGAACTTAACTTTAGCTATAACTACTTTAAACCATTTGCATATGTTGGTGGGGGGTGTAGACACTTTAAAATCTCTTACTCAAAAAAGGTTATATGGAGAAATTGCTCTACCGTTACAAGCCATAAGTGAAGTGATGACACATTTTGAGAATTACTCTGACATTCCACAAGTGAAAAAATTAAGTGATCAAGTTAAATCAATACACGTTGAATTGGCCGAGCAAATTACACACGATTTTAAAGAAGCATTTTCAGGTAACTTATTTTTCATATAATTCATTAAAAATTGATTTCTATATGCAGTCAAGCTCACTTATGAAGTTATATAAGTTCGTTATAACAAGGGTTATAACAAACGCTTGATATATGAATGAAACTCAAGGAACAAAAAGAACTGCTTATCTATGATTATTTATTTTTACTGTCAGTCACTATAACAGCACATTAAAATGTTATATATTGAACAATAGAGACCATGTAGTGGTATTACTCTCGATATTTTCATAGGTACCAACACGAAAAGTATGATACCGAATAAACAGCTTGCACAAGCTTGCTTAGTAATATCCATCCTGGACCCGAAAGTCAAGAGAGACTTATTAAAGTGGTTTGTGAATTTGCAATTGCAGGAATATAATCACTTATTCCAAGAAACAGAAGACACAGCATGGTTAGACAAAATTGATAAACGTTATGCGTGGATAAAAAGGCATTTGTTGGAATTTGAAGATCGACTGGGTATATATTTGTTAAATTCTGATGTCAAATATTCACATAAACATAATTGTTGTTTTAGGAAACATGTTTCCACAAAACTGGGAGGTATCCGAACGAATAGCGGCCCAATTTTGTCACAATACCAGAGAAGAGTTATCGAAGATAATGGCCAAGAGAAAAAACGAAATAGATGTAAAATTACTGCTTTACGCCATCCAAAAGACTGCAGCCTTTGAAAATCTGTTGTCAAAAAGGTTCACAGGGGTAACTTTAAATGAGACAAACGAAAAAATTCAACCGCTTAGTGCAAGGGAGAGAGTGTTGAATGAGGGCGGAGAGGAAGATCGGGAGAGTGATATAAACTCCTCACCATTTCATGGATTAATAGGTGAGAAGATAATTGGTTGGAAAAAGTATGTAAAGCAAAAATTGTTGAATAAAACAAATGTAATACAACAGATATTCAAATTATGAGTTATACAGTGTATAGGATACTATATGTCCCATACAGAAATTTTAAAACAGGAATTAGTTTTTATTTGAGTAGAGCTGCTCACTTGGATGCCTCATCAATGGCGGTGCCATATATAAGTAGCCATGTGTCAGTTATAATTTAAATCAGGAAATTCCCCTATAAATCTCGCATTGTATGTAAACAGCCGCGTGTTTCTGCAAACTTTCAAATTAATATGAAAGTCAGCAACATAACAAGTGGTCAAATACGACAACCAAGCTAAACTGATTTCTTGTACCTACATCGACTCAAATATCGCGAGTTTACGCGACGGCATCTCGGCTGCCGAGGGGTTACCCAAATGTAACACCATTTACACACCTGCCAAAAAATTAATACAAATACCTCATTTGGTACTGTGTTATATAAAATAATTATTTTAGGCAAATGCTTCATTCACCACCTGGAAATATACATCGAAAGCGTCGACAGAAATTTAGCCGACTTAATAGAAAGGTTCGTCCTCGATCAGAAACAAAGCAAACCTACGGAAGCGACAGAAACTCAAGCAGCCATCCTGCCAAGCTGTCCAGACTTATTTGTCTTCTACAAGAAAAGTATGATACAGTGCAATCAGCTGGACAGGGGTCACACCATGTTAAGTTTAACAAAGACATTCCAAAAGTATTTACACGAATACTCGGAAAAATTACTTCAAAATAATTTGCCCAAAATCGAATCTCAGACATTAGGAACGTCCGTGCAGAATTTCACTAAAGATCTACAGAAGATATCCACATCTGGTTTGATCCAGAACTTTTCATCCCTGTTAAAGGAGGGAGAGGTTACCAGGTATATTGAACAAGTTTTTCTTAATTATTTTTGTTGATTTTATTTTATCTTGTCAGCGATATATCTAGTTTGATTTAGATTCACCAAAGATGAACAAACGAAGATTTGTTGCATTTTAACGACGGCCGAATATTGCTTGGAAACAACGCAGCAGCTTAGCGACAAGCTCAAAGAAAAGATAGATCCTGTATTGGCGGATCAAATAGACCTATCTAAGGAACAAGATAATTTTCACAAGTAAGGTGGCATTACTTCTTTTCTTTGTATATTCAGTACAAACATTTCTTTAGGGTGATATCGAACTGCATTCAAATTTTGGTACAGGATTTGGAAAATGCATGTGAACCAGCATTAACGGCAATGAGCAAGGTAAGTTTATGTATAGTATTTCACTTGCCAGTAGTGAGCAGACATAATTATTGCTGGTATACTTTCAGATTCAGTGGCAGAACGTCGACACCGTAGGAGACCAAAGCCCATACATTACTGCCATCACTACGCACTTGAAAACGACAGTGCCTATAATTCGGGAGAACCTATCCCAATCTAGAAAATACTTCACACAATTCTGCATAAAATTCGCAAACAGTTTCATCCCCAAATTTATCCAAAACATCTACAAATGCAAGCCGATAAACACGGAAGGAGCTGAACAGCTTCTGTTGGATACTCACATGTTAAAAACCGTTCTGTTAAATTTGCCTTCAATATTATCGCAAATCAATAGGCAAGCTCCGGCGGCATATTCCAAGGTCGTCACGAAGGGTATGACGAAGGCCGAGATGATACTCAAAGTGGTGATGACACCAATTGATCCCCCGAAAAATTTCGTGGATCAGTATAAAAAGTTGTTGCCCGAATGTCAGTTAACGGAATTCTATAAAATTTTAGAGATGAAGAGTGTCAAAAGGCAGGAACAAACTGTTCTGGTAGAGATGTTTAAAAACTATAAGTAATTAGTTTGAAAGGAAATATAAACATAGTTGTAGGTTTTTTTTTTAGTTTTGTACTGTTTGTTAAAATGTATAATTTTTGTGAAAAATTGGTTTATTTATTATAGAAATATATATATATTTTAATTTTATTGAAGTTATTTCAATCATTTCTATGTATTTATTATTAATGCAATATAATTTTTTACAGTAATAAAAGTATTACAATTTTTAATCACGTTTTAACATCAATAATGCAATTTTAATGTTGAAAACCATTACTAAAATAGATTCCATGACATCAGATAACAATCGAAAGATGGCTAAAAGATTTTTGAATCTGGTGATTTTTAGTTGTTAATGGTACAGGTTGGTGTAAGTTGTCTTCAGTGGCAACTCGTCAGGGTACACAGATGTCGCATTACCTCGCCATTAAAAACAAACAGAAAATAGTAAAAAAATTATTTCTAGTTGGTTTGTTTGAATTATCAAATTTTAACTACTTATAATTATAATTAATACCCATAATTGCCATCTACAATTTAATATTTTGATATCTTATTAATCAAATATAAAACATATAATCTGGTATAAAATTTTTTTAGGTGGTGTCTCCCTATAAAAGCTAAGTGTAAGTTTCCTCTTACAGAAATTGCGAAAAAAGTCATTTGGACTTTTTAAAAAACTGAGTTTTATCTCGTATTTATCATCATCATGAGGTCATCAGTCCTAAGACTGGTTGGACTCTAACCTCCAGCTTCTCCTATCTTGTGTTAACCTACGCATTTCGCTAATTGTGCTACAACCTACATCCCTTACTATTTGCGAGCAATAGTCTAATCTAGGCCTACCTCTGCCTTTCTTCACTCCTATTTCTGCCTCCAAAATATCGCGGACTATTCCCCCATGTCTCAGCAAGTGGCCTACCATCTCTTCTCCTCTTTATGTTTTTTCACATACTTCTTTTCTCGCCGACTTTCTCTAATACTTCTTCGTTTCTAACCCTATCAGTCCATGGTATTTTCATCATTCTTCGGTAACACCACATCTCAAAAGCTTCTAATTTCTTCCTACTTGCTTCCCCTACCGTCCAGGTTTCGCAACCGTATAGTGCCGTGCTCCATACATACGTTTTCAAAAATCTCTTCCTTGTTTCTAAGTTTATTACCCCCGAGCATAAAAGTGCTTTCTTTTTGTTAAAAGCTACTCGACCCTGCGCTATTCTTTGTTTTATGTCTTTATCGCTTCTTCCATCCCAATTTATTTTACTTCCTAAATAAGTGAAGTCTTTAACTTCCTCCAATCTTTCATTATTAATTTGTACTTTCGTTTTTGCTCTGCTCTCGCGCCCTCTGCACACTAACACTTTAGTTTTGTTTTTATTCACCCTCATTCCGTTATTCCTCTGTCAACACTGCCTCCATTTCGTTCAACGCTGATTCTAATTCCTCCTTATTAGATGCTAATACTGCTATATCATCCGCGAATCTCAGCATTTTTAGTTTTTATCCCTGTACTTTAATCCCGAAATTCACTCTATCTTTTACCACATTAATCGCCTCTTCGATGTACAGATTAAAAATTAGTGGTGATAGCGTACATCCTTGTCTTACTCCTTTCCTAATACCTACTTCCCTTCTTTCCCCTCTACTTCTATAACAGCAGTTTGCTCTATGTATAGATTGTGTACTACTCTCCTATCTCTATGCTTCATTCCCGCGCTCTTCAGTATCTCGAACATTTATTCCCATCTTACATTATCGAAAGCTTTTTCTAACATTACTCTTAACGCCAGATTCGTATTTATATTAAAAATAAATTGTAGCTTATTGGAAGACAATAAATTTTCCCTAAAACTGCTGCAGTATTTGTCATACGTTCTAGAAATAGGGCGAATTGGGACATCTCTCATTAAAAAAAAATTCAGCTGCATGTAGATTTTCTCCATTGCGCATTAACTTTTTCTTATAAAGTATGTGCTATATTATTAGAATCAATCAAAAGTGCGCTAAACAAAATTTCTAAATGTCAACACAAAATTAAATTCGGATATATAAAAACGTCTACATGACTTTTTGCGTGATTTCTGTCAGAAGTAACCTGACCCTTAACTTTTACAGGGAGGCACTACCTAAAAAATTATACGTACTAAAACATCCCCATCCAATAAACAAAATTGCAGCATTTCCTTTCTGTTACCCAGTAAAATTGTAACATTTATGAGAAGTAAGCCAAAGGAGGCTTACATCTCATCTATTAGTTTAACAAACCACATGATTTAAAAATACAGCTATCTACCAAGTAAAAGGTCAACGAAATTTATATGAACTTGATGTAGTTTTGCATTTTTAGTTTACATTTGCCTCAAACCAATCATTCACAAAATTTTAAACCACTTGTGCTATTGTGCAATGGATGGTTTCAAGGTCCTGAAGATACCTGTTTCATGCTTGTGATTGTTTAAATTTCATTGTTAAAATATGTATTTGTTATTTTTTAAATCAAGTCAAATTAGTGGCTGCGATAAACGGGATGTCTGTTCTGGTGGAGGTATTATTTATATTTTAGCCAGTTTTTATTAAAACAAGTTTGCAACAAATAACGAATCAAACAAGAAATTGTAGTGATAGATTTGTTAATCGTATAATAAAAAATTGTATATTAAAGACTCCGGTACCCCATTATCTAATATTGCTTAGTAAATCTTTACTAAGAAATAACTCTGGAGACTGTAAATTCTAGCTACAGGTTTGTTAATATGTGGTTATATGAAATGTTCATGACTGATATGGGGAGCGGCTGTTATTATGTTGACAAGTGTTATTTTCAAACAAATATACTTTATCAAAAGGAGGTATAGTTAAAGATTATCATGTACAGTAAGAGGATATTCTCAATGCCAAATCATGTTTCGATTGTATTTAAACATGAATGGTTTTATCTAAGCTGTTGTGTTATCTAGATTAAATTATTGAATCTAAATATGTTTTAGAACAACATATTGCAAATCTTATAGAACCAAGTTATAAAATCGATAAACAAATTTATTCCTCAAATATTTCACATAAAAAATATTTTGTTGTCTGCAAAACCCCAAGTCGACAAAGTTCTTGACCATGAGTCGCCCCTCATTGAATTGTATACCGCGTCCGTATAAAATTAGGAAAATGTTTTTTAGGTTTTAATCGGGACTCGAATCATAAACGTCATATTTTTATTGTCATCTGATATCGTGGAATGTAGTATATCAAATTGAATTCGTTAAATATGATTGGGAGGAACTAATTTCTCTGGGGTGGGTCGAAATGCCAAACCGGTGAGAAATTATAAAGAAAACGCCGTACAATTTTTTTTCAACGTTAATTCAGTATGTAGGAAACAACACAGACTCGTATAGGAAATAAACACATAATTAAACAATTTTCATTTCTTTACTTAATAATAAATTGTATTAACATTATAGCAATGCATATATACATACGGCTAATTATATAAAAAATATAGAATATATAACATAAAGTGATTATAAATAATATGTAATATTTGGTTTCGATTCCAAATTTAGAGATTTTAATCATTTATTCTTTTAGTTTAAAATAAACTAGGAGGAAATTATTTAGTAAAAAAATATCAATCGTAAAGAAGGCTCTATATACTCAGACAGTCTATTATTAACCCTTAATGGACACATCCAGTACTCATGTTTTGGGATTAGAATATCCCCCAAACATTTTACATTAATTTAGGGTCAATAATAATTATTTTAAAATAGCCACATACATAGCGCTACTTGCTGCAGAGCGAATACACTATATATGGCTGCATTATATGTATCAACTATCACAATTCCTTTTCCCAAATGTACGAAGAAAATAAAACTATATACAATTATGCGAACACAACTAATTTTTGCCTTACAAAATGCATGTGTTTAATTAATATATTATTGTACAATTATGTAGAATTAATTTTACTTCCAGGCTATCTCTGGAATTTAAGTTGTACTAGATTTCAGTTTGAAATGTGAGCTTATACGGAACGATATATTTAAAGAAAATAAGGGCCTCAACTAAATACAATAATGTATACTTAAATTTTCACGCTTTCACCTCATGCTTTATGATGAGTATGCATACAAACTTTTCTATATGTAAAGTAGAGATTATGTTAAACATTTATTGTTATTTATTTAAGGCAAATTGCTTATTTTAAACCTCGTAAATTCAGAAAAAAAATTACTTCTGCTTAACTTAAAAGCAGTTATAAAATACACAATTTTCTATATTTGGGAGTCTTAATATCCAATAATTGGCATGTATGGTTCTAGTCCTGATAAAAATTCCGCTTATCAATACATCATGTTTTAATTATCTACTGAATATAACGGAAGTATGATCATCATGTTTTGGTCCCATACGTACGAACTGATATCTAGTGCACTTTAAGTTCCAGTAGACGCAAACGTTTCTTACAAATAACAGGCAATGAAAACATTGTATATTTTCAGTAGCCCTTGTAATTAATTCTTTTTGTATTCAATTCTTTCCACTTTTACATCATCCCCTACTAACTGATACACATAAGTCACTACAGTTGTATTTTGTATATCCATTAGTACAAAAGATGGTGTTATTGACCTAAAACGGAATTATCCATAGTAATTATCATCTATTTATACATCCCATATAAATAAAAATCTCAATAATGATGTTACAGTGTAATAAAAGTATTACTTACGTGTCTAATGCATTATATGCACCTGTTGCAGATCCTGGATTAATATAAAACTTATTTTCATGTTCATAAGCTTCAAATTTATGGGTATGTCCTGAAATTAATATATCCACATCTAGCTGTCGCTGAATCAACGCTAAAGATTCAGGGTCTCCCCAGGGAACTACCTGATGTCCATGAGACAGACCTATCCGAAACTGTCCAACTGTTACCACTTTCTGTTCGGGATAATTTAAATTCTAAAATAAATTTTATACAGTTACTCTGTTAATTCTTTATCACTCCTCATATTCGTACATCATCAAAATCGCCCCGTACTACATGTACATCACTAGCTAAAGTCTTCAAATAGTCATAAGATTCCTTCGTACATAAATTGCCTGTACAGAGAATGTGCTGAATTCTTCCAGGCACTAGTAATTTTTTAAATTTGGCAGGTAAACTACTACATCTATGTGGTATATGTAAATCTCCCAGAACTAGAACCAGCTACAACATTTACAGGTTATTATGCAGAATTTATATTGCATGTGGTTAAACCATATTCTTACCATTGCGAATTTTTATAAAAAATATGGAATTTATTAATTAAGAAATTTATCAAAGCGTAATCAACATTAAAACACCCCTAAATATATTTGCAAAATGAAAAACTTGACTGTCAAAACATTAAACTACATAAAACTGTTTTATCGATCACTTACCAAAACACGCAATTAAAATTCTCTCTTCAATAGACATAAATTGTCTGATCTTTTGAAAGTTAAGCAAAAATAAGTTTAATCTCTATCTTCTATATAATTAAATATACATTTAACAATTAAATTGTTAGATATAAATACTTATAGATAAATGTACATTTAAAATTAATTTTCTTATCGTTGGTCATCATGAATGTCATTTATAAAATTCACAGATAAAGACATTCTCAAAACCGAGGGAAATGTCAATAGTTAATAAAATTTGGTTATAGTATCAATAAATATTCGCCAATGTTTTTCAAAAAATTTGTAATATTGGGTTTTCTTAAATAGTTTTAATATTATAACTAAAACCGATGTGTTTGTGTATACGTTGCAATGAACTGTATTATACCCGGCTTAAATTTAAAAGGTAATTACATTATTTACATACATTATTTTTCCTTGTACGATAAATAAATCTGTTTTAGTTATTGCAAAAGCTTTACAGGCTTTAGCAAAAGTTGGAGACGAATTATTTATAAAAGCTACAAGGGAGAAATTGACATTAGTCACCTTGAATTTGAGAAAAACTGTGTGCGTACAATACCATTTATTAGATAGCTTCTTTTCAAGCTACGAAGTAGATGGAAATGAAATTAATGAGCAGTCTGAAGCAGTAACGTGCAAGATTCATATGAAGGTCCTTTTGCCGTTGTTTAAAGGTACCCATTTAGATAAGAAGGTAAGATTTCCAGTTCTTTAATTTCTTGAAGAAAAACGATTTTCTTTACTTAAACAATACGGTCCTATATTAAGCAATATTCGTAATTAAACATACTTTTCATTTGTATTATTAACCTATCTCAAAACTCATATTTACTACATTTTCTGAATTATATGTAGACTTCCCCATATCTTTACAACATTAATTCAGAATTACAGTATAACTTAAGCCAAGCTTTCTTATTATTATGTGAAATTATATTATTGTGTGAAATCCTTATTTAGTTTCTTAAATTTTACCTCACTTGTAGATAGATTTTATTAAATTGGAATATGAAAACAATAGCGACATATTAATTTTAAAAATGAAATACAAATGTGATGATATATTAATGGTACATAAATTACGATTAATGGAGTCTTTAACTATTGAATTCTCACCGGATTCAGGTTGTAATAACATGCTAGCAGCAAGTTCCTTTTTCAACCAGCTGTTAACAATGTTTAGTAACTCAGATGATGAAATCACTTTGGAAATATCCAAGGAAAAAGTCATAGCAAGGAATTATATTTCTGGTAAAGTATATGTATATATATATATATATATATATATATATATATATATATATATATATATATATATGTATATATATATATATATATATATATATGTATATATATATGTATGTATATATATATGTATGTATATATATATATGTATATATATATATATATGTATATATATATATATATATATATGTATATATATATATATGTATATATATATATATATATATATATGTATATATATATATATATATATATATATGTATATATATATATATATATATGTATATATATGTATATATATATATATATATGTATATATATATATATGTATATATATATATATATATGTATATATATATATATATATATATATATATATATATGTATATATATATATATGTATATATATATATATATATATATGTATATATATATATATATATATATGTATATATATATATATATGTATATATATATATATATGTATATATATATATATATATATATATGTATATATATATATATATATATATATATATATATATATATATATGTATATATATATATGTATATATATATATATATATATATATATATATATATATATATATATATATATATATATATATATTCCTTTCAAATACCTCAATTTTGCGCAATTTTTTCAGGTGGTCCTGTAAGACCGAGATGCGTAAGGAGTCAAGTGAATTTAAATGCATCTGAATTTAATTCGTTTCAAGTAAATAAAGAAACAAGCATAAATTTTTCACTTAAACCTTTTAGGACTGCAATACAATTTGCCGAGGGATTTAATCTAAATATCGATCTCAATTTTGAAACCGGTGGCAAGTAAGGTTTTTTAGTATAATACCTGTATCAACTACTTGTAATTTTAATAACAGTTGCAATCAAATAATTCCTTATAATTTTTAGGCCATTGGCAATTATAATGAAAAATTCAACATTTGAGGTAAATTTTATTGTGGCCACACTTGATCCATCCAGTGATCCTCAAAGTACAATGTCTACAATGTCTATACCTGCGAAAATAACACAAAACAATGACAACAATTTGAACATATCTGTCGAAGATCAAGAAGCACTTCAAAATGAGAATTGGGATGATTTCAATATGGACCCTGAACCACCTCAAGCAAAACAATTAAAAGGCAAATCTAGAAAAAGTTTTGAGGAAATTATGAGTAATGCGAAACAGAAAAATAAAAACGCCGAGACTATCAAAAGTAACAAGGATGAGAGACTGAAAACCAATAAAAAGTTTGAATTACGATTGGATCCATGCTCTGAAATTAACGAACCAAACGATGATGTACTACCTCCTTCTCCGGAATCACCTAGAACTAAGAAAGCGAAATTAGTTTTTGGACGTTGTTTCGAGCCCACCTTTACGGAAACATACCTTGGCGGAATTCTCGCCCCTAATTCAGACTCTGAATGATAATCTTAGTAGTTTATAGTAATTTATTTATTGTTGTATATATTTTTATATTTAATGTTATTTGTACATAAAAATAAAGAATACCTAATTATAACTTTATAAAAATGTATATCCAAATTATTATAAAATTAACCACTAATAAAATTTGTATGTAGGTATATCAAAAAATGTTTTTGACATAGACAAAAAATAACAATTGTAAAATACACAACACAATATATAGTATACCTGGTTTTTTTTTACTGATTCTGTATAAAGACGTATTGAAAGTACACAAGTATTTAATATAACATTCCTTACAATAAAGTGTGTTGTTAAGAAGTTTACAGAGTTACGTAACATTAATAATATATTTTTTAACAAATGCCCCAGGTAACTATATTTTAAAACTTGACTAGAGTGATCAAATTTTTATTTTAAATAATCTTTAGATGACTAGACAAATGATTATGATATAACTTGTTGATTTCACATAAGTTGAAGGTAGAATATAAAAAAAGTTTATCAAGGTTTATTTTAAAATGATAAGCCGAAAGTATGCTGGTTAATTTCTCTTGTAGAGGTTTTTTCTACTTATTGCCTGCTGTTGAGCTTAAAGAGTGATAGAGAAAAATATGAACATGGTAGACTTTGAGAAGACAAAATGTTTTAAAATAGGATCAACCACATTTCTAAGCTTTGTGTGTACTAAGAAAAACTTTTATATTGCATAAGAGAATAAATGGGTATGGCATGGTGTAAATAATAATACAGAGTATTAAGAGTTGATGGTACCACAGGCTGTGAAATGCATGGTCAGAAATCGCAGGAATAGTCATCGACTATGGAAAGTTTCTACACATGTGCCTGAAAGAATAGCTTATAAGAGATTAGCATATCGACTATAGATTAGTGTGAAAATTATGAACTGTATTAAAGTAGTTCAAATAGTAAAGGCAGAACTAAAACACTTGACATTAGAAACTGCCTTTCTACAGATACTTCGCCGACAATAAGTACTAATGATTAGATGGATTCTAAATTGCTGGTTATCTTGATCGTATGAGGAAGACCGTTTGTTCCAACAGTTAATAAAGAATCTAGAATTTGCCGACAAGTATTTGCAACAAGAATTGACATTTTGGGACAAAATACTAGCTGCAGACGAAAATATATTTAGTTGGAGTAAATGTGGTGGTCGGGAACTAGTTTTTGGCGTAGAGCAAATACGGAACTAGGATTTTGTAACCTTCCACCAATGGTAAAATATGGTGGCGATGAGGTTCTAGTCTGGATTTGCATGACCACTTCGGATGGTGGAAACCTAGGATTCATCGATAGCACGCCTACTTGAATATACTAAACGTATAAAAATTTAAACGAAGACTTAAAAAATATATAGTATAACAAATAATCACACCCTCATGAAATACTGTCAGAATAATGAAATAAAATTCCTAATAGATTTACTCTATTCATACTCATGCATTCAAGAGCCGAATGAAATAAAACTGTGAAAAGGGCTTTCGGGTATGTCCATCATTGTATTATATTTTATCAAACTACAATTATGTTGCAAATTAAATTTGATATCACATCTATTTTTCCTTTGCTCCAATTATAATTTAGCACAGTAACGAAAATATCCTTTGTATAAAAATATACATTATTTTATGTATTTTAAATCCAGACTATTTATGCCTAACTATTGCTTAAATATTTTTTGTAACAAAAAAAAAAACAAATTACAAATACTATACCTAATATAGTAGATTTTGACAAAAAAAAAAAAAAAAAAATATATATATATATATATATATATATATATATATATATATATATATATATATATATATTGTATATTTAATTTGATTTAATAACAAATAAATGAGCACATTTTACATAAAATCATTCATAGTCGGTATCAAGTTCAACCTTTAAGCTAGTTAACTTAAAACTTCATGCCATATTATATAAAAAATGTATACGAATAATACATCGATTTGGAATAACTAGTTAAATTATGAGATTTTACTTGTTCTATTCAAGGAATAGCCATATATTCATCTATACTAAGTAGCAGTAGTAAAAACATTGCTCGATTGAAGCAAAAATACTGTTTCTAATGTATAAAATGCATGATTAAATTTTTGCTCCAACTAAAATAAATGCACACTATTTTTGTAATTTATTCAAGGTTTACTATCACCATCAATATCTCACACACAGACATTCTAGAGTAGAATGTAAAAGCAAATGCATATTCTTAGCAACCAAATTATATGCAGCTCATACAAATATAATGAATGGACTTCAACTATCCTAGAAATAGACCATCGATGGATTCTAAATGCAGTATTCGCATTACGAAATGAAACAACAACATGTCAATTAGTTACTCTTAACATGTAACTTAATTCTTTGTTTCAATTCGTTTTTACAATTTTCAAATAAACCGCTTAATCCAAAAACTCTTCTGATGTTATCTTCGGAAAATATGAATTTGACCAATTTCCTGTTACTGTCAGCCATAGGTCTCCTAATAACCTCTCGCCCTTCTCGAAACAAAATTATAGTGGGCAATTGTTTACTAAGGCTGCCATCATCTACGTGATATTTTTTTCCTGCTTCTGGATAACGGCCAACATCAACTTTACCAAATTTAAGATTATCTAAGTTATATTCTGTGCTTAATTTCGCAAAAACGGGAGCAAAAGAAACACAAGCTGGATTCCAAACTGCATAGAAGGCTACTAACCACGTCACTTTTTGATCTTTGGCAAGTTCTTCGTCTAAATCTTGCACACCTCGAAAATATATTACATTATCTGGACCAGAGTATGTTGGTTCAGGTATAATAAGGGCACCCACTAAAAATAAGATTATTAAATATACAATTGCCGCTACATAATAACTTACATATGAATATTATTGCATAAATAATGCCCATTAAAAAATCCGCATTAAACCATAAAATTAAGTTTGCCACTTTAGTGTAAATAAAACTTGAGGAAAGGTAATTTATCATCGAAAGGCTTCCTGCTTTTCTAGTCCTCATTGCAATAACTATGATTAAAAAGAATAGTATTTCCGTTTCTCTCTGAAAATTGGACAATCATTCAATTAACACACTGCAAGAACAATGGACTTTTATGTAATTTTCTTACCCCATTAAATTCACAAGTATTGGTAGAGAATAAATAATTACAAACCCCAGGCGTACGTTTCAGTATTACATATGAAAGACTTAAAATAATATTAAATAAATAATACGGCTTAACAAGTTGAATTATATCCTGCTTAAAAGACATTTTTCGTTCAATCACACTACACACACAATAAAGTATTCGTAGGTTATGTTGTTTCTAATTACGTCACAGAATTGTAACCCTGGTCACCAATTTCAATATATTATTAAGCCTATTCCTTTCGGCTACGTTTTTGACTCTATTGAAAACGATGTTCTTTTAATCTATGCTATAGTTCAGAACAACTATAACATGGCACTGGAATTAAATGGTAAGGGATTTATTAAGAAAAACTCAGGAAAAAGGCAATTGTGAAAAAAAATCCTCTTTGTAACAATTCGCTGTTAAAATTAACTCTACTATGTATCACTGCAGATTCGGATTAAGTATATAGCCACAATTTTTATAATAACGTATTAAAAAATTAAATGAATTATTAAAATAACAACTAGCTATAACAAATAATAAGAAACTTATGAAAGTTTAAGAAGTTAAATTAAATATATTCCTGTTTTTGAGGTTTAATCATAAAATTACTATTTTTACAGTAATAATAATAAATCAGAAACTGTTAGTAAGTAATCTGCAACCACACATCGGTAATAGGTATAGTTTGGAAACTATCAAAAATATATTGAAGAAACAAGTATTTTTATAAGACTTGTTTCTAGATAATTTTCTTGTTTGGTATGCACTCGACATTATCGTGGCTAGATCTATTTTTAACACAGTTCATCTTTTAACTCTAAAACTTCATTCTCGAACCAATTAAATAGTAATACAATGAGAAACATAAAGCAAAATTTAACAGGATCCGTAAAGAATAAAGCAATTTAATAAATATTGAGAATTTTATGATGGAATATTGGAATGATATATTCATCATTCATATGAATATAATCTCTAATTCATATATTCTTGACAGATGAGACAATTCTAATGGAGGGGTATTTCTTAAGAAATTTCTATTTTCATTTAAATTTATGAAGGGCAACCATATAAAAAGGTAACTATAAATGAAGAAATAATAGGAAGGGAAATAATATTAATAATTCAGCAAATTGTTAAAATATTTAACGGATCAGAAACAACTTTATCTTGCTTTTATATATGATGACACCATAGGAAAAAAAGATATACCTATGTTCTTTAGCAATCATATTTCCTGGAACCATTAGACATTTAATTATCACTTATTTTTTTGAGATGATTGATTCTTATTTGAAAAAAATATTTATTAAAAATATGTTCCCGAAATAAGAACCAACAATCCCAAGCATAATGTCATTACTAGATATTATTAATATATGGAATACATTCGTCTTCTATATCAATATATCTGTGGTGTAACACCTCCTTAATAATTGGTACATTGGAACTAATTGATGTAAACACCTACCAGATACAGTTAATTGCCGTAGATCATCTCTCTTTTGCATTTTACTCATTTCGTTCGTATTCTCTGCGCTACGCAATCTTGAATCTTGGGTGTGACTCAAACTTCAAATACAAAAGCGAAAAATAATTGGAATGATTTTATAACACAGCAAACCTTCTCGAAATACATAAATGAATTCTATCGTAAGCAGCAACATATCAAGGATTATCGCAAATATTTTTGAAAGGCTAGTGAGGTTAAAGTAATTGTCAAATTCTATCTAAATGTTTATATTTGTATGCAATGTTTATTTATAAACTTTGCAATTACCAAAGCGAATTATATGCTTTTTAGGGATGCCATCATTACGTAAGAGAGTTTCAAGTTATTTCAGGCAATTAAGTTTTCATAACGAAACTAGAGAAAAAAGGCACAATATCAATGAAAATACATTTGTAACTAAATATTTGCAAGGGTATGTAAATTATTTCAACCATATTATTTATTTTTCACTAACTGGGGAATTACTGTTTGATTTGTTTAGTTTGATCACTTTGAGAGAAGGACCACCAATCGTTTACGGGAAAAATCCTACTGATTTACCAAACTATGATATCGGACATTATGAAAGTGGACCAAATTCTACAATAGGATGTTACTCTGGTCCCCACGGTGGACTAACTACTGTAAAAAGAATCGAGAAACATTTGTCAGTATTAGATGCAGATATTGACTTTATTGACACTCATGATGAAGAAATTGGTAAGGTTATTTCTTCAAACTACTTTTTTTATATTTGTTACTAGCCACAACTAATGGATTCTATATAACTATTTCTTCTTAAAATTCATTAGCATTCCTGTATTGGTATAAAGGTTCTTTTAATATGGTTTACATACAAATGTTATGAAGTAGGTATAATGCAGATTTTTCCTTGTAGCTGGTAAAAATATAGTCTTTATTATTATTTGGATTTATTTTAGTATCGACATCATTACCAAAAAAATCACCCCACAAATTATACCCAGGCCAACCCATAGATAACACAACGATGGTAATAAAAGTTGCCGGGCATGAATATTGTGTCACAAATAAATCCAGGAGACACAGCAAGAGTCACAGTTTGGGTAGCATTTCAGATTTTAATATAGAGATAGAAAAAACTAAAATAGAAAAAAGTTTTTATTCTACTAACAATAACTGTGACGTCACAGAGTGCAAAAACAATTTAGCCTTATTTCAAAGTGATTCAGAAATTACGGATGATAGAACTAATGAATCTGATCAAAATATTAGTAGCGTTATAAGAAAAGAAGACAAGTTAAATGCATATGGAGATTCAGGTGATAGTGAAAACAGGGTAAAAGTTAGCGATACTGTCTCCAAAACTAACCAATTACATTCTAAAGAAAGAGAAAATAAAACTACTGGCCAACAAAAACCTGTCTTAAAACAACGAAATAGAAATGTAGGTGATACACCATCTAGCCAGAGTTATGGACTGTCAAAGTCTAAGAGCGAAGGGAACCCCTTTCATCATAAAAAGAGGGGACGAATAATTAAAATTGATAGGCCAAATATAAGGGGTAAAAAAAAAGCATGGTGTGCCGACATAGTGTTAATTTTGCTATATGTAGAATAAATCAAATGTTCGTTTGAAAAATTGTTTTGTTATTTTTGTTCAATTTGGCATGACTAATGCATGCAATAATTTATTTTTCATGGCTTAAGATTTAATATGGCTCAATTGTATTTCTATTGAGAAATGCATGCCTTTCTCAAAAAAAAAAAAAAAAAAAAAAAAAAAAAAAAAAAAAAATGCCATTTGGCCAGAAAGAAATTGATTAAATGAGGCCATGTAACTCTTTAGCTGTCTATTTTCTTTAAGCGCATGCGCATATTTGTACTTGTATGTTCTATTGAATATATACTAATAAAATAAATGCTGTTCGCAAAAGTAAGCAAGTTTTATATTCCCTTTTTTTTTTACTGGATTTATTTACTAACCGAAAACTGCTATTTTAATGTTACACTTACTTTTCAGCTCCTTTCTTCTTTTCTAACCACCATTTATGTTCTTTTAACTCCTTGATATTTGTTTAAATTTTGCTTGTATCAATTTGCATTATAATAGATACGCAACTGTCTTGCTAATTCTTTATGTTTACTTTTATTATTATATTATCTGTATCTCCATTAATGAACATGGTAACAGTTTTTTTTTTGTCTATTTTTGGCAGGAGATGCTGTCGAAGGCACAAACATTCCAATAGTCGAAATAGATGATTCAAATTTACCAAATGAGTGGAACAGAAAATCAGATTATATTTATGGCCTTTCCGACTCATTATATGATCGTAATCAAGTAACGAGAAATAAAAATGGGGATCCAATAGCCGATTGTTTTGGTATTATTGCCAGAAAGGATTCGGCCTTACTCGCCGTCGCAGATGGAGTGAATTGGGGTAAGTTATTCCCATGTAATCGGTAACCTTGTTTATCCGAAAGTGTATAGTATTATTTCAGTTGCTTCCAGCTGCATATATAAGTTCCACCATTTTCGTTTTAATGCCATGTTTTCTATATTGTAATTCTTTCTGACACCAGTATTATGTCTTTCCTTTGTCGTTTTGCTTCCCATATTCTTTTGTCTGTTTTCATCTAGTCTTCAGATATGCCCATACCATTTTAGTTGATTTTCTATTTTCTTGAATACCGGTTCTACCTGCAGTATCTCTGATATGTTCATTTTTAAATCTGTCCCATCTTGTTACAATGTTAAACAAAAGGTTTAGGACACCCCATTGTAGTAGTTTTTCATTTATCTTGAATTCCGTGGATTTTATGTTGCCTATTCTGATATAAATTATTTTATCTTTGCAGAGACTCATTGTGGCTCTTCTTAATTTGGATTGTACTTTCTCCCTTATCAGACTTTCTCTAATTATCTTTCTTACTCTATTAAATGCTTTCTCTAGATCGATGAAAGCTTAGTACACTTCAGTTTTATCATTTCGTGCTTTCTGTGTAATTTGTTTTATTGTAAATGGATGTCATGGATGCTTCCTTCTTTCCTAAACGCCCTTTGTTTCTGCTCTAGTTGATCTCCTGAAGATCAACGTCTACTCTTGAGCAGAAGATCTATCTCCTGTTTTAAACAGTATATGTAACCTCAATTTTCCAATTCTGGGGTACCTTTTCTCCTTCTCAAGTTTTGTTACCTGTTAACACTTCAACGTATTTTTCTCTTAAAGCTCTTTAACATTGCTCGTGTTATCCTATCATGGTTTACCGTTTTTCATTCCCAACGTAATAATTTAAAATGTTTTATGAAAACACTAGGAATACCTATTGGAGGTTATTGGGAAGTATAAAATCTGTTTCACCGTTAAATATAACTTATAAATAATTTTCAACATCTCTTCTGTACAAAATAATATAATCCATAGTTAATAGATATGGGTTTACTATTAAGATGGGGAATTCTGCCGCAGTAAAATAGGATGGCGCAACTTATACTTTTTTTTCCAAAGAATTAATTTCCATTAAAAGAACAATATCGTTCATTTCTCAGGCCGGAATCTTTTCAGGATGTTAGAAGGCAGGAGCTGACATTTTTATAGTGTCATATTTGTTTATAAACGAGATAATAGCATTTATAGTTTGAACAATAAAGTTGCATAAAATATCACAGACACATTTGTTTTAAAATTCCATTATGTCAACTCCTACTATAAACCTTTATCTTCAACCCTTGAAAAGTACAAGTCGATATAGAAAACGTGTTTTAGGAGATCAATTCCTCAAAAAAATAGCTTGCATTCTCGCTCACGTTTGTTGACATATAGCCGTGTTACTCACCCTGCCGTTGTTTTAGATTGACAAATAGTTTAGCTTGTATATCATAGATGGCCAAACCAAGAAGACTAAAGTTAACCCTATGTCATAGTTTCACAGAATGTATTCATATATTAGTGTTTTTATACTATGATTCATGATTTCAATTGATATTATAATGCAATATGATTCATATTAGTATGCATTATAAAATAACTTTCATAATGCATAGTTTACATACCACGGTGGATTTGAACTAAGAACTAACTTTGGAAGTTTTGGGTTTTCAGATGGTAAAAAATAATGAATGAACTTGATTTTGAAAAATTCAACTTGAAACTCCTGGAATTCTTTGTTATATTTTGTTGGAAGGAATACCAACTTTAATGGAGTTAAAAAAGATGAATTTGTGTATTATTTCCATTCCATTTAATATCAACTAAATTATGGGTTACAATTTTACTTGCGATGTGACACCATTCATTGAAAAATTATGCTTATAAATCTACAAATTATATATACGTTTACAGCAAACATTATAGTAATTTGAGAATTAACAAATTTACTGTTTTCAGATCGATCAAATCCATACTTTTTCAAGATTGCTTCACTGCTTCTTATTTTCTGCTATTTATTTATTTATTTATTATAACCATTTTACAATGCCTTTGAGCAGGCATCCTATAGAGGTAAATAAAATTACCTGTACATAGGAAATGGTACATGAAAAAGAAAATATACATAGAAA
The DNA here is from genome assembly GCA_037954035.1 of Rosalia funebris. Lineage (NCBI taxonomy): Eukaryota > Metazoa > Arthropoda > Insecta > Coleoptera > Cerambycidae > Rosalia > Rosalia funebris. Next base: position 10,397,467 of record JAZFAV010000003.1, on the reverse strand, counting down.
CTTAAAACTAAAAACAAATCAGTGCTTGTCTGCACTCTTAAATGGCTATATTTACAAATATTACATAATAAAATGACAAATAATTTTTTTTATTCAACAATTATATAATTTTTTTTTCTTATTAGGCTAATGCGTTCTCTTTGATATAATCTTTGAGTTTTGTTTTTACTTTCTGCTTACTACCACATAACTCTTTTAAATCTTTGGGTAGATTGTTAAAAATCTTTAATGCTACATAATAACTATTTTTTGTAGCTATCGTTTTCGATATTTTCGGTATTTGTATGTTTTTATTTCTTGTTGTGCTTGTCGAATTAATATATTTTTCTCTTAAATTTTTATGGTGATATAATATAGATTGAAAATGGAATAATTGCCTTACATTGAGTGGGTATTTTTCATTTATGAAATTGTTTTGGCTAATGATTTTCATTATTTTATTTTGTACTCCTTGTATTAGTTTAATGCAGGTACCATAAGCTCCACCCCATGCAATTATTCCATAATTAATATATATTTCGATATTTATTTTAAGTACTTTTATTTGAGCTGTCATAAATTACATGAACTATTAAACTGAGCAAAGATATTTGTCTCATATCCCATAACTTTTTTCAAGTAAAATGTATTTAGTATGCTTGAAAGCAGTTTATTTGTGGCAAAACATTGTCAACGTAAAATATATAAAATCATTACATTATTTCATTAAAAGCAAGTTGTTTACACCACTACACAGAGAAAACATTATATATATATATATATATATATATATATATATATATATATATATATATATATATATATATATATATATATATATATATATATATATATATATATATATATATGAGGATATATACAGGGTGTAAGAAGTATAACTCTACAACTATAAACTTCTTAGACCCTGTATATGAAGTCATTAATGAAAATGCTGCAACAGAGGCCTGGATTATATCTCTTTTAACACAAATATTTATTATCTGCCTTATATAGATAAAATCAATATAATCAATAATTTTCATACCATCGGAGACAACTAAATTTTAATATTTGTTGTTATTTGGATGAAATTATTGTTCCAAATGTAAGTTGGCAGAAAATGTTGGGGCTAAATGGACATTTTTTTTTTCTATATTTATTAGTTTTGGGCGTAACTTGACATTTAAAATTTTTGAAGGTGACGATTGTGCCTATAGCACAATAATCTTATGCTAGTAGTTTATAGTGTCTTAGTACTAATAATAGTCTTGAGTATCAGTGTAGTAATCTAGTTTTCTTCACAGTCATAGTATTCATACCATTGCATCATCATCTTATGATTCAGTGATTTAAAAACTAAGATAAATTGCATCTACAATTTCAACATAAGTTTGGTGTTTGCATTAAAACTTGTTATGGGGTATACATCTGTATTTGTATTGCTAAACAGTTAATAAATGTTTAACTAATTAAATAATTGATTACGTAACCATTTTTTATTCCGCCAGTTATCTATGGCACATACTTCAGTATTATACCACTATTATAACAGTAATATTAAATACCGTAATTTTGGGAAAAAATATAGAATACAATCTTTGTAGGAGAAAAAGCGAGCATTGCAGCTAAATCTGCAGTTCATGGTAGTCTCCATTACTTGAATAAAACAATCTTCAATGACACAAAACCGTTCGAAGAACTCTCCATAAAGACTGATGAAACCTCAGTGTCGAGCAACGTGGTAGATGAAACTGTAAATTTCATAACTAATACTAGGGAAGTGTTCATTTGTCTATTAAGAGCGTTCAATTGTGCGCATGATCTCATCTTGGAAAACAAAGGAATGTTAACTACACTGACGGTGGCTGTAGTTCTACCACTAAAACAAAAGCTAGAGCGCAGAATTCCCAATCCCGGCGGTGGAGAGAGGAGGGAGACTGAAACACAGTACGTGTGTTGTGTTTGTAACGTCGGAGACACCCTCGCCTATGTCTATTCTCAGAGATATGGCGTTAGGGAACTCACAAAAGGTAAAGTTGGTTGAAACCTTAGAGAATTCTTGTAAATCCTAAAACGGTTATTGTAGGTTCTCATGATATACACTGCAATAGAGACATGCGGGATGCTCTCGGAGCACTGGGTCCAGTCGATGGCATCAATCCCGAACTAAGTAACTTGACTCTGTCGATAACCACTCTGCATAAAGGGGACATCGTCATGGTGGCCAGTGATGGACTTACAGATAACTTTGATCCCAACGTTTGTAGGTTCACAGTAATGTCGACAGTCGAATCTGTCAAGCCCAAGAAGCCGGTTACTACTAGACCTCCTAGAAATGTAACGGTTCAACCGCAGGCGGAAACCAGGCAGATTGCACAGCCGGTTGCTAAAACCGCAGAGAATCCTCAAAAACCGCCTGTCAAACCTCCCAGAAAGTCAAAACGGGACGATTCTAGTAGGAGTTCAGCTGAAAGGAGTAGTATAAAAAGTAGCACCATGTCAGAAAAATCGTCCTCGCAGTCTGCAGAAAGCGAATCGTTATCGCAAGAAGCGCAAAAGAACGATGTTAAAACACCCAATATTAATACACAGATCGATTTAAATAATACAGAGAAAGTTACAAATGACAGGGCAACTAATACAGTATGTGCTACTGTTAAGGATAAGCACGATAATGTGAATAACGTTCCGGATGTCGATTATGGAAACCCACTCATTCAACAGTTTATTAGGGAAAATTCCGTAGAAGAGGCATCGAGAGTAGAGAAAAGTATGTTAACCAAACCATCCCTGCAACTGACACCATTTACCATTTTTTTAGGCGCCAAAAAACCTTCCGTGGCGGAGAACAAGGCGAGCAGCTTAAGGCGTCAGGCATCTAGTCAAAAGCAAGAAAATCCCCAGTCTAGTCATAGGTCGTTAAAGCAGAAAGGCAGTACTTCTAGCAAGACCCTACAAACGATAGACGATAAGGTTAGTTCTTCCAAAAAACAAGATGTAGGCTATAAGTTCTTGCGATCAAAGACTTCCTTAGATATCAGATCTTCCAATACAAAGCAGATACTTAGGAATGAGGACGGCATTCCGTACGTCACTCCCATACAGAGGTATGAACTGCAGCTGTTACTGGTTGAAGATATATTGAAACATGGTATCTCAGGTAATATAATTTCCAGCACGACAAGGTTGCAAAAATTTCAAAATGTACAAATTTTTGTCCAGATCCATTTATTTTTCACAATTTGTTTTTTACTCTATTACTATAGTTTAAGAAGATCTAGTCGATCAGCCTTATTTTGAAATGCGGAATTTAAAGGAAAATAATCACACTTATTCTATTGGCACCTAAATGGCAGCCAACTAAAGGGGCCCCATGCATTGTCAAACAAATTGCGCAACGCATGCTGTTACGCAATAATAATGGCACTGTTTCATGCGTTGCACAAATGTTTGACTAGTTTCAAAAATATTTGAAATCTCTTGTACAACGGGAACGTTGCGCAACTCGTTGTGTTATGTATGTGTGTCTAGTGCTTCGTTGCGCAAAATATTTTCAGTTGTCGGCCGGTTTTCTTGGTGGAACGGTTCACTTCTGACCATGACGATTATTCAGAATAGAGAATATTGGAGAATTTATTAAAATATACAGGGATTTACCTGAAGTGTGGAAAATTAAGAGCGACATCTATTGTCAACAAACAACTTGTAACTAAAATTTACCCAAGTGTATAGATGATGCAAGTGTGCAATGCAACATTGCGCATCGCGTTGTTGGGCCCCTTAAGTGTCTAACGAATATATTTACATGAGGACATACAGAGATGACATATTCGTATGTCTTCCACGCTATATTGTTACATATTTCTGGTTATATCATGTACCTGGTGGCCCAAATGTATATGTATATGTGAAGTTATGCCAGAAACTATTCTGTATATGTGTATATGAAGTTATGCCAGAAACTATTCTGAAACCCTGTATAAGGTTGTATAACTAGATCTTACTAAACAATGACATTCCTATAGTATACTACTCCAGAGATAATACTACAAGTTTTACCCTGTAATTTATAATTCCATATTTTAGGTAGAGACTCGTCTTGCACATCGGCCAGAAAGCTGTGTGAAAACCTACTTAATTTCACAATGAGCATTACGTCTGCCAAACGGCACACCTTGGAGGACCAAGATTTGTATTTCGATAACAGAAATGGGGTTTTAGTTGAGGTTTCAGGGCAGGAGAAGAAGATCAGACGAAAAAGGGGGCTGGAAAAAGTTCAGACGTTACCAGGAAAATTGGATCACGTAACTGTGGTCGCATACAACGTCGGTAACTTTGCTCACTAATTTTTTTTTTCCTCACTTGTTATATCTGAAATATATTTAATTTTACATTTTCGTATATACGTGAGACACAACTTAGCGGCATGAGCCCCGTTTTAATGCATACATTGTTACGGAATGAAATTCTTGAAACAGAAGGCAGTTAAGTTTTAGTTTAAGTTTTCTACATCCTTGAGATATTAGTTTAAATGCCATATTTTCTGTAAAAACTTGAAATTTAACATCGTACTATTATATATAGAAAAACAAAAACAGTGTAGTAATGTGCAATATTTTTAATCTTTTTGATTTTTATTTTCATATTTAAATGTTTTATTATAACCCTGTTCTTGTAGAGTATTTTTATATAACAAAATATTTTTTATAATCAAAATTATATTATAGGGAAATACTTTGTTCATTTATTTACGTTTATTTTTTACACACTTTTTAAATATTAAAAGAAAATGTGGAATCAACACTATTTATTTTTCAACTAGTTGATCGTTATTTTTGTTAACTTGCATGTCCTTGTATTTAATTACACAAATATACATTTCATCATTATATGGCATATTTAAATTTCCTTTCTATACATTTCCTCTAGATATACAAAATACTAGATATACGAAATAGTGTTCAAAAAGTAACGGGAAATTTGTAATTTTGCGGGTTGTATCGGTAGGCCGATTCACGTGATTTTTTTTTTTCACGTGTTGGTAAACATGTCTGAAAAGTACATTGTTAGCTATAGGATGTTTAATCTGTTGTCAGCTGTTAAAAAGTTACATGTGTTTTGGTATGATTGGTAATTAGAAAGAAATGATTATGAACAATCGCCGAATCATAATCAGAGAAGTTCCTGATGGTGTTGGCATATCAATTGGCTCATACCATGAACTTTTTTTGGATGTTTGGGTATGAAACATGTGCCTACAAAATTTGTTCCAAATTGTTGAATTTCGAACAAAAACAGGAACAGGCGAACGGAAGTTGCTTAGCAATCATTAAATGAAGTCAACAACAATGCAGAACTATTGAAATGTGTCGTAACAGGCTATGAAACGAATTTACGGATACGACGTCGAAATTAAGTCTTAATCGTCCCAGTGGAGGCATTCTGGACTCGAAGAAGCCAAGACTAAAAAAAGCTTCACAAGGTTATGCTCACTGCGTTTTTCGATTTTAACGGCACAGTACACTATGAGTTCTTGCCACAAGGTCAAACGATCAATAAGGAGTACTACCTACAAGTTCAACGCCGATTGCGTGAAGCCGCAAATCAGAAAAAACCGCTCGGATTTGTGGCGAAACAATTAATGGTTTTTGCACCCCGATAATGCACCTGCTCACACTTCATTGCTTATTCGTGAATTTTTGGCCGGAAACAACACTGTAATATCCCAGCCTCCATATTCACCCAGTCATGGCTCCATGTGATTTTTCTTGTTCCCAAAAATAATGAGCACCTTAAAGGACCGTCCGTCATTTTGTACGCATAGACGGGATTTAAAGGGCATCACTGAGAGAGCTAAACACTTATATATCTATACCAAATGCTATACCAAAGATCGAGTTCCAAAGTGTTTCGGGGATTGGAAGAAGCACTAGCATAAGTGTATAATATCTAATGGGGACTATTTTGAAATGGATAACATTGATGTAGACGAGTAAATAAAATTCTTTCCTATTATTTTTTGAACACACCTCGTATATCCTTACGAGTCCAGCTAAGATTGCTTTAAGTAACTGCTAGTTAGTAATTATATTTAGCAATCATTCTGCTACTACCTATTAGCTAGCCTAAAATATACTAGCATATTTGAAGTAATAACTCAAATATCTAGCATATTTGAGGCTCAAACTTATTTAAATAAGTAATTTATACTCGTTATGATTTTTAAATAGTTTTTTTTTTTGATAATACAATAAAATCTCTAAAGGCCGATAATAATTATGTAGAAGGTAAATATTTTTTCAATCAAAAATTTTATAAAAATATACCGTATGATATGGCTATATTTATAATAGAAAAATTCTATTTTAGTGAAAAAATAGATGGTACAAGTTGAAAACATCGGGGGTGGTGAAAAATGAAAACATTTTTTTATTTATTTTCTTCAAATATTGGAAATACTGTTCGTAAAGAATATTTTGGGACACCCTATACATTTTTTCGACACTTCCATTTGTTGTATTATTATTTCTAATGATCTGTGACAAATTTTAAATAAAAAGTGTGTGAAAAATTAAATCGTTGCAAAAACGTTTACCTACATCTATGAATGAAAGACTTGAAAATATTAAATCCAAAATCTCAGAAAAATTTTAGTGTATTAAGGAAGAATCCACATTTTGCCAGATTAAGATATATTTATAGTAATGGTCATAAATCCATTAAATAATTTCAGATGTCATTTTAATTATGCATATGAAGTCATTTTTTTTTTATAAGTAATTTTTTTCTCCACACTGGACATCACTGACGTGACATATGCAATGCTGCAGATGTTTAGCCAAACTAACCCAGATTTTTTATGCTGTCTGGGTAAGTATTATATATCGATATTGATATAAATATTACATATTATATTAAATCAGTTACAAGGGTCTGTCAAATATGAACCCGAATTTTCTTTACTACGGAAACATTTATTGGTGTAAATTAAACACAAATTTCCCACATTAGCTTTTTAAAGTGGTAAACAGTTTTGCCAATGCTTGGGAAGGAAGGAATGCTTCTTAATCCTGTGTTCGTAGAAAGATTAGGCTGTTTGAGGTCTCAGTTGCATTCAGGGTATTTGGGTTCGTAACGAGAAAAAATAATTGCAGTTCATATTTGATTGACCAGCGTATTGTAACATACCGGGTGTCCAAAAAGTCTGGAACCGGTCAAATATGTCGAGGAATACACATTCCATCCAAAAAGTAGAAAACACTTCCTTAATAATTTTAATACCGCTATCCAATGATACCAAACGCAATCCCTCACCCCCACCCATTGGGGTGGAGCGAGGGGGGGGGACTTTAAAATCATAGATACGAACCTCTATTTTTTATTGCAGAATCGGATTTTACGGCAAAAAGTACGTCAAGTTTGTCTGAAACGTTTTTTCTATTCGTGACAGATGGCGCTGTAATCGCAAAATATTTTTTTTTCTTAATTTGCCTCACCATCGGAGTGTTTGTTTTAGGTGAGTCCCCTTGCCTCTCACCATCAAGATGCTTGTTTGAGCCGAGTCCCCTTGCTTAATCTGCCAAGGCTATAATGGCGAAGTCCCCTACTGAATGAGATGTTCAAATAAATCGACATACATTTGACCTGTCAAATTACCATCGATGAAAAACGGCCCAATTCGGTTACACGATATTCCAGCTCAAATATTCAATTTCTGTGGATATTATGTATGGGAATCCCTCATCCAATGAGGATTCTCAATTCATCTCAATATGTTATTCACATTTGATTTGCTTACGCCGTTTGTTGGGCAACCATTCTAACAGACGTATGGACGTTTTTAACAACGCTTACAAACTCTTATCATCGTTCGTGGCACCGTTTAGTAAAACTCTTAGTACAACATTTTTAATTATCTCCAATTTTGTTGGCTAAACGCGTGAGTGTAGTGTATAATGTTTTGTGGAAAACTAAGTCAGTGTTAATAAAAAATGAGTGTTTCCATTTAGCATCTGAAAAATGCCTTCCACTTTCCCTCCTCCACGGTGGTGGGAGGGGGTATTAAATTTAACACCATTGAATGGCTGTTTTTAAGTAAATGAACTTGTACTTTATTATTTTTCATTCTTCCGTAGAATTTTTTAGAAATTATGAAAGAAAATATTTTTGCGATTACAGCGCCATCTGTCACGAATCGAAAAAAATGCTTCAGACAAACTTGACGTAATTCTTGCCGTAGAATCCGAATCTGTAATAAAAAATCGGAATACCCATTTAGGTTTTTAAAGTTTTCCCCCGCCCCATCCCAAGGGGAGGGGGTGGGAGGTTGCATTTGGTATCATTGGATATCGCTTTTAAAATTATTAAGATAGTGTTGTTTCTTTTTTGGATTCAATGTGCATTTCTCGAGATATTTGACCGTTTCCAGACTTTTTGGACACCCGGTATGTAACTGCTTATATATAGTGCACAGTTATATAATCTCTATAGAATTATTCCACGAAATACTATAACTGTATTAACACAACTAAGATTAATGTATACTTGCCTTACCTAGTAATTCCGTTGATTGTAATTCTTGTTATTTAATAAGACTAGAAATTCCTTAGTTTCAGTTGGTTCTGTCTTTACTAAACAACCTTTCCAGAAAGATTTTTTTTTAAAGTTTGTACTTATTTAAAATTGGTATTGAAGGAAACGTATAAGCAAAAGGATCTTCCTACAATGAAAAGCCACATTTATACAAATACAATTCATTCAGGTCATTAAAAATACAACAGTTATTAAAAATTTCCATCAACATATTACAAAAAAATTCTAAAAATTAAATTAACATTCTTACAAAATTGTATTAACATTAACACGTAACCATACAGCTATCCTAACTATGCTAATTTGTTAAATTAATAGTAAACTAGTATTTAAATAAAACAAAATATAATACAGTTTGTTTCATTTCATGTACAAAAAAAAAAAAACTTGTCAGTCAGCCTTATCAATAAGATGTTCATCTGTGATTGTGATTAAGGCAAGTCATAGTCCGAAAGATAAATATATAGTATACAGGGAGAGGTAATAATTGTACCGTTTTCGTCTTGCACAAAATAAAGTTAATATTCTGGTCTTCCCCTGTGCAATAATAAAAATATATAATAATAATGTTTAAGTTACTAAAAATGAGTTTGAAGTTTACTATCTAAATTAAAAAAAAAAAAACTAACTAGACCAGTCGGACGCTGGAGTAATGGCTTTTAAAAACGGTGGTCCACTTACAGGAGACTCTGGAAATCTCTGCATATAACGCTCCAAGCGCAAATACTTAACTGTAACCAAATGACCAGCATACCTGAAATATATCAATCTTTCATATCGTTTACCTTACTTGCGTGTGTGGTAATCCAAACATAAATAAGTCGGATAAGGCATTACATTAAATTTGTCTTATACAGTGCTATTCAAAAGTCCCCTCCCCCCCTCTTATCTTTGGAACGATTATACATAAACTAGTGAAATTTGGTAACTGAATATTAAGGGTTGTAGACTTTCCTACTAGTGATGATAGATGATGTATGCGTCAAAGATGACGTCACAAGGTCATTGTGACCAATAATTTTAAATGGAACCCTATGGCAAGCGACACCTCTTTCAAAAGGTATTGAAAAAACCTATTCAATGATACTAATATTGTGTCTGTTTACGGCAGTTTTGACAACTGGCTTTCAAAAACCGCAAAGCTGTGATGAATTAAATCAGTTAATAATAAAATTTAAAATTCAAGCTCCGCCACTGGATAGTTGGATAGTAAATAATCTGACGTTTTTGCAAGTCTCCCCAATTTGATGTTTTTTTAGCTGTCAAAGTTTTTATACATTTAATAATTTGTGTATTGTTGATTGAACGTTTAACTGTTTTAGTACCTTGTGGTAATTTTAAAATATTTGTACATTCAATAATTTGTTAAACTGTTGTGAGCTGAACGTTTAAGTACTTCAAGAAGAGAAATGGTACGTGTTTTAGGTGATAAAGTAGCAGCAATCCTAATACTTGGTGAAACTGGAGAAAATATTCATGCAGCAGAACGCATTTTTAATGAAAGGTTTCCCGATCGCCCAGTTTCGAGGACTTATTTGAGAGAGCTTCTTCGTAAGTTTAAAACAACGGGTAGTATTAATGATGCAAAACGATCTGGCAGACCACAAATTTCTGATGAGAAAAAAATTTATATACTGGCAGAAGTAATAGTAAATCCTACTTCTTCAACAACTCAAGTTGCATCAACTTGTGAAGTCAGTCAAAGTACAGTGTACAGGGTGTTAGAAAAAAACAAGTTTCACCCATACAAATTAAAAATGGTTCATCAACTCTCAGACGACGATCCAGACCGAAGACTGCAATTTTGTGAAAATATGGAGACTAAAATTAACCAACAGCCAGACTATGTCAAAACAATTTGTTTTAGTGACGAAAGTACTTTCTATCTAATTGGAAATGTAAATACACAAAACGTGAGATATTGGAGTGACGCAAATCCTCACATGTTTCGTGAAACACATACTCAGTATCCCGAGAAGGTCAATGTTTGGGCAGGTATACTGGGAAACCACATCGTTGGGCCTGTTTTTTTAAATACCAACTTAACCGGTGAGGTGTATCTGCAGATGTTGCAAAATGCAATAGAACCGTTAATCCTTGAAATTTTGGAAGATAATCAAGATGAATTCGACATTTTGGAAATAACATTCCAACAGGATGGTGCTCCTCCACACTATTACGGTGCAGTAAGACGGTATTTGGATGAAGAATATCCTGGTAGATGGATTGGACGACGAGGTTCAATGGAATCGCCGCCTCGATCACCGGAACTCACACCTTTAGATTTTTTTCTGTGGGGGTATCTTAAATCGAAGGTTTACGCCACTCAGCCTGACAATATTGATGTTTTAAAACAACGTATTGTTACAGAATGTAGGGCTATTTCCGCAGACACATTTGAAAAAGTACGAGAAGAGTTTCGCAATAGGATGTTTTACTGTCAGGAAGTAGATGGAGCTCACTTCGAACAATTACTATAAGTAGGTACTGATTCTTGAATCTGTAATTAAAATTATTATCCAAGTTTACTGATTACTGATTTAATCCATCAAAACTACCATAAATACAAACAATATTAGTATCATTGAATACGTTTTCTCGATACCTTTTAAAAGAGGTGTCGCTTGCCATAGGGTTTCATTTAAAATTACTGGTCACAATGACCTTGTGACGTCATCTTTGACGCATACGTCATCTATCTTCACTAGTAGGGAAGTTTACAACCCTTAACATTCAGTTACCAAATTTCACTAGTTTATGTATAATCGTTAAAAAGATAAGAGGGGGGGAGGGGACTTTTGAATAGCACTGTATAACTGTTTTACATATTCCAATTTATTTGGAAATAGATTTCACAATAAACTGATCGATTTTATATGAACCATTATAATGTAACAATATTTGAATCAATTCTTTTGTTAATTCAGTTCCGCAAACATAAATATTATACAAATTGTTTCTCTTATGAAAGTATCTTGCTTTTCAATCAGTGATCCTACCAAATTTAATAACTTATTGAAAGATGGTTAACCCAGTTTTAAAAGCCTCTTAAATTGTTTGGGGATCTTCATTTGAAAATTATTTATACAGTCAATGGAGTTTTCGATAAAAATAAAAGAATTTTTCACATTTCGGGACTAGTAATCAAATTTTATTCAACTAACTTAAAGTGTTTCCATGGTATTAAAAATCATTGTGTATTAAATGTAATAATATTTTAAATGTATTAAAATACTGTTAAACTATTCTTAGCCTTATGACTCTTGTGATACAAATAATTTGTAGACGCCATTTGTATACAAATAACCACGAAGGGCTTATTTGGCATTATTATTGATAATTTCAAATTATTCTTAAAATATATTAGTATTTCGATGTGGAAACAGTTTTTTGAATAATCCTACGAAATTATTCTATGGAATATTATATTTTGTTTGACGATCATTATTTAATTAACAAAAGCATTCAGCAAGAAATAGTTGTTTTATTATTGATTTTAGAAAAAAAAAATTAAATAGGTAATTTTTATTTACACTGCATTTTAAAACGAAAAAACGAAAGTACAAATTAATCATGAAAGATTGGAGGAAGTTAAAGACTTCACTTATTTAGGAAGTAAAATAAATTGGGATGGAAGAAGTGATAGAGACATAAAACAAAGAATAGCGCAGGGTCGAGTAGCTTTTAACAAAAAGAAAGCACTTTTATGCTCGGGGGTAATAAACTTAGAAACAAGGAAGAGATTTTTGAAAACATATGTATGGAGCACGGCACTATACGGCTGCGAAACCTGGACGGTAGGGGAAGCAAGTAGGAAGAAATTAGAAGCTTTTGAGATGTGGTGTTACCGAATAATGATGAAAATACCGTGGACTGATAGGGTTAGAAACGAAGAAGTATTAGAGCAAGTCGGCGAGAAAAAAAGTATGTGGAAAAACATAAAGAACAGAAGAGATAGAATGGTAGGCCACTTGCTGAGACATGGGGGAATAGTCCGCGATATTTTGGAGGCAGAAATAGGAGTGAAGAAAGGCAGAGGTAGGCCTAGATTAGACTACTGCTCGCAAATAGTAAGGGATGTAGGTTGTAGCACAATTAGCGAAATGCGTAGGTTAGCACAAGATAGGAGAAGCTGGAGGTTAGCGTCCAACCAGTCTTAGGACTGATGACCTCATGATGAATGCATTTTAAGTAGGTTATTTCCATTGCGCATTTAACTTCCGTGGACCATCCTCGAATGCAGGAGCTGTACTTTATAAAGTGGATGAAAGTCACCCACTTTATGACCCCAACCTTATTCACGACATCCCTTCGCGATCTTAATAGAGACTCTAAGGCTTAAAGTCTCTATTAAGATCGTCTGAAGGCAAAACTGCTCAAGTAAGTTTCCTATAGATTTTTTTAAAGAAAACGTACAAGATTTTTAGCGAAGTAAAATTAAAAAAAAAACACCCTTTCCACAGTGAGCTTTGCATTACTTCGATATTTCGCATAAATATCCCTTACAGTCTCTACTAAGTTCTTCTGAAGAAAATATGGCAGTTATATTTTTTACACTATGTACTATTCATTTCATCGCTATTTGCCAAATAAAAAAACTCTTAGTTTGCGGATAAATGGAACAGTCTACTTGAGCCTAGCCATAAGAACAGGCCACGGTATGTTTTGAGATTTTTTATTTGGCAAATAACGATGAAATAAACTATATATAGGTATCAAATTTTAGACGCCTAGTAAGACTAGCTACGCCTTTTGTTTTCAAAATCCTCACAAACTTCAGTTTTAAGAGGAGACGTCTGCGAGACGTTATTCGACTTTGCGCTAAATATCTTTACTTTGAAAGCGACGTATATTTTCTGCCTGAAACTGCCAAGCTTGCAATTGAAAGTCATTCCGTATGCAACCAAAAAATACTGGTGAAGTTTTTCGCAATTATGCAACAAAAATTTCACTAGTACTTTACTAAAATACGCATTTACTGCTTTAGTAAATGCGCAAATAAAAGTAACCGACGTAATTTCTGTTAACGCAAGTTAGTTTTTATAATATGTTGTATTCATATCTAACTACCAACATTTAGATATGAAAGCATAATGTTACTAGAAGTCGCTAAAATTTATGGAGAAATTATAACAGTTTCCTATTCTTTCAATTTAATGTAGAAAATAAATTGAAGCACGATTGTTCTTTTACATGTACACCAATAAATGGAAAGTCATCCAATTTATCGCACAGTTTTCCACAAACACTGAGAGATTACGTTTCTCGATGCGCGTTTCGCCAACCAAGTTGGCATCATCAAGAGGTCCCCGGATTATCTTTTGGTGTTTGCGCAAAACTGGTCTCTTGTTGTTGTTGCGCGGAAGGTTTCAGCTCCTTCCCAGAACAGTTTATTGTGCACAAAATTGTTATGTGTAAAACAGATTTTAGATGCATTATGAGAGTAACACGCGAAGAAAATGATTTTCAAAAATTCAAACCGTTATTTCACTTATACAGAGTGAGTATTTTGAGTTGTACATATGTTTTAACCACTTAATGTCTACATCTATAGTGAAACCAAGAAGTCCAAACAGTGGAACTGGATCTGGAACAGAGGCGTAGATGTTTTTATTTTTTGACGGGGTCAGTAACATGTACTGTTACAATTATTGATATGACAGTGCATTTCTATCTATTTAATGTACTAAAGCGCGGCCTTTTTTTGAATTCGAGCAATTTTTTGAATTTGCGTTGTTTTCATCATTACTAGACTTGCTTTTTGATTTTAATGTGTTGATTGACCAACTGAGTGATCGTATAATTAACGATTTTTCAACTTTGATAACGACAATATTACATGAAAAAATAATTTACATTATTTGTAATAAATCTAGTTATCCATGTATATCCATGATACAAATTTGATCAGACGAATAGCGGCCACTATTGCCAAATCTCCACATTACATTTTTTTTTAGTTGAAAAATAAATGGGCAAAAATTTATTTTACTGCAAAAGACTTGGAATAAACACAGCTGAAATGTGGGCTGCATTTCTACTAGGTAAAATATTGACGTTTTAAGAGCTATTTTGTACTTAATTTACATTAAAAACTCTAAATACCAAAGAAGAAATATCTTCTTACCTCCCAAACTTGTCTAAAACGATCTCTCTGCTGAAGGGCCATCAAATTACGAAGGTTGAGGTACTATTATTGTACCATAAATATGAGATCTTTCCAAGATAAAAACAGTTTATTTAATCCACCGTAAAGTCAGTGCACATGAGACGACACCATTTGTTAACGTAAAATTCTATGTTCTGCAGCATGGCGACTTCACATCATATAAATCTCACCACTGTCTTCTATTGTTTGACACAATAGGCTTGTACGATTATCTGCCCACTTAATAACAAAAAATAATTCTTCAAAGATAAATCAAAGAATGTATTTTTGGTATGCCAAAAACAAATCTGATTTGTAGATATTTTGTACCTAACTCTGAGAAATCCGTAATAAACTGGCAATAGCGAAATTCTCTGGTAGAATAGTATTGGTAGCTGGCGTACTTGAACAGGGGTAGCCCACATGTTTTAAAGAAACATTTGGTAAAAATTAATTGTATATTTTAAAGAAAAAATGCCATAATAGTGTTCTGTAGAGTAAAACACACTGCTGATAAAATATATGTACAACTCAAAGACTCACCCTGTATAATCTGGGCAAATTTTATGGCAACTTACCACCATCCATGGAGATTCCTGTAAGCTACAGCGGCGTCGTTGGGATCGGCGCACTTAATATAAACGCAATTGGTGTTGGTGTCGACCGCGCAATGGAGGATGCGGCACTGATGAGCGCACTTGCTTAAAATAGCCTCCCGTATCATGTGCGTGTTGCGATCTCCATCCTCTACCATCCCTCGAATTTTCAAGCAGGGCGTCGGAGAGCAGGGCAGGCTGTTCACCGATCCGACCTGGGTTTCGAAGGCCTGTCCCTGCCAACTTTTGTTCCTAGGGGACCTGAAGGGGAAAAAATACGAGGTGCCCGTTAACAGAAGTTCCAATGAGCCTTAGCAAAAGCAATACGCCCAAAACTACATATTACGAGTTAAAAAAATTTGCAACACCGAGGAATAATGTAATGAGACATTTCTTAAGGGTTCATTATGCTCTTGGTATTAAAATGGTCATACCCTCTATTAATTAAGAGTATAATTAACTCTTAAAATTAAGTAATGATTGCCTATATTTCAAGGGCATGTATTGAGAGTGGCTCATTACATTCTTTCTCGATGGTATGCGTGGAAAATAGTACACAATTGCGTTCTACTGATGTTGGTCACCATAGAAGTCATTTTCAAGTTGTTTAAAAATACATGGATAGTTATTTTACGTATACAATTTATTTATTTTTATTTTACAAACACAACTTGATGAATAAAACAACAGTAGTGATTAAATATTTTTATTACAGTGTTTTTTTTATACATAATAAGTGCTCTATGTAAAATATGGAACATATATATATATATATATATATATATATATATATATATATATATATATATATATATATATATATATATATATATATAATTAAATTAAAGATTAGCTTAAAGGATTATCTTAACTTATCATTCATCAATCTTAGCAGATTAAATGATAAATAGCTTAAGACATTGTAATTATATTAACAACTGCATTTTTTCTTTTTAAGTTTATTATTATTTAATTTATAGTGTGTATGTATGCTTAATTTTACAATACAATTTTGTGAAAGCTTTACAAACATTTAACTAAAAAGCATAGGAAATAAACCTTCCAAGGATTTAGTCTTTAGTCTTGCGTGACTAAACACTTTTTGTAATAAACAAATCATTCTCAATAACTCGAAAAAAGTAAAAGTGTTTGGAATAGTTTTTATCAAAATAAAAAATGTGACCCACTTTAAACATATACTTTGTAGCAAAACTTTTCATAATATGCGAATAAAAAATTATATCCTCAAATAACCACGTCACAAAAAATCTTATCTGAGTTATCGTTCCTTATAATAAACAGAAATTCTATCAAAATACACTCACCCTGAACCAATAGAAAAAATTTCCAAGTTAATTAAAATTTCCATTTTAATATTGTCAAATACAAAATTTCTCATATTTCTAAAGTAATTTCAAACTATTTGTCTGAAAGATATTTTACATCGCTAACCACATCTACATTAGAAGATAAATTTGTTGAAAAATACAACAGCCCACCCCGGAATTTGTGCAGTTAATGTAAATACACCGATGGACAAAATTATCACACCACTCAATTTTACTACTTTTCAAAAAATAAAACCCGCCACAGGTAGGATAAAGGATTCAACATTTGTCCCGGATCGGAACCGAACGACATACAGCTGTTTCGAACTTATTAGTTCTCATCAGTGCCGTACACGGTACGCCGATTCAGGACAAATGCCGAATGAACTCTATGGGGTATACATCTTTATCGATACGATCTCTGTCAGTAACATATAAGTCGGAAATCGAGAAAGGAACCACCCAACCGCCCAACGGTTATCAAAGTAGTTCAATTTTATTAGTTTAACTCTTCTCTTTACTGTTACTGTTAGACATGTGTATTTTAACTTATAGCTGTGACTTACTTAAAGTTTAAAATACTAGATTTAGTGAATTTTCTGGTAAGTATATCGTAGAGATAGTTATTTTTAATCAACAAATTTCTTTAGAGAAAACATATTCTTTTTTTTTTTCTGGAGGTTCGAATTACATACCACCGCGCGCTTAGAAAAACATTTTTCGTTTTAGAATAACGGATATGCCATGCAGACTGGTCGGTCTTACTGAGGAAGAACTGCTTGCTGACCTCTATATTGATGACACCGAAAGAAATAATACTGAGATAGAAGACCTTCCCTCGAATAAAGAAATCAGTTTTGGAGAGTGAAATGGAAGAAAAAAATTTAGAAGTTAAGCCAAATATGGAGGAAAATCCAAATTTTAAAATTTTAGAAACTGATTCAGACAGCGACAGTGATGCTGAAATGAACATTCCATTATGTGTTTTACGACAGAATCTACTTAACGCAGCGTCAAACAAAGGTACTGGTACTGTCTTTAGTAAAACATATTCATAAGCCGACAATCTTAAAGAATTATAAATATTTTAATGGGGATTAAGAGACTTCCAAGTTATAGAGATTTTTGGAGCAGCTCTGACTTGCTCATGACAATTATGTAAGCTCACTTATGACGGTAAAAGGGTTTAGTTGGATTCTTACACATCTGCATCTAAATGATAATAGCTTACAACCTATACCCCAGTGTCGAAATAATATGGAGTGACTCATCGATGACATATGGATGGCTCGGGGGCAAGAAGTGTGCGGAGAACAAAATTCCATAGGCGTATCAATTTGAAGGCGGCAAAATATAAAAAAATAACAAAATAATACCAAGACAGTTGAAAAGGGTTTTAAGTAGATTTATAACAGTTTTTTAGTTAGTAAACAATGTAAGTATCGTAAGTTATGCAATGTACTTATTTCATGCTTACCCAGTTAGACAATCTCCTGTCAGCATATCCTGATAAAACAGACATTTTGGCAAGATGTGCCATATAAAGGGACGTAGGAATAGCAAGTTACACACAAATGGCCCCTCTGAATCCATATATTGACCTACTGCTTTCACTATTTAAAACTATCATTATATTTATGCCACAACACAAACACAATTTTTATTTTATTGTATCAACAACACAGTCACTATATCTATCACTATACATATATGCCACACTTATTACACATATTTTATTTTATACTACCAATCACTGTCACTATCCCACTATCACTATGTTGCGTCGCACTGAAAATATTTTCTTAATGTCATTATTACAAGAATCGTTCATTTCAGACAACACCACTTCCACTTGCAATATTACTATTCCACAGTTAGTCACTGTCACTATCAAAATCACAATCACTGGAATTGCTATCGCCTAGATTGATTATAACTGGATCTATCAACGCTTCCGTTCTTGTGTCAAGATCCCACATGCGTTGTTCCTCTTTCTTTACGTGCACAATGTACTTGGACCATGTTTTCGCGGTGACGCATCGTTCAACAGCAATTTGACGTCTCCCAGTTTAAAAGTCCTATTATTTCGTGCTACGTCCATTTTTATTTGCGCCCAAATCAGCTCTATGGGGTTCAATTCGCAATGATATGGTGGTAGACCAAGTATGGTCACATCACGAGCTTTTGCCATTTCATCTACTACATATTTAATGTACCGGCTTTTTTCTCGCTGCGCAATGTTTAATAGCTGCACTTTTAACATGGTATCGCTACAGTCCAGATTTTTAGATTTTAACCACTCTAGGATCTGTCCTTTTCTCCATGCTGATGTTGGTAACTTTTCAATTCGCCGACTATGATATGGTGCATTGTCCATCACGACAACTGCGCCGGGTTCTATGGAAGACAATACAGATGAAAACCATTTTCAAAAACTTCACTAGTCATATCCTCATGATAATCCCCTGTTCATCGCGATTCAAATACATTTAAACCATTTTCCAAAAAACCTGAGTCGCTTCCGATATGCGTGATTATTAATCTTCGTCCTTTTCCAGATGGTGCCTTCAATCCCAGAGATAATCCTTCTACAAATTCCTGTCGGTTACTCAGAATATTGCAGTCTTGCCACACTTTCGTCACCGTATGACCTTCGTTTACCCAAATTTCATCCAAATAATAAATCTTCCTACCAGAATTTCGAAAATCTCTTAGCTTTTCCAAATAACTTCTTCGCCATAACACAATTTCGTTTTTTTTCAATAAGAAGACTCTTTCGGTTTCATTTTAAATGATGAAAATTTATTTCATGCATAATTCTCAAAAGAACTTTACGAGAGAACTTCGGTAAATGTTCATCTTGAGCGACGGCAGCGTGAATTTTATTCAGCGTCGGAAGTTCATTAAACAAAAATCCATGAATAATCCTACGAATTATGTGTTTAACATCTTCGTCAACTTCGATCTTCTTCCTACCGCGGGTTTCTGTTTTCTTCTTTTTTGCACTTGTTTGTTCTTCATCATACTTCATTGCACGGTACACACTACTTCCACAGACTTTTGTTAACGAAGAGCATATATCAACTGCCTCGGTTGTACTAATATCTGGGTATCGCGCCCGAATTCCTTTGTAGACGTTTTTAATCATTTGAAGTTCTTCATTTGTTAAATGTCGCTGTCTTCGATTGGAATTGTTCGTCGTAGAACCACTACTTGTACCCGCTGCTTCCATGTTAGAAAAACACTAAACACTCACTTTTATCGCAGATAACCACAATGTAACGCCACTGGCGCGCTAAAATCTGGGTTAAACGACGCATGCGTCATTCTATCGATCGACATTGATTCGTGCCGCCAATTGCTGACCAATCGAATTCAAATGTATTTAAAACCGCCTAAAATGATTGGCTAGCTTTACTACAAGAGCGCACCAGACGGTACAAGCGATTATTATGCGATTTGGAATTCAATAGGAGAGGGAGTAGTTCGCATTGAACTACTCTTTCCATAGAACGGCACATAAAATTTGTATGCACATAATAGGTCATTACACAAGAAATAGACAAACCGTTGAATAGTTATGGTGGTCTGATATTATATATGAATCACTCCACATTATTTCGACACTGGGGTATAGGCGTGGTGATCCAGCGTTCGACAAACTGTATAAAGTTCGGCCCTTTATTACGGAACTTCAGAACAGATTTTCCGAATGTTTTTTGCCATCAAAACCCACATACCCCATCTTGTGTATCATTAACTATGTGTGCCCCCAACAAAAACACTTTAGTTTTATTAAAGTGTGTTATATTAGCTCAGTTAAATTTTAACTGTTAAACTGTTAAAGTTTAATTACGAATAGGTAATTTAAATTAAAAACAAAACATTTTTTTTAATGGATATTTTATTACAAAGTTTTTATGAATCGGACATAAAATTGAAATCCCCAGTGTTCCCACTACTATAAGTGAGAACCCTAGTTCTTTTTGTTTACAAAATTCATCAATGTTTGACTCTAGCTTGGTCAAATACAGCTATAAATCATCCTCAACATTAAGCTTGTTTCTATACTTGTTCTTCAGGTAAGTTAAACTTGAAATCTCTTTTTCGCACAAGTAAGTTGTCGTAAACCCCAGAAGTTCTGCTAGTTCTTTGTGTTCTTTTTCAGTACTCAAACTTTTGTGACAATTAAATTCTAGCATGTATCAATGTAATTCTGTACACTTTTTGGTAGTTAACCGCGTACCCCTTACAGATTTTCGCGTACCACTGGTTGAGAATCATTGATCTAGAGTATTGTGAAAATGTGTAATTGTATTTATTTTTACTATTTACGGTATTTTTTTAACAATTAGAGGTAATGATTATTGATAATATTAATTGATTACTGATAATGTTAATGTATATTTCACAATAAAATAAGTATTATGAAAACAATTATTGATAAAAAACTTTTTTTTTTTCAACTTATGGATAAATTTCCAATGGAATATTTTATAAATCACCATTAATATCTGGTTTTAAACTCTTTATTATATACTTATTATTATACCCTCAGTAAGGTAGTGTTTTGATATTTACAGTTCTAGGTTTGCATGAATTTTCAAAAAGAATTAGTTATATAAGTTGATCTAACTATATACTATAATCTCTAATCAACTTATAAGTTTATTAGAGACGGGATATTGAGTAAAATGATATATGTATAGAAGGGTAGGTGGTACGCTAGACTTAGGATGCCGTTGTCATTTTCTCTATCACACTTTGCCATCAAATTATATCGTGACACAATTCACCAAACATGTACCATTGAGAAAGAATATAATGAGTATTTTCCATTATTTTCCCTGACATATTTGCAGTAATGAAAGCATTTAAAAGTTGATTATGTTTTTGGTCTCGAAATGGTCGCACCCCGTATCGACCAAGTTCAATATTGCTTGTATTGCAGATGATGTATTGAAAGTCTTATTTTTCCTCAATAGTACCCCCAATTTTTAGGCGATACCTATCGCCTTTTTGTAATATAGAAATTTTGGATTTCCAAAAAATATTTAACTTTCATCAGTTTCTTGGTTGACAATTATTTTATGCAATTGTGGCAACACGACACCTAGCTTAACTACCCCCAATCTGTAATGGTTCTGTGGACAATATAACAATAGAAGTAGCTAATTGGACTGTCAGTAACAGTCAGACTGTAAGTCACATCTTATGCTCTTTTCCTGTTGATATTTGGCATTTTATGATAGTTTCTCGGTTGGCAATTATTTTTGGTTGTAATGCAATTGTGGCAACCTGAATGCTAGCTTACCTACCCCCAATATATACAAGATTTTATAGTTCAATTGACTATACAGTAGTTAATTGGATTATCAATAAGACATCTTGTATTATTTTCCTGACGATTTTCGACATTTTTTTTCTTGACTCGCATTTGACTTTTTAAATAGCAACCCACATTTTTTTTTTTTTTTTTTTATTAATTGTGGCAATCTGAATTCCTTATGATGGTTAACATTTTATAGAAGTTAAGCATACTTACATATGTCAAATAAAATGAATAGCATCTATTTTAATAAAATAAATTTAGTTTTTTTAATATTGGGAAACTACCTCATTTTTATAGAGTAATAATAAATATACTTGTAGATGTTTGATTTGACAGCCTTTCTGTAGATGGTTCTATACAGGTTTAGGATGTAAGAAATTGAAAATATCAGGTAATTTCCATATTTGTGACTGTAATGAACGCAAATGAGGTAAAAGTTTAAAGTGCACATGAAAATATTCTCTTACAAGGCCAATATTTAAAGTGTTAAGAATTCGGGCTACATTTTGCTATTCGTAAGTTATTTCAAAAAAAAAAAAAAAAAAAAAAAATTGGCATTCCATTTTTCAACCAGTCACCAAATTTGGTAACCGTAGATGCTATAAGCCTAATGCGATGCCAATAAATAAGGGATTATAAAAATGTTGAGCAAAAATTTCTACATATTCATAATTCAATAACTCCATAATAATATTGAACAATATTTTTTCCTATAGTTATTTATCAGGTGTAGACATTAAGTGGTCAAAATTTATGTACAATGCAAAGACTCACCTTGTATATACAAGTGTATACAACAATTAATAAATAACCAGTAAAATATGATATAATAATTTTTATATTACCTTGTAATTTTTTCGTTTGTCTTTTTCCTGTTCACATTCACATTTATAATAGCATATAATGGCGTGTCAACTCTATTATATAGTAAGTCAACATAAAGTGCATTTTTATTATAATCTTCATTAGATAGATTATTATTGATAAAGATGAGTAAAATAATGGTCTTCGGTATTTAACCATATCAATATTAGTTTAAAACTGCATTATTGCCATCAAAAACCAGGAAGTAAAAATACCATGTATAACATTTTTATGTATTTACATAAAAAGTACTAATAAAATGAACATCATTTTCAATAATCATTAAGTAAATAGCATGCTGTAACAACGTTGTAACCACCAATGTGATTATGCTAGATTTCCATGTGACAAGGTTCCATACACGAAGAAGTGGAACTAAAATCACACCTCGGAATCATAAAAGGTCCTTGTTATTATTTAAATTTATGGTTTTAGTAATTATTCTATTACATACAAGTCTTAAGGAAACAGTTATCTTTGTCAGCATTTTTCATCACAATATGCTGATTTTAGTTCACTGACTTACTTGACAGTTTCAGCTAATAAAACAGCTCTTGCAGTCCAATTGGATGTTTCCTTAAAACGGACAAACGGGGCATTTCCTTGAAACGAGCCAAGTATGTAACACTAGTCACTATAACGTAACGTTCAAGGTCGATATACAACTCTGTTACATACAAATATTGTGATGAGCGTTGAAGTATAATATATTGTGATGAGTGTTGAAGTACAGTATATTGTGAAGAGTGTTGAAGTATAGTATATTGTGATGAGTGTTGAAGTATAGTATATTGTGATGAGTGTTGAAGTATAGTATATTGTGATGAGTGTTAAAGTATAGTATATTGTGATGAGTGTTGAGTATATGAAGTATATATAAAACCGTATGCCATATAACTACAGATTACTATGAAGATAATAATATATTGCTTCGTGTATCATACACTGTTTGTTAATCAACACATCTGCATAGCAAAATATATGCTTTTTATTAAATCATTTTATATAACATTTAGAAAACTGCAGTCACCATCATGCAGGCATCAAACCCTATATATTTGTAACTGTTAAAAAAGCGTGTCGGAAACTGTAAAAATATAGGGGGTGATATATTTGTAAAACTGCCGATGACGCCATACCTCGGGAAATAGGGTAGAGGTTAGAAATCGTACGCCACCGATTATCTTAAAATAACAACAAAAACTATTGTTATGGGTATTTTTAATACAATTTATAGTTTAGCCAGAAATCACGTGGTCTAACCCTGTATAATCTCATTAGGTTGCTAAACGACAAGTTATAATAATATATATATTTAATTATATATATATATATATATATATATATATATATATATATATATATATATATATATATATATATATATATGTATGTATATAAAAAGAAGCTGAGAGTTGTTAGGTACATCGTTATATATGAAGAATATTATTATATAAATATTTATAGTAAAAATAAATATAAAAAATAAGAAAAAAAGACAAATTCAAAATAACTCAGACTAGTTTCATACTACACAGCAATAACAATGAAAAAAATTCGGTGTTTATTTCTCATCCAAAATGGCTGGCAACAAGTGGTCGAAATAAAACTCCTCCAACTTAGGGAACATTTTGTTCCAACATTCCTCATCCCTTACGATCTTCTCGTAAACCAAGCCCATCGGGGTCCAGACAATAAAATAGCAAAATTCCCTGCCAGTCACGAAAAGCTCCCCTTGCACTTGATAGTAATATTTGTCAGATTTTTTTAGCGATAACACTCCATTTTCTAGCGTAGCAAACTTTATGTGTTGTCGTTTTATGGCCTCTTCAGGCATTAAATCCTTCGCCTTGTATGGACATTTAACTTCGACAATGGCATTGTCTTCAATCAACCCATCCGGAGAGGCGGCCAAGAATGGGTAGTCTTTGTGAATGATGAGACCACAACTTATCACACGGAATCCCATCAACGTTTCAAAGTCCTTAATAGCTCTAATTTCGTTCTCGTTCCCGTATCTTGTGTAAATATTACCTTGGAAGGTGGAGTTCAACAGTTCCTTTACGGTGTTTTTTCTATTTGTCGTATCGAGAAGTTTGATAATTCTCCCAAAATTAGAGGCGGTCAGACGTTTGCGCCTCTCCTCGAACCAGAGAGGTTCAGCACACTGATTGACGGTCAACTGGGAGATACTTTCAATTTCTTCAGGCGTTTTCTCAAGGTCCTTGAGGAAAACTTGTTTCTTAATCTCATAATCGCTTACCACTTCGCTTTTCCTTGGCGTGGATGTGCGTATGCCTTCGACTTCCTCCTCAAAAGATTTCTTCATACTTTTCTCTGAATCGGTCAAGGACTGATTATATGTTTCCAGAAGTTCATCGAGGTACTGATCGTACTCTGCGCCTGTCACACCTGGGATGTGCAGGGCACTGCAGAGCTCGTTCAAGTGATACAAATTGAGCCCTAAACTAGTGATGCCGGCAACGAGTGCCAGATTAATATTCATTAGATCATTGCCGGGATCTTCGCTACACACGGGGTGTTCGTTATTACAGCGCTTGCAGCGCAGCAACAAGATAGATAGGACACCCTCCCGCACCTCGTGCTTTATTTCAATGTCATTATTCGAACAGAACCTGAGACGTCGGTGTGGGAAGCTTAAAACTTCTGTTATTAAGTATTGTGCGTCTACAATTCTCCTTCCCTGACGGTATTTATATTCGGAACGGTCCCTGCAAAATAGATAATATTAAAAATTACCAACCGTAAATTGTAAGATTATTTTATTCGTATTAGAATACAATGTAAAGGTGCATATGTATAGTGTTACAGGTTGGTAATTTTTTATAATTATCTATTGGGAGGTTTTTCTATGTACAAGGTCCGGGGATGCATTAAATTTTAACCAACCCTACTCTTACAATCCAACTGTAATTACAATGTCAGGAAAAAGCAGGTTAAATACAGGATGTCTTATTAACTCGGTACAACAGTATTTGTAAGGAAAACTAAAATAATCGTGTTCTTATCAGAATTATTTTTAATTTTTCATGGAATAGTTCCTTAAAGAATGTCAAAATATCAGTCATACAATTTTATCAATCTTAATTGTTAGTAAAAATTCATTAGTCTTAATAGATAGTTTTATGCCACACTTGTATCTAATTTAGTACATGTATTTAAGTAATAAATACATGTATTAGATTAGATACATAGATATTTTCTTTTTTAAATAGGGGCATGCAGGCGTTAATTGAATATGTTTTAATATTTTCATTATACCACTGTATAAGGACACGAGAGAAGGGAAGCTAGGAAGCCCTGGATAACGGACGAAATCTTAAACTTAATACAAAAGAGACGAGGCTACAAAACAGAGGAGACGAGGAAGGACTGAAAACTTATAAGTCAATAAAGTGGGATATCATTAGAAAGTGTAGAAAAGCGAAAGAACAATGGATAGAGGATAAATGCAAAGAAGTAGAAGATAAGCTCCAAGTAGGTAAGACCGATGAGGCTTACCAAATAATTAAGAGGAACTTCAGGGATATAGGAACAATAAGTAGAAACGTTAGGAGTCAATCGGGGGACATACTGATCGGAAGAGAGGAGAAAGCGGATAGATGGAAGCAGCACTTAGGAAATTTATACGAGTGTCAGGAATTAGGAGAGATATTAGAGGAAGAATCTAGCATCGATAGGGAAGATGTAGGAAAACCTATATTGAGAGAGGAATTTGAAATAGCACTAAGGGGGCTAAAGAACAATAAAGCGCCGGGTGTAGATAAAATACAGGCGGAAATTTTGAAAAGTGCGGGACAGAAAGTAGTAAATAGGATGTTTGAACTGGTAAAATACATATACGAAACGGGCGAGATGCCGGAGGATTATAAGAGGAACATTATCGTTATTATACCGAAAAAAAGAGGAGCCGACAAATGCGAGAACTTTAGAACAATTAGCCTAATTTCCCACGCATCAAAAATCTTAACCAGAATAGTGCAGAAGAGAATGGAAAATAGAGCGGAGGAAATACTAGGAGAAGACCAATTCAGGTTTAGGCGAAATAGGGGAACTCGCGAAGCTATTCTGGCGCTAAGAGTAATGTTAGACAAAACAATAGAAAAAGGAAAGAACGCTTATATAGGATTTGTAGATTTAGAAAAAACTTTTGATAATGTAAGATGGGAAAAAATGTTCGAGATACTAAAGAGCGCGGGAATGAAGTATAGAGATAGGAGAGTAGTACACAATCTATACAAAGAGCAAACTGCTGTTATAGAAGTAGAAGGGGAGAGAAGGGAAGTAGGTATCAGGAAAGGAGTAAGACAAGGATGTACCACTAATCACCACTATCACCACTAATTTTTAATCTGTACATCGAAGAGGCGATTAATGTGGTAAAAGATAGAGCGGATTAAAGTACAGGGACAGAAACTAAAAATGCCTAGATTCACGGATGATATAGCAGTATTAGCATCTAGTAAAGAGGAATTAGAATCAGCGTTGAACGAAAAACAAAACTAAAGTGTTCGTGTGCAGAGGGCGCGAGAGCGCAGAGCAAAAACGAAAGTACAAATTAATAATGAACGATTGGAGGAAGTTAAAGACTTCACTTATTTAGGAAATAAAATAAATTGGGATGGAAGAAGCGATAAAGATATAAAACAAAGAGTAGCGCAGGGTCGAGTAGCTTTTAACAAAAAGAAAGCACTTTTATGCTCGGGGGTAATAAACTTAGAAACAAGGAAGAGATTTTTGAAAACGTATGTATGGAACATGGCACTATACGGTTGCGAAACCTGGACGGTAGGGGAAGCAAGTAGGAAGAAATTAGAAGCTTTTGAGATGTGGTGTTACCGAAGAATGATGAAAATACCGTGGACTGATAGGGTTAGAAGCGAAGAAGTATTAGAGAAAGTCGGCGAGAAAAGAAGTATGTGGAAAAACATAAAGAAGAGAAGAGATAGAATGGTAGGCCACTTGCTGAGACATAGGGGAATAGTCCGCGATATTTTGGAGGCAGAAATAGGAGTGAAGAAAGGCAGAGGTAGGCCTAGATTAGACTACTGCTCACAAATTGTAAGGGATGTAGGTTGTAGCACAATTAGCGAAATGCGTAGGTTAGCACAAGATAGGAGAAGTTGGAAATTAGCGTCCAACCAGTCTTAAGACTGATGACCTCATGATGATCAATATATAATCATGAAAATGTGTATATGTGTCATATTTGGTTGTAGGGTAAAACCACACTATTTTCGAGTTGTGTTAATTTTTACTGTATTTAATGCCTACTTATACACTAATGAATTATTTCTCTGACTATTTCAGTCTCTACTGAATAAAATAAAGTAATGATTGTGTATATTTGGCAATAAAATCAGTATTATGAAAACAACTGATCATAAGATTTGATTTTAATTCACAGACAACTTTCCACGGGCAAAATTTTCTAACCATTAATATCCGGCTTTAAACTATTTATTATATATATACACTTCCTTATTTTATTGCCATTAATTCCTCAACCCCCCCCCCCCTTCCCAAGGTAATGTTTTGATATATTCAGTTTTAGTTTTGCAAACATTTTCAAAAAGAATTAGTTTTTATATTGAATTAAATTACATATTCACTTCCTTGGGTATTATATATTATTAAAATATAAGCTGATTAGAGATGGCACATGTGAAATAACATATAGAAGGTCGGTACTAGGCTATATACTTTTCCATTTTATGTATCACACTCTGCTATCAAATTATATTGTGGCACAATTTGCCAAACATGTACCATTGAGAGAAAATGTAATGCGTACTTTCTATTCTTTTCCACATTAACCAAATTAATTATTGCATATATTGCAGGTGATGTATTGAAAGTGTTTTATTATTCCTCAATAGCTTACATAGTACCTACCAAATATTTAAGTGGTACTTACCATCTTTTTGTTTATATACAAATTTTGTATTCAATTTTGGATTTTCAAAAAAAGATTTAATTTTCATCACTTTCTTGGTGGGAAATTATTTTATGTAATTGGGGCAATTATTTCATGGAGAGTTACCAAAATGCTGAGCAAAAATTTCTACTTATATAAAATTTAATAACTCTGATAATAATAATTAGTTTTTCTTACAATCATTTACCAGATATACATTACGAGGTCAAAATTTATATACAACATACAAATCAAAGATTCGCCTCGTATATACAAGTGTATACAAGATTAACTAATTAAAAATTATATGTAATTTTCATATTATAGTTGTAATCTTTTTTGTTTGTCATGCTCATTTTCTACACTTTGTATATTAATATTTACAAAAGTAAAATAATCGACAATCTTAATTCAGTATTTGATCATCATATCCACTATAAATTAGTGTAAAACTGCAATATTAGTTATCAAAAACTAGGAACTAAAAATATCATGTATAACATTTTTATTATTTATATAAAGATGGGCCTCCTCAATAGAGGACGCTCGAGTATATCGTGGAGAAAACAGCGAATCAGACCACTATTTACTAGTAACCAGATACAAACACCGAATATCAATTGTAAACGCAGAACGGACGAAAAGAACAAAAAAATGGTATGTAGATAAACTAAGAAAAGGCCGCGTAAACAGATTTATCAAGAAGAAATTGGAAGAAAACTCATAGAAAACGAAAACCAGCAAGAACTAAGTAGACGAGGAATGGAACATAATCAAAGAAACTATAACAGAAACCGCCGGTGAAGTAGTGGGAGAAGAAAGTAAAAAGAAAAACAATTGGTATGACGAGGAATGTAGAGAGGCTATGAAAGTGAAAAATGACACATGGAAAAAAGCATTACAAAGAAACACAAGAGCAAATCAGGTAAAATATAGCAATAAAAGAAGATTAGCAAACCGAATCTGCCAAAGAAAAAAACGAGAAGAAATGAATAAAAAAGTAGAAGAAATAATAGAAAGCAATAAGAGATCTGAAAGCAGAAAGTTTTACAACAACGTTAAAGAGTATACAAAAGAATTCGCACCACGATTAAACATCTGTAAAGACAAAAACAGAAAGAACTTAACAGAAAAGCCGGATATAATTAGAAGATGGAAAGAATATTTTGAAGAGGTACTAGAAGGAGAACAGCAGCAACAGGAAGCAGAACCACCATCGTATGAAGAGGTAACGAAAGTAATAAAATATTTGAAAAACAGGAAAGCACCAAGTGCTGATGGAATAGTAGCAGACCTGATAAAGAACGGAGGAGAGAGACTATGGAGACAAATGCACAAACTAATACTACATATCTGGGAGCAAGAAGAGATGCCAAAGGACTGGAAACTAGGAATTATCCTCCCAATACACAAAAAAGGTGATAAAACCAATTGTAGTAATTATAGAGGAATAACACTACTTAGTGTCCCTTATAAAATATTATCAGGGGTGATCCATAATCGAATGACACCCTACTCACTAGAAGAAATACTAGGCGAATACCAATGTGGATTCAGGAAAAACAGATCAACCTCAGACCACCTGTGTATGTTAAGACAAATACAGGAGAAATGCTATGAATATAACATAGATATGCATTATCTGTTTATAGACTTCAAACAGGCATTCGACAAAGTACATAGGAAGAAAATGCTACAAAGTTTAACCCTCCTAAGAATACCCCGAAAATTAGTTTAAATGGTAGAAGTCACCATGGCAGACTCGACAGGAACTATAAGAGTACAACAGCAACTCAGCGAAGAATTTAAGGTGAAAGCCGGGGTAAGACAAGGAGACGCTCTCTCGGCAGTGCTTTTCAACTTAGTGCTAGAAGCAGCTATCAGAAAAGTGAATAGAGCTGGAAGCATCATAAATAAATCCACACAAATACTTGGGTATGCGGACGATATTACGATGATTGCACGTGTCCTTGCCTCCTTGAATCAAACTGCCATAGATCTTGAGCCACAGGTAAATAAAGGAGGCCTACAGGTGAACAAAGACAAAACGAAATATATGTATTGCTGCAGGAATCCCCCAATACAACTACCAAATATTAATATAAACGGCGGTCAGATTAAAAGCGTCAAGACGTTCAATTTCCTTGGCACCAAGATTGCCAATAATAGTAACGTCCAAGGTGAAATAAGCGCAAGAATCCTAAAAGGAAATAAATGCTACTACGCTTATTTAAAATTAATAAGGAGCAGCATACTAAATAGAAGATCTAAGACCACAATCTGTAAGACACTTATAAAACCCGTAGTAATCTATGGATGTGAAACATGGACGCTAACAAACAATGATGAAAATCAATTAAGAATATTTGGGAGAAAGATCATTAGAAGAATATACGGCCCAGTGCAAGAAAACGGTATGTGGAGAATAAGAACGAATCACGAAATTGATGCAGTTATAAAAGGAGAGGATATAGTAAGATGCATAAAAAATCAAAGGATAAGGTGGTTAGGACATGTATACAGGATGGAGGGCGAGAGAATTGTGAAGAGAATCCTTGAATGGAAACTTCAAAACACAAGACCAAAAGGGCGACCCAAGAAAAGGTGGCTAGACGATGTGGAGGAAGACCTAAAAACTCTAAGATTAGGAAACTGGAGGAGAATAGCGGTAGATAGAACCAGATGGAGGAACATAGTAGAGCAAGCCAAAACCCACCAAGGGTTATGAGCTAAAAGAAGAAGAATAACATTTTTATATATTGATATATTAAAGTAATTTTTTATTGCACATGCACTAAAGATTTTCTAACAAAAAAAAAAACAATCTATTTAATAACATAACTCTCTTATGTGTATAAAAGAATATTAATTACACAAAAGAGAATTTTATTAATTCCTGATTGAAAATCTTTTTCCTCCAATTTAATTTTTTTCCTGAACTTATTCTCTAAAATACTATAGATTTTTATGTAAAGATTTTGATAAAGGCCTTAACTTTTTATACACAATTATATTACAATATTATGTTTATTATTGCGTGATTTAAACTGTGTATTATAAATTTTGGAAATACTGAAACTGTTTTCTGAAAACCCAAACCCAAAAAATGTTTTCTGTCAAGTTAAAAAATACTTAAACAACTTAATGCATATAATTAGCTTGTAATGTTCCTTATTAGATTGTCTGTTTCATTCTATTGTATTGGAATAACATGGACTGCTAGTATATACATATTTTCAATATAACTTACTATTGGCTGTAGATGGTTGATATTTGTTAGTTTTATAAAAAAACAAAATGAAATTCTTCTCAAGTTATGGTTTATCCTTTACTTTTAATCATATAAACTACTCTTAAAAGTTTTCTTTTTAGATGAGTTTAAATTATTTTTACTTACAAATACCCGTTTTTCTCCGAAATGAAGACATCCTGAAGAGCGAAAAAGCAGTACTAAGTTAGCCTCGTCCTATATTAGGTAAAAAAAAAAAAACACTCACCCACTCATACTGAGATTGGCACTGCCTATCCATCTCCAGACTTCAAAGGGCTCACCTTGGACTTCCTGTATCTCCGTACGAACTCTGGACTCGTTTTCGTTTATGAACTTCACTGCCTTCGTCCAAGTGCTTTGCTTATCTATAACACCAGGAACATATTTATATTTCGAAGAACTGTTGTTGCATGGTCAAAAACGAAATAACTTACGTTTTCTATCCGTTACAGGTAAAATCATATCTCTGATGTGATTGATAACAACAAAATTGTCCCCGCCTTCTTCACTGGCGCTTGACTGCAGGATATCTATGATCTTCTCCACCATAAAGCCGATTTCGTCTTTCTGCTTCTGTTCGTAGTGTCTGTAATACTTAAAACCCAGATTGGACAGATAGATGGCGCCAAACATTAGGGCGATTATCAACAAACTGTTGAAGGCAGTATAGAAAGTTTTATAAAACGTGCATTTCCACGGTAGGTCGGGGTTAAATATTACCAGGCTTGTTACTTTGTATTCGTAATTGAAGATTACTTGCTCCTGCAAGAAGAGACACGCTCAAACGACAACAAATAACAACGAGCAAAATCTTACCATGTTTTTTGTTATATCAGTTTCGCTAACTAAACCGTTGTTATTTTCCGTTTGTACCACATTTATGTTCCAATCGGGGTTGTTAAAGCTTAAAATCTCTAGATTCCTCAAATCGTTCCTTATTTGTTTCTCATCCTGTAATACATACAGATATTAAATATATTTGCACTATTAAAGCTACACTTACCTTTATCGCAAAATTCATCTTGCAATATGTAATGATTTCAGATTCCGTCATGTGGGGCTTTAGCGTTGTATCGAAGCATTTATGGGCAATTGCCCTTTTTTGCAACTCAGGTTTTACTACGTTTAACAGGTGGATTGCATTCGCTACGTCCTCCTCAATTAGACAGTTCACGCCTTTCTTTGACATTGGATCAGAAAATACGCAATATGGTATTACATAACCTAAAAATATTATTGCTGTTCAAAACAGTATAGTAAAGTAAAATCAAAATGTCAGTTTATATAATAATAAATATACATAATATTGGCGCATGTATAGTGCACTGCTTCCAGCTGCTGCATTAGATTTTTACAATTTTCTACCACTCTTACGATCACTTGTCACAACTATTAAAGAATTATTAAAAAGTATAAAAAATTGCCATGTAAGCCATGCGATCAGTGGCTGATGAGGCCCAAACCTATATAATATAATAAAAAAATTAAGGCTGCAAAAATTATCCCTATTTAAAAACGAATATGAAATTTATATTCCCAAATAGAATATTTACCAAAGACTCAATCTACCTTGAGGTATAACTATGTATTTATTATGTTAATTATTATTTATATTTTAGTCATATTGCATTTATTTGAATTTCCAAGTAAATAAAGGAATTTTCAATCTTATGTTTCCGCCTGAATTACTGCTGGAATTATTTTATGTTCGTGTATTCAATTTAAAGGCTTCGAGATAACTGAGCCAATACAATTTGGAAAAGAATAAGCCTATAGTGTGAGCAGTGAGTGAGGTAGGGAAGACTTTAGTTATTTTATTTGTCTATAATACAGCGTGGCTGTTAATTGTCTTACTATGCCTTTTAACATTTCGTGTTCTATTTGTCTGTAGTAATTGATTTCTATTCCTATTTTAGGAAATTTTAATATATAGAGTGATAGATCCATGATGTGAGCTGTTAAAACTACTGCCCAGTGATTGCTGCATCAGTGGCGTTACACTCGGGTAATTCTATGGCAGCCAATATGCCGTTGCATAGATGTGAGTTATTAGAGTTGATGTATGTACAAGCAATTCACTTTAGCTTTGCTGTCGTATATCACCAGCTGTTATATAATATTTATATATACAATGTAAATATTTATATTTATCTTGACTTTCATATAAAGTACACTGAAAGTTTGCAGTAATACGTGACCGCGTACAATGTGAGGAGGTTTATATGGCAATTTCTTGATTTAAAATGTAGAATTTCGTTGGAAAAAATAAACCTACATGGAAATTGCCCAGACAAATACACGATAACAAATTGAGGTTAGCCGTGGGTGAGTTTCATAAACGTCCTGGCATTTCTAAAACTTCACAGTCAATTCCTTTACAATGGGGATCATTTGCAAGAATTTATAAAAATAAATTCCTTAGTTTTGCAGTTCCATACTAAATCAGCTGCCACTAAATGAAGTTACGATGATATTTCAAAATGTTCCAGTGAAGGCAGATTTAAAATCTATCTATAATAATTAGGTGGAACTAGCGGATGCCATAAATAAATTACAAAATACTTCATTAACTTTACGTTAATCGTCGAAAATAGTAGATATGCAAGCAAAATGTGCGACAAACTTCTAATTGCGAGAAATGTATTCTTAGTGTAAATTAATACTGTAAAGGGAAAAATCCATATATATAGGAGGTATATAACATTTTTCACCACACCGGACATCACTCGCAAGAATAGTTTCAGAGCCATACATGATGGCACAGATGTTTAGATAAGCTCATCCGGATTTTCTATGTTAATTGGATACTACGTAGTAAATAAATTATTATAATTTATATATAGCATTGCCACTGATGAGACGACCAAAAAGACCATTCTACTTATCACTATATGGTATGAAAACAACTACAAACATGGAATTGCCACTTGATTCAGAAATATAGTACTGGCTACAAATATATCTAACAACTATACATTGTGAATTTGTTCACTTTCTATTAAAATTAAAATATAAAAGTATTCTCATTTGTTTTTATTCTTTAAGTGCAATGTCGGTCATCTTGAGTAGTCTCAACTTATTCATGAGATTAAGTACATAAAAATCTGCTGAAACTCAAGAAAAAAGGCATAGAAAAATAAAGGTTTTTTCAGTCACCCTATATATATGTACAAAATAAGCAATCACCATGTATATTACTATTCATGAAAAAAAAAAAAAAAGAAAGGGAAGAAATCTAACATACCAAGCAATAGTTACTATAAGTTAATGGTAGGTCTGATTTCTTTTCTGCTATACAAAACCTATATATCCTGCTATCAATATTCAATAACCAATAAATATTTTGGCTGCAGGCAACGCAATCAACAAAACGGGTAAAAGGTACAACAAAGAAAAAAGAAAACAATCTGAGAGCAAAATATTTATTGTTTATTAAAAGTAGTACAAGAAAAATAGATAAAAAAAATGCTTCACAAAAACTGACAAACCATTTAAAAACTAATTAAAAGCAGATCCAAACATCCTAAAACTAACACTTCTCTTCAACCAATAAACGATAATCGATTAGGATAATTATTCATAATGAAAACTATTTAAAGGCACAATAAATAAAAATGGTGCAACAAGTGTCGTATAAATTTTTTAATTGTAAAAATTTGATCGTACAAAATGCAATGGATTTTATCTAAAAAAGATATATTTATGGTACATATGGGTTCTTACCAGATGCGATAATTGACGTATCAGACCGCATTCCCAGATACATTATGGCCAAGAAAATAAAGAACAGTGCCGCACCAGCGAGCACCGCAAATGACACAAAATTATTTTTCAGTATACTTTTTTGGTTGGCCTTGTAATTATACGTGGCATCCCTCCCTCTTGTTAGAGTCCTGTAACTGAAATAAATACCGTAATCAGTCAAGTGCATAGAACATACTATATGTCACCTTAATATAGAAATACGATTTTTCCTTGCAAAACTTAACGTTACCAGAAATTGAAT
Source organism: Rosalia funebris (assembly GCA_037954035.1). Classification (NCBI taxonomy): domain Eukaryota; kingdom Metazoa; phylum Arthropoda; class Insecta; order Coleoptera; family Cerambycidae; genus Rosalia; species Rosalia funebris. The sequence goes on along the minus strand of JAZFAV010000003.1, from coordinate 10,361,413 downwards.
ATAGCGCCATCTGTCGTCACTTTTCACGACGGCGCGCTCTTAATATACTTCCACGATATTTATAAATAATCTATTGCATACCATCTTACCTAGCTTTGCTTGTATATTGCAGAAATATGCAGATATTATTATAAATATTTACAGAAGTATTTTGGGTATTTTAATACATTTAAGAATGCGTTTTTTTGGCATGAGAATAATCATATCATATTTATATTTACCTGCTCAGCTGGTTTCTGGCATAACCTGAAGATCCGTTCGTATCATGTTCCTTAATGATATCATTTTTATAATCATAGTCACTTTTCTGATTCGATAATGACGACAACCTTTTCGTAAAATTACTTAAAAATGGCGTCTCTTCTTTTTCTGGCGTCAGTGATGAGGTTGTAGAATATAACGGCTTGTCATATACTGAAACAACAGTTGCAACCGTTAATAGGGTAAAATGTATTTATCTAAAAAGATTGGTACAAATACAGATCATTTGTATTGTCACATAGTACAAACATCTTTAATGCAATATGTGGATACATGAGATTTTGATTTGATTTGAATGTGTATACATAAACATTTGTACTATACATTTTTATAGTAAAAGTAGAGGCCTTACACTTAGTTACATTTACGTAAAGCACATTAGTAGCTGACAAAACTTGAAGCCATAAAAGGAAAAGGACAGGGCCCAAGTTTGTTCCTTGCGGCACTCCACCAATAATATCATATTTTCTTAGACGTATAACCATTAAAAGTGCCATACTGGGTTCTATTAAAAACATTTGTTTAAAAATAAATGTATTAAATTTTGACTGGAACCGAAATCTTCGAATAATGAGTATAAATCATATCTATCAGACATACATTTGACACATACTGAATAAAATAGGTTCACTTGGTAGAATTTGATCTGTTTGATATGAAATTGCATTGTTCTAGTGGAATTAAGTTTTTGATGGGTCAGTAGACGCAATTATATATGGATATTTCAAAGGCCTTAATAAAATTGTTTAATATAACAATAGGATTATAATCTGTAATATAATTAGGGTCCTCAGTCTTAAAAACTGGACAAACAGTTGTTTATTTCGATTTTAAAGGAAATATTAACACTTGTATAGAAAGATTAAAAATTATTTTTTATGAATAAGACACCTCACATGACCTTTCACAAAAAAGCTAGGGATTTGATCTGGTCCTCACATTGGTTTATCTTCAGTTTTTTCATTGTAACAATGATTTAATTGTCAATAAAGACATTGAAGTCAATATTAGGCAAACTTAATGAGCTACTTATCCTCTAATATCACAGGGATAAGATTTCGATTGTGAAATATGGACATATAATATATTTGGATCGAGCTTGTGTATAATTTTACAATCAGTGGCCATTCGTTTTGTAGCCACTGGTCAATGTGCTTTTATTTAACTTTAGATGTAGGCCTGGCTCATTGATCAATTGAGGCACTTACGATCTGGTCGAGAAGATGAGAATAGTTGCAAATACTTTATTCATTCATGATTCTACTTATTTCGATAAAACTTTACATATCACATCATAAATCAACTACAACATTTTTGCACAACCTGTATTATGTTTAGGGCAAGATTTTGAGATACTAGTAGTTTTAACAAGAATAAATCATATTTTTAAAACCCAAGAAACGATATTTTTAAGGTCATACTGTTCTATATAGAGAGCAGTAAAAAATATCAATCACATATGTTTGAAGTCACTATAGTGCAAGAATTATTACCTCATTATTTTTGCCATTCTTAAACATATCGTTAATAAAGATAGTGCAAACAATACTGTGTATTGTCAATTTTTAATTGATTTTTCATGAAAATGGTACTGGCCTGTTAATAATCACTTTGTTAAAAAATAAAGTGCAGTTATTACATTATGTATTTAAAAAATTACGTGGTTACTTAGAGAAAAAAAAAAAAAAAAAAGAAAAAGGAAAACAATTAGCCACTAACTTTACAATTATTAGGTTTCAACCCAGCATTGTCAAAATATTAACTACAGGATGGAATATTGTAAAATACCATGATGAACACTTGGATAACTTGCAGTTATCCAAGTGTTATAAAGTATCAAGTGGATATGGGCTTTAGGAACATGTGGACACTGTATCATAAGTGACACATTTAGATGTAAATATCAATATCACAAGTGACAGAATGTTTGCTTTCTAAAGTTAAAACATCCCCGGAATAGCACCAATACTGTAAAATTAGATTATAACCTAATTCTAACGTCACATTACGTCTAAAATATAGACCAAAATTTCAAGTTTCGTAAACCTTTAAAACTTCATCTTGAACGTACGTAATTTTATCATGTATTACTTTTATATATTTGAAAAAGTTGAAGCAAAACATCCTATTTTTGTAGTTACAAAATAACCTTACTTGAGCTGCTTAAACTGAGCCTTGACCTAATCTGATTCAACTTGTCCGTTGCATAATCCGAGGCACTAGTTGGTGAATTATATGATGTTAATCGGCTCGGTGAAGTAGAAGAAAACGCCACACTCCTTGCAGATGTATATGATGGTGTATCCACTGGTTCTGGTAGTGTATACTTATTGGTACTTGAAGTGAATGATGATGAAAGTGATGACTTGATCGGCGAGCTCCGTTTATAATCTAAATCGCTGCCTCTTATGGAACTGTAATTGTTAGTAACGATATCGGATTCGGAATCGGAACCAGTATCAAATTCATCTTGAGAAGATTTTAAAATCTTTTGTGTTCTAGTAGTGGTCGTCGTAGTAGTTTTTCCTTCCCTTCTGAGTGGACTACGTGGAATCTACAAAGAAAAAAAAAACCTAATTATAAATTCCTTTCCTATAAAGTTTTATATACAGCATACATCTAATTCTGGTGTGTCATTCAGTCGAGTGCTTTTCCGACCACGCATAGTTGTCACCGGTGGTTGCATTATAGGAGCTGCCATGGTTGCCCTTCTGTTATCTTTTCTTTTCGTTACTTTGACATCAGGGTCACTATCTTCTTCGCTGGAGTATCTTCCAAGAGATCTACAAAAGTCTGAATTAAGACAATGAATTACAAAAATATTTCAATCCTTGATACCTTCTTCCACCTTCTGATCCAATTTTGTTCTTATTCTCTAGGAGCAGTTTTAACTTTTTCACCATCACCTTCCTCGTTGTTCCCGTTATAGGCATCACAGGAAAACCAAATTCCAAAAGTTTTGTGCGTAATTCTGCATCGCTCATCTTATCAACGTCAACCATCTGAAATAAACCATTGAATTAATTAAATGTTGGAATATTAATTTTGTAGTGTTTGTATCAGTTATTAACGCGTTAATATTATTCAGTTACCGACCTTGTTATCTTCAATAAACTCCCTTTAAAATAAATAAAATAGTTACAAAGTTCTCTTAAATTTACATCTAGGGGTAAAATCACACCTTCTTCAGGCGGTAAACAGCGACCTTGGGCTAAAAATATTCACTGTATATACTAACTAATATTAAAGTTTTAGACAACTGTGAGTTACGATAAACCACTAGTTAACAACGTAAGTATAAACGATAAACTATAATGTGTACAACTTTTTTAACACTTTATTTCACAAGCCAAGCGTTACAGTCACACACCGCTTTCCTTAAATAGAAATGACGTTATTTTACTTATATTTATGCCATCAAGATGGCTCTCCTGGATGATTTATTTTGAATTTCATCATTCAGTTCATCTGTGTTCGTCAACTGTTCAGAAAAAATATATCATCCTGAGGCAAATTTACTTATTTGGTATAAAATCCAGAACAAAGTGAATTCAGTCAGTTATCTTATTTCATGTATGTTACCTTCTAAAAGTTAGTAGGTAAAATATAACGGAATATTTTTTAATAATTTTGTTTATAACAGCATCAAATTAAGATTTATAATTAATATTACTGATATAATTCTACATCGAACTGAACTTCAACCGATCGCTACGATCAATTTAAGTTGTTACTGAGTGTATGTAAATCATTAATTGTATCTAAAATAATGTGGCACCATAAATAATAAGCATAAGTATAATAATAAATAAAGTAGCCGAATGTATATTTAAAACTAAAAACATGAATCTATTATAAAGATGTTTTCCAAGCACACCAGATACTCTATTAGATTATCTGTAGCTGTAGTATTAGATGTTGTATTTATTTCCTTGTTGCAGAAAAAAAGTGTTATAAGAAAAAATAATAAAATAATGATAAGCCAATAATAAGAATAATGTTATTGTTCTCCTCTTCATCTTTTGTGGTCTAAATATGTATTTATTTGTATGACTAAAAATACAAACGTGTATGGTTGACTACCAATATCGTTAGGGCGCGTTCACCATGCCAGAAACACCATATCTGTTGTGTCAGCTGAATAAACCTAATATTTTTTAGGAGCATTACCATATTGACTGCCACCATATTAGCATACTCCAAACATGTTTCTGGTTTAAATCAACTTTTATATTGACCGAACACACCTATTTTTAGTTCGTTCGTTTGTCCCGATTGATCATTGGTTTTATTCGTTTTATAATTCTTGCAACCTCTAAAACACAGAGATCTTCTACATCCATCGAAGTGAAAGTGAACCCAGTCCCACCAATTCAAAAAGGAATTTCAATATTTTTATGAGATGGATTAATTAGATTATGTGTTCATTGTGTTCATTTACTTGTGGTGTGTAAATGGAAAGCATTTTTTATTTTAGATTTCCAAGAACAATAATTTATTTTATAAGTAGATATTTTTAGAAATTTTAAATATATATTTTTACTTATTTAAATAATGTCGGCAATAAGCGAATTTCATAGTATAGAGGAAATTCTAAAGAAACTTCCAAAGGACGACTACGATAAGGTGCAAAATATTATTTACGGAAAAAATACTCGCCAGTAAGTTATTGACATGTTTATCCATTATAAAAAGGTGAGATTGAATCACTTTAACTTTTCCAGTGAATATAACTTTTCTGAAGATGTAAAAAAATTGTCATCTCTCTACGGAATAGAAACAATATCATGTAAATTCGAATGTAAAGGAGAACAGTTAAGAAGCCCTCAATTAGTTAAAGTAGGGTTGTTTCAGCACCAACATCCGGTACCTACCTCGATGCCCATTATAGAGACCAGGGAAGCCTTGTTTAAATTAGCTAAACAGGCTGTTGAAGTGGCTTCCAAAGGAGGTGTTAATATATTTTGCTTTCAAGAAGCATGGAGTAAGTGATAAAAATAAGGAATTTTTTGTATACACATTAAAATAAGATGGTATAATTAATGTTTACTAAAATTATAGTACATATTGTTCTTGAAATAACAGATAAAGACACAGCTATCGAGTTAAAGTAATAACGAAATAAAAATGTAATAATAAATATTTTCTAAGTCTGAGTACTTTATATAAATATAAAATATGTGTACATGTAACTACTATCCTTATAGATATGCCCTTTGCTTTTTGTACGAGGGAAAAATTACCATGGTGTGAATATGCAGAAGATGCGAAGAATGGTCCAACTACTTCATTTCTAGCAGAAGCAAGTATTTTTTATTTAAAAAAACATTTCATACGTATACTACCTTCAAATTATTGCTAGGGTTAGTCTACTATTAAATGCTCTTGATTTAAATAAAACATCTCATCTTTACAAGCAAGCTCATTGAGAAAAAATGAGAAAAAAATCGAATATTTTAAAATAACATTAATGTATGTTCTTATAAGATTTTGGTATAAACACACTAAGTATATGAAATTAACTTGCCTAGATTCATAGATCCTGCCGTCACACTAGCCAAGTTGGCTACTGATGGTTGTGATCTTGGTTCGATTCTAAGCACCAGCACTGGCAATGTCGGTGGATGTTGTTAACATTAAATCCAACACTTAGATAGCTTCAGCTTTGGGCGATTATCTAATTTATGTGGATGAGACATAATTGATTTTAATTTCCCCTTTGTATTTTAGTCAGAACAAATAACAAATCTAAATAAATAATTTAGTTAGCCTTCACCAAGCAGGATAATGCTGTCCCTCACAGGAAAAGGATTCACATCCTTTTCTTGAGAGGGACAACATGAGGGTGTTTTAATGTGACATTCTACATACCGACTAGTATTTACCCCAGTTATTGTTTTAAATAAATGTATCTACTGATTATGTCCTCAGTTTAACAAAAAAAGTTTTAGTTAGCTAAGCAATGTAATATGGTGATAGTATCGCCAATCTTGGAACGGGACCATACACATGGTGAAACAATTTGGAACACAGCTGTGGTGATAGACAATCATGGTGACTATCTTGGAAAACACAGGAAAAACCATATACCAAGAGTTGGTGATTTTAACGAATCGACATATTACTTTGAAGGCAATACTGGACATCCTGTATTTGAGGTAACAATATGGGAAAAAATCATGTAGATCATCACTCCATACGACGTTCATCCTAATTAACATATTTCAACATTATCACCCATTATTGTACCTAAAGTAATAATTTAGATAACGTAATTGAAAATGCCATTGCCATTTTCAACGTATGTTTTCTCATATGAAGGGAAGAAACATGATTGGTTTGTCTATATCCACTTGGTTTTGGTAGCGCAATTTGAATTTGATATTAAATTTCAGACTGAATTTGGTAGAATAGCAATTAACATCTGCTATGGAAGACACCATCCTCTGAATTGGTTAGCATTTGGATTAAATGGTGCTCAAATCGTTTTTAATCCATCGGCTACGGTAAGAAACTTTATTTGTGTTTCATATAGAGATATACATTTCACAATTACACGTCAGGTAGGGGAATTGAGCGAACCGTTATGGGGAATAGAAGCTAGGAATGCCGCGGTAGCAAATGGATATTTCACGTGTGCTATAAACAGGGTCGGGAGGGAAATTTTTGAACACGAGTTTACTTCTGGTGATGGTAAACCTGCACATAAGGATTTTGGTCATTTTTATGGTTCTAGCCATGTTGCTGCACCAAATGGATCCAGATCCGAAGTAAGTGTTACTTCGATGCACATATGCTATCAAAATATACATTTATTTGTTTCCTAGTTGAGGAATACTAAATTTACAGTGTATCTGAAAACTTAAGTTGTTATAGCGATATTAAAATAAGCAGTGTTTGATAATCTTACGATTAATTATCTTGTAAGTCACTTTGAACCGTCACTGAACCTATTTTCCATAATAAATTATTCGATTTGAATTAAAAAATGCAATTACTTAATTCATAGAGGATGTATGCATTAATTATAGAGCTTGCCACGAACTAAAAATGCTCTACTGATAGCTGAACTGGACCTGAATCTTTGTAGGCAAGTAAGGGATCATTGGGGATTTCAGGTATATAGGAATGTGTGAAAATAAAATATCAAAACATCTATCACTTATTATTTCAGATGACTCAGAGATTGGAAATGTACGCTGAATTTTTGAATGATGCGATTAAGCCGGATTTCAAGCCACAGATCATTAAGAAAAAATAAAGGATAAGGTTTACGTATATTGATTTTAAATGCAACTGAATTTAATTTATATTGCATACGTATTATGCTTGACATATATATTCTGAGGAAGTGCCTTTGAAGTATTTTTAGCGCAAAGGCCTTCTGCTATAGTGGACGCAGTACTAATCATACATCAATTACATCATACTTCTACCTTGGATGGGTTATTTTGGGATATGTAAACATATTTGGGTTCTATAACTATTGATAAGGGTATATTTTGTGTAACTATACATAAGTAAATTATATTTTAAGAATATCGGTTTTGTATTTTTTCCTCGCTCCTAGGTTTTATAACAAGTTGTTTGCTACATCACATGATAATTACCAAAATGGGGTAATAACTTGAAAAAAATCATTGTGAGTAAAGCATTCTAACAATTTATCCTTCATGTGTCAAAAGAATGTTGAAATTTGTCTGAGAGGTATTTTTGAAAGCAATATTTGAACAAAATTGTTTAAGATAAAAAAAAAAAACATTTCATAAATTATCCAATTTTTTAATATATAGTATATAACTTTCATAGCACATTTCACATATATCTATTTTAAAATCACATCAAATTATTTCTCTTTATTATTACTTATTTATTATGTGTTAGCAGAAGAACATATATCTATAAATGGTATTGTGAATTTAATACAAACCTTGAAATTGCAGTACCTTGAATATTTCTTTATGTTAAACACAAGAATGTACATTGTAATACTGTAATAATAAAAATAAACTAGTTAAAAAAAATACATTTATTAAAAGTAATACCCAAAATTAACAATGACTGATTAAAAAAATTAAGACTCTTCATTTTTATACTTCTGCGCAATACCAGATCTTCCTTCTTGAGCTAACTCTGGCTCTGTTTGCCCCAGATTTTGTTCCAGACCTTTCCACGACCTGTCGGCCAAATAACCTGCACCGTAACTACTATTTAATGCAATTGTTCCCTCACTTCTAATAGCTACTTGTGTTCCACTAGTGCCTGCATTAGTATCTACGTTTTCTTCAGGCATTAAGGATCTTATCTTATTCGTTAATAAACTGACATCCGATTCGCTTTGGTCACCTTTAAGATTCACGGAATCGACATTGCCACCCAAAAATGTGTTATAATCAAAGGAAAATTTTATATTTTTGTCTCGGTTAGCGTTCAAGGCTATTTCAACATCAAATGGCGTGGCTATAGGTTTATAAAAATCACGACTTTCATATATTTCACTTAGAGAACATGTGACTACCACATAAATATCAATCTGCAATTATATATTATAGAGAATAATAATTGTATAAAAAAGAAAAATACGAACCTCTGGAAAATTAGCCAATTTTGCTATAGTGGGCTTCCCAACACTTACAAGGTAATATTTTTTTCCGTTTAAATCAATTAACCTTTTTATTCTTTCAATGATTTGTAGATAATTTTTTACACCTAGAGTTCCAATAATTATACCCACAGTTTTACTGTCTTTAATTTTTTCAATCAGGAAGTTTCTTCTCTTCATTATCCTAGACTCGACCTCGTACTTTTTCAATACACCAATATAATAATAAAGAATTTTTGCTAAAAATAAAATTGTGCCACCTTTTTTTAAATACTTATTCATATCATACTTACGCATGTAATTAAATTCAATATTCGTTAATTTACTTTTATTGTCTCCAATAAACAATATTATATTATTTGTAATGTTTAATATATCTTCGTCTATTCGATAAACTTTTATGTTCGAGTGATTATTAAAGACTGATAATATATCATCTGAAATAAGTTTCGTCAGAAAATTGACATGGTTAAATTTTAAAAAAATTACCTAAACGGTGGATATATGGAGAATCTACTAAAACAGCTATTTGTTTTGTATCATCAGGGAAGGTCTCGAAGAATTTAGTTTTTAACTGGCCAACGTTTAGATCATATTTTTCATATATATGTAAATAAGGAATGTTTGCAGATGTTTGTGAAAAACAGATTGGACCAAAGTGAATAATTGCGTCTGCATTAATATGAGCAGCAGCAATATAATCTATACAACAACTAAAACAGTAAAATATATTGCCATACAAGACGTACTTGTATATTAGAATACACTAGTTACCTTTCATATGCCGTATCTCCTAAAATATATATTGTTTGATTTAAAAGTGCTTGTAACTTCAAGACAACTTCGCTCGAATCAGGTAGCAGATAGTCTGGAAATTGCAAACAAACCTGGAAAAAAGTTAAAAACCTAGATTGCCAATTTATCTAGAAATATATACTTACTTTTTGAAAATTATTAGATTTAATCCATTCTGCACATTTGTTTATTTCATAAATATCAACTATGTCCTCTGGCTTTGTATCTATGGGTTTTGTAGTGAATTCAATATTTTTCTCTAAGCTCACAGCTTCGTTTGTTGAAAATTGAGGCATTGTGCCTTTTCTTTTTTTCTAAATGAAGTCTAAAAAAAGCGAACAGTATGAACACCACAAGCAAAACAAAATGAAAACAATCGTGTCACCCCACTCGCCCCTCAAAAACTGCAGAACCTCACATTTAAAATTCAGAGAATAGTTATTATTTGAACTAAAGTTGGTATTGAGTAGATAAAATGTACGATCTAAGAGAATGAGCGATTTTAAATTACAAGACGTAGTAAAAATTACTAAAATTTAACGTGACATATTTGGTGAATAACCTGAATATTCTTTAGATAAAATGGCCTATGATCTTAAATCGGAAAGTGAAATAAAAGAGTACATCAAGAATCTAGGTACAGAATATCGTTTTGGATGTTATAGTGAGAAAAAACCAGAAGGTAAACTAATGTTGATTAATCTCTTTATTATATAACCTCACTTGCAAAAATATATGTTTTTTGTGTTTTCCAGTTTGTCATTTATTAGCAGACTTTCTAGAAGCCATAAAAAAAGACTACGAAAAAGCGGCAAAGGTATATAGAAATAATTGCGATGAATACAAGTTCGCAAAAAGTTGCCTAAAGTACGGTACTTACAGTTTGTTAGGCAGAGGTACAAAGAAATCCGATTATAAATTGGCATATAATTATTTTGAAAAAGGCTGTAATCTGGAAGAGCCAGATTCTTGTTTAAACCAAGGATTATTATTAATTACAAAAAATGACGCTCCTGAATTACAACAAGATATTATAAAGGTACTAGATTTTAAGAATCGTAATTAGTTATAATCAGTGGCATTTTTATAGGGTATGAATTTATTAGAAAAAGCATGTAGCGGAAAAAACTCTAATGCTTGCTATTATTTGTCTGGAATGTACATAGTGGGAGTAAAAAATGACACATTTGCAGATGAGAAATCAAAAACCCCAGAGTTTCTAGTGAATAAAAATATGAAAAAAGCCTTTCAATATGCATTAGAGGGTTGTAATCTGGGAAATATGTATAGCTGTGCAAACCTAAGTCAAATGTATGCGAAAGGAGACGGTAAGCCTTACTTAACTTATTATATAGGTGAATTTTAATGTATATTTATTACAGTTGTAATTCTGTGCTAATTTACATACCTAATTCAAAAATGTCAATCTAAATACTTGACTCTGGTAGCTTATGGAAACTTATATTTTCAATAAATTAGGCATAAATCAGCATCTAAAGTAATTTTAATGTTATATCTGTTATTTCTTAGAACAGTAAATTATTATTATTATAAAGTTTAGGTTTATACCTAAATTTTATAATAGTAATTTACTGTTATCTATCCAAGATATCTTTTTCTAAAATATCTAAGATATTTTAGAGAAATTTATTTCATATTTAATCAGATGGGTCAGTATTTATATTTTAGGTATATATATATATTAAAAAAATCGTTAATATTTCATATTACCTTCCTGATGAATGAGAATTAACTAATGTAAGTATTTCCGATACTCATGCTTGTTTTCTAGGAATAGAAAAAAATCCGGAATTAGCGGAGAAATATAAGACAATGGCAGTTGAAATGCAAAAAGAGGCCCAGAGCAATAAAACTTTAACATTTCAAGAAGGACTCTAATGATAATGTTGTTCTAGTAAATATAAAGAAACAAAAATTTCTAAGGTTATAGAAAGAAGTATGTTTGTTATGAATTTTAATGATTGTTTGATAAAAAAGAAAAAATAAAGACATCTCTTTTTTTATGCATTTTTATTAAGTAAAAATACAATAACAAAATATGATTACACTTTAGATTTCAAACAGTTATCACACATTTGGTCAACAATATATCTACAATAAGAAAAAGGAAGGTACTTGTGACACAGGATAAGCAATACGTATATTTAATGTATTAACATTTTTGGTACCTTTAATTTTCCTATTTAACATAATGAGTCAACTTCAATAAAAACAAATTCTGTCTAATTTACAACAGTCGATAGAATATTTTTATCACAAAAACATTATAAAAACTCCAATGTGTTTAGTCTTTCTCTTCGGGTCTTCACTATATTTGGCAATGCTTCTAGTCGAAGGGGCCGTTTTATGTACGAATCGTTATTGTTCGACCCTGAAACACCCTATGTGATGTACAATGTTAAACAATTCAGTGCCATGTAACATTAAATATGCATGTTATGACAGGAATATTTTTAAGGAACACAACTTTTGCATGAAATATATATTTATTTTTATATTTTATAATTATAGGTTGTATTATAATAGATTGTATGGCAATGAGTAATATTTTTATATATAATATGTATTAAGTTTTATTACCATTTAACCAAAGATTACTTAATCCTGGGAAATTGCTGGAATGTGTGGGACTGTTTCCAAGCGGAGACTGCTGTTGACTAACATTTTCCGAGGACCTGTTCCTTTTGGCATAATCTGGAAAACCATTATGGCCGGTTGAGCCTGTTTTAGTCGTATACTTGAAGTTCTAGACATTTTGAAGGTGAAAAAATATCAAAGTCCAAATTATATATTGAAATAATTAAAAAACAGTTTGACAATATTTTTTCACCTTTTAGTTTACTTCAGACTTGGTAACTTACTTCTCCATGTATTAAATACTTTGCTTGCATCTAATCTTGACGACTGATTTAGTAGTTCATTGGCCCTCTTCATTGTGGGTTGGAAATAACTTCCTATTATATCTTCTTTGTCACTTCTCTGAAGCTTCTGTTAAAACAGAAAATTGAAAACTTGAAACATTAATGTTTAAAGTTAATTTACGGTGGTAAAAGGGTGACACAAATTTTCTCATTTTTATTTTGTAGAAAAAACAATGAAAATAACGTTTTTTTTTGGTTTTAGTGTTTAATAACTCTTAATATATGCAACGTGCTTCAAAATGGGTCTAGTAACATGCATTTCTTTCTAGGAAAGGAAATTGTATTTTGTAATGTATTAATCGTATCTTTTTCATTAAACTTTCTTTTCTAGTGCTGGTAAATTTCTATCTAAAATCTAGTGTGATCTATGCTTCTCTCATGCAAAACAAAAATTACGTTGTAATACCTATATCCATTACCTCATCATTAAAAAAATAAGGACTAGATATATCTGTCCTAGAGATGTTGGATTCAGTAGACGATATTCGACTGTGACTTTGCCCTGTGCCATTTACATTGAAGCAGCGTGCAAAAGAAATATACAGGGTAGGCAAATTAATAAAATATATAACTGAATGTAAGAAGTGATCAGGAATGAGCTACGAATAAAATTTGGTAAGTATTAATATCGTTATAATTTATTTTTGTGAAAATTTTTCAACAAACAAAATCCATTCCAGGTTTTAAAAACGAAAGTGACTTATAAATGTGACACAATAATTTTGTTAGTTAGATTGTGGAACTATGTATAGGACAGAGGATTTTATATAATATTTTTTATTATAGTTCTCTCCGAATGGTAAGTTATTATTATTATTAATTGAGATTTGGTATTTTTTTGTTCAATGAGTATTGAGAACTAGGTATATTATAGGAGTAGCATTAATTTTGTGGGGGAAAAATATTACTGGAGTAGGTTGGAACCTTTGGTGTGAAGATAACACTAACTTAGTTTTCCCCAAAACGCTACACTATACATACACTATATACTACATAAATAAAAATTAACTTATTAGAATTATATATAGGGTGTCCCAGCGAGAGGTAGCCGATTGTTTGTAATTATTGGACAAATAAGTAACATTTCTACAATAATTTTGGGCTCAATTGTTTATTTAAACTATGCCATTAGACATGGAATACAATATCTTGTAAGTGGCCGCCTCTGCTTCTTTGGCAGCAGTGGATTCTTTTGATGAAGATTTCCATCACTTCGCGACATATGTGTGGCCCTATGTCCGCAATAACTAATGTTATTTTTCAGCTGTTCAATCGTAACGGGATTATTGGCATAAATCTTTCCTTTAACGTAGCCTCACAAGAAAAAGTCTTATGGGGTCTTAAACGCTTAGCAGGTGCCTCACGACGACCCATAATTGCACGTAATTTTCTTTCAGTGCCCACAATTGAACCATTACTTTATTGAACAGTATAGCGCTCCATTTTGTAATGGCATACTCTCCACGGCTTTAATCGGCTACCTCTCGCTGGGACACCCGATACTATGTAACTATACACTACACTCGGCGCGTTTTGCCAACAAAGTTGGCATCATTTGGGGATGATTAAAACTTCAGTTTTAATCATCTGTATAGTGTAGTGTCATTATCTTCTGTATCAGTGTAGTGTTTTGGTGTTTTGTGGAGAACTATGTTAGTGTTAAGGAAAAATTAATTCAAGATGTAGAAAATTCTTTTTCTACATCTTTAGAATTTATTCTAAAATTTCAATATTTTGCTGCAAGCAAATAGTGATGATAACTAATTGTTGAGATATGACTTACTATTTTCTTACATATAACAGATACATAGAATTAGAAGCCTTGATATTTTATAGGGAACATTGTGGAGTTCTGTCAAAGTATAGAATGTCTACATAATTTTATATTTATCCATCTGTTAACATCGGTCACACTGAAAATATTTCAGCCTGTAAACAGCATTCCTGAGACATAGTTTAGTGTGTGAATTAATTTGTTTTAATACTACATATTCCTACTACCATAGATCCCTATGTACTCCCTATGTGTTTTCGTTTTATTCGGATTAGTTTTCAATGCAGATATACATGAATTTAAAGAAAAATTTTTTTTGCACTGATTGAGTTTTATACTGTTTTAGAACAATCAAACAATTCCCAACCGCTACGAAAACCATTCGTAGCGGTTTACGTATTCTCAAAAATATAACGAAACGTATATGCAATTATAACTCTACTCACAATTATATTTGTGGGCGTTTTAAGTATTTAAACTTCACAATGCAAAACCCAGTTGCACTGTTATTTGTATAATTAAAAAAAATTAAAAAACCATTTATCGTTAAGAAAGAAATTAGCCATCATAACATTATATAAAAATGTTTTTCTGCTCCCTGTATATTGTAGAAATAAGGATGTAGGTATATCTACACTGATTTTATACATTAAATTTAAGCATACCATATTTACAAAAAAAAAAAATACTAAGAAGCCAATCGACAATTATGAACAGTTTTTTCACCTCTATTAAAGCCTCTTTGTTACACTTTTCATCCTGGTATGATTCCCCCTCATACTGTAATCGGCCTGGGGCGGTTTGGATGTCAAAAAAACGTCCTACACAGCGCACATTTTATATATCAGACAACTTTCATTTACAGTTTTAGTATTTTACACAACGTTCATTAGAAATGCAAAATTGTTAAAATTATCTAACAAATATCATTTTTAACTAGCATGTTGCGTTTTCATATTTATATTCTTACCTGCTGGTGGCAGTTTAGTTCTGGGAACTACTAGTTCGGGCAGTTTATATTTTTGGGTATCTTCCAACCATACTGCTTGGTCCTTTATCGCTTCTAGGTCACTAAAAATATATGATAATTCATTTAAATATAATACGGTATTATTATTAATTTGATGTGTACGAGTATAATTGTTTAAAATTTAGAATGGGACACAGTTTTCATTCAAATTGTTGAGTGATATCTTTCTTGTTTTATGTACCGGGAATAAATTATAATAATATGAAAAAACATATATAGAAAGATATGAAAAAAAAACTGTATTGAATACTGCCAAAAAATATACCGTGGGAAATCCACTAAGGTACTTTGGTAATACGGTCTGAATATTAATGAGTATAGGTATTTTTCTTAAGAATATTTTTTTCATATCAACTTAGCACAATCAATATAATGAAGACACTTTTGCAGTGACAAATCTCTGTTATTTGTGCTAGTAAGAGAACTTATTGAAGCTAATTACATTATGTTGTATGGGTTTGGGCTATTGAAGCTAAAGTTTCAGTGTAGTTTTAATAAGTTCTCTACTGTCTACACAACTACGATCCCAGGCTCATAATGGTTCAGCCAGGCATAATTTTACAACTAATATGTTTAAATAAAAGTAATAATACTCTCAAAACTATTTTATTAAAGGAAAATATTGGTAACAGACACAAACTATAAAGTTTTAACTTAAATACGATGAAATGTTACTACGTTATATGTCACTAACAGGTTTGTTAATAAAAAACATTAAGATTCGCGGTTCAGAATAGTTCGGCCTGTTCATCAAAACTGTGTTACATCACCTTTATTAACAATAACAGCTTTAGTTCTAGCAGACATTGTATCTACCGGCTTAGCGCACTGTTCAAGCGTGCTGTCCCAAATTCCTTGCAATTTCGTGCGTAGATCGCTCCTGAACGAGCTGGATGTTTGCGAAACTGTTTTTTCACTTCATGCCACAATGTTTCTATTGGCGAGAGGTCTGGACTGCTAGAGGACCGTTCCATAATAGGGGCATTATGTTCTGTAAACCAAGCTTTAACAGTTCTTTCTGTGTAACACGCAGCACCATCCTTCTGGAAAATGTACTGCGCGTCAGTGCCTTGACATATTAGTATTGACCGTATTGACGGCAATAAACTGTCTGTCAAAATTTGTTTATGTTTTTCTGCTGTCACAGTAACATCTACAAAATGCAATTTTCCTACCACTTGTACACCCCCAGATCATAAGAAACACAGGGAACTTCACTTTCTTAACTAAACAGTCAGGATGATAAGTTTCCTATGGAGTTCTTAGCACAGGTTTTCTGGTATATTACCCAAACAGATTTCAAATTTTGATTCGTCACTCCAAATCACCTAGTACCATTGTTGTAAAGTCGAGTGCCTATATTTTCTGGCCCACCGTAACCGATTGATTTTCTGTCGTTTAGTTAATAAGGAGAAACCGGTAAGTTCAAAAGTTCAAACTTTACCTTGTAGAATTTGTATCCTATTTTCTTTATTGAGCGTTTAGTTGTGGATACAGAAATATTTTTTTCAAAGAATTGCCTCCATAGTACCATAATTCTTTTGTTCTGAATCATTGATTTAAGCGTGAAATTTGGTATGGTCGACCAGTTTTCTTCCTTTGGGCTGTGCATCCAGTTTTTTTATATAAGTTGATAATGCCTTGCACTCAGTGGCGGCCCGCGATGAAATGAAACGAGTGTTCTGCATAGGGCGCGATCCTAGGGTATTGGCCGCCCGCGTGCAAATTTCAAACGTATCCAAACTACTGGCGCCGTAGGGGCCGCAAAAAAATTGCGCCGCAGGCGAAAATTTAGAAAATTTTCAAGGTCACGCGTTTTCCTGATACTTCAGAACTTTTATGTGAAATCCGTTTATACAAAAATATAGACTTTCACAAGAAAAATGTTTGGAATTTAATACCTTTTTGAAGAACATTCATGTTTGCCGTCATATTCTTTGGTTAAGAGAAAAGGCTTGTAAGGTGAATTTTCTACTAGAGGGTCTATAACACTTAAAATATTTTCCGAAAGAGTTTCAGCGTCACATTTTGTAGGTTTCAGGTATGTCCAAAAACGTTCAATCGGTTCACCATCGAGAATATATCTTAAAACTACCACTAACTGAGTTTTTGCAGATATATCAGTTGTCTCGTCTGCCATAACTGCCAAAAATGAAGGCTTGTTAATTTCTTTAATTATTTCTTCATGACATACTTTTAATATACAGTCTAAAAGATCATTTTGTATTTCTTTAGAGGTTCCTTTAAATACTGAAGCATTTTGTAGATGCTCGCTTAAAGTTACATCAAGCTCAGCAGAAAAATTTATCAAACCACGAAATATCCCCGGGTTTTGAGAGGTTTCAGCTTCGTCATGTCTTCGCAGCGCCAGTTCAAAGGCCCCACAAAACTTTATGCAGTTTATAATTTTTGACTAAACGTATCTCTTTTTTGTCACATTATCATAATGCTTTTGCACATTTATCCAATAAGCTGAATCTAGCTGCGCTTTAATATTAGTTGTTCCTAATAAAGCGAATTCCATTGTATTATGTAGATGGCTTTTGGAGTTGTCGTGCTTTTTTATTTTTTCAGTTAAGTGCACCAAATCTGTCACCCCTACCTCCGTCCATGCTTTATCACTGCCAAAAAATAAATAAGGAAAACAAAATAACGCATTTTTTTGTTGCACCCACAAATCCAATTGTTCTTCGAATAAATGTCTCTATTAAATTGACGTTTATATGCTTTTCCGCGGCTAACACCTGCAGTCTCAATAACAATATCGGGCAATGGCTTACCATTGTTTTTTAAATCAATTTTTTCTTCATAAGAGTATTTAAAAAGTCGCTTCACATGAACTAAATTATAAACTAAATCCATTGTCACTATCACAGTATATAAATATTAATAATTAGTACAATAAATCACTACACAAATTCACAAAACAGTATTTAAAATCTCAAATTAACACGAAATACGAAATAGGTACGATTTACGCCCGCCCGAGTAGGAATGAGTAAACATTCACTGATGTTGCCTTAGCTGGAAAAAATACAGCTCACTGACCGTGTAAATTCGCGCATTTACGAGCGCCAAGTGTGGATTGTCGCGGGACTTGAGGGGGAGGACGGGTGTGCCGAGCCGTGCTGAGAACTACCTCGTGTGGACCAGTTCAATGTACCGCGACGCGCTCGCTTAGAGACCCAGATAATTCATCTGGTCTACTACTCAATAGAGGACGGCGGTCAGAATGCGACTTTAATGCAATAATTTGGTTAGCTGCACCAACTAACCAAATTATTTTATTAATAAAATTTAGTAATTATTATGTCGCGAAAATATACAAATATCTAATTTTTTTGGCAGTTCTGCAGCTCTGCAGCACCTATACACCAGCCGCCTCTGCTTGCACTGTAACAATTGATTTTCACATATCGTCATTTAATGCTACACCACGTGCCGTTTTTTAGAAAATTTTGGCAATCCGTCCAAAACACATAATATCCGTTTTGCTTTGACAACAATTGAGATTCTATTTTGTTTAAAAACGCTACAAACCTTTAATCCAATATACTTTTCAGAGTAGCCGAAATATTCTGAACGCAAATCTTAATGATTTTTATAAACAAACATTGTCATTGACACTTCATAGCGTATTAATATATCATCGTATTTAAGTTAAACGTTTATACTTTGTTTCTGTTACCAATATTTTTCTTTAATAAAATACTTTTGAGAGTGTTATTACTTTTATTTAAATATATTAGTTGCAAAATTATGAGCCTCGGATTGTACACTGAAACTAATGTTTAAGTGCAGTTGAAATGAGTAATTATACCAAAACAACAGGTACATTTGTATATTTGCTTGTGTTGGCCATTAAAGCTACTTACAGTGATGGCAGATCATTTGTTAACTACAATTTTGATTGCCGTTGATCATTGATCAATGGTAAGATGTTCTCTTATGGCAATAAAAAAATGTTAGCAAAAGTGTTTTTAACGTTTAATAAAGCATCTTAGCCAAATTGTTTTTATGGTGGCAGTAACGCAGCTTACTTACATAAAACTTACATTTAAAATATGCATATATATTTTTTGGGTTAATCGATTTTTACTTATGGTCAATGAAAATTTCTCTCAGTGTACAACTTGATGAATAAGAATTAAAAGAAATACAATTTTGAGGAGTTAATTAATATACATACCTGTAGTTACATTCTTTCTTCAAGGTTCCAGCAACTTTTTCCGAAATTTGTGACAACAGCTTGATATTTCTGTCCTGTCTCCTGATTGTATCCAAGTAATCTTGCCTTTCTACCTCAAATTCGCTTTGTATATCTGATATTTCTTTTTCCAGAGACTTCACTTTATGCCTGTATTTTCTTAAGATTTCGGTTTTCAGATGCAACTCTTGACTTATATCCTTGTATTGATTTTGCAGAATTTCTCTGTCCTCGTTCATGTCTATTTTTGCCAGTACATTGGCGATTATACTGAAAACGATAACAGTTATTAAGAGTTTTTAGATTAAATGAGTATCTTACCTTGCCCTTTTTTCGGCCGCCAATTTTTTCTTCTTTCTCCTTTCGGACAATTCGCGGTCGTTCGCCTTTTCTCCGCCTATCATAGCCGCTTTTAGCGCCTCGATCCGTTTGACGATTTCTTCCTTCGAACACAGTTCCTTCTTTTGTTTTTCTCGAATTTCTTCGTTAAGTCTTCGAATACTCGTCTCATATTCCTGTTTTATCGCTTGGATTTGTTTCAGAACTGTTTCTTTCTCGTTCTTTTCGTTCTCGTGTAAGTTCTTTAATTTCTTCATTTCCTCTTGGTACTCATGCAATAATTTGTCTCTTCTCGCGTCAAGGTCTGAATTGTACGGCGTTACGTTTTTGTTTATTTCCTCTTCAGGTGTTTCAGTTAAGTCTTCTATTTTTAGGTTATTGTTTTGTTTGTTTTCTAAGAGACTTTTTAGACGTTCAATCTCCTCCTGGTACTGGCGCAAAATTGCATCTTTTGGGTCCTGAAAATGGCTGTTTAAATCTTAAAGTATCTATGACAAATTATTCGTTTATCGTGATTTAGACAGAATCGACAAAGGAATTTATATTTAAAGGACATACCTCGTTAACCTTAGGTTTGTTGTGTATATTTTTGGCTCTGTTTGCATATCTGAGGGTCGACAAAGTTTCCATGTAATCTCTACTAGAAGGACTAACGCAAGCAATCATTAGTGTCCTGGTATTGCCCCCTAGAGAATCCTGGAAAGAGTGGTATTAATACATACCATTCGAACATTTATTTTAATTTGTGTTAATAAGTTATGTTGTGGATTGTTGTTAATTTGTAAAAACTTGTGTTATTCTTGGGTACTTGGATTCTTGGATGAATGCTTATGTATTTATAAAACACATTACTTAAGTTAACTGGACGAGATCATTGAAAATCGCACAAATAATTATGATACCTAAGCTCGGTAAAGATGTAACTAATGTTACATCCTACCGTCCCATAAGCTTGTTTTCAACAATATCAAAATTGCTCGAAAAACTGACCCTTAAAATAATTAATTCAGATATTAATGCTCACGACTGGATTTCAGATCATCAGTTTGGGTTTCGCCCTTCACATTCCATATAACAGTGTTACTGAATTGTGGACATCAACAAATCAATGGAGAATCACCAGTATTTTACCGCGGTGTTCATAGATGGAAGCCAGGCTTTTGATAAAGTCTGACAATCCAGGCGTATTCAAAATCAAAAGAAATCTATCCAACAAGTACAGATTGTCAAGAATAGGAATAAGTCTCAAAACTGCGATATCGGACCGCCCACGAAGTGCGCAGTAAACAGCCTGGTTTTTACTCAGTCGCATGGTGAATATCTTTGCAGAGTAAATATCGAATGAATATGACACAGAGTTCGATCTAGCCGTGTGTAAAGAGCATCCTTTTCCCTCCCAATGCTGCCTCACTCTTCTACGCATACATAGAGAATTTTACAGTTTTTCCTATTCTTGACGAGATGTACTTTAATTTACTGAAGTGATATCTGAACCAAAGACAATTCTTAACAAAAGTTAATGGAGAAGAGACTTCCAACTGTTTTCAGATCCACTCGGACGTGCCACAAGGAAGTATACTTGGCCCTCTTCTGTATGTACTATATCTGATTTATAAACTTCAAGATAAATAACTACTGGGACATTCGCTGATGGCACAGCAACACACAATCTTCACATTAACACTTGAGGAGTGGTTGGAAAACTGGAAGATAAAAGCAAATGGGCCCAAAACATTTGCCATTAGAAATGAACGTTGTCCTGGAATTCATCTGAACCAGGAAATCATACCTCAACAAGTGACAATCGTTAAATACTTTGGTCTCCACCTAGACAGTAAAATTACCTAGAAGGAACACATCTAAATATATATGTACTTAACTCCTCTCAGGAGCATAGGGTCTCAACAAATGCCTTCCATCTGGTTCTGTTCTGGGCTGTCTGTTTTGTCTGTTGCCACATTTTTCCAATTTGTTCTAGTTCTCCCTTGATAGTTCTTTGCCATGTCATCTTCGGCCTTCCTATTCCTCTGCTACCCTGTGGGTTCCATTCCAAAGCTCTCTTACTGATGTTATGGTCTTCTCTACGCAGTGTGTGGTCTATCCATTTCCACTTTTTCATTTTGACTTCAGTTTCAATTCGTTGTTGCTTTGTTACATTTCACAGGTCCTCATTACGCATTTGGACCGGCCAAAAAATATGCATAATTCTGCGTAAGCTCCGATTTATGAAGACTTGTAACTTGGAAATGGTTTGTCGGCTAATCTTCCATGTTTCTACCCCATATAGAAGTACGGCTTTGACGTTGGAATTGAAAATTTTAATTTTTGTTAAATTAGAGTATTCTCTGGATTTCCACACACTGTCTAACATCCCGAATGCTTGTCTGGCTTTTTTGATGCGGTTGTTTACATCATCTTCAGTACCGCCTGTTTTTGTAACTATGCTGCCTAGGTAGGTGAATTCATTGACCTCTTCAATTGTCTGATTTATTGTAAATGGTGTTTGGTTATCTGTACACATTCTCATTGATTTGGTTTTTCTACTGTTAATTTTAAGACCTACAGCTTCAGCTTCTCTTACGAGGTTATTTAATTTAGTTGTCATATCTGTATGATTATGTGCGAGCAGGCAAATGTCATCTGCATAGTCAAGATCTTCTAGTCTTGTAAATGGTGTCCACCATATGCCATGCTGTCCCGTGGTGGCTCTTCTCATGACCTCGTCTAGCATTATGTTGAATAGAAGGGGAGATAATATACACCCTTGCCGTACCCCTTCTTAATTGTTATAGGTTGGCTTTGTAGTCCTCGATGGGATACTCTACTTTGCGCATTCTTGTACAGCTCTTTTATGAGGTTTACTATCTTTGCTGGAACTCCTTTTCTCTCTTATGCGTTCCAGAGTTATTTGTGTTGTATGCTGTCAAATGCACGTTCGAAGTCTATAAACACTAGTTATAATGAGGATCGCCACTCGACTGACTGTTCTATAATTATACGTACTGTGTTTATTTGATCAATACATGATCTGTGGGGCCGAAAGCCTGCTCGCTCAGGTCTTAATAGAAGTTCCAGTATGTGAGTCAGTCTCGTATGTATTATATGAGCCAGGATTTTGAGGACTGTGTTTAACAGTGTTATTCTTCTTCAATTTTGGCACTAACTTAAATCTCCCTTCTTTGGTACCTTTACTACCATCCCATCACTCCATCCATGTATAAGTTGTTCTGTTCTCAGGCGTCTATTAATATTGGATATAGCAAGTCAGTTAATAAGGTCGCATCTAGTTTTATGACTTCTGCAGGTAAGTCATCTGGTCCTGGAGATTTATTGTTTTTCAGCATCTTTATCGCTTGTCTGATTTCTGCTTTGCTTGGGATATTGGTGTTTATATCATCTCTCACGTTCATTCCAGGAATAATTTCAGCAATTTGTTCTTGATTTGCTTCTCCGTCTTCATTCATTTCTTTGAAATGTTCATGCCAGCGACTTAACTGTTCTTGCTTTGATGTAAGTGGTGATCCAGCCTTATTCTGCACCGGTGGGATGTGCCGTTTATCTTTGTTGGAGAGTGTTTGAGTGATTTGATACAGTTCTTCCAATTCCTCCAGTTCCAATTCCTTTTATCTCTTCTAGCACTCTTTTTAACTTCCTTATTTAATTCTGTGTATTCCCTTGTTAGGAGCTGCTTCTCGTTAGGAGAGTTTGCCCTGTTTATTTTTTCCTTTTGTTGTTTTCTTCTGTCAATGAAATTCCAGGTGTTGTTACTTATCCATTCCTTTTTTGTTCTTGGTTTCTTGCCAAGCACTGTTTCCGATGTTTGTAGTAGGCTATTCTTAAGATGTTCCCACTTTTGCTGAGCATTTGAATTAGCAGGGACGTTTGACATCTCTTCTCTTAGGGCTCTTCGGAAGCTTCCATTTTTCTCCCTTAATTGTTCCAGGTTAAACTTTTTAATTGTGTTTTGCTGCGACAGACTTTTCTTCTTGGGTACTGCCAGTCTAAGTTTTACAGCTCCTAAAACTAGGTGATGGTCGCTTGCTACATCAGCTCCGCCCTTAGTACGTACATCGAGTAGTGAGCCTCTCCATTTTTTAGAGATCATGATGTGGTCGATTTGATTCTCTGTTACGTGATCCGGCGAAATCCATGTTAACACATCTAAATAGAAATAACAAATTGACTTAAATGTTAAAGAAATGTACTGGTTGATTGGGAGAAAGTCCAAATTATGAATAAAAAATAAACTACTTCTATATAAGATAATAATTTGGACCTACGGAATAGATTTATGGGGCTGTGCAGATGATCACACATGATTTCTATCATGCAAAGAGCTTAATCGAATGTTCTCCGTACCATAACAGACGCACCCTGGTATGTTTGAAACCACACGTTACATACAGGGCTGAATATCCTCTATGTGAGCGAAGTCATCAAAGACCGAATCCATAATCACCATCTCAAACTCGAAGCACATCCCAACCCCCTCGTAGAAACATTATTACATCCAGTTGAGAACTGAAGACTGAAGAGATGTTGACCAGCAGACATAAACAGAAACTGAGGCGACTTCGTTGGGTTTTCACCTCTCCAAGTCATCAGTGCAAGCACTTACTCCTTATATACGTTAATACATTAGCTTAAAGATTGTATCGTATCTGATTGCTAACAAAGAAAAAAAAACTTGAATCGTCCATTTTTGTTTACATACAGAGTGAAGAAAATTTATGGAATAAAATTGTTTTATCCGTTTATTAAACGAAGTATACTCGAAGGCAGATTATTCGTAACTAATTTTTAGTTTTCCGCTTGCTAGTAATACTTAATACATCTTATCTATGCTAATATAAAATTGGCCCCTTTTTTGTCGAACGATTTATAGGCAATACTGATAACTCAAGGTGCTCGGTTATTTTGCGGGAATATTTTTTAAGAGATAACATGTTCTTATCAGTGGCGGTTGGTCAGGGGTGACAGGGTGGGCAGTGTCCACCCAGCACTGCCCACCCTGTCCAGCAGCAGTTTCCTAGAAGAAGAGGAACACACAGTTCCAAAGTTTGTTATTTATCGTTTATAGAAATTAGTGAAGATATAATTATGTAATATGCAATTAATTAAATACATTATATATTACATAACAACAATAATACATTGAAAAGTTCTGATTATTTTATATACTAATATTAACAGTGCAACCGTGGTGGAAAATTGCAGTACAAGTAAGTGCAGCAATTCACTTTTCTAACCGTAGAACTAATAGTTATCGTGGTTATGCCTAGCGTGGTGGGTGCCGGACCGAGTGAGCAGCCACGCCTTTTGCCTTTCTGGCTTTGTACATACGAGACAGCGCAAGCGCCTCGCACAGATAAAAATATATTTATTGCTTAAATAAATAAATACAAGTAAATACGTGTCTGCCAAGATTAGTTTTAAAATTAATATTGATATTATTGACATAGGTATACTTTCAACATCCCTTGAAAGTTTAAATTATTTCACAATAATATAGAAACATGGGAATCTGGAATATAAAATTAAATAAACAGTAAACACCTGAATAGAATTAATTAATTAATAGAATTACGAATGATTTGAAGACATAAAACAAAATTATACACGTGTAAACTACATAAAACAATTTGAAACACGGGCACAGCTTACTCGAGTCTCGAGTAAGCTGTGACACGGGTGGGCTAGACCACCCTGCTGAAGAATCCTTCGGCAAAGCGGGGAAGGAATCGAGAATCTCCGATCAGTCTTATCTCCGTATTTCCGAGTTCAGTTTTCTGAGACGTAGAACGTTGTTTATCTCAACGAGGTCTGTACTCTGTAGACACTATTTGTTATATTATTAAGTAAAATTATTTTGGTTATTAATGTAGATCTTAGAAAATGTGTAAATATAAAAATTGTGTAGCATTCATAAGAGTCGGTACTAGTTTTATCCAATTTTAGTGCTATGCATTTTCAACTTAAAAGCTGATAGAATTTTAAATCTTAACATATACTTGTACAGTGACTAACATAGAGTGATGAGTCAATTTTTTTCTTACTATATTTTACTTTATTATTTTGCGCTATATAACCTACTAATAGTTAGTTGTTGCCCACCCATGACAAATCACCACGAGCCGCCACTGGTTCTTATAGGGACGTATCAGCTCATCAAGGAAAATTCAATAATGCATATACAGGGTGTTCGATTTAAAAAAGCATCTTATACTAAAATTACGTGAATCACCCTATACACTATATTTAAAATTTTGTTTAGAATATATACTTTCTAGATTATAAATCGACTTGCGCAAACGTTTCTCATAAATCCCTAAAATAACGTCAACAATGTTATTCCATGAATGGTTTCAATCTCCACCAAGTATTTGAGTTATATTTAATGGTTTTTATTTTTTTGTATTTTGCAAAAAGATAAGGTACACATACAGTTAAATAAAAAACCCTTTTATTTACATAAAAATCATTTTCGTGCACATATTTGCGACTTTGTATCTTAGAAACTCTTGAAGATAAAAATCGGGAATTTGTTACTGTTATACAGCCCTAATTAAATTAGACACACTTACACTAGGCACAAAAGTTAAGGGATGTAAAAAAATCAAAAATTTTTAGGTGATTTTCAAGGGGCTGTAACTTGGAGAAATATAGTCGCAGAGTAATTAAAAAAAAGAAGCAAATTGAAGCTCCAAGTATCTAGTTTTCAAAATTTCAAAAGTTCAAAATGTTTTACCATCAGCAATTTTTGACTAATCATAAGAAAACCACCGGAAAAAAACTCCAATTTTTGCTTGTCTTTCAAAAGGTCCACGGACCTTCTTTCAGTGATTTCATTATGAAGTTTTTTTAGATAATTTTTGGTAGGTCAAGTAGGTTGCACACCTTATTTGAATTTTCTGTACGATCATATTTCTCGAGTAATTAATTACCAAAGTCAAAACTGACTTTTTTGCTTTGAACGACGATAACTCAGCGAAAAATCATCGGCTTTTAGACCGTTCAATTTAAAAAAGATAAGATTATCTAAAAAAATCTTTATGCTGAGATCACTGAAAGAAATGTATTAAAGTCCGTGGACCTTTTGAAAGGCAAGCAAAGACTTGGATTTCTTTTGCGATGGTTTTCTTATGATTACTCAAATACTGCCGATGGTAAAAAAATTTGAACTTAACATCTTAAAAATAGAAACTTGGAGCTTCAATTTGCTTTTTTAAATTGGCTCTGCGACTATTCTTCTCCAAGTTACAGCCCCTTGAAAATCACCTAAATATACGGTTGTAAGATTTTTTAATCGTAACACAGTTGTTTCGATGGCAGTAGCTGGTACGTAGCAACGACTAAAATTTCTCCTGGGGTGTGTTGTTTAAAATATTTACAAAGTTCTTAGTATACTTACTTGTAACAACCTTGTTAGTTTCGAGTCTCTGTAAGGTATGTGTTTGGCTTTGCCGTCGACCAACGCCGAGATGACGTTTCCGAGAGCGCTTAAGGATAAATTGATCTTCGTTGCCTCCTTAAGCCTGTCTCCCGTTGCCCCAGTTTTCGCCTGTCTCTCCGAGCCTGCTAAATCCACCAGATTTAATTTTCCTGAAAATATACAGGTCTCGCATAATGCTACACTCCTACGTATTCCCATTTACCTTTCCTTATCGATTCGTTGTTATTTACATTACTGATTTGTTCTATGCTGATTGTGAAAATGCTATGCGACCTTGAGCTGTTTTGGTTCATTAATGTGGCACCAATCATCCTGTTTTTTGAGCCCACGTTTAGGAAATTTTCGCATTCCGCTGCGTTGTGTACAGGGTGAGACGTCAGACCTGAAGCATATTCGTATTCCTATAGGTCGGAAAAATACCCTACGTATACTTTACCTGGAACTGTGACACCTTCGTTTGGAGTTTCCTTTAAATTTAAGGTAGACGTTGTTGTTAACTTATCTGTCGGTAGTAATAAATCTCTGAAAAGGAATATTTACAGGCTCTATTATAAAAAACACCGCAAACTGTAACTCCGTCGTTTTTGTATCCAATTTTAAGAGAAAAGAAAATTAAATTAATGACTCATAAAACACTAAAAAATGTTGAAAAAATCGACATTGGTACGAATTTGTAGTGTTTTTTGAATCAATAAATCACTTTTTTTAAATCGGATAAAAAATGTCAGAATTCCAGCTTGCGATTTTTTTATATGTAAACAACTTGTAAAATGGCTAGAGACTTTTATTATTATTTATTAGTGATGTACGAGGGCTGATAAAAAATAGGGCGAACGATTTTTATAGCAGAAACTGCTGACGCCACTTCTGTGTGAAATGTTGCGTTCGATAGCCTGATCCTTTCAGATAGTCAGTCTCAAGATTGAACAAGTTGTGACGTGTCAATCGGCTTCAAGAGCCGGAAGAGTGAGGATGTGTTTACCGTGTCTGTCGCGCATCATGGATTTCGAACAATGTGTTAACATTAAGTTTTAAGTTGCAAAAAAGTGCCAAAGAATCTCATGAAATGTTAAAATCAGTATATGGCGATAATGTGGTGACTATGAAGACTGTTTACAAGTGGTATGAGCGATTTAAGAGCGCAAATGAGTCGGTTGAAGACGAGCAATGGTTGAGACGTCCTTCAACCTCAGAAACAGACGAAAATATTGTAAAAGTGGAAAAAATTAATCGTTCAAACAGACGATTGACTATTCCACAGATTAGCGAAGAACTAAATACTTCGTGCGAGCCAATTGTTTCCTCCTTCATTACAACGCGCCGTGGCACACCTCACTTCTGATTCGCGAGTTTTTGGCTGAAAAAGACAGATTCCTGTTTGTCTACATCCGCCTACTCTCCAGATTTAGCATCATGCGACTTCTGGATCTTTCCAAAAATTAAAGCCGTGCTAAATGGAAAACGTTTTAACACCATTGCCGACATTGAGAGGGCCACGACCGACCAGCTCCAGACACTTCCGAAAGAAATCTTCCAGAAATGCTTCCAATAATGGAAGCAACGTTTAAATAACTGCATCGCTAGTCAAGGACATTAATTTGATGGAGATTAGTTCAAATTTGAAGTAAGCTTATTATTTTGTTCGTAATAAAATTATTCACCGTATTTTTTGATCAAACCTCGTATACTATATTAACGGTACGCATTACTAAACTTACCTTATCTGTTCGTTATAAATTTCTAGGTAGCTAACTAAGGCTAGGTATTTGACACCACTTGTGACGGAGATTGCCTCAAAAATGTGCTCGAAAGCTCTGGATATTACCCCCTTTTCCATTGCGCTTCCCGTTTTGATCCCTTCCATCGTGTAAGATTTCCCACAGCCTGTTTGTCCGTATACAAAAATCGTCGCATTATATCCTTCAAGAACGCTCTGAAACAAGCCACTAAAAATATTCCCAAAATATACTAAAGTGAACGAAGAACGTTTCGACCCCAATTAAGAAGTTTATACAATTTAACAACAAATTGTACAAACTTCTACGTCATGAACTAGCTGGTATAGAATAAGACAAATTGTGGGACATCAGAGAAAGTAGAAATGGCCTTACCTCAACCAGAGGATAACAAATTTCGTTATAAATGACCTCTGTATGAGAATCTTGATCGTAAGTCGAGTCGAAAGTGAACTGCTTTGGAAAAGAAGGTCCTTCGTTGGGATCCCATGTTTCCACGACACAATCGTGCATTTTCACCACATACTGGAAAAAATATATGACAGTGTACTCGGACCATGTTATGTCTTGTACCATTAAGAAATAATATAACGATACACTTTCGATGCGTTTCCTTGTAATATTGGTAATAAAGGAATTAATTTTAGAGTTAATAATGGTACTAGTCTTAAAATATTGCAGCCACTATTGAGCACGAGCGTAAGTAACTCTAAAATTAATTCATTAAAGCTTACAGTTCAGCGGAATGTATTGAAAGTGTCTCATTACACTGTTTTTTATGTGTACATACTTAAAAATATACATAAGTTTAAAATGGATTAACCTCCATTGGAAAAGGGTCAACTTATGTATCAATTTAAGATGTTTTCATAACGAAAGGTGGGCTGATCTAACAAGACGATAATATAGGGTGTCTCAGTTGGATCTATAGGATTTGAATTGCACACCATTTGTGTTCTGTCAAAGATGTGGCGTCAACATTGAACGACTTTCATCTACAAACCATACGAAGTCAACATGCCACGAATAACAATTCTACAACGATTAGTTTGTGTATAACTGTTTTATGAATGTGAGCGATCATTTACAGTTGCATTAAGAAAAATTCGTACAAAATTAGGACAAAATGAAGCACCTACAGAACTAACAGTTCCTAACTTAATCAAGAAATTTGAAGAGACGGGCTCTGTTATAGAGGGCAACAGCAGTACGTCCTCGTCGTGGTAGTCAGATGAAAATATTGCTGCAGTTAGAGAAAGTGTATCCAAACACATCAATTCGACGTCGTGCACTACACTTGCATCCACCACGCATCGGATTTTAAAGAAAGATTTGCATCTGTCAGCATATAAAATTTAGTTGACACAATAATTAAAAGTTACAGACCATTTACAATGCCGTGCATACAATTGGATGTTAGAAAAGAAAGAAGGTGATGCTGAATTTTGTTCAGCGATGAAACACATTTTAATCATGATGTATACGTCGGCAAACAAAATTGTCGAATTTGGGGTGCTGAAAATCCACATGCTGTTCACTAAAAACAAATGCACCCACAGAGATGCATGGCTTGGTGTGCATTTTGAAGTGGTGGAATAATTTGACAATACTTCTTTGAAAATGAAGCTAGGAATGCTATCACAATAAATGGGGAGCGCTATCGGGACATGTTAACAATTTCTTTTTCCACCAAATTAATGATTTGGATTTGCACAAAATGTGGTTTCAGCAAAACGGCGCAATGTGTCATACAGCACGTGCAATCATAACTGTGTTGCATACCAAATTTCCTGATCATGTTGTCTCGCGGAATGCTGACGTCAATTGAGGAGCTTCGTTTCAAAACGCAATTTCTACAAAAATTTCGTTATTCTGATTTAGAGATGGCATTGCGATCGGTAGATTGAAAGCTACTGATTTACGCAATAAAACTTTTCAAGACGAAATTTATGTGCTGTACAAATATACCTTTTAAGTATAGTTTATTTTCAGAACACAATTTCTACAAATAAATTTCAATTCGCAATTTCTACATTGTGCTTTCAAAATGCATTTTCTGCACTGATAGTAGTTCTATTTATCTATGGATTTAGTGTCTACATTCATCTGTCGGTTACTTGTGTGTAGTTAGTAGTGTAAAATAATGGTTTGTGATGTGGATACGGTTGCGGTATGTGAAAAAAGTAATGGTACCAGAAAAAAAACAAAGACAAATAAAAAAGTAGCATCGGCTGTATGCGATTTCCTACGTCATTTGTAAATTCCAGAAAATGTAAAAAATATAAGATTTTTCGCAGATGGCTGTGGAGGCCAAAACAAAAACGATGCGCCTCTATACCTCAACAACATCACCGTTATCTTCCCAGTTAGGGGCCATTCTTATATGCCCGCTGATCGGGTATGTGGTCGATTACGAAAACAATTTAAAAGAGGTCGGTACAGTAGGTACGAGAAATAGGAGCAGACGGGATACGTCATGATGTAAAGGACATGAGTAGGTCCGAAATAAGAGAGATGAGACGAATTTTCCTTAAAAAGGTAGTCACCGAAAGAATGAAAAACAAAGATGTTCTGGTAAAGATGGAGCAATACTATCGAAATGATGTTGTCTCTAAAAAATGCGGTACTATCCTGAAAAGAGGAAAGCAAATAAGTAACGCCAAAGTAAACCTCTTGCTTTTACTAAATAATGACACCAAAGCCAAGAAGTTGATAGACATAAAGAAACTCATGGATTTATATGACGAGGATTGGGAACCAGATGAAAGGTTTGACGTTTATAAAACATTGCTGGAAGAAGCATATCTCAACTCTTTAGAAGAGCAAGATGAAGAAGATGGAGGAGAAGTAGGGAACATCGACGAAGAATCTGATTGCGATAGTATGGAAGAGGATTGTGGTCTTCGATATTAAAATGAACAAGTTTTGTAAATTTTTTAGATTAGATTATTTTTCTTTCTTTACTTATCTAATGTTCATTTTTATAATAATACATAAAATATAATGTTTTTCTTCAAAATGCAATTTCTGTTACTTTTATTTCAAAACGAAATTAAAGTTTCCTTTTCAAAGTTAAATTTCTTTTTAGCAAACATTCTTTTCTGCTAAGATGATTATTAATCATGTGATAATTTAAGATTTTATATACTAATAAATTAATCCTTGTAAAGATTTGTTTGCCAATTGTGATCGTTTGATCTACGTACTTAGAAAAACGGTCTTTGTACTAAAACAGGATTTTACTAGAAATTGCAGTTTAAAACGAAGCTCCTCAATTGGCTTACAAGATTATGTGATTTAACGCCACAGAACTTTTTTCTTTGAGGTTATGTCAAGGGAAAAGTGTACGCCATCCAGCCAGCAACAGTCAATGGCCTCAAAGCAAACATTCAACGTGTCATTGAGGAAATAGAGGCAGTTTTATGTGCTCGTGTTATTTTGCTAAACAAATTACATCATGCCAGATCGTGGCTATCATATGAATGATATTCTGTTCCATTTGTAGCCGTATTGTCTCCATTTTATGTTGAAGAATAGAAAATCTCAGTTTGTCATAATATTAGTTTTATTCACAAATCACATCCTATAGTTTCAAATGAGACACTCTATATATTTTGACGGAAAATATTCTTCCAATGTCAGTAGAAAAGGATCAATCCCCTGACGGAGGTAAATGAGCGACTACTATTCATATCATCGCTATTTGCCAAATAAAAAAACTCTCTTATCTTGACGATAAACGGAACAGTCTACCTGAGCCTAGCCATAAAAACAAGCCGCGGTATGTTTTGAGACTTTTTATTTGGCAAATAGCGATGAAATAACCTATACTTACTTTGCAGTTGAGTTCGATTTCTCTCTTGTTTATAGGACGACATCTTATTATAACTTTAACGTTTTCTGCCATTCCAGCAGTCGGGACGGTATTGAAGTACGCTTCTAATTAAGACATCTGAAGCGAACGAAAAGTACTTTAGTATGAAAATATCCAGTGAACTTTTAACGCAATAATTTGATAGTAAAATCGATTAATTGTTTTAGACCCCGAGTTAATTTGTTTACATTTGCCTTCTAATAAAAACTACCTGGTGCATGCTATTTTATACCTTTAAATATTACATCACGCATTAGCGCGATAGCAAAAAGTTATTCTAGAAAGGGAATATTACAAGGCTCTAAATATATCGTATTAAAATAATCGTTTCAGAAAAATATAGGGTCTTTTAATAGGGATGCTCGAAATTTATTAGGTTATAACGGCCACGTTGTTAAAGCAACATCTGTCAAATTTACTGTTAATTGTTCAGTAGTGTATGGCAAATCACCATGGATAGTTATGGCGTTCAAAAACGTGTTAAAATCATCAAATTTTATTTTCAAAATCAGTGCTCTGTTCGAGAAACGTTCCGCGCATTACATACTTGTTATCCTCGCCACAGCCATCCTGCCGAGTCGACTATTCGACGTTTGATGGCCAAATTCGAGTTAACCGGTTTGATAATAAGGTACCAACACCAATTAAGGCCATGCTCTCAGTAAGGCCAAGTGCCTTTATTTTAGAAACGGTGAAAGTATCAAATTGCAGCTTCCCACTGTTCAACAAGTTGTTGACGTGGAGTCTGTTGGTATAAACACGGCTTAATTGAAATGCATACAGATGGGATAGTAGACACATTCTATTTCATGGCGTCTGAGTTATAAAATCGAACAGTGCTGTTTTATATTTTACTCGTGATAAAACGTTTTCATCCAACAAATTTACTAATATTAAAATATGAAATTAAAATTACGAATATACATGTTTCAAAAATAAAACCCGCCACAGGTAAGATTCGACATTTTCCCCGGATCAGAACCGAACGACACAGAGCTGTTTCGAACTTATTAGTTCTGATCAGTGCCGTACACGGTACGTCGATCCAGGACAAATGCCGAATGAACTCTATGGGGTATACATCTTTATCGATACGATCTCTGTCAGTAACATATAAGTCGGAAATCGAGAAAGGAACCACTAAACCGTCAAGCGGTTATCAAAGTAGTTCCCGAATAGCAAAGCTGTTACATAATCGCTCTAGGAAATAACTACTCCGCCGGCTAAAGCCCCGCCAGGCATTGAATTATACCTAGAAGCGATTCTCGACCCCTTTCTCGTGTTTCTGCACGATCAGATCTCGTGTTTCTGATCGTGCAGAAACACGAGAAAGGGGTCAAGGATCGCTTCTAGGTATAATTCAATGCCTGACGGGGCATTATTCAGGGCTATATGGTTAAATGTATAAATAATTTTGTATTTTGGTAATTAGTTTTAGGCTGCTTTAATTATAATTTTTTGGAGTGCACTCTAGT
This sequence comes from Rosalia funebris, assembly GCA_037954035.1. Taxonomy (NCBI): domain Eukaryota; kingdom Metazoa; phylum Arthropoda; class Insecta; order Coleoptera; family Cerambycidae; genus Rosalia; species Rosalia funebris. Next base: position 10,326,925 of record JAZFAV010000003.1, on the reverse strand, counting down.
CCATACTATTAAGTTTACACTTAGTTTTAATTTAAAAGCAAAGGCTAAGTGTAAACTTAGCCTTTTAAACATTAACTAAATTAGTTTTAATTTAAAAGCAAAGGCTATTTAGTTAATGCTTATTTTTTCGCAGCTGGTCCCATTACTGATTTGTAAGCATAGTGGCGTACAATACCTTATAAATTGTACTCCTATTAACCATCCGTCGGGCGCAGTCGACCTCTGAGAGCCGACAGTCACTTTTTTTTCTTTGCCCTTTCGTGTGTATTACGAATATTAACTTGAACTCCCTCAGAGCTTCCTAGCTCCAAACCATTCTTCTCGATATGGTGTCGATTTTTTTTAGTGCATTCCTTGGCCTCGTATGGGCCGCCCGAATCTACCAGATGCATTGCGCCTGATTACGTCATTATTAAAGTGAAACTTTTTTTCCATCGCCTCAAATCTTTTCGTCCATCTATCGCATGTCGCATTACAGTCGGCCGCGGAGTAGGGGTAAAGTGAAAGGCGCTCGGCAGAGCAGCCAAGGCCAATATGGCGGCGCCCATGGCTCGCATCAGCTGACCGTGTAGCATTTATATTCTCACTCATTCGTGCAAGTGCTCCGCGGTATATGTGTGTTTTGATCAGTGTATTGATGTAAATATTGTTGTTCACTTGATCGTAATGGACAACGATACAGCTAGTGAGTTAAATATACCGGTCAACGAGGGAAGAACCAAGAATAGTGCGAAAATATCCGACGATGAATTAATTTTACGCCGCAAGAGACAGAATGCCGAGAAAGTTTGTGCTTGTAGGGAAAGGAAAAAGGCTCTTGGTGAGTTAATTTAATTTTTATAGTGAATTTATAAGAGTTATTAGAACTTTCTGCTGGTGCATATCGTTGTTTATGTATTAATTTTAATTCTGAGTGCTTGAACTTATTTTTACTCATTTCATATGAATATTTGATGAAGTATTTTAATTTATATCCGGTCCATTCAATATATTTAATTTTATTTAGGCCTCCTGTCATTTTCACAATCCGAACTAAACTCTGAGCCGCCGGAAAAAATTAGTAGACTGATGACAGATGCTATGCCGAGTACTAGTAGGGGTCCAGCGTCGAGTCCTATATAACGTCTATCGTTCAAAGTGGCGAACCTGTATCCGAAAATATTGTTGCAAAAAAATTCTGCATCAAAAGCAACTAAATGCGGAAAGATGCCGCAGGTATCGTCAAAAATGCAAGCGGCTAAAATCGGGCGCCAGTTCTAATCAAGGCACGAGCGACAATGATACGAGTACGAGTCGAGGTACAAGCACGAGTCTAGATACAAGCACAAGTCGAGGATTAGTTGTTAATGCAGAGGAATTCCAAAACTCGTCAAATCACACTCAAGACTCAAGGCGAAGATGAAGTTATTGATAGAATAATTGAAGTTCAAAATGATTCAATGATTTAAATAAATATTGGTCTCAGTTTTTAACATGCGTCTATCATCTGAATGATTGTATTTATTATGTATTCCGTACTCTAATACGCAGATTGAAATTAAAATTTATAGTTGGATATCTTGTCTACTATTGATTTCCCATTATCATTCCCATTATCCAATTATTAAGTTAAGATTAAAAACGCGATTTTAATACCCTAAATCGAATAATTTTCCGAAAATTTTCAGTTAAATGCCTAGAATCCGCAAAAAAGTTTTACTTGCATCGTGGTTTCATAAAACAACACAATGTTTTTTTCACTTTTATATTTTGTTAGATTTCTTTTATTATTTCCATTAATAATATTTTTTGGATCTCTACACTTACTTATTCTGGCTTTTTATGGTATTATTATTCATTATTAACACATTTGGGTGGTAAATTATTGGTTTATACTAAATATCGTTACCAACAGTGTGGCGTTTATTTTTGTTTGGAACATACTAAAATGATGAAGAGGATTTATAATTCTTTACACTTAAAATAGGCAGTTACTTATAACTTTTCTTCGTAATTCACGCGTATATAAAAAAATATTTTTTTTATATACAACTTTATGACTTTTACATGAAAAAATAGATGGTTTGTTTTCTATATTCAAAATATTGTTCAATACTAATTATGTTTGTGTTTTGCACTTAAAAGAGAAAAAAAAACTTGTTAATAGTTGTTGTTCTCCTTTAAAAATCTTCCAAATTTATTGCTTCACAACATTAAACGAGGTCCTTTATGTAAATTTAATTATCGCGATTAAAAACTAGTGTGAAATATTTATTATTGTATTGTATTAATTAAAATAAGCGTTTAATTAAGTCTCCACCTAATTAAAATCTAAATTGTGTAAGATTTGATTATGGGATCTCTCAGATGCATTGCACCCGAATGTGTTTGGATTCATACTGCGACCGACAGAATGTTAAATATAGTGTAATTTATTAAGAGTCCAAGCTTTTTATTATTCGGACGAATTATTGATTCACGTCTGTAGTGCTGTTAGTTTATTTAGTAGGGTTAATTGAACCAATTGGTGCCCTATTATTTCTATGCTTAAACGCTTATACAAATATATTCACGTTTATATTTTGTAATGGACGGCTCAAAGTGTCAATAAATATTTCCATGAACCCACGTCCCCACTGAGATGGCACCTAGCCATATTCTGATACCGATTTTTTTAAATATCGGTAAAACAGTTAATAAAAAGAGAATATTTCTCTCCGCTAGGGACATAATATTTTCATTAAACTCACATACAACAATAATAAAACAAGTTCACGAGTATAACGGCAGTAAACAACAAGTTAAATATCGGGGTTAAATAGGGAGGAAGGCTTCAGCGCTGCAGCTGTGTGCATGACATCATAGGCTGTGACGTAAGTGGTTGACTCGCAAAAACGAAACGACTTTTTGGACAAACTAATATTTCTGCAACGCTGATGTTCCTAGTCGATCCATTAACTGCTTTCCTGGCTTCCCATATCTTCTTGAGTTATCTATTGTTTTTATTAAATGCCAACCTCCATCTGAGCGGCTTAATAAAATTATCGTTTGTTATAAACCTCAGAAACATATTTACACAAAGAAAACCATTGTAGCTTCAATAACCTTGCCCGCTGAGCGCGTTTTTTGTTCTATTAATAAAATCGACGTAAACACCATTAACGACAGTTAACATGTTATCCTTCCAATGATCTCGAATCTCGCCCTTCGATCTCGACACATATTTGCATAAATCGTTACACGCCATGACTTTTTAGGAAAAGTATGTAAAGGTCGAGAATAAACACTGACGTTCCATATTCTCCGAAAATTTCGTGGCAAGGATTGCTTTCCCTGCCCCAATTCGAATAATTTGGTCTAGTGACTAACGTATTTAATTATGCGTATGGATTTTGTCATACTAATTGCAATGGTTTGCATATATGTTTTGTTATTTCGCGTGTTTGCAAGTAATAGTACTGTGAGGTATTGGTATTATGATAAAATTCATAGAAATATTCCCCTATATTCATTTTAATGATAATAAAAAAACATTATGAGAAAACGTTGTTTTCTTTAATATTCCTTGGTATAAGTTGGGACGATGTTACGGCTTACTTTATAACGACAAGTTCTGAAGGAGATTTGTAATAGTTATACTTTAAATGTATAAAAATCCCTAGTTTTTTATATTTCCTTCTAGGACAAAACATGTTATTAAAAAGTTACGTTACCGATAGGATCGAGGTTAAAACAAACTAATGGAAATAATTTGAATGTGTATATTTTTTTTAAGTTCAGGATTTAAGCGTTAGACAGACAAGCGTTAAAGCGTAAGCAGTGAGGGGCTGATGTTTCAAATATAATTAAGAAACGATTTTTATCGATGTTTAAATGAAATGACCGGATCAATTTGTATTTTCAATTTAGAGTGTTTAAAGAAGTATTGACAGAACACAGAGCATCCTCAGTTTATGTACCACTGTGACTTTCATATATTTCTTAAATAGGTTGCCCTATAGACTGTCTGAAATGTGGTGTAACATTTTACACCAATTTCATACCAAACGAAACACTAGTTTGTTGTGAAATAAACGCAGCAAGAACGTAATGGTGTCTGCAAGATGCGAAGCCTCGGTTGTCAAAGGTATACTCGCTAACACTACACTGACGAGACCCAAGATAAGGTCGAAACCGGTCTTTAGTTAGCGGTATCCTGAGATAGAGGACGTTTTGCATCTTCCCTGTGGGTTTCGAGCAATCCAAATATTAGTATTTTTGTTCTATGTTAGAACAAAATACGGCAAATTTCGCCATGTAATTCAGCGCTGAGCGTTGTCATATAGCCAGGAGAATAGCTGTTTTGGCTTAATTTGTTTCATTCCTTAATGTTTAAGGAATGTATAGACGGAGCGGAGTATAAGCCTCCACATTGTGACAGTTTATAAAACTACTATCTGAAACTTTGCATTATAGAAAATTATTATTGTTCTAAAGTACGCCCTAATATACTTATTCCAATAATAAAAAAGAGGTAGTAGACAAGTAATCAACTATGAGGAAATTATTTTTATACGAACTTATTTGTATTTCTAAAATATCGTTTACAATCAAATTTTACATAATATTTGATTCGTCTAGTACAAAAAATGATTTATATTAGATATCTAATACAAAAGTTAATATTAGCATATTAATAAAAAAAAATAACGAACATAGTTAATTAACAAACAGCTTTATTAGAGTATCCTTCTTCCTTTGCTATTAACGAAGAGTAACCAAAATAATAAGAGCAACCCAGTTTGATATTGCGACCAGCGCCTTCGCCACTTTTGCTGCAACACTGCCATTAAGCTAATGCGAGTGTAACCTCTCTTTTGGAATATAAAATAATTATTTCCCTATTTCCCTTTAATATGACGTCGGATATGAGTGTAAACAGTAGATCAATTTAGTATGTAGGTTAATATCTTAAGCGGTGAATAATATTCAGTTACACATTACTTTTAAGGAGAACAAGAGAATAATGACAAACTGTTTACGAAACTATTTTTATTCGATCGATGACTTGTGGGAAACGAACATAAGGCTTCACTTAGCTTAGTGAAATCTTAAGAGTATTTTAAGAAGTCTGTAATGTATTTATAAGATAATTTTCTATTAACAAAATTAGAATTTTTCTAAAATGCGTCTTAATATATTCCAATAATACAAAAGAAGAAGACTCGTAATGAAATATGAGGAAAAGGAATTTTTATACGAACTTTTTAAAAAAGAATATACGCGTTTGTATTTCTAAAACATGGTTTAGAGATGAAATTTTACACAATACGTATATTTGATTCGTCTAGTACAAAAAATGATTTATATTAGATATCTAATACAAAAGTTAATATTAGCATATTAATAAAAAAAAATAACGAACATAGTTAATTAACAAACAGCTTTATTAGAGTATCCTTCTTCCTTTGCTATTAACGAAGAGTAACCAAAATAATAAGAGCAACCCAGTTTGATATTGCGACCAACGCCTTCGCCACTTTTGCTGCAACACTGCCATTAAGCTAATGCGAGTGTAACCTCTCTTTTGGAATATAAAATAATTATTTCCCTATTTCCCTTTAATATGACGTCGGATATGAGTGTAAACAGTAGATCAATTTAGTATGTAGGTTAATATCTTAAGCGGTGAATAATATTCAGTTACACATTACTTTTAAGGAGAACAAGAGAATAATGACAAATTGTTTACGAAACTATTTTTATTCGATCGATGACTTGTGGGAAACGAACATAAGGCTTCACTTAGCTTAGTGAAATCTTAAGAGTATTTTAAGAAGTCTGTAATGTATTTATAAGATAATTTTCTATTAACAAAATTAGAATTTTTCTAAAATGCGTCTTAATATATTCCAATAATACAAAAGAAGAAGACTCGTAATGAAATATGAGGAAAAGGAATTTTTATACGAACTTTTTAAAAAAGAATATACGCGTTTGTATTTCTAAAACATGGTTTAGAGATGAAATTTTACACAATACGTATATTTGATTCGTCTAGTACAAAAAATGATTTATATTAGATATCTAATACAAAAGTTAATATTAGCATATTAATTAAAACATAATGAACATAGTTAATTAACAAACAGCTTTATTGTATTCATTCTTTGCTACCAAAATATCTCCGTTTGATATTACGACCAACGCCTTCGCCATTTTTACAAAACGAGCATTAACCTAATAGGAGTATAAGCTCTCTTTTGCGATATATAATAATAATTTCTCTATTTCCCCTTGATATAAAATTGGGTATGAGTGTACAAGGTAGATCAATTTAGTATGTAGGTTTAATATTTTAAGTAGTGAACAATATGATGTTACAACTTGGTTTTAAGGAGACCAAGACAATAATTATAAACTATTTACGAAACTATTCCTATAAATCTCGATGACTTTTGGGGAACAAACATAATATCCCATTTATTTTTCAATAAATCTTAACGGTATTTTAATAAGCCTATCATGTATTTATAAGATAATTTTCTATTAACAAAATTACGAGTATTATTTTTCTAAAGTGCGTCCTAATATATTCGAATAATACAAAAGAAGAGTACAAGTGATCAAATATGAGGAAAAGTAATTCTTATACGAACTTTTAAAAATAATATACGCGTTTGTATTTCTAAATCATAGTTTAGAGATGAAATTTTACACAATACGTGTATTTGATTCGTTTAGTACAAAAACATTATCTATAGTAGATACAAAAGTTAATATTAGCATATTAATAAAAAAAAAAATAATGAACATAGTTAATTAACAAACAGCTTTATTGAAGTACCCTTCATACTTTGCTACCAAAATATCGACGTTTGATATTGCGACCAGCGCCTTCGCCATTTGTACAAAACTAGCATTAAACTAATGGGAGTGTAAGCTCTCTTTTGTGATATATAATAATTATTTCTATATTTCCCCTTAATATGACATTGGGTATGAGTGTAGAAAGTAAGTCGATTTAGTAGGTAGGTTAATATTATAAGAGGTGAACAATATTGTGTTCCACATTAGTTTCAGGAGAACAAGAAAATAATTACAAACTGTTTACGAAACTATTCCTACAAATCTCGATGATTTGTTGGAAATGAACATAATACTTCATTTATTTTTTAGTAAATCTTAAGAGTATTTTAAGAAGTCTGTAATGTATTTATAAAATAATTTTCTATTAACAAAATTATTATTTTTCTAAAGTGTGTCCTAATATATTCCAATAACATAAAAGAAGAAAACAAGTGATGAAATGTGAGGAAAATGAACTATTATATGATCTTTTCAAAAAGAATATACGCGTTTGTATTTCTAATACAAGGTTTAGTGATGAAATTTTACACTATACATATATTTGATTCGTGTAGTACAAAAAAATATTTATATTAGATATTTAATACAAAAGTTAATATTAGCATATTAATTAAAAAATAACGAACATAGTTAATTAACAAGCAGCTTTATTGTAGTACCCTTCATCCTTTGCTACCAAAATATCTCCGTTTCTTATATTGCGACCAGCGCCTTCGCAATTTTTGCAAAACTAGCATTAAACTAATGCAAGTGTAAGCTCTCTTTTGGATATATAATAATTATTTCTCTATTTCCCCTTAATATGACGTTGGGTATGAGTGTAGAAAGTAGGTCAATTTAGTATGTAGGTTAATATTTTAAGCGGTGAATAATATTGTGTTACACATTAGTTTTGAGGAGAACAAGAAAATAATTATAAACTGTTTACGAAATTATTCCTACAAATCTAGATGATTTGTGGGACATGAAAATAATACTTCACTTATTTTTCAGTAAATCTTAGTATTTTAAGAAGTCCGTAATGTATTTATAAGATAATTTTCTATTAACAAAATTATTATTTTCCTAAAGTGAGTCATAACAACGGGTGTCCAGAAAGGGTAGGGGGTATTTGTAGATTCAATAAAAAAAAACTAGTCAGAAAAAATAAATTTTTTTGTTAATTTTTAGGCAAGGTTTTGAAAAATTAAGTACTAAAGATTATGTTCTCCAAATGTTGACCCTCACGCTGCTGGCACTCCTCTAACCTTAAACGGAAATTAGCCACCACGCGTCTACACATCTCTCTGGAAACGGCGGCCATTTCGATGCCAATGTTGTGCTTTAATTGCACTAAAGTTCGTGGTTTGTTTAAATACACTTTCTCTTTAAGGTATCCCCATAAGAAATAATCAAGAGGTGTAAGATCAGAAAATGGATTCGAATGTTTGAGAATACCGGTTCGACTGTAAAAATTCGCAATCTAGGTCGCCCGTTCTCTGTTCGAACCCCACAAGCGATTGAAGAAGTGAGAGTTTCAATGCGTGAAAATCCTTCTCAATCAATTCGCAAACTTTCGAATCCATTTTCTGATCTCACAACTCTTGATTATTTCTTATGGGGATACCTTAAAGAGAAAGTGTATATAAACAAACCACGAACTTTAGTGCAATTAAAGCACAACATTCGCACCGAAATGGCCGCCGTTTCCAGAGAAATATGTAGACGCGTGGTGGCTAATTTCCGTTTACGGTTAGAGGAGTGCCAGCAGCGTGAGGGTCAACATTTGGAGAACATAATCTTTAGTACTTAATTTTCCAAAATCTTGCCTAAAAATTAACAAAAAAATTTATTTTCTCTGACTTCTAGTTTTTTTTTTATTGAATCCTATCCTATCCTTTCTGGACACCCTATATACCCGAATAATACAAAAGAAGAAGACAAGTGACCAAATATGAGGAAACTGAATTTTTATACGAACTTATAAAAAGGAATATACGCGTTTGTATTTCTAAAACATGGTTTAGAGATGAAATTTTACACAATACGTGTAATACTTGATTTCGTTAAGTAAAAAAACATTACGTATATTAGATATCTAATACAAAAGTTAATATTATACTAATTAAAAAATAACGAACATAGTTAATTAACAATCAGATTTATTGGAGTACCCTTCATCCTTTGCTACAAAAATATCTCCATTTTATATTGCGACCCGCGCCTTCGCCATTTGTGCAACACTAGCAAAACTAATGCAACTGTAAGTTCTCTTTTGTGATTTATAATAATGATTTCTCTATTTCCCCTTAATGTGACATTGGGTATGAGTGTGAAAAGTAGAACAATTTAGTATGTAGATTAATATTTTCAGCGGTGAGCAATATTCTGTTACACATTAGTTTTCAGGAGAACAAGAAAATAATTATAAACTGTTTACGAAACTATTCCTATGAATTTCGATGATTTCTGGGAAATGAACATAATACTTCACTCATTTTTCAGTAAATCTTAACAGTATTTTAAGTAGTCTATAATGTACTTATAAGATAATTTTCTATTAACAAAATTATAATTTTTCTAAAATGTGTCTTAATATATTCCAATAACACAAAAGAAGAAGACTAGTAATGAAATATGAGGAAAACGAATTTTTATATGAACTTTTAAAAAATAGTATACGCGTTTGTATTTCTAAAACATGGTTTAGAGATGAGATTTTACACAATACGTATATTTGACTCGTCTAGTACAAAAAAATTATCTATAGTAGATATCTAATACAAAAGTTAATATTAGCATATTAATTAAAACACAACAAACATAGTTAATTAACAAACAGCTTTATTGTAGTTTTAGATTTGTTGTATCCTTCATCCTTTGCTACCAAAATATCTCCATTTAATATTGTCACCAGCGCCTTTGCCAGTTTTGCAATACTAAGATTAAATTAATATAACTGTAGTCTCTCTATTTGCGATATATAATAATTATTTGTCTATTTCCTCTTAATATGATATTGAGTATGAGTATAGAAAGTAAGTCGATTTATTAGATAGGTTAGTATTTTAAGCGGTGAACAATATGCTGTTACAAATTGGTTTTAAGGAGATCAAGAAAATAATTATAAACTGTTTACGAAACTATTCCTATAAATCTCGATGACTTGTGGGGAACGAACATAATACTTTATTTATTTTTCAGTAAATCGTAAGAGTATTTTAAGAAGTCTGTAATGTATTTAAAGATAATTTTCTATTAACAAAATTATTATTTTTCTAAAGTGTGTCCTAATATATTCGAATAATACAAAAGAGGAAGACAAATAATCAAATATGAGGAAACATTTTTATATGAACTTTTAAAAAAGAATATACGCGTTTGTATTTCTAAAACATGGTTTAGAGATGAAATTTTACACAATACGCGTAATATTTTATTTCGTCAAGTAAAAATACATTACCTACGAGTATATTAGATATCTAATACAAATGTTAATATTATCATACTAATTAAAAAATAACGAACATAGTTAATTAATAATCAGATTTATTGAAGTACCCTTCATCCTTTGCTACAAAAATATCTCCATTTGATATTGCGACCTGCGCCTTCGCCATTTGTGCAACACTAGCAAAACTAATGCAACTGTAAGCTCTCTTTTGTGATTTATAATAATGATTTCTCTATTTCTCCTTAATGTCACATTGGGTATGAGTGTGAAAAGTAGATTAATATTTTCAGCGGTGAGCAATATTCTGTTACACATTAGTTTTCAGAACAAGAAAATAATTATAAACTGTTTACGAAACTATTCCTACGAATCTCGTTGGTTTCTGGGAAACGAACATAATACTTCAACTCATTTTTCAGTAAATCTTAGGACTATTTTAAGAAGTCTATAATGTACTTATAAGATAATTTTCTATTAAAAAAATTATAATTTTTCTAAAATGTGTCTTAATATATTCCAATAATACAAAAGAAGAAGACTAGTAATGAAATATGAGGAAAAGGAATTTTTATATGAACTTTAAAAAAAAAATATATGCGTTTGTATTTCTAAAACATATACCTATCTATATTAGATATCTTATCCAAAAGTTAATATTAGTATACTAATTAAAAAGTAACGAACAAGTTTTCAACACTAGCATTACATTAATGCAAGGGTAAGTTCTGTTTTGAGATATATAACAGTTATTCCTCTATTCTCCTTTAATATAATGTTGTGGTACTAAGAACGTGTTATGAAATGGGCAGCGATGAAAAAACAAAAATGTTTTAATTAAGTTTTAAAAACTCATGTGAACATGAGTTGGACGATATGAGGAACATGTGAAAGATATTTTCAAATAAATCTTTAGGTTCTTTACAATTTTCAAGTTTTGAAAACTAATATATCGGTTTCTAGAATGAAAGGGAATATAATGGTCGTAGCGAAAAAACAGGTTGTGTGCAAAACTTTTTGAAGTTTATTTTAATTACACCAAGAGAAAAATTGATTTATTATTAATACATTATTTATTTACTTATTTAGTTGCTTAAGATACAGATAATAATACCCAAATGGTATAAAGCCTAAAGCTGGCGTTTTATAGTACGCAATTAAATAGAATTAACACAGAATATTGACAAATTAATGGAATTTATTAAACAATATACTATAGAAATATATACACCCAGAAGTATTACATGAATAGTGCAATAACAAATATAAAATAATGATAGAGAACAGTATAAGTAAGAAAATTATGTTTTTTTACAAAGTAGAATTAAAAAACAATACGAGTTTAACAAAAATTAATATAGATCACTTCACCTACTGTTTAACATAAACTTAACAAATGACAGTGAATTGTCTCGTGAAATAATTTAAACATAAATATCTCTCTACGTATTTATAGTGAATCAATACTTAACATACGGGGTATTGCAGAATATGGAATATCATTGGAGTTAATATTGAGTTTAAACATTGTGTACCTTGTCTAGCACGCCTATATGAAACTGAGAATTCATATAAACTAGTCCAGTTCTATAATTCATTATTATTCAACCAACCAGTCATAGCGCTGAGTTAAATAACAATAATTATAATATAGCTGGAATAGTTGTGAATTTTGTTTATACAAATAAATGCTGATCTCCAATATGACAAAGTACATATAAGTTTCTATAAAAATAACAGCTTTGAATATATTAACAAACCCATATCAATGGAAACAATAGATATGATTTAATATTCTTGTTTATTAGATAAGAATAAGAAATATATTTATTATGCGAAATCAATATTCTCTTTGAAATAAAACTATTTGTAATTACACCTCTTCTTGAAAGGCTCGACGATAAAAAGAGAAAAACTTTTAATGCGATGTATTTTACCATATTATCTTTTCTATAAATTATATTCCACTAACGACAGTACACAATGCATTATTTCAAATTAGTTTTTATTTCTTTTATATTAAAAATATACAGCTCGAAAAGTTGTGAGTACATTCTGTAAAATTGGTGCTACCGTTTTTTTTAAATCGCTCGAATATGTAAAAATATGTATCTGAAATACCACTTTGAAAGCTATCCTTTAATTTTTGGAGCCATATATTTAAATTTATGTCGTTAACGATACTGTCTTGAATGGAAAGACTCAGTTTTGATTATGCTATCTGAAATAACTCTTTTTTATGTACAGTAAAATATATACATCATCATGATGTCATCAGCCCTAAGACTGGTTGGACGCTAACCTCCAGCTTCTCCTATCTTGTGCTAACCTACGCATTTCGCTAATTGTGCTACAACCTACATTCCTTACTATTTGCGAGCAGTAGTCTAATCTAGGCCTACCTCTGCCTTTCTTCACTCCTATTTTTGCCTCCAAAATATCGCGGACTATTCCGCCATGTCTCAGCAAGTGGCCTACCATTCTATCTCTTCTCTTCTTTATGTTTTTCCACATACTTCTTTTCTCGCCGACTTTCTCTAATACTTCTTCGTTTCTAACCCTACCAGTCCACGGTATTTTCATCATTCTTCGGTAACACCACATCTCAAAAGCTTCTAATTTCTTCCTACTTGCTTCCCCTACTGTCCAGGTTTCGCAACCGTATAGTGTCGTGCTCCACACATACGTTTTCAAAAATATCTTCCTTGTTTCTAAGTTTATTACCGCCGAGCATAAAAGTGCTTTCTTTTTGTTAAAAGCTACTCGATCCTGCGCTATTCTTTGTTTTATATCTTTATCGCTTCTTCCATCCCAATTTACTTTACTTCCTAAATAAATGAAGTCTTTAACTTCCTCCAATCTTTCATTATTAATTTGCATTTTCGTATTTGCTCTGCTCTCGCGCCCTCTGCACACTAACACTTTAGTTTTGTTTTTATTCACCCTCATTCCGTATTCCTCTGTCAATACTCCCTCCATTTCGTTCAACGCTGATTCTGATTCCTCCTTACTAGATGCTAATACTGCTATATCATTCGCGAATCTCAGCATGTTAAGTTTCTGCCCCTGTACTTTAATCCCGAAATCCACTCTACCTTTTACCACATTAATCGCCTCTTCGATGTACAGATTAAAAATTAGTGGTGATAGCGTACATCCTTGTCTTATTCCTTTCCTAATACCTACTTCCCTTCTTTCCCCTTCTACTTCTATAACAGCAGTTTGCTCTTTGTATAGATTGTGTACTACTATCCTATCTCTATATTTCATTTCCGCGCTCTTTAGTATCTCGAACATTTTTTCCCATCTTACGTTATCAAAAGCTTTTTCTAAATCTACAAATCCTATATAAGCGTTCTTTCCTTTTTCTATGGTTTTCTCTAACATTATTCTTAGCGCCAGAATAGCTTCGCGAGTTCCCCTATTTCACCTAAACCCGAATTGGTCTTCTCCTAGTATTTCCTCCGCTCTATTTTCCATCCTCTTCTGCACTATTCTGGTTAAGATTTTTGACGCGTGGGAAGTTAGGCTAATCGTTCTAAAGTTCTCGAATTTCTGACCCTCGTATAAATTTCCTAAGTACTGCTTCCATCTATCCGCTTTCTCCTCTCTTCCGATCAGTATGTCCCCCGATTGACTCCTAACGTTTCTACTTATTGTTCCTATATCCCTGAAGTTCCTCTTAATTATTTTGTAAGCCTCATCGGTCTTACCTACTTGCAGCTTATCTTCTACTTGTTTGCATTTATCCTTTATTCATTGTTCTTTTACTTTTCTACATTTTCTAATGATTTCCCACATTATTGACTTATAAGTTTTCCTCTCACCTACGACTGCGTTAAAATCTCCCACTATTATTAAATTTTCATGACCCTTCACAAATCCTATTACCTGCTCTATGTCCGAATAAACGGCTTCTAACTCTTCCTCACTGCGGCTAGAAGTAGGCATGTACGAGTATACTTGCACTATTACTGTTTTCACTGGCTTCGAATCTAACCTGACCATCATTACTCTCTCGCTGTATTGTAGGTAGGTAGCTATCTACACACTGTCCTGCGTTCTTCCGCATAACCATTCCTACTTCCGCGTTTCCATTTACTGATCCTGTGTGTATTACCTTATAGTCACCGCTCCAAAAATCTCCTACTTTCGGTCAGCGCATCTCACTTATACCTACTATATCTAATCCTAACCTATCCATTTCTATCTTCAGATTCTCTAGCTTCCCTGCCTGTCTCATACTCCTGACATTACACGCTCCGACTCGTGAAATACTGCACTTCTTACTATCCCTACTATTGCACTCGATCACGTTTCCCGGAACAGTCCTCACCCGGATATCCGAACGGAGGACTATTTTACCTCCGGTGTTCTTTGCCCCAGGAGACGCCATCATTATTTGGGATAAGCCTTTTGTTAGCTGTTCTGAGGATTATAATGTGGTGGTTTCCTATTGCCTTCCACATCGCAGTCGTGTGTGTAGCACCATACCAACTCCCACGGTTTCTGCCACTATGACTACTGAAAGAGCTGCTGCCCTCCTTCAGGGACTTGTCTTAGTCTGGTTTTTCAATAAGGACCCCCCCCCCCTATGGTAAAACCTATGGTACGGCTCCTTAAATCATTAAAACGCGCAAGCCGACCCACCCGTTCTAGTTTGCACTAGAACTACGTCAAGGTGCAAGTCCTATCGGATCGGAATAAGATATAATAAGAAATAAAAAATAAATAAATGAAATAAAACATACGTTAATAGATATGACAATTTGGGAGATTTAAAGGAGGGAATCCAAGGAGAAGTGCGGCTACTAACACCGAAAATTATTGAAAGTTACAGAGGAAATTTATCCATCGCTTTGGATATTGCCAAGCTGTCAATGAAGCACATTTTGAACATTTAGTTTTAATAAACATTACATTTGTATTTACTTTTTCGAATTATTACTAGATCCGCTCATTTCGTCAGCGTACCAGAGGCATCTCCTTTGCGGTTTCGTATTAATTGAAATAAAATAAAATAAGTAATGCCCTTGGTAAGCACCTGGTTATATGTTATAATTTATACAACACAATAAACTACTTACTCCGGTAAACAGCGTTGTCAGCTGAATTAGCTCGGTTAAACATACATCATTAGATACGTTTCTATAGTTGATTTAGCAAGTGACGTTTACCGCGATAAAAAAATGTTATTATATGAAGAGAACGATCGGTCGACATCTAGTGATGTAATATTGGTATACCTAACTAAAATAATAGTTGCAATTACGTAACTAATCTGTAAACGCAGAAACACTATAGATTTGTTTTAATCGGGCAAAATCTGAATCTTTTTTTAAAACAGTCAAACTTTGCTGTAACACTAATTTTTTGCGTCCCTTACGTCATGTATCTGTGGGTGTACTGCATCCAATATTTGCAGTGACTCCCCTAACGACAAGAAAGGATTTTGTAATTTTTCTATTACATCCACTAGTCTCTAAACTGTAATTGTTTGAATGGTTTATTAATCTCCTTCAACTTGAGGATCTTGAAACATCGCTTGACTTTCCTTGATAGCAGCTGCCTCTTTGGGATCAATTTGTAACACTACAGACTTTATTTTGTAAAACTAATCAAAATAATAAAACTCTGCCTGTACCCATCTTTCTCAACGGGTAAGAATCGGCTGTGGTTGTTCGGGGATATCCAGACACTGTCTATGTGAAATTCTCGAATACATGTAGGAGATTTTAGAAACATCGCTTTTGCAGATGATGTTAATCTATTTACGCTTGGAGAATATCTTCGAATTTCTTCGGCCCCAAAATGTAACGTATATAGTTCATACATAATAACAATATATATTGTTTAGAATTCTTAGAGAATTGATTGTAGGCTTAGATTGGACGGCAGATTGTGGATACATTTTCTGATGCATTTTTTCACAGTGCATTTATTCGTATATGCATCTTGTGATGTTTATTTCTATCAATGTGGCATAATACTTTTCTACCCTAAGTTTATGTATTATTCATTTCCCAAATTGGGTTTAAATATGTAGAATATAAAGGTCTATGTATCTAATAGCTCAACGTACTCTCAGTATCTCGAAAACGAGGCATTAAGTTAGTTTCTCCAGAAACTCACTTTTCTATATAAGTTTATTAAATTTCGGGTACACATAAAGAATAAACTTCCCGAAGGAAATTGCTTAATTGAAGAGTTTTTGCCCATACAATAAAGGAGATATTCACCATCAAAGTTGCAAGTTTTTGCATAGTTTGAATGTTGACTAAAGGTTACACATTTTACATCATAACTTGAAAACTTTCCTATAAATTTTTTCCATAAATAACATATATATATATATATATATATATATATATATATATATATATATATATATATATATATATATACATTAGTTTATTACGAATAGTTTGAATAGAAAAAATGATTGTTGTCCGATTTGTTGAAAAGATAAACATTTTAAAAATATGTCAGTTTAAACTTTGCTCAATAAGTTGAGAACTTATCAATTACCGTCTGGCAACGCAGCATCATGCTACAAATTATCTTGCATGCTCCAAACATAATTACACAGTCAGGTTAAGTCTAAGGACATATATAATCACAACAGATTAAAATACGACACAAAGCAACGTTCTCATGTATTTTTTTAGTCCATTAGTTCCTACACGAAACATAGGGCTTCGGTAAAAGCGCGACATTCTGTTCTGCGCCATGACTTTGGCCTCAGTCCATGTCTTTCCTGCCCTTTTTAACTCGTCCATCATTGTTCTTCTCCATGTCTGTACCGGTTTTCCTACTTTTCTAGATCCCACCCAACTCCATTTTCTGCTTTTAATTTCAGATGCAATTTCCTTCTGCCTTGTTTGATGTAGAAGGTCGTCATTTGCTATGCGGTCTGGCCAGAACATACGAAGTATTCTTCGTAAGCACTTGTTGACAAATACTTGCAGTTTATGTGATAGTACCTTTGTGAATTTCCAGGTTTCACAATCATATAACAGAACTGGCTTGACGTTTGATTGAAAAATTCGTAATTTTGTTTGTGTGGAGTATTGCCTGGAGTTCCACAGTGGGTCGAGTGAGCTGAAGGCTTACTGTGCTTTTCGTATTCTACTACGAATGTCAGTTTCTGCACCCCCACTTTTTGTAATGATACTTCCCAGGTAGGTGAATTCCTAAACATCCTCTATTTCTATGTGATTTATATGAAATGGGGCATTGTATCTGGTGTTAATTCTCATACATTTTGTTTCATTGATGTTGATTTCTAGGCCGATCTTGCTGGCTTCTATTGAAAGTCTCTGCAACCGAGTTGCTGTTTCTTGAAAAGTTTGGCCCATAAGGCACACATCATCTGCATATTCCAGATCGCCCAGGCTGGAGGTTAAGGTCCAGCGGATACCTTGTGCATTGCTATTGATTCTAGATAGAATGTGATCTAACACAATATTAAATAGGAGGGGGGAGAGCACGCATCCTTGTCTGACCCCAGAGTGTTCCAAGTCCTTCACTATTGGTTGCACCATGCGCTACCCTGCAGTTAGCTTCTGCGTACAGCGCTTTTATGAGGGATATCACTTTTTCAGGAACCCCTCTTAGCTTTAATATTCTCTAAATGGCACCATGTAAAAGGTTATCAAAAGCACGTTCAAAATCGACCAATATTAAGTATAGTGACGTCCGCCACTCTACAAATTGCTCTACTATCATTCTAGTCGTATTTATGTGGTCTATTCAGGAGCAATTTGATCGAAAGCCTGCTTGATTAGGTCGGAGCTCTGGTTCGATTACATTTGTGAGTCTGCTAAGTACTATTATGGCTAAAATTTAATTTATTGTATTTAGCAGGGTTATACCTCTCCAGTTCTGGCATTGAGTGAGATCTCCTTTTTTGGGTAATTTTATTATTATTCCTTCCTTCCAGTCAGCTGGAATGGTGTTTGTTTCCCACACTTGCCTGATTATGGGCTCTAGTGACGTTGCGCTTAACTGGAGATCTGCCTTCAAAAATTCTGCCCGTATATTGTCCGCCCCTGGGGATCTGTTATGGCACGCTGTATCTCTGCCTTAGTAGGCGGTTCATAATTGATCGACATTTCCTCTGCATTTTCTTCGATTTCTATTTCATTTTCTTCCATTATATTATGTGAAGCGCCCAACAGTTCCTGAAAGTATTCCTTCCACCTATCCCGCTGCACATCCGTTGATGTTAACAACTGGCCTTCCTTGGATCTTATTATTCTTGCCTCGTTAAACATTCTGTTGGTCAGCCTTTTAGTGATCTGATAAAATCCCTGGTGTTATTACTTTGTGCTATTACTTTGTGCAGCTGCTTGTGCTTTTTGGGCTAGTTCCTTTGCCCACTTCCTCTTGTCTTTCCTTGCTGATCTTTTGACTCGTTTGTTTAGCTCCTGATAGAGCCTCTGTTTTTCTGTTTTTACCTCTACTGATTCGGTCTGTGTAATATTAGCTTTCTTCTTTTTTCTCTCTCCTTAATAAGATTCCACGTTTCATCTAATATACATTCCTTTCTTTTTTTCTCCTTTTTCGCTAGAGTGATTTCAGCTGTTCTTAGCAGTGTTGTCGCAATTGTCTTCCAGTCTCTGTCATTCTGGGCATCGATTTGTTGGCATAGCTCTTCTGTGAATGTCCTCTTACTTTGTTTTTGATTTCTCAATGTTATATCTGGGTCTATTTGTCATTGATGGTGTTTTATATGTGGCTAGCTTTATTTTTAAAACTCCTATTAGGATGTGGTGGTCACTTGCGATGTCTGCTCCTCTTTTGTTGCGCACATCGATAAGAGGACCTCCATCTTTTTGCTATTGCGATGTAGTCTATTTGGTTTTAAGTTCTCTTATCAGGAGATACCCATGTCACTTTGTGAACATTGTTATGTGGAAATATCGTGCCACCAATTACGAGATTGTAATTGCAGCAGAATTGGGTGAATAGTTCTCCGTTTTCGTTCATTTCTCCTAAGCCTTGTCGGCCCATTACATTTTCGACATTTGTGTTGTTT
Organism: Rosalia funebris; assembly: GCA_037954035.1. Lineage (NCBI taxonomy): Eukaryota > Metazoa > Arthropoda > Insecta > Coleoptera > Cerambycidae > Rosalia > Rosalia funebris. The sequence continues at coordinate 10,307,627 of JAZFAV010000003.1, read as the reverse complement.
TGTCCCACTTTTGCATTGATGTCTCCCATTACTATCAATATATCACCTTTCGCTGTCTGTTGAGCAATTTGTTCTACATAGTTGCTCATAGAATATGAGTTTTTCTTCTGCAGGAGATGTATTTGTAGGGGCATAACATTATATGACTGTTATTGTCATGTCTTTAGTTTCAACTAACAAACATGTAGTTGTGTGTATACGTATACATGCAGTGTCTGAGAATAGAGTACAGTCTCTGAACAGAAATAATGAACACTAGACTACTGATATTCCACATATTTTCCGTTTACCAGCGTATTTCTTTTTGGACAGGATGGTACCGGAGAAACAACTTAAATAATTTTGTTAAATCAAAAATTAAATAAAAATTTGTAAATCAAAACAGATTATTAAAAATATAACATTAACACCATATACATAGCGTGTTGAGTATGTCACACATACTTGACCCGGAAAAGATATATGCACATACCTTAGAACTTTCATGAGTGATGAAAGGCAAAGAGTTTGCATTTCGGCCTCACTTTCTTTACGGTAGTTGCATGTGGTGTAATCTAGATTACCGATAAAGATTTGAGAGTGCTCTACCCCGGTGGAATAACGAAAGAAGTAAAAGTGAGGAAGGTAAATTTATTGTTAGTAGATTCCTTTGAAATATTTTTAGATCAATATCAATGGGTTTTTATATTTAAGGCAAAATAATGATAAATCAGGTCAGTTGCCTGGGTAATTACTACTAATTACATTTTTAAAATATGTATGGAATTCCTAATGTATGCTTTGTAGTTTGCATCTACAATGTTCTTTTTGTACTGGACGCAGTTTAGAATTTAATATCATCTAACATATACAGTTGGCACGTAAAGGCGGTAACAAATTCAATAAAATCATCAAAAAATGCATCTTTTAAATCTTTTTTTTGAAACTAGAACCACTTCTGGATTAATTGGTGTCGGTCCCAAAATCTGAGTAATAGAAGCATTCTGCATATTTTTCTTTAAATAGCGACATGGCTAATATTTAGTCATCGGTGTGCCTTCTAGGCAAAATATATGTATATAATAATAAATAACTAGAACAATGTTGTTCAATACAGTATGTATTACACAAAGTTTGTGAACAAATTATACATAATTTTTAATCATCATCATAATCGATTTTATATTTTAAATATAAACTGGGTCTTTCAATAGGGACGCTCGAAATTTGTTAGATTATAGCGGCCATGTTGTTAAAGCAACGTCTGTCAAACTTATTGAAAATTATTGAGCAGTGTACGGCAAATAGAAGTGGTACTATGGGAGGAATAGAAATGGCACCATGGAAGGTTATAGCGTTCGACAACGGTTGAAAATCATCAAATTTTATTTTCAAAATCAGTGCTCCGTTCGAGAAATGTTCCGCGCATTACGTGATTTTTATCTTCGTCACAACCATCCCGCCGAGTCGACTATTCGACATTTGGTCCAGCTTGATAAATAATCAGCCAACATCCATACGTCACCTAAACGCAAGATCTGCTGAAAACATTGCTGCTGTGCGTGAAAGTGTACAGGAAACCCGAAGTAGTTAATTTCTCGTCGTTTCCAAGAACTTGGCCTTTCTGCGACTTCAACCTGACGAATTTTGCGTCGGGACTTGAGTCTGCACCCGTATAAAATCTAAGTAACTTAGGAACTTATGGTAAAAGAACTTAGACAACGCCGTGTGTTCGTTGATTGGGCTCTGGAGCTTGAAAGTTGATCCAAATTTTGCCAAAAAAATCATCTTTAGCGACGAGGCCCATTTTTGGATGAAGGGATATGTGAACAAGCCAAATTGTCGGATTTTGAACGATACCAATCGACACGAGATACACCAGCACCAAATGCATCCCAAGAAAGTCACTATTTGGTGCGGATTTGGGTCTAGCGGAATCATAGGTCCGTACTTCTTCCAAAACAAAACTGGCAGTGCCATAACCGTTAACGGCAAGCGCTATAAATCGATGATAAGCAACTTCTTGTGACCTAGACTGGATGATATGGATACCGACGACATGTGGCTCCAACGGGACGGCGCTACGTGCCTCACGGCGCATGCCACGATGGACAGTCTGCACGAGCGATTTGAGGACATGGTTATCTCGCGCAGCGGCGACATGAACTGGCCACCGAAATCGTGTGATTTAATGAACGCCATGCAACAAATTCAGCCAGAGTTATGCGACAAAGTCATGGAAAATTGGACTTCCCGAATACGTGCTACCAAGCAAAGCCGCTGCAGATATTTGAACGACGTTATATACCATACTTAATGCCATACAATATTATTTTAAATAAAAAAAGTGAATGGATATCTCACACACAACTTGTTTTATTTATGTTTAAAAATCGAGCGTCCTTATTGAAAAACCCTTTACACATTTTCTGTATATCCTAAAATAAAACTGAAAATCACAAAATATAACTAGAAAAACATGCAAATATAAATTGAAACTTATTACATCATTAAATAAAATTAAAATACGTAACTAACTATTGCATCATACATACTTAATATGTACCCATACATATGTATATGTATGTGTATTAATAAAATCATAATTAAATAATTATCGAAATTTTTAATTTAAAGCCTTTTCGCGAAGCCAAACTCCTCTCTATTTTCCTATTCCGTTGGCGTGACATTAATGCAGTGGCTTGGAAAAGGGGAGCAAGGTTACGGGGTCACCATATCTCACTTATTACTTTGAATTATCGATTCCATTAATACAGGTATGTATGAACTTGAAATGGTCTCTATGGGAAACGATACGACTGTTCACAACAAAAATATGTATATTCATCTATGAATTATCGAAGAGAGGGAAATATGCTTGTACAATTATCGGATAGGAATTATTACAAGGCGTTAAAAATGTAATGTCAAGTAACAAGGATAAATGAACGTGTATTAGCAGAGAATGACTTTGTGAAATATGATTTCGACAACGGTTCGGGAAACGATCGGGCGGTTTATACAGTAGGCTAACAAATTTATTGGTAAGATTATGTTTAATTAAAGAAAGCTACAAAAATAATACAGTCAGATGAAAATGGCACAAGTATTTCGGGTCTGTAAAAAAGTACACATAGAATGAGTTAAGAATTGGGATACATTCTTTGATTATAATAATAATGCTGTTAGACATTATCGACATAGATAATAAATACCTATACGGAATTTCACGGCAGGCCTCAACTATTCGCCTTCTCAAATCTTGTTCGTTTTCGGGTGGTGTTAAATACACGATATATTTTAGATAACCCCATAAAAAGGAATCCAGTGGCGTCAGGTCTGGACCACGAGCTGGCCACTGAATGGGTCTGTTGGTTCCGATCCGTTGCTCGCCAAACTGGGTATACAAATAATTAGCAATTAGATTCAGTGGCGGCTTGTGATGAAATGAAACGGGTGTTCTGCACAGGGCCGATCCTAGGGTATTGGCCACCCGCGTACAAATTTCAAATGTATCCAAACTACTGGCGCCGTAGGGGCCGCAAAAAAATTGCACCGCAGGCGAAAATTTTGAAAATTTTCAAGGTCACGCGTTTTCCTGATACAGAATTTTTATGTAAAATCCGTTTATACAAAAATATAGACTTTCACAAGAAAAATTTTTGGAATTTAATACTTTTTTGAAGAACATTCATGTTTGCCGTTATATTCTTTGGTTAAGAGAAAAGGCTTGTAAGGTGAATTTTCTACTAGAGGGTCTATAACACTTAAAATATTTTCCGAAAGAGTTTCAGCGTCACATTTTGTAGGTTTCAGGTATGTCCAAAAACGTTCAATCGGTTCACCATCGAGAATATATCTTAAAACTACCACTAACTGAGTTTTAGCAGATATATCAGTTGTTTCGTCTGCCATAACTGCCAAAAATGAAGGTTTGTTAATTTCTTTAATTATTTCTTCATGACATACTTTTAATATATAGTCTAAAAGATCATTTTGTATTCCTTTAGAGGTTCCTTTAAATACTGAAGCATTTTGTAGATGCTCGCTTAAAGTTACATCAAGCTCAGCAGAAAAATTTATCAAACCACGAAATATCCCCGGGTTTTGAGAGGTTTCAGCTTCGTCATGTCTTCGCAGCGCCAATTCAAAGGCCCCACAAAACTTTATGCAGTTTATAATTTTTGACTAAACGTATCTCTTTTTTGTCACATTATCATAATGCTTTTGCACATTTATCCAATAAGCTGAATCTAGCTGCGCTTTAATATTAGTTGTTCCTAATAAAGCGAATTCCATTGTATTATGTAGATGGCTTTTGGAGTTGTCGTGCTTTTTTATTTTTTCAGTTAAGTGCACCAAATCTGTCACCCCTACCTCCGTCCATGCTTTATCACCGCCAAAAAATAAATAAGGAAAACAAAATAACGCATTTTTTTGTTGCACCCACAAATCCAATTGTTCTTCGAATAATATTAAATTGACGTTTATATGCTTTTCCGCGGCTAACACCTGCAGTCTCAATAACAATACCGGGCAATGGACTACCATTGTTTTTTAAATCAATTTTTTCTTCATAAGAGTATTTAAAAAATCGCTTCACATGAACTAAATTATAAACTAAATCCATTGTCACTATCACAGTATATAAATATTAATAATTAGTACAATAAATCACTACACAAATTCACAAAACAGTATTTAAAATCTCAAATTAACACGAAATATGAAATAGGTACGATTTACGCCCGCCTACTGTACGAGGAGTAGGAAGGAGTAAACATTCACTGATGTTGCCTTAGCTGGAAAAAATATAGCTTACTGACCGTGTAAATTCGCGCATTTACGAGCGCCAAGTGTGGATTGTCGTGGGAGTTGAGGGGGAGGTCGGGTGTGCCGAGCTGTGCTGAGAACTACCTCGTGTGGCCCAGTTCAATGTACCGCGACGCGCTCGCGTAGAGTCCAGATAATTCATCTGGTCTACTACTCAATAGAGGACGGCGGGCAGAATGCGACTTTAACGCAATAATTTGGTTAGCTGCACCAACTAACCAAATTATTTTATTAATAAATTTTAGTAATTATTATGTCGCGAAAATATACAAATATCTATTTTTTTTTGGCAGTTCTGCAGCTCTGCAGCACCTATACACCAGCCGCCCCTGATTAGATTGGTATTACGGGGCGGAGCTCCGTCTTGTTGAAAAAAAGCTCGTTCAGATTTCTAAGAGGTAATTTATCCAAAAATATTTCAAATTCTCGAGAAAGTAAAACGTAATATTCTTGTTGGTTTAAATCTTCTTTGAAAATTACTTTCCACAACAACGTGAGGATTGTCCTGAGATCAATATCTATGATTTCTTCTGATAAAAATCCAATTCTTCTCGAAAGTACATTCGTCAGTCCAGATAATTTTTTGATGTAATGCTGGATCTGCTCTCGACATGTCCAAAAAAAAGTTGCAAAAATTTAATCTTCGTTGTCTGACGTTGCTTTCCAATGCGTGGTAGTTCAATCAATAGGGAATGACCCCCCATACATCGGTTTTTTTTCTTTGGCAATAAATTCTTGTAATAAAACCGATGTACGAAAAACACGTCATTTTCAAACGCGATTTTTTTATATATTAAATTTTGAAAATCGATTGTTGCTGAAAATATACTTGTAGTACAACTCCTAACAAAGAAAATAAGCCCTCGAACAAGTCTGTAGGACCATCCGTTTCGATGGAAACGCCGATTTACGAAAACACCTTTTTTTACGAAAACAGCTATAACTTAAAAAAATATATTTTGGAATTGTACAAAAACGATTGTTTTTGTCTCACTTAGGACTATGTTTTCTGAAATTATTAAATGTTTTCATCAAATATTGTTATTTTCAGAGCAAAATTAAAAAAAACGCAATTTTCAACGGTTTTTTCGATATATCTCGAAAAGTAATGAATCGATTGAAGCTCACAAAAATTGAATCGAAATATTTTTTCACTATCTACAACTTTCTCATTTAACTTTTTCCAATCCGAGCACAACTTTCTTTTTTATTCGCGAAAAACCGTTTCTCTGACTGCGAATTTTTTAGGTTATGTTAGCGGCCGCCATTTTGAGAGCAAAAAACTGTAAGTTTCTTGAAATTTTATTGTCTATATGCTCAAATTTTTTTTTGCTGTTTACAATTAGTGACCATTTAACATAGGGGCTCAGACAGATTGATTGGACTATGGATTTATGGATTTACGGCTTGATTTATGCTTTTTGAAAATTTCTATTACTGTTTTTTTTAGAAGTTCCACAATTTCGGGCTACCTCACTTGTGGATGTATTGGGAGTTTCTTCTGCACTTAATAAAACATTCAGTTCCAAGTTTTCATTAAATTTGCGCTCTAGAGATTTTGTTTTTAAAGGCACCAAACTGCCGCAAATTAGCTTCTAATCGGCTAAATTTTTGGTGATAAGGGCGATCTCTATTCGGATATCTCTTCGCGTAAGCACGAACAGCCTCAAGGGAATTTTTTAAAATCTCTGAATAAACTTGTAACATATCAATACATTCATTACTAGTCATTGTGACGAATAAGGCACACTTAAAATTCAATAGACTGGTGTTTGACGTTTATCAAAATATTGCGCTTAAAATTTCATAGGCAGTTTGATGTCGCCTTCACAATATTATTTCACATTTTACTGTTCCTTTAATTTTTTTTTTTCAGGTACTACTGTTAAACAAAATTTGGATTTCTTATACATCGTTGCATTCAGAAAAAAAATTCTTTAATATAGTATAGAAAAAACAATATAGTTTAGTTTAAAAATCAAAACATGGCTATAAAATGTCATAGAAAACAAAATTTGAAAAAAATTATTAAGCTCAGATTGTAGTATTTTTCAAGTGATTTAATGTGGTTTTTGAATTTTGAAAATTGGACGATTAATAACAGAGTTATGGCGGTGGCCGTTTTTCGTGCACCCCCCCTGTATAGATGTGTACGGTATATAAATAAAAAAATAAAAATAAAAAAGTCTCTAAATAACTTTAACGTGTTTGTCCGATTCGCGCGATTTTTTCGATGTTGTCTTGGTAAACATGTCTGAGTATTTGTATACTCATTGTTAACCATATCGGATGTTTAGTCTGTTGCTAGCTGTCAAATAGGTACCAAATGAGTTTTGGTACCATCGGCGATTATTTATTTATTTAAAAAGTGGATGAGAGAATTTGCACTAAATTTTGTTATAAGAATGGAATAAAGTGCATCAATGTTTTAAAAATGTTAAATATTGCTTTTATGGCTTTTGCCCCATGATGCATGTTTGTTGGTGAATATTTGGCCAAAGACAACACTGTAATGATGCTCCAGCCTCCATATTCGCCAGATGTGGCTCCATGTGACTTTTCCTGTTCTCAAAAATACAGAGAACTCTAAAGGGCCGTCGTCTTGCAAGCATAGATGAAATTAAAAGCACATCGCTGAGAGAGCAAAACGCTATCCCAAAGATCGAGTACCGGAAGTGTTTTGGGGATTGGAAAAAGCGCTGGCATAATGGGTACTATTTTGAACGAGATAACATTGATGTAGACGAACAAATAAAATTCTTTCCAAAAAACGAAAATACTCGTTATTTTTTGAACACACCTCGTATTCTTAATAATGATGACACGTGAACAGACTACTCCATTTATTTAATCTTATTTATACGAATAATTTCTGTATATGTATGGTAATAGATCAACATATCGTGCAGAGTTATAGATACATTCGTGCATTACCCTGATTTTTATCAATTCTACATGTTTTCTGTCTTTAACCGACAAACACATTTAGAAAATTACAGTTTTATGCACGATTATAAAAAGGCACCAGGTGCTTATTATTATTAGATATATATTTTAAAAACATAGTCAAGCATTACACCATGTGGGATTTTTTCCACGTTTGTATGTGGAACTCGATACGGAGCGAAAATCAATACCAATTAGTGGGTGGTTGATCTATTTTCTGGCTTTTTTCAATTATTCGAACGTATGATAACTTTAAAAAAGAAAACGTGGTAGAATATGTATGTGTATGTGTATCACTTTTACTTTTTAACAACAAGTACAGTTACAATGGTAAACATTTTTGTATACTAATAAAATCACTCCGAATGAAATTTTTTATATCATTAAAACCTACATACCTTATATCCCTAGAGGAATGCTATCACGACGATCGCAAGGCTTTCCTGCGAAACTGTTTTTGTTGTTCACGATGCGCGCCACCCAAGGGGAAACTTTCACAATAAACTGACCAGTTGACCCTAGTAAAACGACGACCTGCGCCTCGACGCTTTAGGTTCAAGTCGCGTGACCAGCTTTCATAATTAATATTAATTGATTCGAGTGTTCCCTGCACATGTAAATTCTTAGCATATAGACATAAGTCATATTATGTTGCAATTGATGCAGGATAGGTTGCAGGATAGGATGAAAATATGGAGAACGCGTACACAGTCTATTGCTTTTGAATTTGAAGCGCTGCCAGGAGATCCTCAGTTAATGGGAACATAGTAATAAATGAGAGACATTCGTAATGATTTGTGACATTTCAAACATAAGATATATGATGAATGCTAAAGGGTTTTAATGGATTAAGTGTATTGTACAATTACATTAGAATGCCTCCATAAACTTCATTTAAAAAGATTTAGAACTACCAGAAAAGACTATCTTATTACCAATGCCCGCGAGAAAAGCGTACATTCCAGGTTCGGACTTACGTGTATGTGTATAAACGTAGATTTGAAAATAAATTATGAAATTTCATATTATCAATAAAAACACGAAATTCATATTTGTATCGATAATAAACAAAATTATTTTCCACATGCGACACCGAAAAGGGTAGCCTAGAAATTGCCTGCGAGAGTAGGAAAGGGTTTGGGCAAGGATTTTTCGTAAACACATCTTGCAATTTTCTGTAAGAACAGTACTGACTTCATGTGTGTTGTGGGTGTTGATTTTTCATTTAAGAGCATTTGTTATACAATAAACTGTTTTTGTAACAACGAGACATATGTTCTCAGTTTCTTTATTACAGTAATAAATATGGACTAGTTATGTAATGGATATCATCTCCAATGATTTGTAGTTCTAATAAGTTCTGCACTGTGTGTACGGCATTGCTATCGTTGGGAGCAAACCTAAAGATAACATATTTTAGTTCTATATCTCGTTGTTTTTGCTATTGGATCAGTAGTCTAGGTCAGTGGCCTAGGAATTATCTGCGATAAAATGAAGGGGTCAGTAGTTGCACACTTTAATTGTGAGATGTAACGAGTACTTGCTGACGTATATTTTATTGTAAATTGAATTAATATTATCAGACTTAAAAATGTTGCGTAAAATTTCTTCGCATGCCATAGTAGAACAGTGGGTGAGTCATTTTCCTGTACCGCATGTTGACGATATCGAATGCAATGTATACAATACAGTGGTATTATGGAGTGTAAAAATGCACATTACAGAGCATATTGCGACTGAGACACAAATAACTCCTTTAAATGGTAATCGAAATACTAAGGAAAATCAAAAACATTTTTAAATGAAAAGAAAACATTTTTACGCTTGAAGAAAATTATTTTAAGAAGAATTGAGTACGCGCATAGAGGCGGCAAGCTACTATTATGTTTATTTTGATGATGTAAAGAGGGTGATAGACGAACTAAATTGAAACACTCCTATCTCGCACGCTCAGCAGGCGTTGACGGACCCAACTATTTAGGAGAATCTAACGTACATCTAGAGTCATTTTCAAGAATTTATTTGCCAAGAAAGAACCTTGAGTGTACACCTATTGCACCTGGATATACAATGGTTAACATAAGAACCATTATATTGACCTGCACCAGTTCCTGTTCTTTTTTTTTCATATTAACAGAACATTCTGCTGTACACATGAAAATTGGAAACTGTTTTACAACTTGTACCGGGTTTTCCTATACTGTATGGGATTGTGGATGTTCTTGTGGATAAAGAGGTAGATTTTTCTTAAACCAACATACATATGCCATCCTTGAAAAACTTCATATATTTTAAATATATTCCTGTTACTTCTGTAGACGTTGAAACGTCTTTTTATGCATACAAATGGATTTCGAGTAATCCTGAACATTTAGAACAAATTGTCTAACATATTAGAACACACAAAATTATTATTGTGCAGTGTTCTCTGTTCAATAACATTTATTTCTCTTTTGTCTTGCATACCACAAAATCGACAATTAAAATGTTGCTATTATTTACCATATTTTTCTAAAGGGTCTTTCAATAAGGATGCTGGATTTTTAAATGTAAATAAAATAAGTTGTGTGTGAGATATCCACTCAGTTTTTTTTATTTGAAAGAATTTTTATGGTATTAAGTATGGAATACAACGTCGTTCAAATGTCTTCCGCGGCTTTGTTTGGTGGTACGTATTGGGGAGGTTCAATTTTCGTTGACTTTGTTGCATAAATCTGGGTGAATTTGCTGGATGGCCTTCATTATGTCGACTTTGAGGGCATGAATTATTTGCGGTTTATTCACATAGACCTGCGATTTAAGATAGCCCCAAAGAAAGAATCCTAAAGGCGTTAAATCGCATGATCTCGGTGGACAGTTCACGTCACCATTGCGCAAGTTAATCATGCCTTCAAATCGCTCATGCAAAATGTCCATCGTGGCATGAGCTGTGTAGCACGTAGCGCCGTCCTCTTGAAACCACATGTCGTCGGTATCTATATCATCCAGTTTAGGCCACAAGAAGTTGCTTATCATCAAGTTGTAGCGCTCGCCGTTGACGGTTATAGCAATGCCCAGTTTCGTTTTGGAAGAAGTACGGACCGATGATTCCGCTAGACCAAAATCCGCACCAAACAGTGACTTTCTCGGGATGCATTTGGTGATGGTGTATCTCGTGTGGATTGGTATCGTCCCAAATCCCACAATTTTGCTTGTTCACATATCCTTTCATCCAAAACGGGGCCTCGTCGCTAAAGATGATTTGTTTGGCGATTTTCCAGTTTGATTTATGTTTTACACTGATAAGTCATGGTTGGAAATAAAATAATTTTGTAGTCTGTACACATGTACGACAACGACCACGTAGGAACAGTCCTGGGTATTTAAGTATATTAGATAAATGTTCTTAACGTTTTCATGAACCTGATATAATGAATTTACGTTTAATCATATCTACATAGTAATATACCATACTAGTCAATTCATATATGTATAAGAATTGTCTGGTAATAAACGTGTATCAGTAAAAATGTTATGTGAATTGAGTTTAACTAGAGCTTTAAATAACAATTCATAGCATATCAGTAATTTGAAAGGATTCTGTGTTTACAATGATAAGACAACAGACAAAATATTATTATTTACTTTGTCGATAAGAAATATCATTAGATTATAGCATGGCTGTACAAGTATTCTGTTTATAACATATATTAATGTATGTATAAACTTATAAATCGTTTACTATAGATATATCAGATATATGATTCGGTAAAAATTATTATAAAATTGTGGGACCACAGTAAACATTTGTCTAATTTATTGTAATCATTTAATATTAGAAAATAATATTAGGAAAGTCGTATATTGTGGTTTTTGCAATATTTTCCCTCGTGACACTGCATGTGTCAACGACCATTGTGACCCCTCCACATTATTGTTCGCTCGACGCTAATGAGTTTTATCTGTCAGTTAAACGACGACTGACAATTTAACGTGGCTCCATGGCTATTGCCTGCAGTTTTGTATTACATTCGGATTTTTGTCAGTGATAAAAATCGTACAATTAACAAATAACTGTGATATGATATAAAATTTATGAATATCCATCCAAAGCAAAATCGTTTAACCGAAACTGTAAGCTCTTTTAACATGTGAGAGAAAAATTTGGTGGACCGTATTTATTGATTTGTAAATAGTTTTTAGCGTGAAAATGGCTTTGAAAAAAGTCAAAGGGAACATAGAACGGATGTTCGATAAAAATTTAACCGATTTAGTGAGAGGAATTAGGAATAACAAAGAAAATGAGGTACTTATTTTTTTGAAGGTTATGTTATTGACATATTTCCTTATGTACCTATATTTTTGCAAATTTTAGGCCAAATATATCTCCCAATGCATGGAAGATATTAAACAAGAACTTAGACAAGATAATTTAACTGTAAAAAGTAATGCCGTAGCCAAACTTACTTATGTAAGTAAATTCCTTACTAACTAACAACGTTAATTAAATTCATTTAAATGTAAACACGTATATAATTTTCAGCTTCAAATGCTAGGCTATGATATATCCTGGGGTGGTTTTAATATAATAGAGGTAATGAGTTCCAGCAAATTTACTTTAAAGCGAATAGGATACTTAGCTGCAAGTCAATCTTTTCACTGTGATTCAGAGGTACGTCCTATTTTAAAAACATCTAGAAACAAACTAAAAATTTTGTACTATTTAAGACACGTAATGATCTTGCTGTAAAATGACATATCTTGTATTCTAATGTTCATTGAACTCTTTTAGCTATTGATGTTAACTACTAATATGATAAGAAAAGAACTGAATTCCCAAAATCAGTATGAAGCAGGGTTAGCTCTTACGTCTTTGAGTTGTTACATTAGTATAGATCTAGCAAGGGATTTATCAAATGATATATTAACTTTGGTAAGATAGTTAAGTTTATTCGATTAAGAGTAATAGCCCGTTTAATCGTAATATTTTAGCTAAGTTCTACAAAACCCTACATACGAAAGAAAGCTGTGCTAATGATGTATAAAGTATTTTTAAAATATCCAGAAGCACTAAGACCAGCCTTCCCAAGACTTAAGGAGAAATTGGAAGATCCAGATCCAGGTACATAAATTTACACGTTTTGTTTACGGTCAATTATATTCAATGTAAACTCTGTAGGTGTTCAATCAGCAGCCGTTAATGTGGTCTGCGAATTAGCGAGGAAAAATCCTAAAAATTATTTGAGTTTGGCCCCAGTTTTTTTCAAATTAATGACGACTAGCACCAATAATTGGATGCTGATAAAAATCATCAAATTGGTGAGTGTTATAGTATTATAAATCGATAATTGTGTGTATTTTTATTTCCTAACAAATTTTAATAAAAAATTGCTTTTAAGAACACATTTTATAAGGAAGTTTTAAAATAATTGTATATAAAATTTTTGGTACTATAGCGTAATATAACTTTATTCTGGTATTTCATCAAATTAAAATTTCCACAAATAATTTTAAGGTTAGAAATAATTATAAGCTTATTTATGTATAGTTTTCATCATTCACGATGGTCGAACCAGCGGTTGGGTTAAAACTTACTCTACCCCTTTTAAACACAATTGCAAGGTATTCTATTTTGGCTAAGAGTAACGCCTCCCCAAAATATCGTTGCTTTTGGAAAAATATGTCATATTATTTATGTAACCTGTGTTGAATATTATAAGCTTGTTTAAATAGACTAGTCCAGGTACCGAATTCTTTATTTTATCAATGAAATATAGCTCAAAGGCTGTAAATTGTGACACAATAACTGCCATAATAGCCGTAAATGTTTTATCTCATTTATTATAGGAGATTAATAATTTTAATATCATTAAAAAATATGGGAGAATTGAATGATGTTAAAAATATGCAATTATGCAAAAATTTAATTAAAGAGTTGTCACGATATAAAGAAATTAGTTAGAAATCAATAGTGAACTTCTTTGCTTTGACAATGTTATAGTCTCAGTAACTATAGCCCAAAATTTTAATGTTATCAATTTTTAAATACTGACATTGTTTCTTACTGGGCATTGGGTGGTTTATTTTTTCAAAAAAAAAAAAGACCTGGCTTGTTTTCATGAGATGTGTATATTTTTTTAGTTTGGCGCCTTAACCCCATTAGAACCTAGGCTAGGTAAAAAATTGATAGAACCATTAACAAATCTCATTCACAGGTATGTATTAGTTGTATTATTTGATAGTGTTGTTTGATATGTCGGCACTATGTTTGTGTTAGCTTGCTTTATATGTAAAGCTGATAACTAGCCAAAAAAAAAAAATAGATTAGCTCTAGGAAATTGGATTTATAATGACTGGCATTCATTATAATCAAAATACGCATGATGTAGGAGAAAGAATTTCCTGTTGTATGTCCTTCATGTATTCCGTTGTATGTTTTTTAATCTATATACTTTGCTCTTCCAAATTTTATAGTATTCTCTTGCATTAACTTTAATTTACACATCGTAGTTAGTAGAAAAAATTATCTTAACTTGATTCTAAATAATTTAAATGTATAACTATTCGTCTAGCACATCTGCAATGAGCCTTCTGTATGAGTGCATCAATACTGTAATTGCAGTATTAATTAGCATTTCTTCTGGAATGCCAAACCATGCAGCTAGCATACAGTTGTGTGTGCAAAAATTGAGAATTCTTATCGAGGACTCTGATCAAAATCGTAAGTATATCACGAATTCAGTAGGATAAGTATTAAAATAAAATTTATTTAGTATATTTGATTTTAGGATTTGCCTGTTGAGATTAATGAAACATTTATCTTTTATAAAGAACATATTTTTTGAATATTTCATTAACTGAAAAATTGTCAGTCAGTTGTTCAATTTGATGTTTTTTCTTGATGTAGTAAAATAATATTTTAATAAGTTATGCTTGTTTAAAAAAAGGGATGTTCTCTTTGGGCTACCCTGTATAATCTATGTTTACATTTATATATGATTCTAGTTAAGTATCTGGGCTTATTGGCAATGTCGAAAATTTTAAAGACACACCCAAAAAGTGTTCAGGCTCATAAGGACCTAATCCTCCAGTGTTTAGAAGATAAGGACGAGTCGATAAGGCTCAGAGCTTTAGATTTGTTGTATGGAATGGTAAATAGTAACATTTTATTACTTTATATAGACTGAGTTATAATAATCAATGTTTTATGACCAAAAATTGTAAATGTGAGAAAATTAATTTGTATTGTAGGTTTCTAAGAAGAACTTAATGGAAATTGTAAAAAAACTAATGGTCCATATGGATAAAGCCGAGGGGACGGTATACAGGGATGAACTTTTGAGCAAAATAATTCTTATATGTTCACAGAATAATTATCAGTTTATTACCAATTTTGAGTGGTACATCACGGTGCTCGTCGAGTTGGCTCAAATGGAATTCGGTTCTAAACAAGGTAATTTATTTTTTATAAATAAAATGCTGGTGTTGATAATAATTTTCATCAGCAGCAGTAGTTGTATAAAATTAGTATTAAATATTTTTTATCGAATTTAATGATTGTTTGGGATTTGTAATACAATAGAAACCTTACCGGTTTTTGTTAGCCAAAAAATGGTATTTTTAAGTGGCAGTTTTATTTTCTTAAATTTATATTTTGTTTGTTTTGTGATATACATAAATTGCAACATAAAACATCAATCCATAGTGAATCCAAAATTATAAGATATTTCCAAACATATTTAAAATAAATTGAGTATTATGTATCAATTATTAAATAGAAGTTGTTGCTTATTATATTTGTCCTTTATCTGATGTCGAATCAAAACAATTCTTTTGTGATTCCACTTCTTATCTGTATGGCTTATGATTTTTATTTTTTGAAGTGAATACTTCTTTGGCGGCGTTCTGATATTTGACGAGAATGGAGAGTGATTTGGAAAAAATTTAACGTTTCAAGATTTCGTTACACGAGAGAGAAAAAAGATATAACGTAGAGAGAAGGAGAAAGAGCTATACTTCATATATATATATATATATATATATATATATATATATATATATATATTATATCAGTTTAGGCTACCCGCGTCTCCCTATTGTCGCGCATGCGCGCGTTATAGATGTAGACGTAGATGCTATATATTAACAGCTGAAGCAGCACGCGTGTGTACCGAATATTTATCATTGTGTTTTGTAATTATTTACGTTATTTACATCTATGTTCTGTGATTATTTGATAATATTCTTGAACCGTTTAACTTGTTAAAATCTAGAAAATATAATATATTTCATTTACCGCTCCCTACTGGTTTACAGCCACACAGGTGCAAATTCACTTGGAAGAGGCGAAGACAAAATCCCTTTGATTCTCGGGGGAGATTTCAATGTAAATTTCGGATCTAATGATTCTTTGACGTTGATTAACTTTCTTCGAGAAACATTTGGTCTGCTTATAAATAACAATCCCAAAGAATCAACAACAAAATCCGGAACAACAATAGATGCAATTTTTACACGTTATCTAGAAAATATCAAATCACGAACATATATTTCATATTTTAGTTATCACAAACCAATCATATCAGTATTACCAATTGAACCACCAGCCGATGATAGTGTAGATAATGAATAAACCGAATATTTTTTTACACAAATTTTATATTGTTATATTTCTTTTTAAATTACCCCCCTCTCTCCCCCCTCCCCCCCTCTCTCCCCCTCTCTTTTTTTCTTTCAATCTCTCCCTCTTTCAATTTCTCTCTCTCTCTTTCAATCTTTCACTCTTAATCTCTATCATTCTCTATTCTAAAGAAGTATTCACTTCTATCACGTGTACTGTGCTTTTTTTTATTAATATTGATCATAATGAATTAATTATTGATGCTATAACCCTTAAAGATATTTCCTTGTCTGAGGGTTCAGCCATTAGGCATTTCAGGCTGTTGTCTATTTTTATCATTGAGTTTCTGAAAATTCGGTGATTTATTTTTAATGAATATGTGTTTTTGTTGACTCTCACTCGGGACCTCACTTATGAATGCTTATAAAGGTATATGTAGCATCATTATGCATTTGTACGTAAAACATTTCCTGATTTCTTCATTCTCTTTGTTAATTATTAACATAAACTCTTGCTATATGTTTTTTTTTGTATCATGATAATGACAAGTAATAAAGTAAATAAAATAACAATTATAATTAAGGATGTCTCTATATGTCTTTGAAAGAGAAGGAGAAAAAGTGTCCACAGTGCAGATTTTTATTTTTAGGGGTCCTAAATATTTTGTGTATTTCAAATAAAATGACATATTTTACCCACCACTAAGACTAATTTACATTAACAGTTTAAAAAAAAATTATAATTGAATTAAGATGAGATGATAAGAGAAAAAAAATGTGAATGTGTTCAGTTTACGCTACTCATGTACTCAAGTCAGTTGATACTTAAATTTATCTGTTTACTGTTTACCTAAGTATGTGATTACTATTTTGATGACTATCTGTGTAATTATGTAATTTGTAACTGTATACCAGTGAAGATTCTTCCACAAATACACGAATTCTTCTCTAGGGTAGATAATTTTTTAGATAGTTAACAGAAAATG
This sequence comes from Rosalia funebris, assembly GCA_037954035.1. Taxonomy (NCBI): domain Eukaryota; kingdom Metazoa; phylum Arthropoda; class Insecta; order Coleoptera; family Cerambycidae; genus Rosalia; species Rosalia funebris. Next base: position 10,290,285 of record JAZFAV010000003.1, on the reverse strand, counting down.
GTTCCTGACTTCTCTACAGTTGTAGTTATATTATAGCTTTCTTCAATTTGCAATAATTGTTGTTGTTCCAGTTATGCTAGTTGAAATGTCAGAGTAAATAATATAGGTCAATTAGATTGGAGCTGTATAGAATATTACACGTTAAGTAGAAAGGAGTGACGGGATTAATTTTTATATTTATTTACAGCAGTTGCTCTCTCACTTTATCCATTCCTTGTCTCTCTGTAATATTTTAAAAGATTTAAAATGTTACATATATCTTAAATAGATAATAAATCATCATCATCATTAGGTCATCAGTCCTAAGACTGGTTGGACGCTAACCTCCATCTTCTCCTATCTTGTGCTAACCTACGCATTTCGCTAATTGTGCTACAACCTACATCCTTTACTATTTGCGAGCAGTAGTCTAATCTAGGCCTACCTCTGCCTTTCTTCTCTCCTATTTCTGCCTCCAAAATATCGGAGACTATTCCCCCATGTCTCAGCAAGTGGCCTATCATTCTATCTCTTCTCTTCTTTAAGTTTTTCCACATACTTCTTTTCTCGACGACTTTCTCCAATACTTCTTCGTTTCTAACCCTATCACCATCCATATAATCCATGGTATTTTCATCATTCTTCGGTAACACCACATCTCAAAAGCTTCTAATTTCTTCCTACTTGCTTCCCCTACCGTCCAGGTTTCGCAGCCGTATAGTGCCGTGCTCCATACATATGTTTTCAAAAATCTCTTCCTTGTTTCTAAGTTTATTACCCCCGAGCATAAAAGTGCTTTCTTTTTGTTAAAAGCTACTCGACCCTGCGCTATTCTTTGTTTTATGTCTTTATCGCTTCTTCCATCCCAATTTATTTTACTTCCTAAATAAGTGAAGTCTTTAACTTCCTCCAACCTTTCATTATTAATTTGTACTTTCGTTTTTGCTCTGCTCTCGCGCCCTCTGCACACTAACACTTTAGTTTTGTTTTTATTCACCCTCATTCCGTATTCCTCTGTCACCACTGCCTCCATTTCGTTCAATGCTGATTCTAATTCCTCCTTACTAGATGCTAATACTGCTATATCATCCGCGAATCTCAGCATTTTTAGTTTCTGTCCCTGTACTTTAATCCCGAAATCCACTCTACCTTTTACCACATTAATCGCCTCTTCGATGTACAGATTAAAAATTAGTTAATAAATAAGTAAATAATATTTTGATAAAATATTTTAAATAGATTAGAACACAGAAAGTAGAATCAGTCACATATTAACACATTAGTAATATATATTTTTTTAAATTTCCATTCATGATATCAATACAAAAACAATAAAATGTGTGTCTAAAATCAGTCTACTTTCGTGTAATTTTTTTTTTTTTTTTTGGAAATTGAGAACATTATTTATCATAAATATTTGTTTTTGCAATTAGATTAGTGTGGTCCATATATCGAGGCAATGAAATTTATATCAAATTATGAATGTTCAAGGTCTTATTTTTCCCAACATTTTCTCAGCTAGTGATCACTTTAATCAGCCTGTTCACTTAAAGACGGCATATGGGAATAAAAAAAAAATGGACAACAATAATAAATTGACAAATTTAATAGCATATTATTTTAGGAAGAGTGGATTGCAATGTTTTGTCCCATTTCATGAATGTATGTAAAACATTTTGCGAAAAGCATGGTACATATTACAGTACTTAGTGATTATCGAGATAAGTTTGACATTGAATTTTTTTCTCTTCAAATTTTAGGCGAATGTTGTGATACTTATATCACATATAACTATTACGTTATTATAAGATGGTACTAGTAAAATTAATAAACATAAAGAGCAAAGCCTTTTATATTTGAGAAGAAAACGTTATATTTATTGATCCAGGGTGTATTTTGTACAATACATATAAAATACAAAGTAGTTACAAATAATCATAATTTTATTTGTTTTTTATGTCATAGAAACAAGGATGATTTGAACAGTTATTGGTTAGTGATGAGCATTTAACTATAAAATTATTACAACCATAATTAGTACCATTTCCAAAGACATTAAATGTGTAATTTCACCTATAAAAGTTACCCCTAATGGAGCATGTAGATAAATTTTAGAAAGTAAATAAAAACTTACTGAGATGAATTTTATTGTATATTTCACTTTGTTACTATTAATTCACTAACCCACACATACCAATAGTAAAAAATAAATGTATGTAGGTACCATCAAGAAAGAAAATAATGACACTTTTGATACTTTCACCTGAACTATGGACAACACGTAATTAATTTTGCAAAGTTAATTATGCTTTTGGCCAATAACATATCCAACCATTTTGAGGACAATAATTAACTCGAAAATCAATTCCTAATTGCCTATATTTTGGAGAAACGTCTCATTACATTATTTTTCGATAGTACATACACCAAGTAATAAGATGGAATGATTCGAGCTAATTTTGTTGTAATTTTGTTTACTTGTGGTATTTCCTTATGTTATAAATAGGAAAGGAAAAATTCTTCATAAGCTCTGACTAAATGAAGTAAACCTGTAATGAAGTAAACCTTATTTTTTATTACGTTAAGATTTATATTATGACAGCTGTGGTAATAGCAGATACAACAATTAGAACATGTTTTAGAACAATGTTTTTTTTTTTCTATTGTTGTAATGTCCATAAAACAGCAAATTTTTTAGGTCATGTGATTGGTGCTCAGCTAATGGACGTTTGTATAAGGGTACAAGCGATTCGATCATTTGCTGTCGCAGAAATGGCCCAGCTGTTGGATGTATATACCTCATCCTCACAGTTTACTATAATGCAAGAGGTGTTGTATGCAGCCGCTTGGTTATGTGGAGAATTTGTGAGGTAGTTTTTTAAGTTAACGTAGAAAAAAAAACGGAGCTTTTATAAAATATTTTATAAAAATAAGAAATGATAAATTTCCTTTGGATGATTTATTAACATGATTCTATTTTCAGCGAACTTAAGAGTCCAGAACAAACGTTATTATCAATGCTAAAATACAAAGCACTTCCCCAGCATATTGAGTCCGTATTTATCCAGAATATAATTAAAATCTTCGCTTATGTGATGGAAAAACACGAGCTACGCCAACAATACGATGACATCTTGAGACTATGCGATTTAGTGATTGACAAAATGAGCGAAAGTATAACATCTGAAGAGCTTGAAGTCCAGGAGAGAGCTAGCACCTCACTTATCATCATTAAAATTGTCCAGGAAGAAGTTTTAGCTAGTGAGTACGAAGCCTACGAATGTACCCTCATGATACAAGTCACCATTTTATTTCAGAGAAATCGTCAGGAAACACGAAAATTCTGGATAACGACGAACCGCTAGAAGGTACAGCTCCAGAGGCAACCATTGCTGCGGAATTGCTGAACATCTTCAACGGTGAATTGAATCCTGTTGCTCCTAAAGCCCAGAAGAAGGTTCCTATCCCAGAAGGGTGGGTATTCGTCTGTTGAGGGGAGAAATTTCAGGTTATTGTTGTTGATTTTTAGCTTGGATTTGAATGCCTGGATCAATGAGCCGATCGAAGAGTCAGATTCGGACAGTGAACCTGAGATGAACGAAAATCTGTTCGTGAAATCTGACAAGACCAGGGGTGGGACTGCTGAGAAATATCAGCATGAGCCTACTGAAGAAGAAATGAAGAGGGTAAGTGTAATAGATTTTTCTTTTCTTAAAGTTTTTTTGGATTGTTTCGTGATCAGGTATGTACCATGGAGAACGAATGTAATGAGACGTTTTCGATACATTCCACTGAAGTATATGCACTAGCGAGTTAATTTTAGAATCCAGTCATTCCAGATTTCAAATGGTTGCACCTTCTATTGAGCAAAAGCACATTTAATGTTAAACTTAATTCTCATTACATTCTTTCTCAATGGTACCCACCATACTTGAATATATTAATATCTCTTACCTTTATGTGGTATTGCGCCCTTTAGGTTTATTTTTTATTAAAACTCATGCAACTAGAGCATGAGTCCGCATCTAAGAAAATGTTTTTTGGATTCTGGAGATGTACATATCTACTTGCTATAAAACTTTCATTAGATGTCATGAAATAATAAATAGTATGAGATGAGATTTAATAAGATTTCCTGTTCTGGTTTTTGAATTCAATTACTTATTAAATTTATTTTTCGTAAATATGTTTATTGTCTCTTCTTCCTCAGGTTTTCTGAAACAGAAAACGATGCTTTCTGAAATTGAGAGAGTTTCAGAGAGTCTTCGGCAGAAGAGAGCAAATTGTTTTTAGAATACCCATTTTTCTTTTTACTGTAAAAATTGATCTTAATATTACAAGACTGCTTCTCTAATATACTAAAAAGTTATAAATACCCGTTTGGCATTATGATAATTTGTAGAACAATCTTCTATAGACATCTTCTAACATTTTCCTTTGGGATATTTTTGTGGTTCTTTGTTTTATTATGTAGCGGTTGATGTAGTTGAACTGTTAATTATTTTACATCATTGGCGGCTGGTCAGGGGTGGCAGGGTAGGCAGTGCCCACCCAGCTGTTTCCTAGAAGAAGAGGAACACACAGTTCCAAAGTTCTTTATTTATCGTTTATAGAAATTAGTGAAGATATAATTATGTAAGATGTAATTAATTAAATACATTATATATTACATAACAACAATAATACAATGAAAAGTTCTGATTATATATACTAATACTAACAACGCAACCGTGGTAGAAAATTGCAGTGCAAGTAGAAGTGCAGCAATTCACTCTTCTAACTGTGGAACTAATAGTTATCGTGGTTATGCCTAGTGTGGTGGGTGCCGGGCCAGGTGACAGCCACGCCTTTTGCCTTTCTGGCTTTGTACATACGAGAGCGCAAGCGCCTCGCACAAATAAAAAATTATATCTTTTGCTTTAATAAATAAATACAAGTAAATAAGTGTCTACCAAGATTAGTTTTAAAATTAATATTGATATTATTGACATAGGTATACTTTCAACATCCCTTGAAGGTTTAAATTATTTCACAATAATATAGAAACATGGGAAACTGGAATATGAAATTAAATAAACAGTAAACACATGAATAGAATTAATCACTTAATAGAATTACAAATGATTTGAAGACATAAAAACAAAATTGCACACGTGTAAACTACATGAAACAATTTGAAACACGGGCACAGCTTACTCGAAACTCGAGTAAGCTATGACACGGGTGTGCTAGACCACCCTGCTGGAGAAGCTTTCGGCAAAGCGAGGAAGGAATCGAGAATCTCCGATCAGTCCGATCTCCGTATTTCCGAGTTGAGTTTTCAGAGACGTTGTAGAACGTCGTTTATCTCAGCGAGGTCTGTACTCTGCAGACACTGTATTTGTTATATTATTAAGTAAAATTATTTTGGTTATTAATGTAGATATTAGAAAATGTGTAAATATAAAAATTGTGTAGCATTCATAAGAGTCGGTACTAGTTTTATCTAATTTTAGTTGTATGCATTTTCAACTTGAAAGCTGAAATATTTTAAATCTTAACATAAAACTTGTACAATGACTAACATAGAGTGATGAGTCAAGTTTTTTTTACTATATTTTACTTCATTATTTTGCACTATATAACCTACTAATAGTTAGTTGTTGTCCACCCAGGACATATCACCACGAGCCGCCATTGTTTTACATAGTGTTATTGTATACCTACTGTGAGTATGTTGGCAATATTGCAATAATAAATTAGGTGATGCTAACATATGGTAAATTTAAGTAAACTATTACGATTTGCAAACATGCCAATATGGGCATGTTTTTATTAGAATTTATCAGTTTTTGTTTTCTATTTAAAGAATAAATTTCACAGTATCTACTGTTGGGACTGTCTTTCCACTAAAAATAAATCTCCAAGTTTTTTAACACCCTGTATATTGTATTTCATAATGACATTGTGTTTTATGCAGAGTTGTACATCGTCATTGTTTCACATTTGTTATTTACTTGTATGTTTTACAATACAAAAAAAAAACTATGTTTATGTATATTCGATAAGGATTAGAGAAGTAATATATTTCAGAGTCGCGAGGCTAGGAAATACGAGCAACAAAACAATCCACATTATCTGAAAGGCACCTCGACTGAAAATGGCAATAATAATGGCGATGAGGCCATAGAAGCCATACCAGTGGCTGAATTAAATCTGAACATGCCGTTAAAAGTAATTGGACACAAGCGGTCTGATAAGTATCTAAATACTAGTATTAGTACTGAGAAGAAGAAAAGTAAGAAAAAAAGTAAAAAGAAACATCGATCAGAAAGGTATTCACAGTAGATTTGTATAATTAGTATTTTTCGACTTATATTTTTCATAAACTAGAGGAATTTTTTGCTTGCAGCTCTTCTGACGAAAACATCGAACCAGGCCCGACGGTGGAAGTGAAAAGAGACATGGAACTGCCAGAGGGGGCCACGTTGTCAGATTCTGACAGCGATCGCGTCCACAAAGATGACCCTCACAGGGCGTTAGATATAGATCTTGATTTGTGAGTGACGACCACGTTAAATCTCCTACCATTTATACTTTGCGTTTCAGGCCCGCTTATGATGATAGCGCGACGGCAGAACAAGTGAAAAATAGCCGAGACAAAAGAGAGAAAAAGCATTCTAAGAAGAAATCCGAGAAGGAAAAATCTAACAAGAAGAAGAGCGATAAACGGAAAGAAAGGAATGCGAGTGAAAAAGAAAAATCTAAAGAAGAATCTCTATTAGTGGTGGATAGGGAAAAAGATGAAAAAGCAGATGTTAAAATTAACAAGGTGAAGAAGGATAAGAAGGAGAAGAAAAAGTCTAAAGATAAAGAAGGTGAGTGTTTTCAGTTGCAACACTTTTTGGTAGTCAAATATTAAGTTTTGGGCTACTAAGTATATTCAGGGAGAGGAGAAACTTTTTTCCTGTATTGTGACTAGATATTTTCTAACATTATATGATCCTTTATTTTTCTTTAATATTAATTTATGAGTATGTTATATTTGCAGGTAAAAGTAAGTCTAAGAAGCCAAGTGCAGGTTACGAGGAAGCTTTGGGTATTTCAACGCCCAGCAAAGAGTTCCAGTAGTTAAAAACTATTTTGTTCTTTTAATATACATTATATTTATTGTTAGTTTTGTAATACTCTCTAAAGTTGCTATGATTGCTTTTTGTTTCTATCGAAAAGGGTTAATTTAGCATTCATATCCTTAAATACAGTATGATAAATATAAGACGTACTCCACATTATATTTTTTTTTAAATTAAATATAAAATGTGCGTTTTTAGTATGTTTATTCTGTTTTAAATAAAATGATGAAATATATCCCCTTGTTAATATGTTGTGTATATATTTTTGTAATCTTCTCTAATATAGGAAAAGACATATTTGCTTAATTTTTATTCTTAATAGTTTATTTTGAAATGTACTTTGTCCATAAATTTAATAAAGAGTATATTGTTTATTATGGCATTGTAACTCATTAAATGTTCATATGCCCTTGAATGGAAATTTATTGTACATTTCTAATGTCGCCTTATGGGTTTTTGTTGTATTGTTCTCACAGTAAAAATTATTTTGTTTTATAGATCCTACTTATAATTACTGTGACTATAATTTTCATGCTAATATCATCAAGTCTATTTATATCGTATAGCGATACGGCGGTGTATGCAGAATACAGTCTACATAATAATTGTTAATATGCAATTTAATATGTAATATATCTCATATTTGCAGCTATGTAAAGGGAAGTGAAGAAGCCTTCTGAGATTAATTTGGCATATACAGTCCTGTTCGAAAGAATAGCAGTGTTAGTGGTAGGAATAAAATATATGCAGAAATATGTTAATGATAATAGATCTTATGGCAACTAGATGGCACATAGTTACAGTAGTATTTGTGGAATCACATGGCAGAACAACAGATGATTTCTACAAAGTGTTTGTGAAGTACAGAGGTTACAAGAGCCCAACATTAGTAGGTAATTGTTCGAAATAATAGCAGTATCAAGATTATTTGCAATATAGTGTATACATAAAGTGTTTATAGTAGTCATTCATGCGAAGGTTTATATTTGTCAGTGTTTAGGGTAGTAAACAAAAACTTATTTTAGCAGAAAGGGGCCGAGGAAATCATTGTACCGAGGTTGAAAGAAATCTTCTTAAAAATCTCCGAAAAGAAGGCAAAACGTATCAATACAAACAAAATCTGTTAGGATGTTCGGCTAAAATGATTACTAATGGATTACAATGGAAAAGTGCACCCGAAACACGGGGTAGAAAACGGAAGAGATATTAACAGACTGACCGCCAAATGTAAGATTAGTTAAAAAAGACCCATTCCTAACGTCAAATGAAATAGTAAAGGAATTAAATCTCCCTATTGCCTCCTCTGCGGTAAGAAAACGTTTAATAGAAGCGAATTTCACTATTACAACCACGGCATATACGGGCACGTATGGTTTTTGCCAAAGACCATATCAAATGGCCAGTCCCGAAATGGAAAACTGTACTGTGGAGTGATGAAACAAAACTTGTGTTATTTCGTAATGACAGTGGCAAGCAATTTGCCACTGTCATTACCAAATAGCGTACGAAGACCGCCACAGCGCGAATTTGCTCCACAGTACACTAAAAAAACGGTGAACTATGGAGGTGGAAAAATTTGGGGATGTTTTTCATAGCATGGTGTAGGTCCACTTTACCTGATTTCAGAAACAGTGACAGCTGATGCGTATTTAAATATTTTACGCACTGTGCTACCCTTTGCAGAAGACAATATGCAATTTAAAATGAATTTATCAACATGATAATGATCCAAAACATACCGCAACGAGGGTAAAACAGTGACTTCATGACAATAAGGTGGTTGTGACGCCATGGCCGACACAGTCGCCGGATCTTAACCCTCTGAAAAACCTTTGGGTTGACTTGAAAAATGCTGTTGCTAGAACAAAACCTAGAAATCATAGTATGGCACTCTATACCAGTAGAGAAATATCAGCACTTAGTGGAATCAATGCATCGCAGATGTGCTGCCGTACTAGCCAATAAGGGACACGTTACCAAGTATTAATAGATACACTTACTGTGCACTATCAGTTGAACTAAGTGTATAACAAACGTTATGTGCATCTAGGACTGCTATTTTTTCGAACAGGACTGTATTTACTACACTGTGTTATACAGTATGTTAAATTTTATGAAAACATTTTTAGGTTATACTTTTAGATATATTTTGAAGCAGGTTTAATTTTGAAGCCAGAAATTGATTTCCCTAAAGTGAACCCACAAAACTATTCGAAAATTATGAGATATCAACTGGACTTTTATACCTGCTGACAAAGATAACATTGCTATCCATATATACAGATATTGCTCATCAATAATAGGAAAAGTGTGAGATTTCTCTATGTATGCTTAGAAGGAAGAGTGAGGGCAGCATTCGGCTATTTACTTAGGCCAGGCAGTTTTAAGACTTGTTCCTATTCTTGACGAGCAGCACACTGCAGTATAGGTTGTGGTTAAAGGGAAAAATATTTGTATTATTATTGTTATTATTATTTTATCTACTGATGTGTATATTTAGATTTCAACTGTCATTTTTTTCATAGGTTTATGCTCATTAAAGGGCTAAATTTGTTTTGTACTTGTAAGGTATAACTTTGTACTTTTATAGTGTAATCTTAAGAAGATAACTACTTTTGAAGATATTTGTATTTAGAGATTGATAAAAAAGGAATAACAAGCAAAACTACACTATAAAAGAAAAAAACTCCTATTCACCAAGAACATGCCGATATGCTCTTAGTTTACAGTTTATGTAATGAAAATGGTGTAGCTGCACAAAAGGAATATGCAATAAAATTTCCAAGGCTAATTTTAATCTTGGGTTGATTCAATCGGTGTTTGGATTATATTATTTGTTCATTTTGTTAGAATAGTAACGCAGTATTAATATCGATTGAATTATTCTTAGATTAAAGCAGGTAAAAAATACAAGCCCTTAACTAATTGTAAGCAATTTCAAGCTGATGGTCTCAAGTATGTGTTTCAAAAAGAGAAAGGACTTGGCTTTTTAGTTTCACACAGAAAAAAAAACTACAAATATAAGCATGTAGGGTGTGTACTTCATTCTAATGTGACTTCTAACTGGGTAAGTACTATCAAAAAAACTATTTAAAATTCCCATTCCACATGCAGAAAAAGCTCGTCGCGATTAGTGAACGAGAGAAATTATAGTAAAGCAATGGTCGACTGGACACGGAATATCAACGTCAACTGCGCTAGCTGTATTCTCCCTGAACCTAACAATTTATTGACTTGACCCAGTGGCGTTCTGTCGTAGGGGACATGGTTTTTTAATCTTTTATTGGATTGCTTTATATGTAATTTTAATTTTAAGTCTCTCGTAGCGTGATCAGTATCCTGTTAAATGTATGTCAGAAACTATCCAGAAACCCTGTATATATTATATTTTATTTATTATAACTCCAGAACCCATAATGTGTATATTTTAATATTCCATATACATTAAAATCTTATCTTCTCTTCTTCTTATTAAAATTTTCTCATCAACAATAAATTTGTACAGGTTTATATATGTTTACATTTGTGTAAACATATACGATTTTTGTTTTATTGTTAGTATACCAACATATGCTAACAGGTAATTTGTTGTATATGTATTTGTTGTGGCATATGGCATTTCCCACAATTTTTTATTTGATCTTATTTGATATGTGTATATTATAAAAAGATATATTGCAGGATTAATTATTTTATATTATTATAGTCGAGCCTTAAAACCTAAACATTGACCATTAAGATTGAGGTATTATACAGTACACTGATAAAGTTTTACACAGTATTTATAACTTCATTTAATGAAACAGGTCAACCTCCTTTTTTAAAAATACGTTGACTGATATACAAAGTTTGTTTCTTTTTTCAGACCAATATTTTCACGGTATTTTTAAAACTGCAACCCTCTACCAAAAATGGATTTTTTGACGTTTCCAGAATACAATTGTACCCTATATGAGGGGTTTCTTATCAAGTCTTTGTAAATTTCAGACATGTATCGAATAAGATGTCATTATCAGTATGTAATACAATGTTATTTTTTTATTTTTAGTTTAATTTTGCGTTAATAAATTTAAGGGTTCGTTAAAAAGTGCTCCAAAGAATATCACAAATATCTGTCTCTCTATGTTTTACTGTATAAATGTTAATGCACACAGCTTTGTCGCATTTAACAGGATCTGTAATACTTAGGAAGCATTTCCAGATCAACTTTAACATAAATTTTGTTTCTTATTTTCATGACACCAATCAGACAGAAATGTGGAAAACCATCGGAAATTTATTCAGAAATTTCCTTGTATTATTATTTCAGAAACACCTTGTATATTGCAGAAGCATTCTGAATTTGTGCGTACATATACATTATGTTTGCTCATTGTTGGCCTTATTTGTATATTTTATGCCATGGTTTTATGAGCACTGGTAATTTTTTATTTTCATGTAGTTGATTTAAAAAATGGATAAAATAGCAACATATGAATTTCTTTAAAAAAAATTAATTCCTTTTAAATAAAGTGGGATAAATCGAATTAAAAATCATCATGTATTTGTATTTAATTTGGTAAATGATATTAAATCTTTGTAAATTTCTAATTTCAGACTTGTATTGAAGAAGATGGAGGTAATTTTCGGCATGTAATACAATGTTATTTTTTATTTTTAGTTTAATTTTGCGATAACAAATTTAAGGCAGTGTTAAAAAGGGTTCTAAAGCATTTCACAAATATCTGTCTCTATTTATGTTCTACTATATAAATGTTAATACATTCAGTATAGCTTTGTTAAATTTCATAAGAGTTTATAGTTCTTAGGAAGCATTTTCAGATCCACTTTAATGTAAATTTCGTTTCTTATTATCACGAGAGTAATCATCTGAAATTTGGCGTAATCGGAAAACTATTCAGAGATTTTCTTGTATCATTTCAGAAACACCTTGTATATCTTATCGGGATATATCTTGGTATTAGTTTTTAGTATTATATTCTTTGCCATATTTTTATGCGCAGTGGACAATGAGCAATTTTGTTATTTTTATACAGTTCAATTAAAATAATGGATTAAAAAGCTATACCGTAAAACGGGGTTACTTTGAACTGACTGATGGGGTAATTTTATAAAATCAGGTTTTTTTGGATCCAAATCGTTGATGCCAGCGACCTCCCACAAGTCTCATTATTTCAAGAGTTACTAGTAGAGTGTAATGCAATCACTGCATATTTTCCAAGTGGCTAACTTGGCAAACCTCGCGCCATTTTTCTGTATATGTGATAAAATCTGTCTTTAAAACTTCTTCCAAACCTCCTCTGGCAGGAAAATACATTCAGAGTCATCGTTTCAAGCAAGTTATTTCCTAGTCACAAAACTATCTAGGAACATTTTCAGTTTTCTATCATCCCTGTAAGTTAATTCTCCTATTTTCTACAAATTAGTAAATGAAGTTTGACACAAGTTTGTGTACATGTAGATTGACGGGGTAACTTGTGGAGCTTTGTGGATCACCTGAACACTGTTCTTTGTGAATCTGTAGCACAAAAATAACGCAAAAAAAACTGATGATATCGCCTGGACAAGGGATCACGACTGACGGTCTACTCTCCACAGTCGTTCTAGCCTTTACTGAAAAGAAGAAAACTGGGAATTCTCAGAAAGCGAATATGAAACAAAAAAAAAAAAAAAATAAAAGCAGCCAGGTGTGCCTCTTATCATTCAATCCTCTACAAACTCAAGCTTGAATAGTGATGACCTGTCATATGCTAAAAGTGAGTCTGCCAAATTTTGAATCATCAGACAATGAGGATCATCAGCTTACAATGGACCAAGTCTACCAACCAGGTCTAACAAGTCAAGGACTCTATGAACCACAATCACAGCAACTGAAGAAAATCTTATTACCTACATTAGAAGAAAAAGCTGATTTGGGAAGGATTTTTCAATTAAAAAAAAAATCATTAGCCAAGTTTGAGAAAAATTCGATATAACTGGACTTTCTGTTTAATTTTACACTTAGGCTGGTATTTTGACGGGGTAAAATTGATATAAGCACATAAAAAAGTGTTTTTGATGGGGAAAATACCTTTATTCAAAGTTACCCCAGATTAAGGGGTAACATTAATACAAAAATAAAAGCTCTCTGCTTCCTATTGCGGTTAACGAAATTATTCATATTCCAATTTACTTGAGCTTAGGTGTAGATCTTTTGGTTGATCCAAGATTTTTTAAATATCTCTAAAATTGAGAAGGATACAGTTAAAAATATGAAAAACTTGTGCCAAAGTAATCCCGGTTTACGAGTATGCTATGAATTCCTTTTTCTCAAAGTGAAAACATTTTAAATAAGAAGAATCATGCATTTTTATTACTTTTCCGCACTCCACTATAAGCGGAAAGGTAATGTAATCGTGTAAAGAAAAAAGTTAAAAAACAACATTTTTTTTTGGGTTTATTTTTCATTTTTCGGGCTAAAAACAAAAAAAAATGTTTTTAAAATTTTCTTGCTGTGTGTCTTGGCATTTATTCTTGCTAGCACGATAACTTAACTAAATCGTGTCGGATCGATCGGGTTTTGATTGATTCTGATCCGAGACGTCTCCCAGATGGCACCTATTGATTTTGAGGTGGATAGCACACGTCACCCCCTCCTTTGGGTCTGTTTGAGAAATTTTTTTTGTTGGCACGATAACTCAATTAAATCGTGTCGGATCAATCAGGTTTTGACTGATTTGGATCGGGAACGTCTCCCAGACGACACCTATTGATTTTGAGGTGGATAAGACACACCCCACCTTGTCTATGGGTCATGAGAAAGCACGACGGTGGACTATTTGAGAAATTTTTTTTGTTAACACGATAACTCAACTAAGTCATGTCGGATCGATCGAGTTTTGACTGATTCGGATCGGGGACGTCTCCCAGACGACACCTATTGATTTTGAGGTAGATAGAACACACTACCATGTTCATGGGTCATGAGAAAGCACAATTGTGGACTATTTGAGAAATTTGTTTGTTAGTACGATCACTCAATTAAATCGTGTCGGACCGATCGGGTTTCGACTGATTCTGATTAGGGACGTCTACCAGATGACATCTATTGATTTTGAGGTGGGTAGGACACGCCCCACCCTGTTCATGGGTCATGAAAAAGCACGAGGGTGAACTATTTGAAAAAAGTAAAACTGTCGCATAAAATACATATTCTGCATTATTTGTGTTGGTTTATTTTTTTCGGCCACTCAATTTAGAGATAGAGATGTTCTGCGTGCGGAAAAGTTCGTTTTAAGGTTTTAAAACTGTTTATTTGAATTGGCAAATTGTAGAAACCAATACAATTTAAAATATAAATCTATTTTTATAATGTAAAAATAAGATACAAATTAATTTGTAAAGTAGGCTACCCATTAAACTACTTCCAACTATTGTAAGTTGTATAATGGATTAATGGCTAAATTAAATTAGATTCCTTAGATTAAAAAATTTAAACATTAGATATAAAAAGCTATTTTCTAAATAACTTTAAATATTTCGTATCCATTAATAAAATATAATTCTAAATGAATAACACATTTTTTCACATGATACACTTCATTTATAGAGATGTTTCGTATTGCGACCTCTTTTTGACTATTTTTTGTTGTATAAATGCATTGTGAAGTGTATGATCAGTATGAACTTGTTCTGTTTGTTCTAGTGGCGGCACTAGCATTATTTTGCGGTTGCGCTAAAATGGGCAGGAAATATCTCGGGTGGGCGAGGGCGTTAAATATACATATTATTTTATGTGCGAATGTGATACAGCGGTTATAAAGGATTGGGCGAAAAGAATTTTGCCTGGGCGCTCGCCCACCCGGGCCCACCCCTGTCGCCGCCACCGGTTTGTTCGTGTAGAGATTTTTCGTGTAGACATACTTAGTTTTTTAATAATAGTTTTATTTTATTATTTCTAGATCAATTTTTAAACAAATTTACATAAAATGTATAGCAGGTGAATAATAATTTGTGGTATGGAATAAATTATTCTTCTGACTATTAAAAATATGATTTTTCTTTATATATGTATATATCTCCTAAAATTAGCTATATTTTCAATTTATTATATCATAATATTTTTATGCATTATTTATACAAACAAATTACGACTATTAATTATTTTAGAAAATAATTATTTCTCTGTCGTATAACATTTATAGCTTTATGCAGGTTATGATCATCTTTTTTGCTGGTAAATACAAAATGTTTGTGCTATGTGTATTTATTAGCTTAGGTACCATCGAGAAATAAAGTAATGAGGCACTTTCGCCCGTGAAATATAGGCAATAATGAATTTTAGAGTATAATATTCCCTTGGTATTGGCAAGGTAACGCTCTCTATCGATCGAGAGCATAAATAATTTTAAAATGAACTCGTTATTGCTCACATTTCAGTTACATTTGCTTGCATTATGTTATTTCTTGATGGTACATTTACATTTTATTCGATCATTGTATGTGCGTGGAAACGTGTAATGATAGCAGGTACGTCGCTACTTATTTGATGATATACTTATATGATATGTGACAATATACATATATTTTAAGCTAAAGTAACTAGAACAGCCAATTAAAAATAAATAAAACCGGTCCTGAAGCCTTGCCGTCCATATCCGCGTATCATTGTTCAATATTAAAACAATATTATTTATTGTTATTCTTCATCTGCAGGTATCATCAGAGTGCCAATTAATGACCACTTTGTCGTCTACTAGGGAACGTGATTTTATCACGCCTTGTTCATTAATTGGTAATGAAGCACCCGGAAATACCGTATTTATGATCTCCTGACATATTAAATATTCAGGTATTGTACAGCTGTTAATTTCGTTGAGCATTCAAGGTGTTTGACAGGATCTTGATAAAACAAAAAGATGCATTTTTCTTTAGATTAATTCTCAGGAAACTAATCAAGCTGTCGGGAAATCATTAAATACGCTCAATCAAATGTTTTTTTTTGCGGCAAGTTTAATAAAGAATTTCGTGAAATTATGGATAAATTTTTTTGTATAGCGAGTAGAGAAATACTTTCATTCGATGCAAACGCATACACACCTTTTTTATTAATTTGGAATCAAACAGTAGGTTAAAAAGACTTCATGACTTAGACGATTTTTATCAGATGGAGAAGTTGGAGATGGTGAAATTTTGAAAGAAATTAATAATAATAAAAATAAACATCGTTATTAATGAAATCTTACAATTCATCAAGGGCGAAGTTTGTAGACTACGGGTTACAAATTGTTTATAATTAGATGTTTTCTGTAAAGACGCCACCCTCTCTGCGGCTTATTTAAAAAACATTTTAAATAAGAATTACCTAGAAAAATTAACAATGAAATATACTTGCGTTCTGTTTGTTTGTTTTGGTGAAAATAGTATTAATCAATGGTGGTTCGGTAATTTATGGTTTTTGGGCGAATATCGAAGAAAACTATCAAGAATATTTGCATATAATAATAAGATTCTAATGAAAAAAATATCTTCTCTACAAAAAAGGAAAATAACAAGCTGTTGATATTTTTGGACGTGTTTCGTCTTGGGAAGGGCACTAATATTATTTGGTTTGTCAAACTAGTACGAAAATGTGAGTGTTTATTTTGAAATATGTAGAACAAAAGCCTTGCCCAATTTGGTGTTTTATATGTTTTTTTCTCGCCATTTAAAGAGGTATAAAAAGAGGTACAAAAAATTAACAACTTTCAGCTTTCAGGAAGGTATGTTCGTATTCCTGAAATTTTTATAGACAATGCTTAAAACATGGTTGGAACAAATGGAATGGCGTGGTAAACATTGAAGGAGTTATTGGCTTAATTTAAATGGAGATATGCAACTCAAAAGTCCTCTTCATTGAATTAATTATTCAATGATAATAAAATCGGGGGATGTAAATAAAAAAAGTACAAAATATTGAGAATGGAAGATGAGGCGAATTATTTATTTGTTTAAGGTACTTTAGGACACGTTAAAGGATGGATTTAGAACATCAAAGATTGAGCAATTTTCATTTTATGGTATATAAAATGAAAATGCTTGGTATATAGCAATGTCTAAAATGACTTCCGGAATTTTTTTATCATATATTAAAACTATGGTAATTTATACGAGATTTTTAACTTACAGTATGAGTATTTATTTTCGTACAGCCAATTTTGAATTTCCAATTTCGAATTTTTCGAAGTTCAAAATAACATTTATAACATTTTTACTTTGTTGTTTATATTGTTTTCGCAATACAATTTGTGAAAATACTTAAAAGCTCGATCTAATCAATTATTTCTAATACCGTAAACCGGGGTTACTTTGGTTTTGGGGTTTTTCATATTTTCAACTGTATTCTTCTTAATTTTAGAGATATTTAAAAAAATCTTGGATCAATCGAAAGCTCTACACCTAACCTCAAGTAAATTGGAACATGAATGATTTCGTTAATCTCAATAGGAAGCAGAGGGCTTTTATTTTTTGTATTAATGTTACCCCTGAATCTGGGATAACTTTGTACAAAGGTATTTTCCCCATCAAAAACACTTATTTAGGTGCTTATATCAATGTTACCCCGTTAAAATACTAGCCTAAGTGTAAAATTAAAAATAAAGTCCAGTTATATCGAATTTTTCTCAAACTTAGCTCCTGAATTATTTTTTTTAATTGAAAAATCCTTCCCAAATCAGCTTTTTCTTCTAATGTAGGTAGTAATATTTTCTTCAGTTGTTGTGATTGCGGTTCATAGAGTCATTGATTTGTTATATTTTCGCTTCATATTATTCGCTTTCTGATAATTCCGAGTTTTATTCTTTTCCGTAAAGGCTGGAATGACTGTGGAGAGGAGATCATCAGTTGTGATCCCTTTTTCAGGTGGTATCATCAGTTTTTTTGCGTTATTTTTGTGTTACAGATTCATAACGAACAGTGTTCAGGTGATCCACAAAGCTCCACAATTTACCCCGTCAATCTACATGTACACAAACCTGCGTTAAAGTTACCTCGACAATTGCACAAACTTCACTTACTAATTTGTAGAAAATAGGAGAATTGACTTACAGGAATGATGAAAAACGGAAAATGTTCCTAGGTAGTTTTGTGATTAGGAAATAGCTTACTTGAAACGATGACTCTGAATGTATTTTCCTGCCAGAGGAGGTTTGGAAGAAGTTTTAAAGATAGATTTTATCACATATACAGAAAAATGGCGCGAGGTTTGCCAATTTAGCGACTTGGAAAATATGCAGTCATTGCATTACACTCTATTAGTAACCCTTGAGATAATGAGATTAGTGGGAGGTCGCTGGCATCAAAACTAAGCCCGCCAGAACGATTTGGATCCAAAAAACCTGATTTTATAAAGTTACCCCGTCAGTTCAAAGTAACCCCGTTTTACGGTATATTTCAAGTCTTGTTAATATGTCAATTTTAACAGATCAAGCAAGTAAATGAATAATAAGTATAAGTAGTGTATGTGTATCAAGTTATGTAAAGTTAAACTAAAAGCCGACGTGAACAATGAAGTGAATTCAAATTATTACAAAAAAAAATTGAAACAGAAGATTTCATACGGATTAGTTTTATTGGGACACTGTGTATATTATTTGTAAAGTACGCGAGGTAAATGAAATATTAAAGATTAATTTATAATTTAACTAAGATGAAGTGCGCTCTTAGACGAAAATGATAGTTACAGCCGAAAATAGATAACTAACAAAAAAGTTCGATGGCGCATAATTGATTAAACTAGCATCTAATTGGGAATAAAATTTTACTGAGTTAATAGATTTTCGTTACTAGTATCCACAATGAAATTACGTCCCAATATTTTGCCGGCGCCTTGTACATCGGCTAACATTTAATTATAATTTAATATAGTCTTTATACAATTTGAAATAGATCTGGACACGTAAAAAACTGGAATCTAAATTAGAATTTATATATTTTAGATGAATTTGCGCAAAAAAATTGGCATCTAAATTGAAATTTTGTATCATGCGCTTTGATATACCGTCCGATCGTGTTACAAAAAGCCCAAAATGTTATCCATAGTATTTACTGAAATTATGAAAAATTATATCTCAATGATATTTCATCTTCCCAGCGACTACAAAGTGTCTTGTATCAGGATGGATAGAAAGTTTTTTTAAGTGGGCATATTTACAGGAATTCCACTTTCGGTCGTAATTATATTTATTATTTAAAAACATTTAAAGTAATTAAATGGGGTATTAACACTTGTTTTCTAATTGTGATACTCTTTTACAACTAATAAATGACAAATATACAGGGTCCGGCATAAGTATGGTATAATGAATGTAACTTTTCACTTATTTGTAATTATACAGAAATGTTTCAGATAAACGTTCGTTGGCTGTTTGTTTTGGATACGTTGGTGACCACGAAACTTCTTTTTCAGCTATGGCTTCGCTACTACATCACCTTACAAAGAATACTTTGTTTTTCAAATGGTAATCTATATCTATTTTGGTATATTCTGATTTACAATCTACGTATTCTATTTTAAACGAGCACCACTCGTTTAAAGTGGAATACTGTTAATTACTAATACTAAATTCACTGGCGGCTCGTGGTGATTTGTCATGGGTGGGCAACAACTAACTATTAGTAGGTTATACAGTGCAAAATAATGAAGTAAAATATGGTAAAAAAAAAACTTTGACTCATCACTCTATGTTAGTCACTGTACACGTATATGTTAAGATTTAAAATTCTTTCAGCTTTCAAGTTGAAAATGCATAGCCCTAAAATTGGATAAAATTGGCGCTGTTAGTATTAGTATATATAATCAGAACTTTTCATTGTGTTATTGTTGTATATGTAATATATAATGTATTTAATTAATTACATATTACATAATTATATCTTCACTAATTTCTATAAACGATAAATAACGAACTTTGGAACTGTGTATTCCTCTTCTTCTAGGAAACAGCTGGGTGGGCACCCCACAAAATCAAGATCCGCCACTGTATCTTTCTAAACTAATTTTCCGAATAAAATGATTCCCGTTTAAATAAAATCTATAATGACAATTTTAATTTATGTCTTAATTTGCAGACTTACCAACAATCCGCCTTTTTCACGGCAATGGACAAAATAGTTTTTTAATGATGTTCAAAGATTTCCATAGCCTTTAAATATCATAGTCGTTTATTAGACAACAAATTAAATTTATCTGAGATACATGGTAGAAATTGTTTTGCTTTTAGAAAAAGAACGACTTTAATGATTTTAATAAGTCTGTGCATTATTTAATAAAGTTTGTGTCATATTATTTACCCCATATTCCTTGTGTCTCTAAAACAATAAAAAATATATAGATACGGTAAGCGTAAAAGATACACCAATACCTGGAGACCAAAAATTGCCACTCATGACGATTCTGCATTTAAATGTGTTATTGGTGGCACAGGAGAATGCAAGATTATCCACCACCAGTCTAGAACCAGACTGTAGGATATTGCAAAGATTGATACGCAGAAGTTCGAAACCTGGAAAATTGTATCCCTTTAAAATACATCTAGTTCAGGAATTAACCGAAGAGACTTCGACAGAAGGATTCAGTTTTGCGAAACTATGAATTTAAGCCAACAAAACCTACATTTCGTCAATGAAATGTTTTAGGCATAAATGAGGAATAAGTATTTATGTAGGAAATCGCATAATCGACCTTCTTAAAAAAGGTCAATTTTGTGAAAAAAATTTTCCCAACAGGTGAATAGGGTGTAGAGGACAGCCTAATTTGACTCCTTGTCACTTATTTCCTGGGTTTACATAAAGTCCACCTGTACAAGGAACGACCTGTACGAGGAAATGATTTAAATAATCTAAAATATTGAAATTATTGTCTTTTCTTAATACGTTGTTAATGAAATCTGTGTATGTAGTGATTATGTTTGTAGCTGTTTATGTAGTGATGATGTTTGTAGCATAATGTGTTGATTCAGAATATAATAAAAAAGGTTTGAGAGTTGCCATGAAGTTGTGCCATGGAACTCAAAAGACAAAACGTTTCAAGATCGTCAACATAGGTAAAATAAATAGCTAAGAAATCTTTACTTGAAACACTTTTGTACGAAACAAATAATAAAAAAGAAAAAATGCATTCTTCCATACTTATGTTTGACCCTGTATAATACACAATATCTGAAAATTAAACAAACATGTATAAATTATATTATACGTATGATATACACCTACATATGTTATACATATATCATATGCGTTGCAGTATTTGTTTCAACTTAGTAATAAATTGTCTAATTAATTTTGTGCATGTTAACGAGTTAACATTTATTTTTCGAAAACAAGTCAATTATAGAAAATATTTTTATTTATTAAAACATGTCATGGGAAAATAGATAAAAATATTTCACATATTACAGGTTATATTTAAATGTATTAATAAAGGCCCAGAAAAGGTTTGATATTGTGGAATCAGACTACTAAAAAAAAACTAGCGATCTGCTTACTCTTTACCAGTGGCGTGTATAAGAAAAGGGGTTAAAATATTAGATTAAAAAAAAAAACAGTATGCATTCTATTACTCTTATTCAATATAATACATGGTTTTAGATAAGTGTTTGATGTAAAATGCACCATTATTTTATATTTTGGAGCAATACAATTATTTTATGTTCAGGATGTCGACTGCTGAAAGAGAAGTAGATATTTGGAGAATATGATTCAGTTAAGTGCGTGACGCGGAGCTAATAAAAGTCGAGCGTATACTCTGCGTCTACAACATGGATGGGTGGCCTATCGTCTTCTCTCATAGGAGAAGTGTTTGCAACAATATAATTCGGTGTTTATATCATTCGGTGAATAATGGGGTGTGAGCTCTCGTCTATATGTGTAACCTTCTCCTCCCCAGTCTAAAGTTTTAGGAGAT
Source organism: Rosalia funebris (assembly GCA_037954035.1). NCBI lineage: Eukaryota > Metazoa > Arthropoda > Insecta > Coleoptera > Cerambycidae > Rosalia > Rosalia funebris. The sequence goes on along the minus strand of JAZFAV010000003.1, from coordinate 10,268,274 downwards.
GGAGGCCAAATTCTGTGTATTTTAATTAAATAAAAATTGGTTACCTATTACCATTGGCGTATGTATAAAGAGTTAAAAATATTAAGTTGGAAACTAATACATGATATTAATATACCGAATTTATTTTGAATACGTTAATGGACATTACTATATGATTTCTGTATTCTATATAAGTGATCTTCTGAAATACTTCTGTAAATAGAAACATACATACATTCTAAAATGTACGTTTATTTTTATTTATTGTAACAGAAAATGCAATGGAAGTTTTTATGTTTCATCATAAATTTGCTGCATTAGGTTATATAACTTATACATAAACAAATATTATACTATTTAAGCACTTGATGTATCTTCAAATAACAGAGCCGACTGAGTAAGGAATATAAAATTAAATTTAACTTAAGACTATAAAAAATTTAAATTAATTTTACTATGAAGATTAGAAATTAAACAAGTATATGACCTAATTCATTATTAACTTTAAAACGTGTAATTTATGGAATAAGGCAGCTCTTAGTGATGTTATTTTAAATATTGTCCAGTCGCCACCATTTTTAACAATATTATGTGTAATTTTTTACGTAGGTAATAGTTTTTAGTCCCTGTCTATGATAAATTAAAAGGTTTGAGTATTCATGTCTAGGATATTTTTGGAAATACTACTTATGACATTTTTTAAAATTTAATATAAACGATACTTAATGAAGATTTTCTTTTTCGGTACAAATTTACTAAATACTAAGTGTTTAGTTTATTATTGGGTTCAAACAAAAATAAAAACAATCAAATGAGTAAACAAATATCTGCAATTATTGCCAATAGTACTTATAATTGACATATTTTACAGATCGGTGATTTTTTTTAAAGGGACAAGTCTGACTGCATTTATAAAAGAAATTCGAGTTAGTCCAGCATTAAAGTGTGTTTAACACTTTGATGCTGTGAAAACCTCTACTAATAAAATAAAAACAACGATTTTGACGTCATACAAAGTGGGTGAGAAGGGAGGAATTTTTTCCGAAGTTTAGAAATACAGGCACTTGAGCTGGATATTTAGCCTTATATATAAAAATTTAAATATAGTGATTTTAATGGACAACATTAAACAAATCATACAATACAATGACATAATCACAGACAATATTGAAATACTTATTTTAAAATAATTTACGTTTTAACTATACTGTCGCAGTGAAATTCCCATGGACATTGCCAGTGCCGGCGCTTGGAATTGAACCAAGATCACGAAAATCAGTAGCTAGTCGCATTTGCCATATCCAATCAATTCGGCTACCGTGATGGTGATGATATAACAGGATTCATCGCATTATAAACGACTACTACCTACTAGATCTATTAAAGTTATATATAAAATACCAATCAATTAAATATAACATTTTAATGTTATTTTAAGATGATGAACCGAGAACCTCGAGACCTATAGATTTCACTGCGCATTTTAAATTAAAAAAGATGTATAAAAACATTGGAATTTAATTAACCTACATTTAAGAACAATCTTACAGCAACATCAGTTTATTACACTTGTTTTTTATTATTCTATATTATGTATTAATACATTATTTTAATTTGTTTAGTTGACCCTCGTGTCCCCTACTTATCGATGCCACTGGGGCTATAAATCTGAGAAATGATTAATGAATAATTTGATACTAAGTATTTTGTAATGCCAATATTTACTTTCTTTTTTTTTTTAGAAAATCCGTTGATGTTGTTTATTAAAAAAGTGCACCACATTCAGAAACCCAAAACTATTTATAAAACGTAATTATGTATTCAATTTTATGTGGTTCATAATCAGAGAATTTTCCCTGGTAACGGTGCCACACAGGGAAAAAATAGGCCTGAATTAACAAGGAAAAGCAACTAGTGGTGGGAAGGATCAACTCGAAGAATAAGTAAAGTTAATCAAGAATCAAGTCGCTTATCCTTTGGCTGCTTGGCGCTTGTTCATCAGTTTGAACCGTGCCGGCTGCTCAGTAGCCTGTGTTCTCCTCGCACGCACGCGCACGGTCTGCAACGCGTGTTCAAATTTGCCGGTATATCGCAGTAGTCGTCTTACAATTCGCAGTTTTTTGAATTAAAACTAAAACGAATTGATATTTTTTAATTTTGTGGTGCGTCGTATCGGTCCGCCAGTTTGGATTTTCGCATGTTTGGTAAGTTTTGTCCGATTTATCGTTAGTACTTAGTCCATTCAATAACGCACGATTTAATAGGTTAGAAAATGGTATAATATTTTTTATATGATTCCTTTTTATCAGCCCGTTTAATAACCATAAATTTAACACATCAAAAACGATATGTGTTTAATTTGCTTATATAGTAAGATGTGTTCTATTTTTTGCGAGACTATTATCATGGTTTTTATGTGTTTATGTTTACTTTTTATGATCCCATTGATCTTATTTTAATTGGGGTAACTGCTAGTCAGAACTCCGTATTTATTTATTTTTTTATTTTAAATTTTAGAACCCCCATAAAATTATTACATTTCTATTATAGTTCCGCCTACTATATTTCATTGACTACAATGCTATTAATCGCGAAACAATACAGTAACAGATTATGCAAGTAATTTTGCTTTCCGCAGATCGTTTTCCTTGGGTGGTTGCTTAATTTATTAATAATTTATAGGTATGTACAGTTGAGGTATATAATTAGGGTATGTCATCAACGATTTACCATCCACATTATTTGATAATGACGCCCAACGTGTGGAAAGGTTCAAAAATACCTACATGTTTTTTTTGAGGTTATGCAAAGTTGCTTATTTTTATCTTTCGATGCGGTGTATTAAATTTTCGAATTTTGATCGGTGTTAATGTGTTCGTCCGTGAAAGAGTTTCATTTATTTATAATTGATTTGACAGTTAAATAATTGACAACAATATTTTGTAGGCTTTTGACCCGATTATTACTAGTCAGCGTTTTTTTTTAATGTGTACTACGCTACGAATATATTTTATTTGACCTCAGTACATAATTGGTTACAGAGAATACAAATTAAGGTGTCTCGACGGGTTATCTTGTATACTACCGTTTTTTTTTAAAGTTTTTTTTTTATATAGGAAATAGATTACAAATACAGACGTGCAAAAAATATCAATAAAAAGCCGGTGATCTCGCGTATTGGTAGTTGGAATTACGAGAACAGCATCACACAAGACCACAGTTCTCGTTAAAAACTCCTTCGATTAGATTAATTATGTAATTATTTTTTATTTGTGTTTGTAAGCATTCTATTATCTTCTCTCTTTTGACATTCTAATCGAACTGGGTACTATTTTTGGACGTCGGTGTTTGATTTTGTGTCGAATACATTTAAATTTTGCCTACACACTCGGGTCAATTTTATTTTCATTTACATGTCTATAAGTTTCTTGCAACACTAACGATTTGGAAGCTTATTTGTTTTTTAAATTGACAACCTGCGAGCATTAACATTGAGAATTATCATAAACATTAATATTCCAGAGAGTATAATTCCGACATTGAATTCTCTAAAATGTATGCTAGTCGAGATTTTACTTACGCAAAACTAATAAACCGTCTAAAAATTATCACCGGTTCTAATATTATTTATTTTAATAGTACTTAATTATGAAATTGCTTATCATACATAGTCTAGGCGCCAAAAATAGATTAATTTATTCGAGAATATGTTTATTATTTTGATCTTTGCCTATTATTTTTTCGATAGTTTTTCAAGTTTGCGTAACGGGAATATTGTATATCATACAATATTAGTCTATTATTAGCTTCTAGTACTCTGGCGTTTGTTTAACTGTGACTGTGCGAAAAACGTATAAAACCAAATAAGCTCGCGCGAAAATAGATTTAAGTAATTCTACTTATAGTACTTATCAACTGTTTAAGCAATAATTTATTAATTTACTTATACTGTGAAAATTAGAAATTAGGATAGTAAACATAAAAATGATATGGTATTAAATTGATGTATAAATGCGATAAATTTGGTAGGCACTAATGTTTTGTTTTCTGAAAATCACTTGGATAAGTCAAAAGATGTGTTTGAGTGACTGTAACTACCTTTTAATTTTAATGAGCCGTATTTTTGAAAATCATGAGGAGTTTTAACGAAAAGCCTGATTTTTGGACTGCCTCATTTGAAAGAACTCTTTTTATATACATTAAAGGGGAATTAATGACATAATCATTTCTTTGAAGTATTAATTCGATTTAAAGCAAATGTAAATATACTGATATAGTAAAGTAAAATCGGCAAAGAAAATTTTTTAATTTTCTTTTGAATAGTTACTGAAGTTTTGAATAGTTGTTGAAGATTTATACAATATGCCCCTATAGTTTGTACTAAAATTCCTCAGACCAAAATTAACGTTTTTTGAAAAATCTTTTCTTCAAGAAGCAAAGACATTCATTATAATCTATTATTTTGATACAATGGTTTGTATCAAAGAATACTTTTTCTCAGTGTAACCAAAAAATGACAGACTGCCAATATCTGTTCAAATATGTTTTCTCCACTTTAAAGTTTAGAAAATGTAGGTACTTTGTATAAATATAAAAATCTAAAAATTCCTGCCCCATATCGAAGCAATCAGTATGTTCTTTTAATGCACATATTTTATTAATTATTGTAATAATTAATTTCTTTAAAACAAAGAAATCCATTACAATTCATTACTTTCCTGAATTGAAGAATCCTTTTTCCCTGTGTAAACAAAAATGACAGACTGCCCAATATATGTTTAAATATTTTTTCACGACTTTAATGTTTGAAAAATGTATCTTGTATAAATATGTATAAAACTCAAAACATTTTTTTGTCATTTCCAAGAAACCACTATATTGTTTTAAGACACATTTTTTTGACTATTGAAATAATGAATTTCTTTGAAGCAAAGAATAAAGTTTGGAAAGTGTACCTTGTGTAAATATAAAAATCTAAAAACTCCTATCACATTTCGAATAAATAAGTAGGTATGTTCTTTTCTACTTTTACTACACATATTTTATTAACTATTGTAATAATCAATTTCTTTGAAGCAAAGAAATTAATTACTTTGACCCAATTATTTGTATCAAAGAATCCTTTTTCCCAGTGTAAACAAAAAATGACGGACTGCCCAATATATGTTTAAATATTTTTTCACTACTTTAATGTTTGAAAAATGTCTATCTTGTATAAATATAAAACTCAAAAAATTTCCTGCGATTTAAGATGGCCCCAAAGGAAAAAATCTAAATGCGTTAAATCGCACCATCTCGATGGCCAGTTCACGTCGTCGCTGCGCAAGATAACTATGCCGTCAAATCGCTCGTGCAGAATGCCCATCGTGGCATGAGCTGTGTGGAAGGTAGCGCCGTTCTGTTGGAACCATATATCGTTGGTATTCATATCATCCAGTTTAGGCCACAAGAAGTTGCTTATCATCGATCTCTGGCCCTCGTCGTTGACGGTTATGGCAGTGCCAGTTTCGTTTTGGAAGAAGTACGGGCTGATGCTTCCGCCAGACCAAAATCCGCACCAAACAATTACTTTCTTGGGATGCATTTGGTGTTGGTGTATCACTTGTCGATTGGTATCGTCCTAAATCCGACAATTTTGCTTGTTCATATATTCGTTCATCCAAAAATGGGCCTCGTCGCCAAAGATGATTTTTTTGGCGAAATTTGGGTCAACTTCCAACTGCTCTAGAGCCCAATCAACGAGCACACGGCATACCTGTGGTCGTTTACCGTAAGTTCCTGGGTCAGTTGGATTTTATACGGGTGCAGACCCAAGTCCCCATGCAAAATTCGTCAATTTGAAGTCGCAGAAAGGCCAAGTTTTTGTGAACAACGAGAACTTGACTGCCTCTGGTTTTCCCGTACACTCTCACCCACAGTAGCGATGTTTTCAGCAGACCTTGCGCTTCGGTGACGTACGGGTGTTGGGTGATTATTTATTAAACCGGTTGACTCGAATTTGGCCATCAAATGTCGAATAGCCGACTCGGCAGGACGGTTGTGGCTAGGATAAAAATCACATAATGCTCAGAATGTTTCTCGAACGGAGCACTGATTTTGAAAATAAAATTTCATGATATGCACACGTTGTGGAACACTATAACCTACCACGGTGATTTGCCATATACTAGTGAACAATTCACAATAAATTTGACAGATGTTGCTTTAACAACGTGGTTGTTATAACCTAACAAATTTCGAGCGCCCGTATTGAAAGACCTATTATTATGTGCACGCCTATGGTACCCGGACCATATTGCTCGCTCCAGTAATTAATATCTCGCATATTATCGGAAAATATCGCTCCTTGAACTTGAAGTTGTGCGAAAAGAAAAAAATGTTTTTTTCTGTACTATTATTCTCTTCCACTATTAAGTCTAATTTTAAAAATATTTTATGTTGCTGACGTTTTGAGTAGGTACTGACAAATATCGCGTCAGTGTTTAAATAACAAACGTTGTGTCAAATTTATCGCTAAATAACAACCAGCTTAAATAATTATAGCAGAATACAACCAAACTTATTTATAGAGTTTTAAATATTTCGAATAATTCGACGATGTGGCGAACTAACAAACACCTGACTACCATTTTGCGTGTTTTTATGATTTACATAACTAGTTTCTGTATGATTTTTCGTATTATTTTCGGCCATATCGAGGAAAATTATTAAAGGAAACATTGAAATATTATCAATTCGACATTAAACTGTTAGAATGGCATATCTATTCGAACAAAACAGAATCTTTTTCTTCTGCCCGTGAATCACGGGGCTGGCTCTTATTTATTTCTTGTGCCTTTTTGTATGATTTTTTCTCTCTCGGTTGTTTATTTAATAATCTGCCTACCCTTATAATTTTATTTAACAATTATTATATTATAATAATTATTATAATGGAGTGGAGTAGTATAGCAAAACCAGTCTCAGACCACCCTCGGATTTGTCCGCGGACATTTGATGCGGATGGCATGTGGTCATTGTTGATCTGAAGAACTCTTGGTACAGGTATAGAACAGGTCTGTACAGGTGTAAAACAGATCTGTACCGGTTTAAAACAGGTATGGTGGTATTAGGAAAAAAACAAGATGTCATTAAACAGGTTACTGAATTCAGGGCTGTCAACGCCGCCCTGCTGTCCGAGCAGATACATACCTTCTCCTGGGTCCGATTTTGGTCGGCCCCCAGAACACCGTATGTAATTCCAACTAGCTCGGCCTGAAGTGGGGTAGTGTATTTGCCCAAGGGGAAGGTTTTACCTATCTCGTCGCGTCGCCTATACATCCCCGCACCCGCTCTGTTTCCACTCTTGGCTCCATCCGTGTATCAGATGTTTCCATTAAGCGGCAATCCAGCTCGACCCTCCATCCAGTCGGTCTTACTGGTGAGGGTGATCTTATATTTCTTGTCAAACAGGAAGTGGACACTCGTACTGTCAGAGGGCATCCATAGGAGTCCCTCCTCAGCTCAGCTGACTTGTGGTTTGTTTCTAAAAAATTATTTGCAAAATTTTAGTTACTTTTTTGATTTTCAAACGATTTTTTCTGTTAGTTGTATCTGATATTAGATGCTTTATACGAGTATTCAATGTCAGTGAGAAAGTAGGTGATATACCGTCGTACCCCGGACCCCGCCTCAAAGTCGTTGACTAACTATTTTTAGTAAACCGCCAGATAGGAAATAGCTTCATATATTTTTTGCCCCACATAAACTGTAAGATAGCAAATAAATTCCTGCATTAGGGTTTACGGGTTTACATGGTTTATTTGTTCGTTTGAAAAGTGAATTTCAAACACCACACATCGTCGTTCAATTAATTGTACGAAGTTTATTGAAACGTGTCGTCTGTAATTTTGGAACGTATATTTATCTTAACGTGCATGTATTTGTATTAAACAGTTACGTCCTAATTCACGGTACCTTCCCGTGAATTCCCGTGATTCCATAGCATACGGAACTTATCCAGATTTTGTATATTATCTTTCTGGTGCCTGCACTATTGAGTAATTAAAAAAATAGTAAATAAACGGACAATGTAAACTATGAAATTACTGATGCAGGCAGCACCGTTCTACGAAAACCGGTCCTAATGTTCTGCAATTAAATGGCGAATAAATTTTATAAAAATAAAATCTGTAATTAAAAATCGGTTATTGCTTCGATGTTATCATAATAATAAAAAATAAACGTGTTTGCGAACGGGAGTAGCATAATTCCTTTTTATTTGTTTGAAACTATTTCCATAGTTTTTCAAACAATGAATATTTATAAGTCATTGATGTCAATTTAACGGTTACATATATAAGTTACACAAGGAGAAACTTGCTATTAAATTTAAGTATACATATAATATAATGTTCGCTGGGGTTCTTTGTAAAGTAACTTTGTGTACATGATACTCTGTGATTTTTTTTACGTTTTTTTTGAACATTATTTCCTTTATTTTCTCTTCGAAAGTTGTAGGTGGTGTATTATACCGGTATATCCAAATTTATTTTGCTTGAAGATGGACATGAAATGGCCTACGTCTGTCTTATATTATCTTAAGAGCGGACAAATTGGTCCGGGTATCATAGGCGTGCACATAATGCTATGTACGTAACATAAAATAACATAAGTAATAATAAATTATAGTTTATGGAACATTGAAACATTTACCCTGTTAAGCAGCATTGTCACAAGCTGGATGAAATCTGTGAAAGGTCTGCAACATCGAGAGTGTTTCCACAGCTGCTTTATAGAAAGGATATAGGACGATAAGCATAGTGAATCGGCCCCAGAGGGATATGTGGATCAAATTTTGACAGTATATTAGTACTTATGAGATACGTTGATCCTGCAAGATTCAGAGCTCTATCTATTTTGGTTTTTGAATAAATCGAGAAAAATGAAAAACCAGAAAATAATTTCTTTCTCAATCACAACTTAACCGATTTGAATGAAATTTGGACACATAGAGGTATATAAAGGCTATACCAGGAAAAAATAACACCCCATAACCTTCATAATAATTATTAGAAGCAAGCGACTTTTCCAAAATATTTTTTCTTTGTTAACGTTTTAGAACAATTTTTAAACTAACTTTTTCTTGTAGAATAACCTCTCAAATCCTTAAATTGATTAAAAAGGTAAGCCATATTAAAAGAAAAATAGAAAAAACGATGTTTTGATATAAAAATCGGTAAAACACTTTTTTATGTCTTTTATGTCGTTGTAGAATAACCTCTCAAATCCTTAAATTAATCAAAAAGGTATGTCATATTGAAAAAAAAAAAAATTAAAACCGATTTTTTTATATAAAAATCCATTTATTTTATTAGAAACGAAGTGCAAAGAACATTAAATATTGAAAACAATAATGTGAAGATATTTTTTTTATTAAAATATTAATATGTATATTCAATTAAATAATTAAAATCAACAATTAATAATTATTAGGTTAGTAGCTGCTTGCTACCAACTAGTAAACAATGCTAATTGTTTTCACATTATTGTTTTCAATATTTAATGTTATTTGTATAAACTACATTTAGATGTTAATAATTTTACTTGAAATATCTCTGCATTTTGATACATTAATAAAAATATTATTTATCAATATATTGATTCAACTAGAATCGGCAACGGCCATCCCATGTTGAACATCGATCCTCGTCCGATCACCGAAGTCAAGCAACCTCGGGCGCAGTTAGCACTTGGATGGGTTACTGCTTGAAAACACCGCGGCCGTTGCCGTTTCAGCCTGCAGTACTGCTGGGTGGATTGAGTAGCCCAGTAGTACTGTTGCCGGTCCCAAGCCCGGAAGAAATAGGAGGGTTAGAGGGCCAAGTTAGCTGCCTACCCTCTGTAAAAACAGATCCAGCTCATAATACCGATGATATTTATCGAGGAGGAACAGCCCTAGACCTACTTTAGAAGAAGGAAGAAGAAGAAGAAGAACCAGAAAACTTGCAAAATCAACGTATAGCATTAGTACCAGGAGACATTTAAAAAATGATCCAGAAATCTGTCTGGGACCGATTCACTATGCTTATCGTCCTATGGTCTTTGTTGGTCTCAATAAAAAAAATTCCTATATAAAGAGAAGGATCGTGCGACTTGCGGTTATGTATTATTTGCATAATTAAAATAATTTTTGACATTTTGTAATTGATCTGTAGACGCACAATAACTACAAATTTGTTTCAACACTATAAAATCTGAAGACTATCTTGCTATATTGTCATTTAAGGCACCTAGCCCTGTGCTATAGCTTACACTATTTACAATGACTTCACTAACGACAATGAATGATTTTATAATTTCTCTATTATCTCCACACAGTCTATTGTAATTGTTATGAATGGTTTGTAAATTTGCTGTTAGTCTATTTACGTTTGGATAACATTTTTAAATTTATTCTGCCACAAGATGTAACGCATATAGTTTACATGTAAGATGTAAGAAGTTACCACACTCTTCTTTAAGCAAGGAGCCTATAGAACACGTGGTTGTGACATCATCCATCTTTCGTTTTCTTTTCGATTGCCTCATATTTAGCACCACATGCGTAATTGCTTTGTCAGTACATTTTTGTAATAATTTACTAGCTGGTAAGAATGAACATGACGGTTGAAGAGGTTCGAATGTATGTACTATAACATTCATAATAGATTTTTTTTAGAATTCATGGTCTCGTCCACACATAACCACGGTTTTTTATATTGAAATTCAGATTTAATCCTGTCTTCGGTTGATTCACGTGCATATGGTACCTCATTTCGTAACGTCGCCCCACTTGGTAATTGCCTATCAGTGACATATTTATTCCAGAACGATCGCAACTTGTCATTATCTAATACACGAAATGGGATGTTACAAGTAATCAGCATTGAAATTAAATCAAACAAATTGATTATTTTGTTTTACGCCAGTTTTTCTACGCCAGGAAAGTGATTACTACAAATTTTCTTTATATCTACAAGTAAAAGAAATTAATATATTGTACAGTACATGAAAATACTTAAAAAATTTGCATAAAGCATCTCATTACTGGGGATTTTAAGTGAGATCATCTATCGGGAATTCTTGATACGATTTGAAGTTTTTGTCTGACAATAACAAAAAACATTGTTGGTCGCTAAAGCTACTGTCAAGTCGATTTTTTTAATTTTAATTATTACGCGTATGTAACAAATGTGATCTTTTACATTTCGTAATAAAAAAGGGGGTTGTCATCAGAACAAAAAAAAATTGTTGCAAAAATCAGCATCACCTTCTTTCTTTTCTAACACCGAGTTAACAAATTTACGACGTTGCAAATGGCCTGTAACTTTTAATTGTTATATCAACTGAATTTTGTGTGCTGATAGATACAGATCTTTCTTTAACATCCGATGCGTGGTGGCTCTTGACAGATTCAATTGTTGTGCACGACGTCGAATTGATGTGTTTGGATACTCTCGTACACTTTGTCCCACTATAGCAATATTTTTATCTGACCGACCATGACGAGGACGGTATTGGTGTTGCTTTATCAATCACAGAACTCGTCTCATTAAATTAATTGATTAAGTTACGAATTGTTAACTATGTAGGTGCTTCATTTTGTCTTAATTTTGCGCGAATTTTTCTTAATGCAACTGTAAATGATCGGTCACTGTCATAAAACAGTTGTACACAAACTATTCGTTGGTGAACTATTAATCGTGGCATGTTGACGTCGTTTGGTTTGTAGATGACATTTTTGTTAAATATTGACGCCCTATCATTGACAGAACACAAATGGCGCGCAATTCAAATGCTATAGTTCCAAATGAGACATCCTATACATGTAATAAGTTACAGTGTACTATTAAACACCCCGTATATTCTTAGCAATTGCAAAAATGCTATTTATCGTCTTTTCCTCCACTAATACATTGGCAAAATACTAAGAACACTACCGATCTAGGTCAAAGGATGCGATAACATTTTATTTATGAAATTTACCTCGTATGTATGTATACGTACATCGAGTAAAACTGGCTACCTAAACACCGTTTAAAGTTTGCGCTTTTGTTCATATCACCACGCTTATTGAATTAAGGAGTTATAAATTAGATTTGTGTATATTTGTTTCGTCTCCGTTTTTTATTTATTTTTTTTATCTTCTCGGTTTTATTAACAAGAAAACTTTCCTTTATTGCAATATAGACCCGGTATAGTAAGTGTGCAAGTTAATTAAGCCATCGAATGATTTTGCGTCTTGTTTGGATTTCCAAATTTGTAAATAATTATATAAGATATGTCGTATTTGGTACATGGGGTGTACGAAATAAGCGACACGTCAACTATCGTATTTATGTATACAGATAAAATGTGTGCAGGTTGCTTAAAATTTTTGGGAACGCGTAAACGAAGAAATCTGATACTGACAATCTATATTTGCTTGCATTATTAATACTAATAGTAATGAAAAAATCGTATGCAGAGTAAGTAATTGGTGAAAGTTCAGTAAACTATATTTTTGAAGTATATTTCCAGTAAACATATATCTTTTTATTTATTCTATTTTACTTGCTTGTTATTCACTGGGAATGGTTAAAATTAAATAAAACACGTTTTGATTTTAATCAGTCAATCTACTTCATGCGGAGTAAAGTGTACTACATTGTGGTGTATTTATATTCGTTTTATATCGAAAATATTTAAAAACCTGCAATTTTAGTGGGGTAAAATATTACCAATTACACTGACATTAAGATTGTTAAGTTTTATACCAGAAATACCACCTAGAACTAGAAAAGTTTTATACCACCATTAAAAGTGATAATGTCTTATCACGGAAGACTTTTAACAGTGATAAGAAACATTTAGGTTTTGTTTATTTTAAATTTTAATAAATCATACGAATTCAGTATGATTAAGTTATAATATGCACTAAATCATAATAAATGTTATACCGGGTGGCCCACGAAGTTTTGGCAAGTCGATACCTTGAGGCCTATTTGAAAAATAATTTTGAAAATTGTCGATGTTAAACAGTCAAAAGCGTTGCCCGTTTTTGGCATAAAAGGACTTAATTTCACCTGCACATTTCCGGTCACGTGACATCAACTTCAAAATTTTAAATGGGACACCCTGTATGTTATTATAATTTTGTGATGATCTATCTAATACCAATCCAACGATACCATATCTATTAGCACGTTTATGTAAAATAGTGATTATCTGAGCTGTTAAGTGAATGGATTGTTTTTTAAAACTTTTATTAAAGAAGATAAATAATTACACCGTAAAATACAATAATAACTATAAAAATCATTACAGTTGATGCTTAAATTGATATCCACCTTCATTAACGCAATACTCAAATCTGTTTAAAACATTTGTGTCGCATGCTGCTCTAATCATTTCTGGTCAGTTTCTTACGCTGCTCTGATTTTGTTTTGCAAATCGTCTGAATTTCTAGGCTGTGTATTGTAAACTAAACCTTTTAAGTATCTCCATAGAAATAAATCTAAACGTGTTATATCTGGGGAGCGAGTCGGCCAAGATATTTTACCATTGCGCCCAATCCATCTTTCAGAGAAAGTAGCATCAAGATATGTCCTAACTTGCTGGACAAGTGAGGAGGTGCACCATATTGCTGTCACCACATCGTCGTTTAAGGGAATACCTTCAAGTAAATGGAGAAGCATATTCTGGAGAAAATCTAAATATCTTTCGCCATTTAATGTTTCCTGATAGAAATATGGCTTAATTAAACGGCCGCTGAATAAACCGCATCAAACATTTACGTCCCATATTGTCTAAAAATTGGTTTCTCGCATCCATTTTGTAATAACATACAGGGCGTCTCATTTAAAATTTTGAAGTTGACGTCACGTGACCGGAAATGTGCAGGTGAAATAAAGTCCTTTTATGCCAAAAATGGGCAACGCTGTCGACTGTTTAACGTCGGCAATTTAAAAATTTTTTTTCAAATAGATTTCCAGATATCGATTGGCCAAAACTTTGTGGGCCACCCTGTAGATTTAATAATGATCACTACTTTCTCGCCTCTAGTTTAACAATAAGACATTTTCCCATTTTATTTAGAATGGTACAAAAGTGTTACCTACCATTATAGTGGTACATAAATATTCTGTATGTATAATTTCAAAGGTGAAAAATATTTTATATGTATAATTTTAAAGGTTTCGACAAAAATTAGCCGACCAGTATTATTGTGGAATTATTAACTTCCTTGTGTTAATAATCGTTTGTAATTACAAACATGTCTTATCTTATAGACATTTTAAAGATTTTTAAAAGTATTTTAAAAACAATTTGTATACGTATGTTCCCGAAATTTCAGGACCAATTTGTTGATTGGTTTTATTTTTATTATATAAACTTTAGTAGTAATATTAACAAACTTTATTCGGTAATGTCATTAATACAAAAAAAAGAATCAGTTTGAATAGAGTGTTATTTCATTTAAAAGACAAGAAATATACCAAATCGTTGCAATTTTACATATACAGGTTTTATGTATTAATATTTACATAATTTTATTTGATCTGTTGTGAAATTTCTTGTTTTTTTAATTTACGGATATTTAAAAATATTCTCATGTTCGTTAATAATGTATAATAAATAACAACTTAAAATTATCTTTATTGTTTGTGGTTACATATACTATATTTGGCGGGTATTTCTCATAATTTTTATACTTTTTTTACAATTTACATTTTATCATTACTTGTTCTATAGTTATTTGTAGATCTTATTGATATAACTAGGTGACCTCCTGGCATGCTGTAAATTATATGATACGAAACGAGTTGTTAAAATTAAAGGTGATATACAACTTGTCTTCAAATCAATTTGTTTTCTTTAATTACTTATTTATAATATCGGCCTCTTTCTGCAGCCATAGTCTATAATAGATATCGCGATTCTGAAAGTTTTGTACAACCCTTATTTTTGTGGTGAAGTAAGGACCTTTTACGTTCCCAACATGTAATAAACTAAGTAAGGACCTCTATTATTATTACTTTTGTCTATTGTCTGCAGCTAGGAGCTGTTGAAACTCACGAGACGTTAGGTGGTGAGTTTTTCCCTAAATAGGACGATCATCCGAGATACCGTCGCAATTGCTGTTGCTTGACTTCACACATCTAATTGCAAGTCAGTTAAGGTAACCTCTCGTCTGAATTAAATTAAAAATATGAAATAAAATCTTTTTTCCCCGGACATTTGTACCAAATTACATCGATATGTCTGTAACTATTATTTGAGTCCAGTGGAGTCAACAATTTGTCGAGTTGACAAATTTTTGGCTTGTCGAGAACTGTCCATTTTTACCGGAGCAAATGGAACCATAGCAAAAACGTGAATATGTTATACTTAGTCTAAAATAAGAAGGGAAATTGTAAATATAATAATCCTGTATTTTGTTATTATGATATGTTATTTTTTCTTATTATTTCTGAAAAACATACAAGACTGATTAATATTCGAAAACAATTAAAACTATATGTGAATGTGTCCAAAATTTTCCTTTAAAATTAAAAAACCTTATTTATAAATGTAGACAGAGGTAAAAACCATTGTGAATGACAGAAACACCTTTTTGAATGCACTTCAGTGGTTCAGTGGTTACAACTCTGTAATAAACCACCCCAACTTGTTTTTTTCAAATTGTACCTACCCTCTTATTTTTTTGCGTTAAAATTGAGTTTTTCTTCATTATAAATAAAATGATATCATGGTTGATATTTTAGTTGGATTTCAGCTGTAGAAAAATACAGACAGACAGACGTTTCGAATTTAACTATTTTACTGTATTATACAAAAAGTTAAAAATCTATAGTATGTTGTGTTCCATGCTTTAAAGAGGGCGTTTATATACAGGGTGTATTTTAACTAAATCCAATGAAATTTAGAAAATTGCTCACGGCAAGTAAAACTAAAATTATTTACAAATATTTACTGCGATTACTAGTCGTAGTTTTCACCTTAACTATAAGCCAGATGTGAAATTTGGTTTTATTCCAACGGATTTTATGATTCTTTTATCTCGTCAAATAATTGAAATATTGCTTGTAAAAGAAATTCTTGATCACCCCTGTGTATATGTATATATTTTTAATTTCAGCGCTTATCGGTATGAATCAAATATCAACAGAATAAGGGTTGGTCTACTGACCAATAGTCAAATGGCTGTATATCTTTTAACCTTGTTTAGAAAATTGAGCTTATTTTACAATTTTTTTTTCTACATTAGAAGAATCGGTTTGCAAAAGTTAACGTAGGCCTTTAACCTTTCTATGTGTGTATTTTAGTGGAAACAATTTGAAATTCTGCTAAAGTGTGAGGGGTGAATTATAATATATTTGTACAGCATGGGAATAAAATCAAATCGTATATTGGAATCCTTCGTGAACGTACATGTAAAAATATCAATACATATTTCCACGTATCTAAAAACACATTTGTTTGCTTCGAAACGTCCTGTCTACCTGGATACATGCTGAATCAATTTTTATTGTATTGAATTGTGACAAGCAAGTGTCACTGATGTGTTGTTGTATTTTTATATGGGTATCCTTATTTATATATGTAGTAGTAGTCACAATAACGTGTAGTCCAGTTTCTATGACTTCCACCCTAAAAAATTGATCCAATGCACATGATTTTAGAAGATCGATGAATTGAACAGAAAGAACTGTATAATGTTTACATATTTCTTATAGACACGTTTTTCGTAACGTTCTTTACGACTTGGGTAGACTGCAAATGGATTCAAACGTATCTGAATACTGATCAGAAACGATAAAGAGCGGCCAATTCCGAATCGTTCTGCTATCGTTTTCAGAAGCATTCTTCGATCTTCTGACATTGTTTTATAATTATGGCTGAAACATGAGTCTATCATCAGGATCTAGAGGTAAAGAACTATCCACAAAATGTATATAAGCTGTTTCTCCCCGACAAAAAATATGAATTCCAAAATTAGTAGAAGGTTTGCATTTGTTTCCTAGAACAAAGATGGAGTGGTTATGAGTTGTATGACTGTTTATAAGAGGCAAGAGTGCACTAGAAGAATGTTATCTTACACTGTTGAGGAATATACTGCGTGAATAAAATTAGCGTGGAAAAGTCGCCAAAGGTCGGATTTTTCTTATTTTTGGTAAAGGCTCTTTTGCAAGACAAATACACAGGATGACAAGTGGCTCAGATTGAATAGCAAAATAGTTAGCGGACTGTGCTTTGGCTGAATTAATTTTCTTCCAATTCACCAAATCCAGCCACTTAGAATGATCATCCACTTTAAAGTTAACGAATATAAAATTGAATATCATCAAATGGATGAAATATTTTGTCCAATACACTAAGAGTGGAAGAAATGCATCATCTATGCAACATACGAGAAGATGAAGCAGCGAAAGCGGTAACTTTGGTTAATGAGGGACGTAGCCAGCGATAAGTGGCTAATATGTTAGAAGTTAGACAATCAAAAATTAATTGAGCAGGTAAACATTTTAATGAACTTGGTAGTTACTATAAAACCCCAGGACAAGGCCGTAAGACGCCTATAGATGCAAGAGATGAGCGATACCTTATGCAAGTCGCCTAAAGAAACAGGCATTCTACAAGTTTAGAGCTATGCAGAGCCCTAGTAGTTCGTAGCAATTTTTGGTTTAATGTACGAGGATTGGATAGTAGAAGACCAGCTATTGTGTTATTGTTCACTAGAAAACATAGAGTTACTAGACTGAGTTTTCAAAGGAAAGACATAAATTGGATCATTGGCGACTGGAAGCGAGTTTTGTCTTCAGACGAATCAAGAGTAAGTCTTACTTCACCAGATGGACGTCAACGAATCTGGCAAAGGCAAGGAGAGAGGTTTGCTGCCTGCAATATCTCTCCGAGGGTCCCATTTCTCGGTTCAATAATGTCCTGGGGAGGAATTTGGTTCCTTTACAGAGGGGATCCATGAATGCACATTTCTACGTAGAAAACATCGTAGAAGAGATTCCAATTGCCCCACTTGTCGGGGATAATTTATTTTTTATGCAAGATAATGCCAGGTTGCTAGAGAGGTAATACTACTTCGATTTGTGAAAATTCCAACTATGGACTAGCCAATAAAAAGCCCAGATATGAACTCCATAGAGTATCTACGGTATGCCGTATACTAAGACGATCAAGTAGGCGACACATACCTGCCTCTACGACTCTTAGGGAACTCGAACAAATCGTTCTTGTCGAATGGGAGAATATTTCTCACTAAAGTATTCACCATGTGAATAGCATGTCCAAGCGAATGCAAGCAGTTACAAAAGCTAGAGGAGAATCTAAACGCTATGTACTGAATTCAAATTCTTACGATTTGATTTCACCTCCATTTTTTTCATTAACACCGTTTTCACTGCATTTGACATTATTGTTCCTCTCTGATTTTTATTCGTGTTTTTTCCGATACACCATTCTAATTTATTAAACATTAGTTAAAATCATTTAAATACATATAATACGACGTAGGACATATGATTTAAATCTTCGAAAAAATAAAATAGTGTGAAGTTTCACTGATGCGTTAAGGAATTTATTTTGTTCATCCTTATTTTTACACGGACTAGGTTTAGTTTCAAGCTGTTCATTCACTTTTATTATACATTTTTAAGGGCATTTAGAAAATATAAGAACCTAGACAGTCTGCTTTTCAAAACATTTTCTTTAATCTGCACATTATCCCATTTCTCTTCTAACTACACTGATTATTACTGGATTTATTTTCAGTTGGAAACACTTTAATTACATGTATTGTTCCCAACGATAACCTTCTCTCAAATTATCCATACTGTCAATCTAAAATTTGCTTTTACCCTTTCTACTGAGTATCACGAAATATGTCACTCGATTTACGGGTCAAATCTCTACCCGTTTACTTTCTTCCGTATTTGCACAGAGCATGGAAAGCTGAATTTCTCTGTTTAGCAGTAGGATTCGTATTCTCCTAAGTAGGCATACCCGCTATTATGCACTTGTCGGTGTTAACGATGCAATTTTTTTTTCTATTTAATTATCCGTGATGGGTACTTGACATGCACATTCGAAAAATTGTTTCCGCAAGCATGTTATTACATTTATGAGAGATGTTTCGCTGGATTTCAAACACTCTTGAAGGTTGACGTCTAATGGCTGCGTTTTATCTTCCATTCAGCCGGAGATGTACAAGGTGACGAGATTGGAGTTAATAGGAGATTTCTCGACAATGATCATGTCGCATTATAGTGAATGTCATTTTTTTATGTGGGGTTATTATTTATATATTCTGCTCCTTTCTGTAATTGTCGGACGTTCGAAACGGTCTGCCATTGAAGATGAAAATTGTAACTTTGTACGGATCGTAATACCATTCACTTTTTTTTTCTTTGGCTAAAATTGCTATAGTTTTTTTTCATTTAGTAATAGGAAAGGAAGGTCATCAGTCAGTGTATTGCTATTGTTGGTTGGATATTACATTAAGAGGAGTCGACTTTTAGAGGGGTCAAAAAAACCTTTTTTTTTTAACTTAATAAAGTAAATAAAGTACTCAAATTTTTTCTATACATATTTATCAAGTATTCAGGCATACAAAAAATTTTTTTTTCATTAAAAAAAGTGACACGGTAATTATTTATATGCTCGGTAATGTGACTGTCCCAAAAAAAGGTGTCCAATCGGTGGGAACTCTAGTACTTGTAAAAATCATCTGAAATCAAAATTTCAAGAAAACGTATAAAATATATAATATTTGTTGGAGCTTACACCAATAAAAAAAAAACGAAAATGAACAAAATGACAAACCTGCGAATTTTCGGTGCCGATTATTCACTTATTTTTCGCTCTTTAACGTGTTATAAAAAATAACAGCGAAATCAATGTTTTCTTAGGCATAAGCTCCAATAAATTTAATTTACTTTAGAATAAAAAAAATCAAGACAATCCGTTAATTAGTTTTTTAGTTGCAGTTCCCATCAGTTTAGTTCCCATGGTGGGGGTAGCACGAAAAACGTCCGCATTGTGATCACGTGGTCTTCATCATGGCGGGCGTTGCTTAGAACCATAAACTTAGAACTCTCCATTTTAATAGTGAGAGAAACTGCGATAGACGAGGATAAACGGCATGCGCAGATCCCGCGCGCTTCTACGCGAGCCCGCCATATTGCCGACGTTTTTCCTGCCACCCCCACCACTGATTTTTCGAGGAGCTATGTCTCCTATTCTCTAGTCCTCTTGATTATATCATATACTCTGACATATGGTGGCACTTGGGGTAACTATACTTACCATAGAATGTTAATATAGGCGGGAATTTCAAAAATATTAGGATAAAATATGCTCTACTGCGTGAACTCTATTTTTGCGCAATTTTTCGTAAAAAGATGGGTTCCATTATTATGCAATATCTTCTTTATAAAAATTTTTTCGGCCAAATCGTTTTAGGAACATATTCTACATATGATAAGGTATCAAAAAAGGCAAAAAAAAAAAATCGATTTTTTGGTCGAGTTTGATGAGAACCTTCCCTTAAACTAGATTTTTCTTTATTTTTTGGTATAAAATTTAATTCGATTGGATATCCAGAAGTGCCGGAAAAAATTAGTGAAATTAGCAATCGAGCTGGTTTTTCTGACCGACACTACTCTACATTCATCTCAATTCATAGTGTTATATGGTTATTTATTATTATTTTAGGGGGATAATCAAAATAATATAATAGTAGGAGTATTTTTCTTTATTAAAACATATTTTATAAACTTTAAAATTAAAAAATAAAAATAAGGAGATTCTCCTTCATCCTGTGCAAATTAATCTTCAAGTTTTCTCCTAGGTGTCATCCTTTTTTTGGCTGATTTTCTTTTCCAATATCTTGGAATATCTTTTCAGCCTTGGCTTGACTTGACCTTGGTAATTTGTCGGCAGCTTTTTGGTTCTCGACACGGAATTGCCTGGGATCAAAGACGCGACTTTCCCGAAACATGATTTTTCAAAACGGCACGCAGCGTAACTACAACAATTTTTATTCTTTTTATGAGAAATGAAATACGTATTTATTAACAAATGATTGTCCTTTTTTATCGAAAATTTAACGTTTTTTATTTAGATACTCGCTAATCACAGAAAAATCAATATTTTAAAAATCCCCTACGTATTTCACTAGCTATAGACATGTAGATTAAGTAATTTTTTTCCTTATTGAAATTTGCACCAGTTACATTGCGTCTTAATTTCATCGGTTTTTAAATACTTTTTGATAATAATTTTATGTATTATACTTAAATATATGGCTAATAACTTCCTTAAATATTATTATTTTATTACCTTTTCTTCCATCCAAAAAAAGGGCTTTGTCAAAAAAGCCCTTTTTAGCTTATCACAGTGGTGTAATAAGGTTAAGTACCCCTTAACTCTTTCAGGGGCGGAGGTCTAATAAATGTACCACTAAAAATCGGTTGACTTTGCGCGGTGGTATGATTTCTGGATCGCGTATTTAAATCCCTATACTGAAATAGCGCGATGGGTTAGTTTGTGAATCACCGTTTGTGCATGCAGTTTAACGTGTGATTACCTACTTCTAGGTGGCGCGCCCGGCAAAATTTGCTTCAATATCATTTTACTTGCATTGTAACAGTTGATACAACCTGTTGCTGTTAGACGTGTGACTTTAGCTTACAGCTTCGACTTATTTAAATTTAAAATACTAGATTTAGTGAATTTTCTGGTAAGTATATCGTAGAGATAGTTATTTTTAATCAACAAATTTCTTTTGAGAAAATATATTGTCTTTTGTGGAGGGTCGAATTACATACCACCGCAGGCTTAGAAAAAAATTTTTCTTTTCAGAATAATGGATTTGCTATTCAGACTGGTCGATCTTACTGAGCAAGAACTGCTTGCTGAGATTTATATTGGTGACACCGAAAGAAATTATACTGAGATAGAAGCCCTTCCCTCGGATGAAGAATCAGTTTTGGAGAGTGAAATGGAAGAAAATAATTTAGAAATTGAGCCAGATATGGAGGAAAATCCAAATTTGGAAATATTAGAAACTGATTCAGATAGCGACAGTGATGCTGAAATGAACATACCATTATGTGTTTTACGACAGAATCTACTTAACGCAGCGTCAAACAAAGGTACTGGTACTGTCTTTAGTAAAACACATTTACAAGCCGACAATCTTCAAAAATTTGATAGTCCATCAGGAGCTGCTGACTTTATACGGCAGCTGAACAACCCAACAGCAACAGATTTATTTTTGCTTTTATTTACGGAAGAAATAATCCATGACATTATTTTTCAAACAAATGCTGGGAAAACAGTTCAAGCCAATTACAGTTGAAGAATTCAAAACTTTCATTGGCATAAATATTTTAATGGGGATTAAGAAACTTCCAAGTTATAGAGATTTTTGGAGCAGCTCTGACCTGCTCCATGACCATTATATAAACTCACTTATGACAGTAAAAAAGTTTAGCTGGATTCTTACACATCTGCATCTAAATGATAATAGCTTACAACCTAGGCGTGATGATCCAGCGTTTGACAAATTGTATAAAGTTCGGCCCTTTATTACGAAACTTCAGACTAGATTTTCCGAATGTTTTTTGTCATCAGAAAACTTATCTATTGATGAATCTATGATACGCTTTAAAGGTCGGTCCACCATGAAACAGTATTTACCTAAAAACCCTATAAAACGCGGATATAAAGTATGGATGCTGGGAGATAGTAGTGGTTATTGCCTCAAGTTTGATATCTATACTGGAAAGGCGAATGAGTTAGTTGAAAAAAATTTAGGTACACGAGTGGTAAAAAATTTATGCAGGGGTTTGGAACATAAATTTCATCATGTGTATTTCGATAATTATTTCACCAATGTAGATCTTCTGGAGTCCCTACAAAAGGATGGAATATATGCTTGCGGTACTGTCAACGAAACCAGGAAGAAAATACCAATATTTGTTGCTGATAAACAACTTAAACGTGGTGGATATGATTATTTTATTAATAATACTGGTCTTCTAGCTGTCAAATGGATGGATAAAAGATATGTACATTTGCTGTCCAACTTTCACCGTTTTGATGACATTTCTACCATAAAACGAAAGAATAGAGACGGAACATCAGAATATATACCTTGTCTTCAGATATTAATTGATTATAATCGGTACATGAATGGAGTTGATAAGTTTGACCAGTTAAAATCTGTTTGTGAAATAAACAGGAAGAGTCATAAATGGTATCATCGCATTTTTTTATTTTGTGGATGTATGTGTGGTAAACGCAAACCGTATTCATCATAGTATTGGTTTACCTAAAATAACTGTGCAATCCTCAACGTATTTTTTAGGCTATTGCTTATTAATATCACCTAATATCATTGACCGTTGGATTTAGAGCAGCCGTTAGATCAATAAAGTGTTAAATTCAAAAGAAAGCCTAGTCATCAACTTCAGTCGCAACGGTCCATTTTTAGTACTAACGAACTTATTGTGGTAGGTTATAGTGTATATTATAATTATATCAGCATCAACTCAGGACGTTTCACATCGATATGGGAACACTCATGTCGCCCTTACATCGGAATGCGTAAACAACCCTTGTCGTTTAGATAAGATTTATACTTAAGCCCAGAGTAGATAATAGTTCAGTCAGTTTCTCACATGTATTATACGGTTTCACTTGTCATCTTTTTACTTTAATATAAACCTAAAGGAAAATAAACGTGTCTTTGTTAAAACTCAATCTTGCCAGTGTTTTTATGATAAAAAAGGGAAAAGTCGCGCGCACAATAACAATGAAAGATTTTAGACTTTCAGCAGTTGGGGGTTTAATTACTAAACCGTCTAAAAAGAGACTCTCGAGAGAGCACGTGACTCCAGTAAGAATTAAAAGGCATAAGCCCTACATTGCGGAAGAACAAAGGACAAATGCGGCCGACCATCAGCCTGAATACGGTAGCAGAAGGAGATGTGCTCTCTGCAGTACAAAGAAAAAAGAACAACGGACCAACTGGAAGTGTACACAATGTAATGTACCGTTATGTTTATCGAAGTCTAAAAACTGTTTTGAAACATTTCACATGAAGTAATTAGATCTAAATGCGCAGTGGTCTAAATATGGCACCTCCTGTTTTTTTTTTGTTAAACAAATTCTTTTGTTTATCGCCATTTTTTTTTGTAATACTTACACCTTAAGTAACAGTAATTAATAAATATTTCGTTAAAGTTTACACTTTTCTTTTACTGCCCCTTTAAGTGAATTTCAATTTAAAATATCTGCCCCTGAAAGAGTTAACTAAATAAGGAAATATATTTTCAAATTATGCCTCACCAAAGCCGTTCAGCAAAAACCGTGCCTGAATACAACTTATAGTTTACACGCGCCTCAAGAGTTTTACTTAACGGATACGCCCAAACTAGTACAATTATCAATTTTCCAATTTCAAAATTGTTCATCTAATTGTAAATGTAAACACACAAACATTAGTTACATATCTTTGATCTCCTACCTAAGGAATTCCTAAACGTTTTATCGGCAATCACATACGTCCTCGGATCCCGGATGATGTTAATCTGACGATCTAGACCGAGATTATGCAAGCGTCGGTCCATTTGTTGTCTGTTGGCAATCAACGACCCCTCTTAATCTCGGCAAACTGTGAAATTCTACACTCCTTATCTTAATACTTCAAGGACGCGACTACGTAACGCATTTATCAATCCACGGTTCATTTCGGAAAGGCTGATAATAGTATCTCGCAGATATGTTATAATAGGATGAAATTAACTAGACCTGTTTATATTTTTCTTCGACTTTTTTTCTGCTTTATTCCACACCTTTAGTGTAACAACGTTCGGCTATGCCGCATAGGTAAAACATACAACAAAATGACTTAACGGCTGCATTCTTGATATATTTATTGATTGATTCAACTTTGTGTACGAGAGGACGTACAAAACTTTACGACCTGGCCGAGATGAAAAACAATTTCGAAAATAATACTGATTCAATTTAAAACATTGGAACAATTCAATAGGAAGCAATAAAGGGGTAACACCATTGTAATAAGATTAATAAGCTTTTATTAAAGCTTTTTTGACAATTTTTTGATGGAAGAAAAGGTAATAAAATAATAATATTTAAAGAAGTTATTAGGATTATATTTAAGTATAATGCAAAAAATTATTATCAAATAAACAGTTTTAAAACCTTAAAACGGACTTCTCTATCATCTTCTCTAACATCTCTATCTCGAAATTGAATGACCGAGAAAAAATAAACCAACACATAAATGCATAATATCTGTTTTATGCGACAGTTTTACTTTTTCAAATAGTCCACCCTCGTGCTTTCTCATGACCACTGAACAGGGTGGGGTGTATCCTATCCACCTCAAAATCAATAGATGTCGTCCGGTAGACGTCCCTAATCAGAGTCAGTCGAAACCCGATCGATCCGACACGATTTAATTGAGTGATCGTGCTAACAAAAAAAAAAGGTGTGTGCTTTAGACCACACGGTGGAAGTGAAAACTTAAATTAGGGTAAATTAACAATACGAAATACAATTTTGTTCTTTATTTTGTATAATCACAATGTAATTACGTTGAAAATGTATACAATTATGATTGTGTAGGAATTTGATTGTGCTCCGACTGATTGTCGTTGATATCAGACTCTAGAAACGAAACTATTGGTTTATGGTAACTGAAATATGAGACAAATACTTTTGATTGAAATGAATTTCCTAAATATCTCACAAAAACTCCGTCAATCGTTGTTCCATATTTCGTTGTACTTTTATTTGGATCACTGGACATATTAAGATCTAATTTTGTTTTCAAAAAATCCACTAGAGGTTTTGATGTATCTTTGGAGAAGTCAACATTGAAATCTCCACTCATGATCATTGGTAATGTATGAAAATGTTCTTCGAGAAGAGCAGATCCATCTTTGGTGTAGATAATTAAGTTTCCGTGGATGAATTTGATGATGTCTTTTACACTTTGATTAGGTGAAATATAAATAGCTACTATTACAATTTCTTGTCTATTTTCTATTATACATTTCGATACACAAATTTCGCCAATTGGTGATATATTGAATCCAAATCTTTCTGAATATTGAAATGTGACATCCATCAGCGAACTAACAAGAATCGACGTGTCTCTCTTATTTTTGAATATAGCTACACCTGCAGATCGGCGATCAGGTCTTTTGAATTTCACAACACAATCAAAATTCGGGACATCGACGATTTCTTCATTGTCCACCCAAGTTTCAGATAAAAGCAGTATAGTCGAACGTTGTGCAACAGTATCATCGAGATCCAAAGCTTGTGCCCGTAAACTTTGACAATTTAATGAATATATTGATATGCCCTTTCTATTGGAAATGAAGTTTATTAAAACATCAGTGATTGTTTGAAGCTTGCGAGCGTTGGCCGAGTTCACCCGATGGAGCGTTACATTCCGAGCGTTGGCCGAGTTCACCCGATTGAGCGTTACAGCCGAGGCCGTGACGGATCAGCCTTATTCACTGCCCACTGCCAAGCGTGCCTAAAGAAGTTTTTACTTCAAAAATTCTCTAATAGTCCACCGTCGTGCTTTCTCATGACCCATGGACAGGGTGGGGTGTGTCTTATCCACCTCAAAATCAATAGGTGTCGTCTGGGAGACCTTCCCGATCCGAATCAGTCAAAACCTGATCGATAAGACAGGATTTAGTTGAGTTATCGTATTAACAAAACAAATTTCTCAAATAGTCCACCATCGTACTGTCTCGTGACCCATGGACAGGGTGGGGTGTATCCTATCCACCTCCAAATCAATAGGTGTCGTCTGGGAGACGTCCCCGATCAGAATTAGTTAAAACCCGATCGATCCGACACGATTTAGTTGAGTTATCGTGCTAACAAAAAAAATTCTCAAATACACCCAAGGGAGGGGGTGGTGTATGCTATCCACCTCAAAATCAATAGGTGTCATCTGGGAGACGTCCCCAATCAGGATCAGCCAAAATCCGATCGATCCGACACGATTTAGTTGAGTTATCGTGCTAACAAGAAATTTTAATGCCGACGACAACGACGACACACACACAACAAAAATTTTTTAAAAACCATTTTTTCTTGGTTTTTAGACCGAAAAACGAAAAATAAACCAAAAAAAATTTTGTTTTTTCACTTTTTCTTTACACGATTACATTACTTTTCCGCTAGTATAGTGGAGTGCGGAAAAGTAAAAATATTACACGGCGACACTCTTGCGAGGAATGTCGAATTTAAGGCGTTCTGCGGCACGCAGTATAACTGGTGCACTTAATCTATATCTTTACAGGTAATGAAATATGCAGGGGATTTTGAAAATATTGATTTCTGTGTGGTTAGCGAATATCTAAATAAAAAACGATAAATTTTCGACAAAGGAGGGCAATCATTTGTTAATAAATAATGTTTAAATTAATTTATCGAAAATTCCGCACGTATTTCACTTTAAAATGTTATTTTAAAGATATTCTTAAAAATTCGCATGAAAAGAATGAAAATTGTTGAAGTTATGCTGCATGCCGTTTTGAAAAATAATGTTTCGAGAAAAACGCGTTTAAAGTTCTGAAATGTGTTATAGACATGAAAAAATTAAAAATTCGACTGTTTAAAAATGTTTACTGTTAATCTGCTATCTCAGGACCATAAAACTGTCCTTCTATATTTAAATATTCTTCCTCATTCTGTTTCCTCGAACATTTTATGTTAGAAGGTGCCTCCTTCGCCGCATCTGTCAAAGATATCTCCGTGTGCTTGATCCGCTTACCATCGGCTTTTAGACAAAAATTGTATGATTGGACGCCAATAACTATCACCAAAACTTTCATATTTCGAAGAATATTAGACAGACCATCATTAAAAGTGCACACAGCAATATCAGCCGCTATTTTCAAATATCAAGATTTTTTTGCCACTTAAAAAAAATTTTGGAGCCAATTTTCAAACAGTAGTATTGAAACTTTCATTGCTATTTTGCCTGTTTCCCAAGCAACGGTTTAGCAACTCATCTCGGTTCAGGTCCTCATAAATCGGTTTGATGGCTCCAAAAACTTCCTTAGGAAGCGGCGGCTTATACAAGGAATTCCGAGGAATTCGCTGCTTGTGCTTTCTTCCAATACTTCCAAAACACTAAGACTCTGAGTACTTCTCGTGCTGCAGATCTTCGTGGGTTGATAACTTATGAAATAAGGTCGCCCAGATTTCATTTTTCATATTTTCCAAGGTGTTCGGAATCTGACGTATTGCTAAGTATTTGTAAATGCTTCTAGCTAAACATAAACATCTTTTAACGACATCTGCTGTGTAGAGATAAGAAGTTTGAAATCATAAGGTACAACATTAGGCTGTAACTAGGCTGTATCATCCCAGCAGGTGTTATTTATTTGACGCAGGTGTCGTGTCGGAGCAGTCTAACTCGCTTAGGAAAGAGCGTGAAATTTCAAGGAAACATTTTTTTCTGGGAAAAAAATTTCAACCCCATATTCTAAAAGGTTCAAAGAATTTTTTAAGTTAATAAATGAAATCGATTTTTTGATAATTTACAGTGATGTTTACCTCTTAATAAAACATTTTAATGTATTCTAATACCACAAAATATTTTAGAGTTAAGAGAAAACTAATAGAAATTACATTTATTAGCTTTTCAAAAGTAAAACTTATTACTAATTTGAACTGTTTTAGTTTAAAATAATAAGGTAGGAAACGTACGTTTATTGCCCAAGTAATAACAAAAAAATTAAATAAATAAGAAAGGATATTAAAATAAACGACAAAATTCTATAAACATGAACAAATGTGTAAGTAGACATATGGCATAAAATCAATATTAAAATAATGAGTAAGAATATGTTTATTACAGTTTTTTATTTAATCCATGAGTTATCGCGAGCTTTTTCACTAAAAACTGATAAAATCTGAATCCAAAATCTATTGACTACAACCATGGACTGCAACAGTCTACAATCGCTAACTGCTGTATTTTAAAATGAGACGTATATACGATCCCAGGCTCATAACTGTCCGTCCAGGCATAATTTTACAACTAATATATTTAAATAAAAATAATAACACTCTCAAAACTATTTTATTCAAGAAATTAAGTATAAACTTTTAACTTAAATTGTATGAAATATTACTACGTTATGTATGATGTGTCAATGACAAGTTTGTTAATAAAAAAAAACATTAAGATTCGCGGTTTAGAATAGTTCGATCACTTCATTAAAACTGTGTTAGATACACATCACATTTATTCACAACAACAGCTTTAATTCTGGAAGGCCTCATATCTACCAGCTTAACGCACTCTTCAGGAAGCGTGATCTCCCAAATTGATTGCAATTTGGTGCGTAGATCGTTAACTAAACGGGCTGGATGTTTGCGCAATTGTTTCTTCATTTTATATTGCAATGTTTCTATTGGCAAGAGGTCTGGACTGCTAGAGGACCATTCCATAACAGGGATATTATGTTTTGTAAACCAATCTTTGACAGTTTTCGCTTTTTGGTGACACGCAGTACCATCCTGCTGGAAAATGTACAGTGTGTCAGTGCCTTGACGTATTGGTATTGACGGTAATAAAAATGTCTGTCAAAATTTGTTTATATTTTTCTACTGTCACAGTACCATCTACGAAACGCAATTCTCCTCCGCCCATACCACTCATATACCCCCAAATCATAAGAAACGCAGGCATCTTTACTTTCCTAACCAAACAGTCAGGATGATAAGTTTTCTTAAGCACACGTTCTCTGGTAACAGATATTTGTCCTAAAGCCAGCAGTGGTGATGAATTTAATTTTATACATTACATTGAAGTTTTTCTGTCGTTTTACACCGTTATTGTTGTAAATATTCCACTATGAGTGCAAAATTAATATAATGTATCTCAGAGGGCATTTTATATTCCACAGAAGCCAGAGATTGGTTTAGCTGTGCTATGTGATTCAGGTAATATAGGCGTCGAGCATAGATTTCTTGGCCTACATTTTTATTTCTATTATACATCACCCAATAATTGTATAACCCAATAATTGGCGTAATATGTACTGACTTGTTTATTAATTGATGTAAATACTACAAATACAAATAGTGCAGCAACAAATAAAAACAATATGAAGTTGTCAAGAAACTGAATATATATAAAAATTATTATAACCCAATAATTGGCGTAATATGTGCTGACTTGTTTATTAATTGATGTAAATACTACAAATACAAATAGTGCAGCAACAAATTAAAACAATATGAAGTTGTCAAAAAACTGAATATATATAAAAATTATATCGACGGTTTAATTATTTTTTTGTTAGTTTTTTATTTATTTCCACCACTATGGAATAGTTAAAATCGCAAGTCACATCATACCCCGTAAAGGTTATAGTTAATATTAATGTTAGGTTCTTTATTGTATTATAGTTTATTTATTAATCGGGTATAGTTCATTTAGGAATTGATCCAGCCCTGTATGTATATAATGCATTTAGGATCGATTAATGTTTGGTTAATATTATAGCTATGTTTCGTCTGTATATTATGATTTTAAGAAGATATTTGTAACGGTTTATTAGATGAAATTTATTTATAAAATAGAATTAAAAATAGATAAAACACAGGTTTCTCATCGTCTCTCATTATGTTAATTTTTTTATATCAACTTACGACAATGAATAGTTGTATTAAAAATTGCTAACTACTTTATATAATATGTTTGTTACTTCCAAATTTATTGAGATGTATGTCAAATGTATGTATTAAAAATTGCTAACTGCTTTATATAATATGTTTGTTACTTCCAAATTTATTGAGATGTATGTCAAAAAAGTATCGGGTCTATTGTGCTACATAGAGCGTCGAATGCTGTACAATAAGATTAATACTGTTAGTTTTAATCATCTCCTGAGAATGCCAACTTGCATACTCTTTCGGTGCCTGTGGAAAGTTGGTCTCCTTTTTTTTTGTTGTTCTATTGAATGTTGTAACTCTCCCCGGATCATATTGAATGATATTTATTAAAATGGTACATATTTTAATCCTTAGAATATTTTATAGAGGTATTCATAGTTTGTTAACAACACGGGTTTCTTACACGCAACCACTAAAGAGGAGGTAAAAGATGATGTGATGAAAGAAGTGAAAATGGACAAGTAATTAGTAAAGAAGACTTCTAAGACACAGGTTAAACTTGAATAAGGGAGATTATAGCTAACATGAAAATATATATGGATATATCTAGACAAATATTTTAAGAATTATACAAACAAAGGAACCATAAGTAATATAAAATAAAAAGAGCATAATTACATTATGAGAACATAAAATCTAAAACCTCATAATAAAGACATAAAACTTATCTAAAATGAATGGATAGACAACAGTAAGTGGTCAAAGACGAAGATTTTCAGAAACAATTTCTATCAGGAAATTCTCGGGAATAATTCAGTAGATACTATATGTCTTTGTTCTATTGCTACTTTTATAAATTGAAAAATGTACTTAACTGGTAATAATAACGTACGTCCGTTGTCGTTAATTTTTAATTTTTATTACATATTCGTCATTCGTGAGTCTTATACAGGGTTTCAGGATAGTTTCTGGTACAACTTTATGCAAGGTGGGCCAAAAGTAGGCAACCCATTTATTTTTCATTCGTAAGATTGTATTTCCTAAGTTCAATATAATATTTTTTCACATGATAACAAAAAGTATATTCCGTAGAGATTTACTTGTGAAAAATAACTCATAGGCCTTCTTCTTCTTCTTCTTCTTCTTCACAGAGTATTCTAGCTACTATATTTTCCATCACTAATGTCAAAAAGTTTATATTGGTATTGCTCGAATTTTATTTATAATATTATCTTTCAATTGCAGACGTGTCCGCGGTTGATTTTTGAACACTTTTTCTTTTAGGGAGCTCCAAAGAAAGAGATCGGGTGTTATTGAGTCGGGCGATCTTGAATGACAGTTTTGGTCGCAAATTATTCTTTTAGGAAATACTCAAATAAAAAATTCAATTTACTATAAAGTATACTTCAGCGAGAACTCGTTACATCTCACAGTGAAAGTCCACTGTCACATACCTTTTACCGGAGGTAGTCGCTAGGTTATTGATCCTTTCGGGGGTCACATCTAGAAAATAGTTTTGATTATTGATACAAATACGAATTCCATGTTTTTTACGTTTATACACGTAGGTCCGAACCTGGAAAGTTCGATTTGCTTGCGAACATTACTAATTATAAGTATTCTTCACGAATCGTTAACATGTAATTTAGAAGTTTTTTTTTAGATCGTATTAAATTAAAATACAAAAAATAATGTAACAACTGTCGCATATATGATTTCCCACATTATCCAGATGTGTCATATTACTATAATAGTACAATGTGTGAAAAGATCGCTCCATTAATTAGGGGCATAGTAATTACTTCCATACTCATTATAGGCCGTACTTAAGCGGATCACATAAGGCCAAAATGAGACTAGTTAAATATTCATAAACGTCCCCGCGACTATATTTAGAAGTCAGACAATCATAATAGAATAATTTCTTAGCGAATCTCCATATAATGCTCAGTTTATTTAACCAAACCGAGAAACTGAATAACTAGGCATTATTATTCCTTCCTTTAATGTCATATACTTGGTGGTCCCTTATAAAGTGTTTATAACTCGCATGTCATTATGTTTTATGTATGAAATATATTATTGTTATGTACAAGGTGGACCACGGGAACGGGAAGATTTGAAGACAATGTAATCCAGAAAGTAATTATATTCAATTAAAACAAAGTATAAAAAGATAATTGTGTGCCATTTTTATTCCTTAAATATTATGCCGGGCAAAATGGCGAACTCTTCTCTCTACACACTCTTGAAGTCGAACGTTGAAATTCTGCATAACGCAACTATATTCAGTGGTATGTTAGCAATTTCTTCACTAATTTTCAATTTGAGCTCCCGAATATCTCGTGGTTTATCAATAAAAACTTTACACTTTAGGTAACCCCACAAAAAGTAGTCGCATCCCGTGAGATCTGACGATCTTGGGGGCTACTGAATGTCTCCGCGTTTGGAAATAACGCGACCTGGAAACAATATTCGCAGAGCATCCATTGATGTTCTTGCGGTATGAGAAGTAGCGCCATCTTGCTGGAACCAACTGTTTCGGTTGTTCTGTGGAAACATGTTCAACTGCTGTGTCAGAAACTGATTAGTCATTTCAGTATAGCGCGCAGAATTGACTGTCAAAGAATTTCCATTCTGATCTTCAAAAAAGTAAGGACCGATAATTCCCATTGAAGACATTGCACACCATACTGTTACCTTTAGGCTGTGTAACGGCTGTTGGTGAAGTTCCTGTGGATTTTCCAAAGCCCAATAACGGCAGTTTTGTTTGTTGGTATAGCCGGATAAATAGAAATGTGCTTCATCAGACATCCATAAATTGTGAACATCAATTTCTTGCTCTAACATCGTTTCAGCAAAACTCAGGCGAACAGGGCATCTGTTGGTTTCAATGCTTGGACAATCT
Organism: Rosalia funebris; assembly: GCA_037954035.1. NCBI lineage: Eukaryota > Metazoa > Arthropoda > Insecta > Coleoptera > Cerambycidae > Rosalia > Rosalia funebris. The sequence continues at coordinate 10,234,676 of JAZFAV010000003.1, read as the reverse complement.
GGATTTTGTAAGGATGGAAATGGAGATCCTTGTACAGAATTCGAAGAAAAGTGGTCCTTGATAAACCCAAGGCCTGGCTTTGTTTTCGACTTGAACGTTTTGGACTGCGCTCTATAGCTGCTCTAATGCGATCAATGATATCAAGGCTTCTGACGCTTCTGTTTGGTCCCTTATGTTTGACATCTTTAGCTGATCCAGTTTCTTCAAATTTACGAATCCATTTCTTTATGGCATGGGCAGATGGAACTGTTCCGTGACGAGGAATACTATTGAAATGAATTCGAAATTGACGCTGCGCTGCGACACAGTCATGATTTTTGTAGTAAGATTTAATCACAAACGAACGTTGTTCACCGGACCACTGTTCCATGATTACTAAATGGCATAAAATGACAGATAAGGTGACAAGCAAATCCACAGCAACCTATGCATAATTACGAAATAATAACATTTTCAGAACTTCCCGCTCCCGTGATCCACCTTGTACATTGAAACTCTATTCACGTATGGGACCGCGAGATCGAGAGGCAAGGCTTTTTTTCTTGGACGGTAATTTTATCAAATTTATGCGCCTGTTTGCGAAACCCAATAAAGCTTTCAATATTCGGAAGAATTAATGCCCAATTAAAAAAAGTGCAAGACAAACGTGTAAAATTGGCTTGTTTGTAGAAGATTCCGAACAAATGAAACATCGTTGAAACTCTGCCACCCAATATTTTACTATTATAAACGAAGGAGCAGACTCCCCCAGAGTAGAATTTAGCTCCGCTTTGATATCGGTTGTACTAAGGTTATTCATCAAGGCTATTCACTAATAAGGATATTCACTATTGATGGCTGCCAAACAAATAACAAACAACGTAGCGCGTCGTCAAACTTCAAACTTAAACTTTATAAGGTTGGTACTCTTTACCATAGTCATTCTTTTCAAACAACTATACGCCAGATCGGGTACTTCTGGAACTACCCTCGCACACTTTCTAGACATTTTCATTGTCATTACACCAATTCGAACCATTTTAGTCAAAGCCGTCGTTGTTGCCGAGTAGCGATATTACTTCGACATTTTCGTGGGTTTCTTTTGATGCTTTCCTGTAAACCTTTTGATCGCATCTTCAACCATAGACATCTTCAGGTCACGATGGATGTTTTCATTGCGGATGTACCATGGTCTATGGTGCATTTACGATGCTGCAATGTACATTATTCTGAAGCATCTGAATGACTTTGATGTTAGACTTCCTTGTGCATGCCCAGAGTTGGAAGTCCACACGGGCTTCAGGATTTGTTCGTAGAGAAGCAGTCTGTTGTGTGTTGACAACTCCATGAATAATGTCCGAGGAGCTAATACATTTGTCTGACTTTGAAGTTCAGATATTTTCCATCGTAGTTTTGCATCTAGAGTCATATATACTTTGCTTCGTTGTCATTGGGAATTTTTTGCTGGTTAATCATCACTGGTGTATAGTCGTATTTCTTGTTGGTGAAATTTACGTGAATCGACTTCACCTCATTTAGTTTAACACGCCATTATTATTAATCTCGATGTTATTAATCATTTCATCGTATAATCTTGTGTAAAATACAAGTACAAATACAAAAATCATCTTTATAGTTGCAATCAGTGAAACGTAGTGCAGAGAAACAGGCGGTATTATTTAAAAAATCTACTTTAAAATTGAGCGTATCACAAATGAAAAGTAAGGAAGTTACAATCTCCTCGATGTCATTAATAATTTCATCATATATTCTTGTGTGAAAAACCAAAGAATCGTTTTGTTAGTTGCAACCTGTGAAACGTAGTTCTGGGGAGAGACAGGCGGTGTTTAAACTTTAAAACATAAAAAGCCAGACATTATTGAAAAATAGGTATACGCCTTCTAAGAAGTAAACAGTCAGATACGGTAAATTGAATCCTTATATCCAATACCGATGAATCAATAGTGAATTTTAAAAATATGGCTTTACTACTAATGTAGATTTTATCGGAAACTATGTGGTTTCCGAGCAAAACCGATTCGAACCTCTTAGACAGCTTAAAAAAATTAGTCACTCAGCGCACATTAAATATTAAGTAAGAAGCTTATCGTTCACGAAAATAGAATAGTAAAATCCGTTCTACGATTTTTACGACTTTTGAAGTGGTTACAGTTTCAGGCCGCGTGTTGCTGTGAAACGATTCCAATCCATTATTGTAAAATTAAAGTATAATTCTTATAAGTAGTAGTAAGGAAAAAAATCATTAAAGTAAAATTAACGTTTTTTTTTTTGGAGAAATTCCTCGGACTATGTCGGTTTTTATTTTCAAAACAAGCAGGAATTATTTTCAACTTCTCGTCATAAACCCTTTAATCAACCCTTTAAGTTCTAACAATTCTAGCTTTAAAATTTAAAATATGAAGACACCTCGTGTGACACCTCGCTTTGAAGCATTTATTAGGCTGACATTTGTTTAATAAATAACGGAAATATTCAACAGTACACATGCATATCTTTAATTCTATTATTATTATGCAAGCAACGAAACTGAACAAAATGGAAATGTTTATAACAGTTGTTCAAAATTATCACCATTTTAATTTTGACAATGACCTATTCAATCTTGGACAGTGTTTAAAAGTGTTACAATAAAACCGCAAGATGGAATTTTTTAATAAAACATTCGTAACAAAGTATTCAAATATAGTAGAATTATTTTATGAAGACCAAGTTGGCAATAAATCGTGCGACAGAGACAGATGCATGTCTGACTTTCTTCCATACCAATCCAATCTGAATAAGAGACACAGACGTGCCTATAAATAATTTGCGCGAGCCGCTTGTAATAGTATTACTGAATCAAATACACAAGTCTTACCTCTTGTCCTGCTCATCCCTATGAGTATAAACGAGGATAGTTTCTAAAAGAGTGGCGAACGAAGGGTCGTCCTAAGTACAACTATCGAAACACTCAATATTTACTGTCTTTGTCTGATTTATGCAAGTTTAAAAATACGTACGTGTCAGTGCACTTCAGTAGTTTTAAAGGTGACCTAAGTACAATTCTTTTACTGCATTCGCGTGGGAGAAGGTAAGCTATACATTGCTCTTTGTCACACGGTTTATTGCCGACTTGCCCTTCATAAAATAATTCTACTATATTTATTGATTTATAATGTAGATATTTGGGAATTATGTATGGAATAACACATTTGGTAAATGGCGGCCACGGTTTTCGTGGCACACAAGAACTCTTCTGGCGACATTTTCAATGACTTCAATTTTGGCCTGCAATGCTTGGGTGGCCGTGAGCTTGTTGGCGTAAACCTGAGACTTCAGAAAACTCCACAGGAAAAGTCCATAGACGCTAAATCGCAAGATCGTTGCGGTCAATTCTGGTCACCAAAATGGGAGATGACACGATCAGGAAAAGACTCGTGCAAGACCGTCAATGTTTTACGGATGGTATGGCAAGTGGTACCGTCCCGCTGAAACCACATATGTTCCTATCATGTCACGATAACGTTCTCCATTTATCGGTAATGTGTTAATTTTGCCTATTATCGAAGCCATCAAGGTAAAAGTGAGCCTCGTCGCTGAAGATGATTTTGCCCATGAACTTCCACTTCTTCTTGTTCAATGATCCAATTGGTGAACTCTCTTCGCTGCGTATGGTCTGTTGGCAGAAGTTATTGAGTCAATTGGACGTTGTAAGCATGAAGGTGCAAATCTTTTGTAAGAATACAGGGAAGACTGTACACGATGTGCACTATGACGAATGGAGGTTCCTGGACTCTTGACCACACTCTCGCGAACTGCCTTTATGTTTTGTTCTGAACGACCACTCGTGTCATGTATTTCACATCAGTTCATAACTAAGTACAAGTTCGTAACATAAGTACTGGTTCATAATTAAACCAGTACTTTCGAATTTTTCGATTATTCTTTTGACAGTTGATAAATTTGGAAAATTATTTCTACCAAAAATTGGACGCACTCTACAAATCACGTAAATACTACTTCTTAGGTAGTCCCATAAATAAAAATATACAGGTGTCATATTGAGAGATCTTGGGGGTCACTCTACTTTCTCTCGTCTGCATATCTACCTGTTTAAATATATTTGCAAGATGTTTACAAGAGCATCATTTTGCTGGAACTAAATGCTATATATACCTATACAATCTCCATTGACATTTGCTTAAAATAAATATGGTTGCAAAATTCTATTGCCAATTATTTCCGCCCTAACATAGTTTTTGTGGTATTTACGAATGGGTCTCTTGTATCTAATGAGAATTTATGTCGTTCCAGTATCTTGTTGATACTTCAAAACATCATTGAAATATGTTTTGAAGCCTTAAAATATCATTTAATCTTCGTAATCGTGAAAGGTTATGTTAATGAATTTATTATAAGAAAGTGCCATATCGTTAATTTAGTGATAACTGGAAAATTGATACATAATTATTTTTATTTTCTTCAGAAAAAATCTCTTGAATGCATTGTCCAATATGTGAACAACATGAAATAGTTCTTATATTGTTATTCACTAGAATTGTTGCCATTTTAATGTAACTGAATTATTATCCGTATACCTAGGGAAATTATGTCACACAATCAAAAAATATTTAGTTACATATCAGAATCAGAAAATACACGTAATTTTCTGCCATTTTCATAGATGATAGATTACGAGGTAGTCCAAGCTTTCAGTTCATTGTTTTGACTATTCCTTCGTTTCAGGTGAGAGGTAATGGAGCCATGTTTCATCCGTGGTTATGAATTGACGCAAAAACTCGACTTTATTCCTGTGAAAATTCGCCAAACACTCGATTGAGACATTCTCAAGACGTTGTTTTTGTTCCATTGTGAGTAATCGCGGCACCCATCTTATGCACTGCTTTTTCATGTTCAAATTTTCAGTCAGTATGCGATGCACAGCACTTTTTCAAATGCCTACCATGTCTTCTAGATCGCAGACTTTCAATTGACGGTCATCCAATACCATTTGTGGATTTCCTTCACCATTTCTGGTGTGGTCACCTCATTTGATCGACCACTGCGATGTTCGTCTTGGCAGCTCGTCATTGGGTGGCCTCGTTTAAATTGGGCCACCCAATATTTTACTGTTGTAAACGAAGGAGTAGACTCCCCCACAGTAGTATCCCAGCTCCGTTTTGATGTCGGTTGGACTGAGGCCTTTCAAATGAAAGTATTGTATCACATAACGATGACCAATTTTTTCCATGTTTACAAATTCAGCGTTCAATATTGAGCGCTGCCAAACAAAAACTAAACAACGTAGCGTCGTCAAACTTAAACTTTATTAGGTTGGTACTTTCTACCATAGCCTTTTCAAAGAATAACCGCATACGTCAAGTCGGGTACTTCTGGGATTCTCGTAATCTGCTGTGAAATAAATGTATGTAATTATATTCGTTTACTTTAACTGTTTTTTCCTCCTTAATAAACATTTGAAAAAGTATTATGATCGGAACACCAAACACGGAGAAAATGATGTCAATTTACAAATCCTGAGATGCATCAATTTTTATATGCAACCTTAACCTTGGCGCTGTTGGCTTTTTACGTGCAATTAAACGCAGTTGTTGTGACAATCGAAGCAATTGCGTTATTACTACAAGTATCATCATTCGACAAATATTTTGATTTAAATCCGGTTAGGCGGTTAGACGACGTGTCGTAACAAATTTGTTTATTAATAAATAATAGGCTCTTTAAATATAGGTCTAGTTGGGACTTATTAGGAAGGAAAACATAATTAACTAAAAACCATATTTATCACTAATTAGGTATAAATTACCGATTTATGTGTTAATGATTAAATTTACATGTTCATAAATAATATTTTTGTATTATAAAATATTAGTGTAATATAATGAGTAAAATGTAATATGAAAGATGTTATTAATAAATACTTTATGGGGTGTTTAAAATAATTCACTTTCATGTCAATGACGATATTTGTACAGTTGAAACTTTTTTTTGTTATAATGTATTAATTATTAATACAAAATTTTTTAACACAAATGAATGTTATAATTACGAGGGTGGATCAAATATAAACGTGACTTTATTAAAAAGAAATATTGATTTAAAAACAAAACGCAAAGATATTTTATTTTTCTGCATAGTCTCCTGCTTTACAAATATATTTTCCCAAAGAGAAGGAAGGTTTTTTATCGCAGTATCGTAGAATGAAGCTGGTTGCGCCAGGAGCCAATTGCGGACGAATCCTTCTACTTCCTGGTCATCTTCAAATCGTTGCCCTCCTAGAGCTTGTTTAAGCAGCCCTAACCAATAAAAATCGCAAGGCCATAAGTCCGGGCTGTAGGGAGGATGTTCAAGTCATATTTTTCAGTTTTTCGACCGATAGAGCTGCAGTATGGGGCCTGGCGTTGTCGTGATGGAGGATTGCCTCTCGAATCGGTTGGTTTCGTCTTTTTTGTGGCGATATGCAGCCCTCACTTGGTTTAATAGCTCGCAATAGCAAGCATCATTGATTGTGCGTCGCTCATGCAAAAAATCAATGAACAAAATTCCTCGCCGCCGGTCGAGAAAAACGGTTGATAGAATCTGGCCAGCTGACAGTCGAGTCTTGGCTTTCACTAGGGCTGCTTCCGCCTTCCTTCGCTACTCCATACTGGTTTGTTTGGACTCGGACATTTAGTGGTGGATCCACGCCCACGTTTCGTCGCAGGTGACAATCCGACTCAAAAATGCATCACCTTCAAACCTTGCTGTAAGCCTCTAACAGATCTCCAAACGTCTCAACTTCTGATCTAACTGGCACCTGGCACACACTTTACGGAACTCCAGGTCGTTTTTGATGATCGCTTGACAGCTCCCATAACTGAAGTCAATCTTTTCTGCAATTTCGGATACGGTCGTTCTTCTTCAAGAATGTCTCAAACTGCGCGAATATGTTCGTCCGTAGTGCTGGTTCGAGGACGCCGATCGTGTTCATGATTTTTCACTCGTTCTCGCCTTCCCTTGAATTATTTATGCCAGGAAAACACACGAGTCCTTGACAGTGTTTGGTCCCTGAACTGTACAGTCAATATATGGAAAATTTCCACTGCTTGAACTCCTTCATGAACAACACATTTTATAATAATGTGTTGCGCAACAGTGGGGTGCACCTCTCGCTCCGACATCGTGAGTACTACTGACGAACTGGTTGAGAGTGGATAATGGCCGGCTTTTCCCATTGGTAATGACCCCACCCAAGCATACTAGAACCTCGGGCCCGGTCCTAACAACCGTAGACGCTCGGGAACAAAAATCCCGTTTATTTCTGATCCACCTCCTCGTACGTATGCTCATGCAAAATGCGCACGGATTGTGTCATTGTATCAGTGGCCTTGCACCCTTTACTATTATCCTAGATTTCTTCATTTGCAATTGAAGTGTAGTGTGTGTGCATTATGTATTAGACACATATTTGTAAACAATTTAATTTCTAACAATAGGTTTCTCAACTGTAAAATCTATGGCATCTAATAGTCTATTGTTGGTTATACTTTTTACAAACTTTAAGTTACTAGAATATATTCTATGATTGTGTTAGAAACCACGTTGGACAACAGAAGATTTTTCTAACCTTCCATATTTTAAATGGACCATGTGCTCCGTAAACCCAGTTACAATTATTCTTTGCGCCTGCCCAATACACTTTTTACTACAATTTTGGCAGCTCATTTCATAAATCCCAGATCTTTCGTTGTTTTCAGTTCTATATTTGGGATTTCCCAAAAGTTGTTGCAATTGGTTTCCAGAAGAGTTCACTAATCTCAAATCTTTACTCGCAAATCTTTGAAAACTCTTTTGAGGCTTCTGGTAAATCGTGGTTCATTTGGAATTGATATAATTCAATGCTTTTTGTAACTTTCTGAAAGGTTCTAGAGTTAAGAACAGTTGCCCGAAATCTACGTTTTTTGGATGGCGATGAGGGCCATATTTTAGACATATATCCAGTGGTGGTAGACACAGCATTGCCTCTATTGCTCTTATTGGTGTCATTCACACAGCTCCAGTTATGTTTAGATAAACAACTCTTTGCAATTGTTGCAGTTCCTGCTTTGTGATTGCTTGTTGGATTTGCGTCCACCAGGTAATAGACCCATAACACATCATGGGCCTTATGGTAGAAGTCTATAATCACATAACAGATCTGGGTTTCAGTCCCCAAACGGTGGGTATTATAAAAGATATATTGTCAATAAAAGTATGTAGATTATTTATATATAATGTTTATTAAACAAAAGTATAATATATGCTATAGTTAATACTCATAATTCGTTGCAAATAAATTATTTTTTCGGCGGAGTTAAAGATACAGGTGATATATAAATCTCATATTAAAATAGCGACAATAATTGTTGCAAGAAATATTTTTTGTTATACTAGAGGTTTTCAGGAAATTTTAACGCTGAATTAGTAATATTGCATGTTCAACTTGTCAACTATCACCGTATTTACAAGCAGCTTATTAAATATCTTTGGCCATGTGGGTGGTATTAGTTCGTTATGATGTTTTCTGTTACATAATCTTACATTACGCCGTGTGCATGCTTGTGGTAAAAAAGCGGTAGTATGAAAGGAAACTTGAAGCTGAACATTTGCTAACGCCTCTGAGGTAGACAAGGGTCATTAAATGGCGAAGAAGTTTAAAATGCTCCGAGAATTTGCTAATTTATTATTAATAATATGTTGGAGTTAATTTTGCACTTCGGATTTACCTCGGAACGTGTATTTGATTCATTTATAATTCGACTAAAAAGTGAGTTAATGACGACAGACTTAAAAAATTAATAATCTTTACAGTTTTTCTTAATTATTACTTATATCTACGTACTTATACTGCATAAATAGATGGCTATCTATGGGAATTATAATACAGTGTGGTGATAGTTTCGCGCAATATTCATCATTTTTTAATTACATTTTTTTTTATTCTGAACGTTAGTAATTTTCTAGCAGATATTGTCAATTTCAATCCGAATTCGTTACTCTAAATTTTTTGGCCCAATCAAATAGGCCCGCGATTTTAAGTACCTCGCAATAAAAAATCCAAAGTGGTCAACTAAGACGAACGTGGTGGACATTGAGTTGGTCCTCTCGTCACCCTATGGATCTGCCAGGAAAAGTATCGAACATCAACACAAAACAGAATGAGGAGGCACTTCATCTTGTTGGTACCAATTTTTTTTTGGTTCGAGATATAGAAATTCTAAATATCTAGTATGAATGAAATTTTCTGAATACCCTTGTACCCGGGAAATTCAGTTATAAAAGGTCATATAAAATACTATGATGACGTCACCCTCAAACACAAAATTCCAAAGTCAATTTTCTCTGACTTTGATATCTCAAGAGTTTTTTAAGAAGATATTTAATAAAATTGTGAATATTGCAGAAAATATTATCATCACGTCGTATCAGGGTTTCAGTATAGTTTCTTCCTTAACCTCGATTACATTAATCTCAGATTAAAACAGTTCAGCGAGGTCAGAAATACAAGCACTTAACCATTTTTAAACATACTAGCTATTTGTAGCTAACAGTCTCAAGCTTGTGTTTTACAATAAAATCTGAGAGAAAGTGTTTTTCTTCTTGTTACAAAAAAAAAAATAACGCCGCAAAGTGTGTACAACGTTCTAATATGCCGGTTCTAATTGAGTAAGTACTATCAAAATTAAGACACAGCTTACAATTTTACGTTTTATAATCTAAAAAAGCTGTCCTGATTAGTGAAAGATATTAATAATCTGTAAAACAATAGTCGCCAGTACACGGAATATTAACGTCAACTGCGCTAGCTGTATTCGCCCTGAACCTAACAATTTATTGACGGGATACAGTGGCGTTTTATCATAGGTGACATGAGGCTTTTTATTTTTTACTGGATTGCATTATAATTTAAGATTGAGGTCTGTGTTAGTGCGGTAATTATCCTGCTAATGTTATATCGGAAACTATCCTGAACCCTGTATGTAATGCCTTAAGAAAAAATAGTTTTTTAAATAATAAATGATATTCTTTAGTTTCTTAAATTAGTTTCTTGTCTGCTGTGTAAGTTGAAGTAATTCAGCTTATACAGAAAGGCTCTTTCAGTATCTCTATAAAGAAAAGCTTCGAGGAATTGGCGTAGTTTGTGCCAGAGCTTTGGTATAAGTCACAAATTTGGTATAAGCAAAATTTACCCAGATAATCGCAAATCACATAGCTAATAAAGGTCAAGTAGATATGGTGTATACTAATTTTTTGAAGGCTGACAAGGTGAATCATAATATACTAATTTCAAAATTAGGATTATATGGATTCGGTAGTAATCTTCACTTAGTAAAATCATATTTATTCAGACGTACGTTATTTGCTTCATATAATGGCTCTAAATCTGAGACCGTTTTAGCATCCTGGAGTGCCTCAAGACACAAACTTAAGGCCATTATTATGTACCTTATTTATTAACGATTTGTCTCTAATGCCTATGTAGCATTATCTTCTTTTTTGCCGATGATTGAAAATTAATTTTAAATATAGCCTGTTTAAAGTATCACTTGAGGTTGCAAAAATTCATCGACTTTGGTATGTCGTGGTGTTCGAAGAATAAACTATCAATAAACATAGATAAATGCAAAGTTTGCTTGTATACGTTAAAGAAGTACCGATAATATATGACTATTCTCTTGGCGGTACAGTTTTAATACGCTCTGAAAATATTAAGGATGTTGGTGTGTACTTTGATGATAAATTGTCGTTCTCTGAACATATCAACCATGTGACTCTTAATGCATATAAAACCGAGACACACGGCATCGTTTAATAAAACTGCTACCTTTGCGTTAGTTCGTTGAAAATTAGAATATTGTAGCCTTATTTGGTATCCCCGTTATCTAAATTATATGAATCAACTTAAAATTACACAACGGCGTTTCTTAAAATACTTGTCATTTCGCACATACAATTATTACCCAGTAAGAGGTTACGGCTATAATCTGCTTCTACAAAGATTAGACATCCAGTCATTGAACTCTAGAAGGGTGTTTACTAGCCTCTTATTTTTATTTAAACTATTCCATAATAGATGCACCTGCATTACTAGGTATGCAGACTACTATATTCAGACTAGGTTCTCGAGAAGAAAGTATGTTTTATTGCCAGACTGCAAGAACTAACATGCTGTTAAAATCGTCAGTGTTTGTAATGTCACAAAATTTTAATGTAACATCTAGGCACTTGTAATTTGAACAGTTGTACTCATAACGAGTTACTACCTTTAGGGAAACGACAACTTTTTACTGTCATATAAGTTATCTAACTGAAGTATTCCATTGTTTATTTATGTCAAAGTTATTTAGAGGTTACGTTTTTTTTTTGTTTGTTTATTCTTTTGTTATATAGGTACTGTTCGCATATATGTATTTTTGTCCTACAAATGGATTTTTTTCCTGTTGGACAATAATGGTCCTCTGTCATCTCTCTGGATTGCTTCGCTGTGTCGATGTTGATTAAAATGGAAACGTTGGAATAAAAACTTTTTCATATTAATTTAATTGGTCGAAATCTCAAGAAATACAAGTCGAATAAAATGTAAATTACACATACCGTAAAACAATCGAAAATACTCGTATTTATACATACAAGCCAGCATTGATTTGTATAATATATTTGACGATAAATGTATACCGGTTTTTTTGCTATCACAATATAAATAAGCTTTAAACAACCAGAGAATCGGCAAACTTATATAATCAGAAAACCACGAACAATTTTGGAGACTTGTATTCGAGCTAGTCCTTCAGAAAAGTTGATGGTGTGTTAAACCGCTAACCAAACGTAGCCTATTACTTTATTAACAGTGAGTAATGATTTACTTGTCTAGACTACATAGACAGACGGTTATTTGTTATGTCTGCAATACGGGGGAATAGCACTTAAATTTTAGGCTCTTTGTATACTTTACCTAATGCAATGCACGCCGATGGATTATATAAGGTGTTATTGCAAATAAAATTGTATACAACATTTTTATGAGTGCGTTAAACCGGGTTATTTTAGACAGAATTAAAATACGGAGATGATGCCGTTGCAGTAAAGATACTCGTATGAAGGATTTATGGTTTTGTTAACATTTTGGTAAGATGCGCCCCGTACGTAGCGTGACTGGGAAAGAGGACGTGAAATTTTGATGGAATCGGTTGCTTGTAAGTGAGTAAACCTTCTGTGTTATTTATATCAGAAGTAGTGATACCATTTAAACAATGTTGTATAAATAAATGTGATTATGCACTGACGACTGCAAATTGGATAACTACAAGGTCTTTCACTAGGGACGCTTGAAATTTCTTAGGTTATAACGGCCATGTTGTTAAAGCAACATCTGTCAAACGAGGCCCACTTTTGGATGAATGGATATATGAACAAGCAAACAATCCGCACAAGATACACCAGCACCAAGTGCATCTCGAGAAAGTCACTGTTTGGTGCGGATTTTGGTCTGGCGGAATCATCCGTCCGTACTTCTTTCAAAATGAAACTGGCATTGCCATAACCGTCAACGGCGAGCGCTACAGATCAAGGATAAGCAACTTCTTGTGGCCTAAACTGGATGATATGGATACCGACGACATGTGGTTCCAACAGAACGGCGCTACGTGCCACACTGCACATGCCGCGGTGGACATTCTAGACGAGCGATTCGAGGGCATGGTTATCTTCCGCAGCGGACACGTGAACTGGCCAGCGAGATCGTGCGATTTAACGCCTTTAGACTTCTTCCTTTGGGGTTATCTTTAATCTCATGTGTATGCGAATAAACTGTAAACAACTGATGCCCTCAAAGTCAACATAACGAACGCCATCCAGTAAATCCAAATTTATGCGACAAAGTCATCGACAATTAGACCTCCCGAATACGTGCCATCAAGCAAAACAGCGGCGAATATTTGAACGACGGTGTCTTCCATATTTAATGCCATAGAATGTTCTGTCAAAAAAAATTAATGGATATCTTACACACAACATGTCTTATTTACGTTTAAAAAACGAGCGTCCTTATTGAAAGACCTCTATTAGAAACATAACTTCGTAAGTGATAAGATGTGCGAGAAAAATAAAATTATATAGTGTGATTCGCGAGCAATGTACCAAGTCTCAAGCAATATACCAAGTCTAATTGGCAGACAGAGCACGTCAAGGAAAGTCTAGATCAATAAGGAATATATCTGTTGACTGCTGGTTAAGTAGGTACATAGTGTATTATGCATTTGGTTTAACAATCAAAAGAGCTATTCTCTACAAGCGAATGAGATTTACTAGTAACATTCCTCATCCGGGATTTGTCAGAATGGCTTATCTGATTTGGAAAAATTCAGGGCCGGACTCGGTAAAAATCTGCCCGCGTAATTTTTGACAAAAAAGTACAATTTTCGATCTCATTTCTTTAAAACTATTAGCGGAATTGGAAAGTTCAGAAAAAATGGGAAATTGGAATAGAGAATCAATTTTGATGGCAGACCTAAATCGTTTCCGAAAAAACTATGAATTTGTTCGTTAAAACTGTCAAAGTGTTAGTCGTGATGCGCTAGACTATTTTATGATTGTCTTTGCCCAAACGGTTTATGTGCGTCGTCAAAATTGATTTGCTATTCTGATTTTTGTCTGAAATTTGCCATTTCGCTAACAAATTTCCAGAAATGCGATAGAAAAATCAAAATTTTTTTGCCCAAAGCCAGATGGCCAGATTTTGACAGAGTTCGACCCTGTATTTTCCCAAACCAAGTATGTCATTCCCACAAGTCCTAGATGAGGAATGTTAGTGGTAAATTTCATTCGAGTACATCCAACCAGTGCAGAGAATAGGTCTTTGAATTGTCAGACCAAATGCTTAAAACACCCTGTATCTTCTTAATTTCTTAACCAACGGCCAAAAAAATGTATTCGTTGTTAACCTAAACTTGCCTTGGATTGCTCTATCTGCCATTAGGCTCACGAATCACCCTGTCTACAGGTACAGTCGCTAAACTTATTCCTGTGATGTGACTATATATTTGTATGAATATCTCAAGAACTATACTTACCAAGATACAACAATTATATATTTTTGTGATCAGAAAACTCTGGGTAACTTTTTTAAGTAAAAAAATACAGGGTGTTCCATTAAAAAAATAAAAAAATGTTCACCCCCTTTCAATTTGCAGAGTTCTTGAAAATTTGTTTAAATATTCAAAAAATTTATAAAAAGGTATGTAAAATCCTTTTTTGAATTATTCAATTCGATTGAAATTAAGAGAAATAAAGGGGGGTCAATTTTATATGACTAACCCTGTTCATTACAATGAGTGGGCTATTTATTCATCACATTTACGAAATCACTGTATATTGAATAAATAGTTTTTGTCTTGGCTTTTGGCTCATGAGAACGATAATACCGTCATATTTTTGAAGAAGCATACAGAGAAGGTAAAAGTAGACAGGTGGTAGATGGTGTACCCCCATCGCCCGGTGAGATACCACCGCATCGTACTATAGGTGTCGTGAAATGACCGCGTCATGTTTCGACACCTGGTCGATGTTTCCGGTTCGCAGGGTACAGTATTCAGAATTATATATCAACTGAAACGTTGCGATCATCAATATCACGCCCATATCGTTTGGTGTATATCAACTTAGTATTGAGGATATGATATTTTGGTCACTTTTATTGATTAATGATACAAAAATAGCCAATCGTAAGTACAGTAATCGGTAGCATCCCATTCTTCAGTGATAGTAGTTTGATTGCAATTTGTCTGTTGCTTTATAGATTTATTCATGACACCGTAGTTGAAGTGATCTTCTAGCTATGTCTGTAGAATAGCATCTATGTCTGTAGAATACCATCGCGTTGTACTCACCTAGGTTACCTATAACTAGAACAAACATAAAATAATATTCTTAATTTCATATTATATGTTCGACTTATAAAAAATTTTCATGATAGTTTTTCTCTTTTAATCATTTGTTTCGACACCGTTTATCCAGCTTGCGTTTATTTTACTTCTTCTGTAATTGGGGTTTGGGTACCTATAGAATACTACAATAAACTCCTGGACTGACTATGGACTGGTGGCCAGTCCATAGTTAGAATATTCACAAATCGAAGGTAGTTCAATATCTCTCTAACAACGTGGGGCCAAGTGTTACCCTGCATGAAAATGAATTTGTCCCCGACAAATGGGGCAATTGGCATAACATGTTCTACGATATTTTCTATGAGGAAATGTACATTTATGGATTCTCCCTTATAAGAACCAAATACGTGCGGCCATCGAAATAAATTCTTCCCCAGAACATTATTGGTCCACCAAAAAATGGGATCCTCGGAGAGATATTGCAGGCAGAAAAGCTCTTTCCTAGATTCATTGTCGTCAATCTGGTGAATTAAGACTTACTGTTGTTTTCTTTGTAAAAAAATCGCTTCCAGTCGTCGAGGATATAATTTATGTACGTGTTCCCTTGCAAAACACAAACTAGTAACTGTATGTTCTCTGGTGAGCAGTGGTGCCATAGCTGGTCTTCTACGGTCCAATCCTTCTTCATTGAAACTTCTTCTGACGGTTCGTCCAGAAATTGGTATATTTAGAATCGTTGCTAGGGCTCTTCTTTCTTCTTTCTACATCTGTCAAACAATTGCAGTTATTTATCAGTAGTGACAGAGGACATCCTAAGCCGCCTATATAAATTTGTTGAGGATTTAAAACTTCGAACAATTATTAGAAATAATGAAAAGTATTGCTGATGCGTGCTAAGAAATTTTGTCCAGGATTGTAAATAAAATAAATAAATAACTTATTATACGTATGAAGCAAACGATCTTGCTTATTTACCCACGGCAAATTAAAAAGCTCGTCTTCACATCAAATTCGATTCTTTCATAACGCCGTTGTGTGTTGTAATTAATTAATCATCTCTACCTCACTAACTTCGCTTCCTGTTTCATTCAAAGGGTTCACAGGTGTTTGATTTATTGCACCATTTCCTCAGTTTCACCCACTTTCGCTATCGCTTTCCGACACAAAAAATAAAAATACAGACGTCCTTTGCGCCACGAACTTTGATGTGCATATATGCAAGGTTACCGTAATACAAAGCGGACTAGATTACTACGGGAAATACGGGATCAAAGCGGTACATGAAAGATTCAATTATCTTTCGATACTGTAATAGATTAGACAGCGCCATCACTAAATCGGTTCCTTGTTATGAACGTTTGTGATCATGTAAGCGCAATACCGATATATTCGTTCGTCTTTGAGGTCTTTCATCGTATTAAGTCTGTCCATCTCAGGATTCCATGTTTGTATAGGGTCTTTCAATAATGACGTTCGATTTTTAAATGCAAATAAAACAAGTTGTGTGTGAGATATCCACTGATCTTTTTTTATTTGAAAGAATATTCTATGGCATTAGGTATGGAATATAACGTCGTTCAAATGTCCGCCGTGGCTTTGCTTGGCAATACGTATTCGGGAGGTCCAATTTTCCCTGACTGTCGCATAAATCTGGCTAAATTTGCTAGATGGCGTTCGTTATGTTGACTTAGAGGGCATTAATTGTTTCCGGTTTATTCGCATAGACCTGCGACTTAAGATAGCCTGAAAGGAAGATGTCTAAAGGCGTTAATCGCACGATCTCGGTGGCCAGTTCACGTAGCCGCTGCGCGAGATAACCATGCCCTCAAATCGCTTGTGCATAATGCCCATCATGACCACATGCGCTGTGTGGTACGTAGTGCCGTCCTGTTGCAACCACATGTCGTCGGTACCCAGTTTAGATCACAAGAAGTTGCTTACGGTTATGGCAATGCCATTTTCGTTTTGGAAGAAGTAGGGACCGATGATTCCGCCAGACCGAAATCCGCACAAACAGTGACTTCCTCGGGATGCATTTTGTACTGGTGTATCTCGTGTGGATTGGTATCGTCCCAAATCCGACAATTTTGCTTGTTCACATATCCATTCATCTAGGCTCCTGCCACTTGCTTCGGATTTTCCGTACATTCCTACGCACGTCAGCGATGTTTTCAGCAAACCTTGCGTTTCGGTTACGTATGGGTGTTAGCTGACTTTATTTATCAATTTGGTTGACACGACTTTAGCCACTAAACGTCGAATAGTCGACCCGGTGGGATGGTTGTCGCGAGGATAAAAATCCCGTAATGTGTTGAACGTTTCTCGAACGGAGCACTGATTCTGTAACATATAAGTCGAGAAAGGAACTACCAAACCGCCAAGCGGTTATCAAGTAGTTCCCGAATAGTAAGGCTATTACATAATCGCTATAAGAATCAACTACTCCTCGAGCTAAAGCCCCGCCAGGTATTTAATTATACCTAAAAGCAATCCTCGACCCCTTTCCCTTGCGATTCGGGAACTACTTGATAACCGCTTGGCGGTTTGGTAGTTCCTTTCTCGATTCCCGACTTATATGTTACTGACATAGATTATATCGATGTAGTATCCGTGGGGTATCCGTGGGGTATCGTATATACCCCACGGATTTCATTCCGCATTTGTCCTGGATCGGCGTACCGGGTACGGCACTGATGAGAACTAATAAGTTCGAAACAGCTGTCTGTCGTTCGGTTCCCATGCGGGAGAGATGTCGAATCCTACGCGTGGCGGGTTTTGTTTTTTGAAAGCACTGATTATGAAAATAAAATTTTTGAATGACTGATTATGAAAAAAAAAACAACAAATTTGACAGATGTTGCTTTAACAATATGGCCCCTATAACCTAACAAATTTCTATTTGTCCTATTGAAAGACCCTATATTTCTTGATGATGTACAACAAAATTTCAAGGGCTGATATCATCTCCTTAACTGCTTTAGGGCATGAACAGAAAATTGTGATTAATTAGAGTAGGTTATGTCTATGATCCTGCGAAATTTCATTTCCTATTTAATTTTCCACTCTCCTTGTTTTATAATGTATTTCTCTACGGTGTACGAACAGAAAACAGTTTTTTGTTAGGGTATGTTACGTTTATAATACTGCCAAGTTTTATTCATTTAATTTTTCACTCTCCTTGTTTTATCGTGTATTTCTCTACGATATAAACGAAAATTTCCTCAAAAGTTAAAATCTCCTTAATTATTTCAGGGCAGGAACACTAAAACGATTGTTAATTGGGGTAAGTTACCTTTATAATCCTGCAAGTTTCATTCCTCATTTAATTTTCCACTCCCCTTTCCTGTTAGACGTCTATCTGCAAATGTAACAATTTTTTTCTCCGTTATTTCAAACCACAAACGAGTGTACTATGAAATGTGTAGTGTAAACAATGGCACAATGATCGTCATTGTTATCGCAACTCACCATGACCAGAGCTAACAAATTCAACTTTCGGTAACTGTTACGTCAAATAATTGAATTTTTAACATAATAATTGTTAAATGTCAGCTGTGTTTCGTTAGTCACGGCCAATTTTCAATAAAGATCTCATAGTTGCTATCAAGCAATCCTTTGTTAAATATAATGAGACGCACTGGAATAGCGCAGAGTTGTAGCTGTTCGCAGTTCGAGTACGAGTCGAATATATAAATTGCATGTTCTAGAAAACGATTTTATAGTCAGGCATTTGTACCTAAGGCATCTAGCATCGCGTCTGAGTGCCCAATTCGGAACCTATGATATTTCACGAACTGCCAGAGCAATAATTATGTACACACTGCGGTACCATTACGTATTTTATTGTTCTCGCAGATGGATAGAAGGATGTTAATGATAACAGCAGCAGTCATAATAATAATAACTTTGATAACCATGCCAAGAAAAGTGACAGGGCTCTGCCTTTCCGATTTTGATAAAACTTGCACAGATGAAGAGCATTTGAACATAATTTTTTTACGTGCTGGTATTTAGCTTAAGGGGCTGATAAGAGTAATCCTGGGGAAAAGAGCATCCTTGGAGTATTCCTCCAAGACCACAATTTTGGGCTATACACTAGTAAAATTGCCCAGAATTACAATTTTACCGTTTTTCTGGACAATCTTACGAATTAGAAAGGAAAAGAAAATGGATTTTAGCAGTGCATCGTCAAAGGTAATTATTTTTTTTATCTCAAATCATTATTAAATACATAAAACATATAATAATTGCCGTTTTCTTTAAAAAATACAGGTTTTTTTAAATTTTGCATATATAACGACAGGCGAAATCATGAAGAAATTTACCGGAATATACTTTTTTTTCCAAATTTTACTCAAATGTTCAAACTGAAAAAAATTGTCAACTTGCATTTTTTTTAAAGTTTCTGCTGAAAACAGACTTCTAATAGTTCTTATGAGGATGAAACTTGGATTACCTTTTGCTGTAATTACCTGTTTGTTTACAGGATCCCCTACTGTAAACATTTTTTCTAGTGTTTTGAAAACGTTAATCGTCAAAAACGTGGATATTTTGGCCATTAAAACAAGCTATCAAAGAAACATTGCTAGTTTTTTAAACTACTCGAACTGTTCAACAATAATTGATTGCACTGAACTTCGCACTGACATACCACCCACCCTCAGTCGAACAGAGAATTTTAATGCATTCAACTTACAAATCTAGCCTTAAGTCTGTTTTGAGCATATACTTTTCTAAAAAATGCAGGTTGACTATCTCTTCCAGGAACAATAAATTTGAGTAAAATTTGGAAAAAAAGTCTATTCCAGTAAATTTTTTCGTCTGTCGTCATATGTGCAAAGTCTAAAAAACCAGTATTTTTTTTAACAAAATGGCAATTATTATATGTTTTATGTATTTAATAATGATTCGAGATCTAAAAAAAAAATAATTACCTTTGACGACGCACTGCTACAATCTATTTCCTTTTCCTCTCTAATTCGTAAGATTGTCCAGGAAAACGGTAAAATTGTAATTCTGGATTTTAACCCTTTATATTTTCACAATTAACAACACAACACTTATTTATCTATTTTATTTAGTAACAAATCCTTACTAAAATCCATTTATAACATATGCACTGAGGCTTCGACCTACTCATGGTTTAAAAAAACAAACACGAGATGGCGCAAAGGCTGCCCGCCAAAGATACTTTACTGGCGTATATCTCTGCAACGATTTGAAATATCAACATTAATAATAAATCATAAAATTATACTTTGAAAGCTTCTAAATAGATGACAAACAGAAATACCTCCCTTAATAGGGGATGAGGGATCAGTTTTCACCGTTTTGACGACAGGTTATATTTTAGGGTAATGGTTTTTCTGATATATATTCTACATAAAATAAAGTTGGCATGGTTGCATGCACTACCTGAAATGTGCAGGGTATGCACATTCCCTTAAGAATGCTTGGTTTATTTATTAACATATTTTTTTTACTAACGGCCTAAAATGTGAAATACATTCATTTAAAAACCTTCTATTGGTACCTCACTTTTAGTCAGCACTGCTTGCTATCTGCGATGTGGTCTACCCTTAAGCAGGTCTCTGTTTGTTTGTCGGCAAGTAGTTTGTACTTACATGTTTAAAAGTGTCTCTGTGTAAATAGATAGTATAGACCTGCATACGCTGGATTTTGTGAGGAACATTTTTTTCATTTTATAACTCTTACAAGGAGATGTCACACCCTGTGGGTCACCGATTTGGCCGAGTCTCTGTGTCCTTAAAGAGGCTCACTAGTGTAGTATATCCCCAAAGCCCAAGTGTGCACAACTCGTAAATAAGGGGGAAATTTCTCCCGAAAGTATTAGGCTCACGATTTGTACAAGTTCCAAAAAGTCGAACTCACGAAAGCTGTCGCGTGGCGAAATAAGCAGCGTGTATTTTTCTTAGCACGGCGAATCGGGTTCAAAACTCTACCTGTGTATTTATTTTGTTTCTGTCCTCCTCTCTTCATAGAAAATATTTATTTGTCAACATAATCCGACGATAAATAACATAATTACGGAATTGCTGTTTTTTTTAATGATAAAATGTAGTGGACATTTAGGAATACATAGGTAGTCATTTTTATTGATTTTCTAATTCAGGTGTATAACTACTGAAGTAAGGAGATTATTATACTCCACCCCATCTGCAAATGCCTTATACAATAAAGATTAAACAAATTAGGCCAAAACAGCTATTCTCCTGGCTATATACTATCGACGAGCGCTGGCATATAGCCAGACATTGATGGCATATAGCCAGGAGAATAGCTGTTTTGGTCTAATTTGTTTAGTCCTTATTATATAAGGCATTTGCAGATAGGGTGGAGGGAAAATTACCCTCTGCCAAGTAAAACTTTACATTATATTGATGATCAAACTTTATTTCTATTTAGATTGTTCTCTAAACTACCGAGAGATGGCGCTTGGTACGTTCTACTGCGGTAGAACGTAACGGTGTCTACAAGATGTGAGCCTCATGTGTCAAAGGTATACTCGCTTACACTGCACTGATGAGACCCAAGATAAGGTCGAAACCGGTCTGCAGTTAGCGGTATCCCGAGACAGATGACACTTTTCATCTTCCTTGTGGTTTTCGATCAATATGAATCACTGTATTTCAATGCTCACTCTGTTAGACAAAATACGGCAAACTTCGCCATTTAATTCAGCGCTCGTCGATGCCATATAGCAAGGAGAATAGCTGTTTTGACCTAATTTGTTTAATCTTTATTATACAAAGCATTTGCAGATGGGGTGGAGTATAATAATCTTCTTACTTCAGTCGTTTTAAAATTACCCTCTGCCAAGTAAAACTTTGCATTATATCAGGTGTATAGTTTTCTGGATGATTATTATCATAAAAGCAAACAAAGTATAAATTTAACTGGCATCTACTACAAGAAATAAAAGCAACATTCGAGCAAGCATAAGGCTTTTTCAATTTATCAAAAGGAAAACATACGTCATTCATTATTTTAATTGAAATTTCCAAAATTTCGTTCGTGCTGCAATTATACTGAAATGGACATTTCCTGTGAAGAAAGTAAGATAAAAAAAAAAAACAATTATACGTGTCGAATTATGTTGACAAATAAATATTTTCTATGAAGAAAGGAGGATAGAAAAAGGAGGAGGATAGATAATTCGATCTTCGGAGTTCCAGATCAAGTGACCTTGAAAGAAAAGAGCATTCAAGCAAAAAAATGCTCTGTAATGACGGCCTATATACCACCAAAAGATGTACGCCAGGATTCCTTCAGTCATTGGCCAATTCATGATGAAGCAAGGCAAAGATGAAAAATCCCTGGATGCAAATCATTTTCTTTTAAAAATGTTCAAAATGTGGTTTACATCCCTGTCGCAATAAAAATAACAATTGTTTTGTCAAATTCCATAATATACTTCCAAATACAAATAATGCACTTCCTTTCAATGTATTGCTACTGCACAATGTTGCAGATCTGATACATATATATTTTTTCAAATAAAAATATAACCTTTTGACACAGAATTTTTCATTATTTCTCCCATATTCACAGGCAAATACTACATTAAAATTGTTTTTTCCAGCAACGAGAAAAAAATTGCGCAGTGTAGGCTTAAAACCTATTTAACATAACTTTTGAATTTGTGTTTATTTACAATATTTTTTGTTTCAGGTAAGAAATCGAGTATCCTACAGGGAGTCACCCATATAGGCTTTGTTCAATCGTCTTGCGCATCATTGTAACGGGTAATAATGTTTAAAATTGTTTTTAACTCCTGGACAATTAATGTGGTGATATAATTACCACTACCATAAGAGACGTTATGATGACCATTAAGCAAAATGAAAAACGTTATTTCAGTGGTCGGTCACATCACATAAGATACCTTGTCTGTGGAGATATTCGTAGTAGATTGCGTGTATCAGAGGTACCGAAAGGAAAAGTAATGGGAGAGTTTAAGAGGCTTTTTTTCCTAAGCGTATACATTTATTGAGATAATCTATCGTTTTATCTGACGTTAATTACATTTGTTTATTTACAGTTACGGAATTTTCTTCGGCGTGTCTCCGCTGACAGTACGCCGATGAAAATCAATTAATCGCTGCGGTAGATTAGTATAGGAATGATGTACAGAGTATTGAGGAATCTAGTCAGTGGCGGCTCGTGATGAAATGAAACGGGTGTTCTGCATAGGGCCGATCCTAGGGTATTGGCCGCCCGCGTGCAAATTTTAAACGTATTCAAACTACTGGTGCCGTAGGGGCCGCAACAAAATTGCGCCGCAGGCGAAAATTTTGAAAATTTTCGAGGTCACGCGTTTTCCTGATACTTCAGAATTTTTATGTAAAATCCGTTTATACAAAAATATAGACTTTCACAAGAAAAATTTTTGGAATTTAATACCTTTTTGAAGAACATCCATGTTTGCCGTCATATTCTTTGGTTAAGAGAAAAGGCTTGTAAGGTGAATTTTCTACTAGAGGGTCTATAATACTTAAAATATTTTCCGAAAGAGTTTCAGCGTCACATTTTGTATGTTTCAGGTATGTCCAAAAACGTTCAATCGGTTCACCATCGAGAATATATCTTAAAACTACCACTAACTGAGTTTTAGCAGATATATCAGTTGTCTCGTCTGCCATAACTGCCAAAAATGAAGGCTTGTTAATTTCTTTAATTATTTCTTCATGACATACTTTTAATATACAGTCTAAAAGATCATTTTGTATTTCTTTAGAGGTTCCTTTAAATACTGAAGCATTTTGTAGATGCTCGCTTAAAGTTACAACAAGCTCAGCAGAAAAAATTATCAAACCACGAAATATCCCCGGGTTTTGAGAGGTTTCAGCTTCGTCGTGTCCTCGCAGCGCCAGTTCAAAGGCCCCACAAAACTTTATGCAGTTTATAATTTTTGACAAAACGTATCTCTTTTTTGTCACATTATCATTATGCTTTTGCACATTTATCCAATAATCTGAATCTAGCTGCGCTTTAATATTAGTTGTTCCTAATAAAGCTAATTCCATTGTATTATGTAGATGGCTTTTGGAGTTGTCGTGCTTTTTTATTTTTTCAGTTAAGTGCACCAAATCTGTCACCCCTACCTCCATCCAGGCTTTATCACCGCCAAAAAGTAAAGAAGGAAAACAAAATAACGCATTTTTTTTGTTGCACCCACAAATCCAATTGTTCTTCGAATAAATATCTCTATTAAATTGACGTTTATATGCTTTTCCGCGGCTAATACCTGCAGTCTCAATAACAATATCGGGCAATGGCCTACCATTGTTCTTTAAATCAATTTTTTCTTCATAAGAGTATTTAAAAAATCGCTTCACATGAACTAAATTATAAACTAAATCCATTGTCACTATCACAGTATATAAATATTAATAATTAGTACAATAAATCACTACACAAATTCACAAAACAGTATTTAAAATCTCAAATTAACACGAAATACGAAATAGGTACGATTTACGCCCGCCCGAGGAGTAGAAAGGAGTAAATATTCACTGATGTTGCCTTAGCTGGAAAAAATACAGCTCATTGACCGTGTAAATTCGCGCATTTACGAGCGCCAAGTGTGGATTGTCGCGGAAGTTGAGGGGGAGGACGGGTGTGCCGAGCGGTGCTGAGAACTATCTCGTGTGGCCCAGTTCAATGTACCGCGACGCGCTCGCGTAGAGACCCAGATAATTCATCTGGTCTACTACTCAATAGAGGACGGCGGGCAGAATGCGACTTTAATGCAATAATTTGGTTAGCTGCACCAACTAACCAAATTATTTTATTAATAAATTTTAGTAATTATTATGTCGCGAAAATATACAAATATCTAATTTTTTTGGCAGTTCTGCAGCTCTGCAGCACCTATACACCAGCCGCCCCTGAATCTAGTGTACTTATTTAATTATGTATCGTCAAGAATGAAAGTATGTAATGAGACACTGTCGGTAATGAACAGTGGTGCACTGAAATATAGGCATTACTGAAATGCATTTTGAATTAATTATGCTTTTGTTCAATAGAGGGCGTGCCCATTTTAAGACCAAGAGAAAAATTAACTCGAATAATTGGTTGATTATTGTCTATTTTTCTGAGGAACGTATCGAAAGTGTCTAATTACATTCTTTCTTTATTGTACATCGGTAGCATACACAAAAACGACAAATGCGCAAAGAGATGAATTGTATAATGATGTTTCATTTTATATCAGCCTTGATATATTTCTATCAGACTGTTCGACCAATTGTTGATTGTCTAACTCCAAACAAATTAGCCACATATCGCTGGCTACCTCCCTTGTTAACCAGAATTACCGGTTTTACTGCTTCATCTTCTCCTAAGTTGCGTGGACTCATTCATTTCTGCTACTCTAAGTATACTGAACAAAGCATTCCATTCATATGATGACATTAAATTAACACCGTTAAATGTATTATTAACAAACAATTACAAAATGTAACTTTACATCTGTCAAATAATTGCAATTTTTATTAGTAATGACAGAAAATATCCTAGGCTACCTACATAAAATATTTAAGGATTTAAAACTGCTAATAATTATAAGAAATAATGAAAAGTTTTGCTGATGCGTTAATTCTGCCTAGGAGCGTATTTATTGCTAATTTATTTAATGTACACTATAGTTAAATTTAGCTTTTTTAAAAGTTTCAACTTGTAAATATATCTACCCAGTTATTAACGTTAGTGCTTACTGAATGTATTTTTAAAAAATCCGCAAAAAGTTATTTTTCATTGCACAGAGAACAAGTCAGTGATAAAAATTGAATAAATCAACGGACCCAAGTTAGAGCCTTGTGGTACTCCAGAAGAATAAGCGTACATATTGAATTTGAATCGATTGTAACGAACATAATTTAACCGGTTATCTGAATATGACGCGAAAAAATTAATGAATAAGCTGTCAAACCCATGGTCGCTTAATTTGATAGGTAAAATTTCGTGCTGAATACGATCAAAGGCTTTCAAAAAGTCAGGGTACAGACATCTACCATTGCATTAGAAATATATTGCATCGAATGTGTTAAATTGGATATAGTTTATCGTTTTTCTATAAAACTGTGTACTGGACAGATATTCTGTAGAAAAATAAATAGCGTTGTACACAGATATTTTGAAATCTACATCGCCACTTTCATACAGTGCACCTCCAAAGTCCGTTCCCCTCCTTTAACTTTGGATCTGAGAGACTCGAAAGAACGAACATTGGCATACATGCATTAAAGTGTAAAAATAAATGTCTTATTTAGTAAATAGTAACATAAATATCAAATATGGCGTTGTGACGCTATTTTTATTTTGAAAATTATTTATTAATAACAACTGTGTGCAAGCTCATTTAGAATCTGCTTCACATATGGTTTGTATAATGATTCTTTGCGTGTGCGTCACAAGTAACAATCGTATGAATCAATAAATTGACATTTTTGAACAGTGCCGTATCGAAAACACATTTTAGGATAACAGTTAGTACAATACAAATCCGTCAACCTATGACAGAGTAATGAAAAGGTTCTCCACAAAAACATTCAATGGAAGTGATATTTTCATCAAAATAAATGAAATAAATTCAACAAAAATCAAAGTAAATGAAACGAAAATGAAATAAATTTTACAGAAATATTGAGACGCCAATGAATCAAATTATACAATAAAGCTAAGACGTGACTTCATAATTGCATTTTGTTCAGCAAGTTATTGACTGTCTATGCCGTACGTAGTTGATTGAAACATATGTCGCTAGACATATGTGGCATATTAGTAACAATTGCGAGTGGTGTAGCATGTGATTCGTGCGTCGTCACTAAATTGATACACGCGCAAAGATCCATTATACAAATTGTATATATTCAAATGTTGTTTTTATTTTAACATCTGTCTTTAGATTAAAAAAAAATTGATTAATCGATTGGTGTACCATCAAAATTTTTAGGCAGTGCTCTTCCTGTGAAAGCTAAGTATCAGTTTTTTTCTGACATAAATCACGGAACAAGCCACTTTGACGTTTTTACTTATTCGATTTTTTTTGTTGTAGAAATTTTTTTAACGTACTTTTGTTTGGTTCTAATAATAAGGCACGTACTTTAGGAGAATAAGTTAATGGACTCTAGACGCGCACTGTGTAATCAGGCCTACTATTAATTTCATCGCTATTTGCCAAATAAAAAACTCTCTTATCTTTCCGATAAACGGAAGAGTTTACCTGAGCCTAGTCATAAAAACAAGTCACGGTATGTTTTGATATTTTTTATTTGGCAAATGACGATGAAATAAACTCTAAATACATACTTCCAATAATCTGAAAATGTAGCTGTTCTTACCCCATAGTCCCTTCAAATTAGACAAAAAATTTTCCCTACAGCTAAGCGACCTATACAGAACGTTGTGTTAGGATTGTGTTACATATTTTTCACCTAGCGCATGATAAAAAAAGGGTTCTTTTTTAGATATAAGACATATATATATATATATATATATATATATATATATATATATATATATATATATATATATATATTTGATTTTTTGCGTTTTTTGCGTTTTTCTGAAAAACTATGCATTTTTGGGAAAACATAACCTGATTTGATGTTGTAGATTTTGCGATTCTCCACAATTTTTGTTGTTTTCATTTTTCGAAATTCTGCTTAGTTGCACCGCTAGAGCGCGCTGAATTATTTTTGAGCTGTTTTTCGATTTTATGCCAAAACCATGCATTGTAGAGAAAAATATCAAGAGATCAAAACTATAGATATAAAAATTTACGACACATTTTGTTGTCTTGTTTTTTTTAATGTCGCACGATTTTGCCACTAGAGGACGAAAACCGTTTTCTTTTTTTTTGTAATACTCTTGTGCAAATGAAAAAACACTCTAGAGCATTATCTTTTATTTCTAGGCAAAACTATGCATTTTTTAGAAAAGTTCAATCACAAAAAGTTGGAGAGCAAAAAACTTCCTACAAATTGTCTTACACTTTTTTTTACAAGAAATACATAGTTTTGCCTATAAATCAAAAATAATGCGCTAGAGTGTTTTTCCCCCAATTTTCCTAATTTGAAGGGACTACCAGGTACACTGTAGGTTACTTTAATTTGCACAGAAAAATTACATGAATCTGGCATAGATTTATTTTTCCTGTATTATTCTACACACAGTTTGGTTATTTTATAATTGACTCACTCTGTATCCAATGTCTTATCTTAATGGCTGTTTTATAGTCAGTTTTACGATATTTATGAACTCCAAGTTCATATTTAGAGGATTAACCTGCAACAAGTGTTATTTGTTTGCTGCGCGCAATAAATGCAATAATAGTGCAGCTGGCTTGTTTATTCACATGACGGGATAAACGCTTAAAAATTAGGCACGCGTTAGACAAAAAGATAATATAAAATCTAAAGATTATTTGCAGTATGCGATTTACGCGCCAAATGCCGACAGAATGGAACTGCGACAAGTTTTACAGTTAGAACGGATTCTTTTAGATGTCAGAGATTCCGTACATGTATAACCTCTTGAACAAAGCGTGGATATTTTATGTTCATTCACAGTTTATATTGAAGACGATGATAATTCTACAATCTTAGGTTTTATGTAAATATTTTTCAGATAGCTGTTTAGAAATATAGTGTTTTAAAGCTTTGAAAGCGTTTTTATATTCATCACTTTTATAAGTTTACGATAAAATTAATTATATCGTGATGAAATATTATAAATAATGAAAATGTACTGAGGAAGTGCGCTCATAATTTTTATTTCTTTGTTGTACTTTTAAGTAAATGCAACGATTTAAAAATATGCACATTTAACATTGAAATACTTGGTGTTTTTCTTAAAATATTTATAGGAATTTCGTTGTGGAACCTCCATATGTATTCAAATATGTGGTAAACGACAATGCTTGCCTATTTACTATGCGCAGGGAAACTATACAGTGTGTCTCAGAATATCCATGTCAAGCAATATCTCGTTTATTCCAAAATATTGTAAGCTTTAATTAAAACTGGTTTAAGTAGTGTCGAAAACATTTTCTAACTGCATATTTTAAACCTTATTGTTGTTTGGAACCCCTAAGAAATCACCCCCATTTTTTCAAATTATACCCCCTAGTTTTTTCTGAAATCGATTCATTTTTTCATTATGAATAGTGATTAATATACAAGGAATGTCATGGTTAGTGGTCTATTAGAGGTTTCTGGGAAACTACAAATAATATAAAACTAAGAATTTGTCAATAAGGGTTCTCACGGGTGCTTTATCTAATGAAAGTAATGTTACGTATATGACACTTCCGATTATACCGGAAGTTAGTATTAACGTTCTTATTGTACAAGACAAGACATACCTTATTTTTTATGTTGCATTCGAATTAAATAGAGGTAAATCGAGATATATTAAAACGATATATAAAAAATATATATTAAAAAAATACTAGTATCTACCTATTTATTACTCTAGATGGGCGTTCTATATACAGGGTTTCTCACGGTAGCCGTTCGTTAGAAGTTTTCGTGGATAGAAAAAACTTCTGAATTTTCGGACTCCAGGATTATTCAAGATTCTCTTTCATTTTTAAATACTTTTAAGGTCATACCACTTCCGGTTACCCCGGAAGTCGCCAGTAACTTTCTTATTTTAAATAGAACACCCGGTATATTATTTCATTTTTGCATCCCCGAGAAAATTTAATCTATCTTCCAGTGCTTCCATCTATCCCAGAAGCGCTTAGCACCAGTCAAAAATGGGTAAAAGGCACAGTGTTGAAAATAAGGCTACGTCTTTCAAAATTTTCAAAATAATCAAGATATCTAAGAAACAGTTGAAAATAGATATAGGGAAACCTGATGGAACTCATCATGAAATTTTCTCAGGAATCCAAAAATGAAATAATATACCGGGTGTTCTATTTAAAATAAGGAAGTTACTGGCGCCTTCCGGAATAACCGGAAGTGGTATGACCTTGAAAATATTTGAAAATGGAAGAGAATCGTGAATAACCCTGGAGTCCAGAAATTCAGAATTCTAAGTTTTTTCTAACCACGAAAACTTCTAACGAACGGCTACCGTGAGAAGCCCTGTATAAGTTTATTTTATAAGAAAATATATTGGTATACAATTTTGTTTCAATGGTGGTTTTATTATATTACAGATATCTCGATTTAATGCATTACTTATTCTAATATGTTAATTAATTTTAGAGCTAAAAAAGAGTAAACTGGTTTTATTATGTATAAGAATATTAAATTTGAAACTGCTTGATGATGTTGAGAAATTATCGGGACATATTTTATAAGCGGGAGGTTAGACGCCAGAGTCTACATGCACTCAGGCCATCATATCGGGCCCATTGTGCTAGGATGAGAAGGACATAATATCCAAATCATTCATTCAATTTAGTGGCGTAAAATTAATTTATCCTTGGAGCCTTAAATAGAAACTGTTATAGCTAAATATGAAATTTTAAAAGATGTTTATTATTTTCATTTATTATTAACTTGTTAAATAACAGCTATCGAAAAGTTGCTGTTTGTAATTCAAAAAAAATTTACGTTGTTTACATAATGAATCAAACTAGATCATTTGCCTTATCCAATGAAACTTCTTACAGCTAAAGAAATACCACTTATAATACATAGGCTTCGTTAAAAAGAAATATTTTCCAAATTTTTTTCAGAATATTTTATTTTAAGCACTCTCTAGGCTGGCACTTCATATTCTAGTACTAACTAATAGGCTTGTATTAATTACGAATATTATAAATGTGTTTTAATATAAATTGCGCATATTGCCCATAAAATAGAATATAATTAAAAGGAATATCAGTGAAAATAATTATACCAAAATTATAATATCGTTGTTGAAATATTTTATAAAATTTGTTGCACGATTATATGTTCTACGTATTAATAGACGGCTTAGGTTAATAAAAGGGTAATGGACATATTTTCGGTAATTGAAAAATTCCATATCCTGTTTTAATCGTATTGTGACCAAATTTTTAAATAGTAATTATTTTTTTAAACGCGTATGTATACAAAGGGGGCAAAAATCACCACTTAAACTAGCATACGTGCTTTAGATCTTCACTTTTTATGAATAATAAAAATTTGTTGCCTGTTAAGTAATTACTAATTAGTACTTTATTATTCTTAGTTTTTATGTATGTTGGATATTTTCATTGTATATTACGATCATCTGAAATATATATTTTTTGGTTCTTTGGAATCACGTTTTGAACGGGTTTAATATTGAAGAGTAAAGTAATAGGAGCATAGTTAATTTAACTATTAATAATAGACCCCATAAAGTTATTTATTATTCGCATATTTCAATTAAGTCTGTCAAAAGTGTCTCATTATCGCAATAATAAGAATTACTTCTCAATAGTGTAACTAACATCATGAAATTGATATTAGATAAAATACGCAATATGTAAGGTCTGATACTTCTTTAGGTCGATGTATTCTCTATCGAACGGTCTAGGAAGATTATATCAGTTTTATCAGAAGAAACTCGATTATGACAGCTTGTTGCTTAGACAGGTAAATAGGTACTTAGCGTTTCTGGAAGGTACTCTCCAAATATTTGACAGATTGATAAGCCCCAATAACTTTTAACTACATATAATACAAATTATTTGTGCACAATGGATTCAATAAAATGTTTGAGTATTCGGAAGACGCTTATTTAAGTATTAATTTTTAAAACAAAATTGAAACAATTGTTTTTATTAGTTTTTGAAATAATGTAGTCCTATTACATTAATGAATTCATTAGAAAATTAAAAAATACTTTTCTTAATGTAAATAACGATCATTTTAATATTTTATCATATTTTGTCTTGAGACTCTAAATGTGCTTCATTGCTAAATAAAATTTTGTTGCAAAAATCAGGATCTCCTTTCTTTTCTAACACCAAATTAACAAATGTACGACGTTGTAAATGGTCTGTTACTTTTAATTGTTGTGTCGACTGGATTTTGTATGCTGCCAGATGCAGATCTTACTTTAAAATCCAATGCGTAATGGCTCTTGACAGATTCAGTTGTTGTGCACGACGTCAATTTGATGTGTTTGGATACTTCTGTATATTTTCTTTTACTGCAGCAATATTTTCATCTGACCGATCACGACGAGGACGTATTGGTGTTGCCTTAATAATAACAGAACCTGTCTATTCAAATTTCTTGATTAAGTTACGAACTGTTAACTCTGTAGGCGCTTTATTTTGT
Source organism: Rosalia funebris (assembly GCA_037954035.1). Lineage (NCBI taxonomy): Eukaryota > Metazoa > Arthropoda > Insecta > Coleoptera > Cerambycidae > Rosalia > Rosalia funebris. The sequence goes on along the minus strand of JAZFAV010000003.1, from coordinate 10,202,497 downwards.
CCTAATTTTCTGCGAATTTTTCTTAACGCAACTGTAAATGATCGTTCACTTTCATATAACAGTTGTACATAACATAATAGTTGTTGAACTATTAATCGTAGCATGTTGACGTCGTATGGTTTGTAGATAACAGTCGTTAAATATTGACGCCATATCTTCAGTAGAACACATATGACGCGCGATTCAAATCCTATAGTTCCAACTGAGACACCCTATATAAATAATGGAAACATCGAATCAGTCATATCTTTGTAATGCTCTTCACAATAAAATTCTTCCGAAATGGCAAAAATTTTCAATTTTCTTGAATTTACTGGTCGAATATTTTCTTAGAGACTTAGAGACACCAAAGCAGCATAAAATATTCTGAAACGATAAAAACCGAATCAAGATGTATGCAAAATAAGTTGTCGTCACAGCTAAATGCGTATCTTTCATTGGGCGGTACCATTTATTTTCTAAAAAGCCGTAATAAAACGAATAAAAGCGATCCCACGACATAGAATAATAAAAAAATGTATCGTAAATCCTAAATATTTTTTATATACACGATTTCCTTGAAACCAACGTGATGGCTAGTTCAAGGTTCAAACAGTCTAACCAAAACGTTTACAGTATTTCAGAGACAACTAACTCTGAACGGTTGCCAAGCCATTAGTCGTAATATTGTTTTAAACAGCTATTTATTTTATAGAATTAAATAGCAGTGACTATATCGGCAGTCTAAAATTAAAGGATAAATTGAAATAGCCCACAGCAGAGTAATGAACATTCGTATTGACGGTTTATTTACGAGGTACAATTAGAGCCTGTTTAACAAATCAGGCGTTTTTACACGTTCGCTCGCCTTGAGGATTTAGCTTAAACAAGTGTGTCAAAAGAATGACACAGCGAATCCCTAAGGAAAAAACGCATAATTTTTTTCCAGATTGTCGGAGTCAGAGTTGGATTGTCTGATCGCGACGGATAAGTCCCGTGGTTCTTAATTACTCATACAATACGTACAGTGTCTTAAATGTGGCGTAAAAGGCCATAGGACGATAAGCATAGTGAATCGGTACCAGAGAGATAGATATCTGGATAGATATCTTTGAGAGTATTTTAGTCCTAATGAGATACGTTGATCCTGCGAGTTTCAGTCCTCTATCTATGATACTTTGGTTTTTGAGTAAATCGAAAAAAAAACGAAAAATCTGAATTTTTTTTCTCAAAAACGGCTTATCTGATATCAATGAAATTTGGACATGTTATAGAGCAATATAAAGGCTATATTATATTGCTGAGGTATGCTCGTATTGCTGAAATTATTGTTTTTTTCTTTACGATAACGTTCTAGAACAATTTTGAAACAATTTCTTTGTCTTTTTCGATTTAGAGTAACTTCTCAAATCCTTAAATTGATTAAAAAGGTAAGAAATCGATTTGTTTCAATTTTTATATCTTTCAAACAACAAAAACGAAGCTTACTTGATTAATTTATAAGTGCAAATAACATTAAATATTGATTGATGATTTGATTTTTAATATATTTTGAATAACCACATGGTTCATACATCGATTTTTTATAACCTAACTTAGTTAAAACAATTTCCACTTTTTCATACCCACACTGAAGGTGATATTTCTTGATAACCATTTTTCGTAAGAGAAAGATCTTTGTAATTTGTGTGTCCAAGTCGCCTGTGTCATGCATCTCGCCTTTCTAGGTTTAATTTATAAATCTATAGTCAAACCGTTATAATTTTAAGTCAAGTGAGTGACTGTTTACGTAACTTAAATTTACCGCCTTCACAGTCAAATGTATTACCGGCACCAAGGGAAACTAGAAAATGCCTTTCAAATAAGTTCAAATAAGTCGATAAACCATGGCCGGCATTATAATTCATGGGCTCTAACAGATATTAAAGGGCCTCCGTTTCTTTTCTCATGTTCAAAGTATTCCAGGAGATTCAAATTTGCCTTAGTAAATAGAAGAGTTTCATATTTTGAATCTAATACGTATGTTATTATTTGTCTTCTCACCGATCAGCGTGAAAATATGAGTCCAAAGACACACGTAACATCACCTGTCTCTTGTTTACCTATTATAGCAAATGCGTTCATAGGGATAGCGGGTTGTCTGTGATATTACCGTATGGTGGTGACATAGTGGTAAACTTATAACGGTTTTAGTTAACATTATTTTTCATGTCAGCTATTGCCACTAGTTCATTGGCACTATTAAAGATTTGACAACTATTTTTACTAAGGGTAACACCATTTCCATTTTAGTTAATTGTCCAACGGATAGCAAGTTGGTTGTAAGATTTGGCACACATAGAATGTCCTTCACTTCTTTCTGCTCTGCTCTGATGTTGTCTCAAACTCTTAACCATAAGTTTTTCGTAATTTGCAACAGTTATTTTTTGACATCGGATTCCTTTTTGTTTATCAACCAATTTTCTCTGGAAGTTACATGGTTACTGGCAGTAGAATCGATGTACCAATCAGCACTGTCAAAAACACCATTAAGAAAAATCAAACTAAAAGCGTTTGCTTTATTCTCTCTTTTCTTATTTCGTTCAAAATTGGGGCACCTATTTTGAAAATGGCCCGTTAGTTTACATTTGTAATATATGATGTTAGCTCTTTCCTTTTTCTTGACACTGCCCGTGCATCCTTGCATTTCTCGGCTTTCTACCTAAACTAGTTTTAACTATTGTTTTCATAGCGTAGAGAAATCAAAGTAAGCAAAAGGCAAATTTTTTGTGTAAATCCATTGTTCTCATACATCTTCTTCACAGTTTATGGGCAAATATTTTATACTTACACGTTTGAAAATGTAGATATCAAGTATAAATTTGCATATGCAGGTTGTGACTTGCATATTTAGGAAAACATAAATACATTTTCAGGCATGGGCATTTAGTTGATTTCAGTGTGTACAGTTGTGCCTTACTGAAATAACGTTTCTTCATGTGTTTTTTATTGCTTCTCTATGTGTCAGGCTCCATTTCCTGTATCAGTTCCCAGGGAACTTTGACGCTATAAGTGGCTATAAGGGGAGCGTTTTCATCAAGACCTCAAGACCTTCCTCATCAAGATGGAAGAACGCGTTGGGACAAGCATATGACGGCAGACTACTGCTGGACCATCAAACGAGATTGCCTTGAGAAAGTTTACCAGCGTAAGAGCTACAATTTGTATAATGGATCTTTGCGCATGTATCAATTTAGTGACGACGCACGGATCACATGCTACACCACTCGCAACTGTTACTAATATGCCACAATTACCAGCACGTATGTCTAGCGACATATGTTTCAATCAACTACGTACGGCATAGACAGTTAATAATTTGCCGAACAAAATTCAATTATGAAGTCTTAGCTTTATTGTATTTGATTCATTGTCGTCTCAATATTTCTGTAAAATTTATTTAATTTTTGTTTCATATATTTAAATTTATTTTATTTATTTTGATGAAAACATCACTTCCATTGAATGATGTTGTGGAGAACATTTTCATTACTCTGTCATAGGTTGACCGATTTGTGTTGTAATAACTATTAGCCTAAAATGTGTTTTCGGCATGACACTGTTAAAAAATGCTAACTGATTGATTCATATGATTGTTACCTGTGACGCACACGCAAAGAATCATTATACAAACCATACAAGCGTAAATTATTGCCCAAATAGGAGTATCTAAATTTTCATCCATACGTTAAATATGTATACGGTAAAATATGTATACGGTAAAATAAAAATGGTTTGTACCTGCCTATATCTGAATATACGTATATTATGTTGCGCAACTCATTTCTTTTGCCATCATGTCATTATACGAAGCGTCAAATTTCGCGAAAATGAAAATGTCGAATTGCAAAAAATCTAGAGCTTGCAGAGCAAAACTACCTACAGATTTGTACTCTTGCGCTTTCAAATTTTATAAGAACAATAGTGCTCCAATAAATGCAAAAAAAACAATTCCCAGTGTAATTTTTTTATAACAATGAGGGGATGTAGCCCATACTGAAAATAAAAATTGTAATTTAAACGGTGTTAACATAGTAGTAACATAATTTATCCAATTATTAAATTTATTAGTTAATAATGGGATAATTCATGATAAGATTTATATGTTATTATTAGCAAGTGCGCAATAATGATGGCAAATATAAAATATCACTTAACTACCTCCACGAAATCCTGCAGCGATATGTAAAAATTTAACATATTTCTCAGACATCTAATATCTAATATTTTTAATAAACTTGGTCTATGTTTGCTCGTTTGTTGAGTTTTTGAAGTTGATTTTTTAAAAGGGATTTAGTTGTCGTTGAATGAAAATTCATCGTCGAGGACTTGTTTACTTCATCATTGAGGGAGTACTTTTACCATGTAACAGGGCGATGGTCGTAGTGCTATTCTGTACAGGTCGTCAAGGACAGGAATAAGTCTCAAAACTGCGATATCGGACCGCCCACGAAGTTCGCAGTAAATAGACTAGTCTTTAATCAGTCGCATTGAGACCCTTGCAGAGTAATGCACGTGCAACGCGGATGTTCACAGAGTTCAATCTGGCCGCGCGTAAAGTGCACCCTTTTCCCTTCAAATGCTGCCTCACCCTTTCTTCTATGTATACATGAGAATCATATTCTTGACGAGCAGTATATGTCTTCACTTCCAAAATATAAGAAGCCGTATAATTTGCTCAGAACATCAGCCATAGAGTGTGCTATTTTGACGATTCCCCAAAGAGATGAAATTTACCGAGAATAAAATAGAGGGGATAATTCTTGTGCAGAATATTACAAACGCATGTTCTTATACTTATTATCTTTTACTTACGTAATATAGACAGAAGGCTCTTACCTACAGTTTTACGTCCTATCTGAGGGATGGTATGTCTTCTAACTTAAACCGCGCCTAACTTCGTGTATTTTCCGTGAGTTTACTGATATAACAGCCGCTAGAAAATAGGCGAGCCAGTGTGTGGTCGTCTATTCTAGTGCTAATCGCGTCGGCCACACGACCAATATCGATTATTGTGCGCCTATGTTACCGCTCGTCTGGTCTAGATTATTATAAATTCTGGAGTTATTTGCATTGTAACATTAACATGAGTAATTTATAAGAAAAAAAAATATGAATAGAGAATGAGAGAGATTAAGAGTGAGATATTGAAAAATAGAGAGAGAGAGAGAGAAAGAGGGAGAGAGAGGGAGAAAGAGAGAAAGGGAGAGGGATAATTTCAAAAGAAATATAACAATATAAAATTTGTGTAAAAAATATTCGGTTTATTCATTATCTACACTATCATCGGCTGGTGGTTCAATTGGTAATACTGATATGATTGGTTTGTGATAACTAAAATATGAAATATATGTTCGTGATTCGATATTTTCTAGATAACGTGTAAAAATTGCATCTATTCTTGTTCCGGATTTTGTTGTTGATTCTTTGGTATTGTTATTTAGAAGCAGACCAAATGTTTCTCGAAGAAAGTTAATCAACGCCAAAGAAACATTGGATCCGAAATTTACATTGAAATCTCCCGCGATAATCAAAGGGATTCTGTCTTCGCCTCTTCCAAGTGCATTTGCACCTGTGTGGCTGCAAACCAGTAGGGAGCGGTGAATGAAATATATTATATCTTCTAGATTTTAATATATAGCGTCTGGACGCGTACATCTATAACGCGCGCATGCACGACAATCTGTCTATCCTATTCTATCGCTTCGTACTGAGTTTATATCACTCTCTCTTGCTTTACTCCCGTGTGGCGTCAGAGTTGTACGTACTATTGCCTTGTATTCAATGAATACGTGGCTCTCTCTCTTGCTCGTACAATGCTTCCTAAATTATCCCCCCTTCAAGCAACTTAGACCTTGGACTTGGCGTATGAGTGGGCATTAAAGACGAAGGACCGCACAAAAGGGAGACGCGGATAGCCTAAACTGATATATATGATGTATAGCTCTCTTTCTCTTTCTCTCTATGTTATATATCTGTGTACTCTGTCTTGTAACGAAGCCTGTGTTTCAGGTATACCAAATGTATAGCTCTCTTTCTCCTTCTCTCTACGTTATATCTTTTTTCTCTCTCGTGTAACGAAATCTCGAAACGTTACATTTTTTCCAATTCACTCTCCATTCTCGTCAAATATCAGAACGCCGCCAAAGAAGTATTCACTGCAAAAATACTGAGCAGACATAATAGAATTTGGGGAAACTGTCTAACGTTAGAACTCTAATAGCCGAAGCCGAAGGTTTTGTATATCTTGAATCCGGTCCTGTTTTTGAGTGAACACGACGTTTTAGGCGTGCAAATTACAAATCGCGGTTTCCGCGTAAACGTCTAAAAAACCGAGCCATTCTAATTTCAATTTCTGTGAACACGACGTCCGCGGTTTATATTTTCCCATTCAGCAATTATTTATACCTTCCCGTCTAGTGTGTATTCGATTTCATTCATAAAATTTAACATAATACATTTCACATTGTACACATGTTGGTGTAGGTAGTAGGTGACCTATAGACGGCGTAAGGCTTTAAGATGTTGATTGAAAACACTTCCTGATTGTTGGCGCAACAGATTGTCGTTTCGTTACCTTTGATTATTATTAAAGTTGTTTATTTGAATAGCAAATCACAACGTTATTTATATCGACGGGTAAATATAGGAATGCCGATATCGTTTCGGATTATAAATACCAGAAAAGAGTGGAAGGAAGCCCGAAGAGACTGTTTAGTCTGTATCGCGAGGCTGTACAGACGGCGACCCATTTTTTACAATTTATCTTATTAGCACTTTCTGTTTGTTTAAGATTAAATAACGAATAGAAAAAATAGAGTATGCTACGGTTAACTATTTTTCATTTATCGACGACGGCGAGCGAGGTGGTTAATGAACTTTTTATTCTGGGGATCGACGAAACACGTTTGATATTTAGCGAATGGTTGGTACAGAAAAAAATTAATGAAAAACATACTCTTTCATTATATTTCTGACTATGAATTATATTGATAACTAAGGCTGTGGGAAATGTGCTGCGCACCATAGACGTACGCATCGTAACAAGGGTAATAAAATAATAATACAAAGTAATTGGTAATAAACGCACTAAACAGTTAAAAGTAAATATAACGATGTATGTACCCTCTTAACTAGTGTGATGAATTAACATCATCATCATCACGAACTGGAGACGACTCGTAAATACTTTTCAACATCAAGTATGTTTCCATATTTGTTTCAGAGTATCATGTTCGCTATGCTGAAAATATGTTCTTATATTTGGAAAATGATCGTTCGGCATCTACTGATGCAATACAGGCATATGTAAAATACTCCTTGCACTCACTTAACGGATCTGCAGATGCACTATCACTATTAGCAGTATCTCAAACTTGTCTTAACCTGTTAATATCGGTGTCTTTCTTTTACACACTTTCGACTTTCACACTTTTGATTGGCGCGCTCATTTCTTGCATCATGTATAGCGCGTAGCAGTGAATTTACTTGGTTCACTATCTACAGCGACTCCGCTAACGCCAACGCATTATTTTATAATTTCTCTGTTACATCATGCACTTCTTTATAGTTGGTATGAATAGTTGTTAAATCAGTTTCAATGGAAATATCTAGAAATTGTGTCTGGCTTTCCTTAATAGCTGCAGCCTCGACAGGAATGAACTGTAGTGTTAAAGGTTTTATTTGCTGGAAATTTTCAGCTTAATAAAAAGTTGCCTTCAACCATGTTCCTCAACGTGTTAGGATCGGTTCTGGTGGTTCGGAAATTCCAGGACACTTTCTGTGAAACTCGCGTTTAGGATATTTTAGAAATACTTCGCTATTAATGCATCTACCTTGGGAACACATTGTCGAATAGTTTCTGCCACAAGATGTAAAGCATGCACTTAACGCGTAATATGTAACAATCTACAACCGTGCTGTGAAAAAACGGCCTACTGAACGCATTGTCGTGGCACCATCAGTCACAAACATCAATATTTGACTTGTCGACACTTGAAATTTTTCTAACGTCTCTAGCACCATCTGCGTAATTGTATTGCCAGTACATTCAGTGAGTCTTGCTATCTAATATCAGTGGAAATGTTGATTGCCGAGGGTCCAGTACACGTACTGTAATATTTATAATATAATTTTTTACGATCGATCGTCTCATCAACACATAACCGTAGTCGTCTATTTTGTAATTTACGTATAATCTATAGTTTCTTTAAAATGTCTAATAGGCCATTCACCGTGATGTACCCTGTATCTCTTAGAAACGTTGCTATTTAGGGGTGCCATGTAACAATAGGTCATGATACAGGGAACGAATTAGATAATTATAATCCTAACTATTTGTTTTGAAAATATATCTATTTGCAATTTTGAATTAACGGATCTTGATCCTTGATAACATTTTTGTTATAAATATTAATATACTAACTTAATACACTATTAAAGATTTCCAGATCGTTTTCAGAGGTCGTATTTTGTTCGTAGCAATAATTTATGAAACGTTTGTAAGCGTACTTATCCCCGGATTTATTTGGCAATAAATTTAAGGTCGTATTTATGCAGCTGCTATAATTCTGGTAGTGTTCCAGACATCTTCATCACTGTCCATTTAAAATTTGTTTTAAAAGTGAAACTTCTATATCGAGGTAATGAGCCCGAAAAACTGAAACGGAATTCAAAGTGAAACATTTTGGCGGAGGAGATACAAGCAGTGCATGCGAATGAACGAGATTGAGGACGCGTGAGAAGTGTAGAAGGGATACGCATAGGCTTGTGCGTCCCTAGTGTAAGGAATGAGTGGCTGTGCATTATGTATCACAGAGCACGGCCAAGAGGTGTTGTTAGTAGCCGTATATATGTATATCTCCAAATCAATCTATTAAAAAAATAATTTCGTTCCTCCACCCAAAGCTACTTCCATATTCATCAGAAGTAGCTACAATCCTTAATTTAGGTTTTGAAAATATTCCGATTATTCTAGGGGGAACTTTTAATATAAATTTTGCCGCAGAATAATCAGCACCTCTAGTACCTTTTCTGAGGGAAAAATTTGATCTGATAATGTCTAGTGATCCTGCGACATCAACAACGAAACATGGAACAAAAATAGACGCTATTTTAGTCGATATTTACACACAGCAGAAACGCGAATATTTGTATCGTATTTTAGTTATCATAAGCCACTTGTGAAATTTGTAAAAGAAAATGATCCAATAAATCAATAATATTATAAAACACAACTCTAATAATTACTTTGAAACTCAGTTCGTAATAAATATCTCCTTCAGAAGTTTCACTTCAATTGTGTGCTTATAAAGGTGAGGCACACATTTTTTTTAAGTACTTGCAAGTATTAATGCAAAAGAAGCACTGAATCTGACTTTTATCACAATAATAAATAAACAGTATTTGTCAGGGAAACGATTTCATAAATTATTAGTTTGTAGTGAAAAACTGTTCTGAGTTAATAGAAAATTAATATATAATATCGATTGCGATTTAAAAAAAATTGTACGTGTACCTCGTAGCAAAAGCACTAATTGTTTCAATCGGTAAAAATTTACATCGTCGTTCGAGAATATATTGTTTTTACTATTAAATACACAATGTACTTATTTTTTGATTTCTGCTTACATAAAGGTGTTATTATTTATAATAATTACATAATTGATTTCTGTTTGTCCCTCTCAAAAACAGATTTTAATCTGCTTAATTTTTTTTCTTATACACGGATATAACTTGATAAGCTGTCAGAAAGTATCAACAACGTAGGAAAATGTTAAATATCCCGTATGGGTAGTGGCTCATCACACAAGCGACTGGAAGGTCATACAATCTCAAGTTAAAGGCCACTTGTGTCATAAATGGGAGATTCGCAAGCTATTAAGGAGATAGTTGATTAGAGATCGAATGACCCTTAATAAAGTAATAATGTTGCTAGTAATGAGCCGTAATATTGCACGGGTCAGGAAATAAATCGGTAATAAAGGGGAAATTTAAAAAAAATCATCTGAGGTTTTATAAATATAGGTGAAATTGTAAAGGGTCTTCAACAAGGACGCTCTATTTTTAAACGTAAATAAAACAAGTTGTATGTGAGATATCCACTCAATTTTTTTTTATTTGAAGGAATATTTTATGACATTAAGTATGGAATATAACGCCGTTTAAATGTCCTCCTTGGCTTTACTTGGTGACACGTATTCTGGAGGTCCAATTTTCGATGACTTTGTCGCATAAATCTGTCCGAATTTGCTGGATGACGTTCGTTATGTTGACTTTGAGGGCATAATTGTTTGGGGTTTATTCGCATAGACCTGTGATTTAAGATAACCCCAAGCGAGGAAGTCTAAAGGCGTTAAATCGCACGATATCGGTAGCCAGTTCAGGTCGTCACTGCGCGAGGTAACCACGCCTTAAAATCGCTCGTAGAATGTCCATCGTGGCATGCGTTGTGTGGCATGTAGCGCCGTCCTGTTGGAACCACATGTCATCGGTATCCATATCAATCAGTTTTGGCCACAAGAAGTTGCTTATCATCGATCTGTAGTGCTCGCCGTTGATGGTTATGGCAATGCCAGTTTCGTTTTGGAAGAAGTACGGACCGATGATTCCGCCACACCAAAATACGCACCAAATAATGACTTTCTCGGGATGTATTTGGTGCTGGTATATCTCGTGTGGACTGGTATCGTCCCAAATCCGATAATTTTGCTTGTTCACATATCCATTCATCCAAAGATGGTCCTCGGCGCTAAAGATGATTTCTTTGGCGAAATTTGGGTCAACATCCAATTGCTCCACAGCCCAATCAGCGAACACACACATGGCGTTGTCTATGGTCGTTTACCTTAAGTTCCTGGGTCAGTTGGGTTTTATACAGGTGCAGATGCAAAATCCGCCAGGTTGAAGTCATAGAAAGACCAAGTTCTTGTGAACCACGAGAAATTGATTGCCTCGGGTTTTCTTGTACACCGTTACGCACAGCAGCGATGTTTTAAGTAGATCTTGTGTTTTGGTGACGTACGGTTGTTCGTTGATTATGTATCAAACTGGCTGACTCGAATTTGGCCATCAAACGTCGAATAGTCGACTCGGCGGGACGTTCGTGGCGAGGATACAAATCACATAATTTGCGGACCGTTTCTCGAACTGAGCACTGATTTTGAAAATAAAATTTGATGATTTGTACACATCATTAAACGCTATAGCCTTTCATGGTGATTTGCCATACAATGCTGAACAATTCACAATAAACTTGACAGATATTACTTTAACAACATGGCCGCTATAACCTAACAAATTTCGAGCGTCCCTATTGAAAGACCCCATATATCATTTAAAATAAATAATTTTTTATGAAAATGAGTACCCGAATTTAAAATTTAACTGTAATTTATAAATACATTCGCAATGATAATTAGTTATACCAATACTGTCTTTAGTAGTACATTAGCATATATTAGAAGCGATAGAAAGGCCTTTATATAGAATATTTCTTCCTAGAGACAACGTTTGTAGAAATAATATCGGACCACAAATTTATTACGGCTGATATTATCGTATCATATTAAAATATGAATACTAGCTTATTTATATAATCAAACTATCATCGATAGAATCTCCAACGCACGGTAACTTAAAATACATATGTATATGTAGGTATAGGTATATTCGTAGTAGGTTTTAGGTCATTAAGACCGAATTCTAATAAATGTATACGTAAAAGGTTGTTAAGTAATGGGTAATTTTACTATTTATGTTAATTACACTGTCTGAAATATGCGGTAAAATGTGACATTTTGAAAAGGGGTACATATACAGACACAACAGTTTGGTATGAAATGAACACTATAAGGCCGTGGTTAAACTTCACCATTTTTTGGTGTAAATTTTATTTCAATTTTACAACTTTTACTGTTCATATTGTACAATGTACAAGGTTAATTAATAAATCGCCTTTGAAATAGAATACACTTTATTAAATTTAATTTTTAATTTAAGTTAATTTCTTTATTGTATTAATGAAATATGGGCGTGTATATGTGTGTGGTAATGCACGTCTAGAAAATATTTATATATTCGTGAACAACGCAATCAAATTCCTATTATATTAGAAACAGTACTTGTATTATCGAGCTTTTCAATGAAGTATTCTGATCCTATCCTAATATGAATGTTCTTCCCGGTTAATAAGTAATAGATGTCTTCGCTGATATCCAGATGCCTTTGAATATTTACTAACAATTCTCCCTGTAATGAGGACATTTAGTCCTTACTGAAAATGAAAATTATAATTTAAACGGTGTTAATGTACTGGTAACTTAATCACGAATGTACCCAATTATGTTTCTCAATTATGTACGTCAGATGTTACTATTCTGATTAAAAATTTAAATCTGACTAAGTATAACTAAATATAACTATCAAACTTCTCCTAATTTACGCAGGCAATTTCGCAATTATTTTAGTTATAACTGTTATGTTATTTTTGTGCGAATACGGGGTATTAAAAACGTTTATAAAATACCAGGCAAACTTTCACTTGAACATACGAGGGCGGATCAAATATAAACGGAACTTTATTAAAAAAAAATATTGATTGAAAAACAAAAGGCAAAGATATTTTATTTTTCTGCATAGTCTCCTGATTTACAAATACATTTTTTCCGGCGAGAAGGAAGGTTTTTCATCTCAGTATCGTAGAAAGAAGCTGCTTGTGTCAGGAGCCAATTGCGCATGAATCCTCTACGCCCTGGTCATCTTCAAATCGTTAGCCTCCTAGAGCTTCTTTAAGCGGCCCAAACAAATGAAAATCACAGGGCGATAGGTCCGGGTTATAGGGAGGATGTTCAGGTGGAGTCCAGTGCATTTCTTTCAGTTTTTCGACCGTTAGAGCTGCAGTATATGGGGCCTGGCGTTGTTGTGAAGGAGGATTGTTTCTCGAATCGGTTGGTTTCGTATTTTGTGACGATATGCAGCCCTCGCCTGGTTCAATAGCTTGAAGTAGTAAGCAGCATTGATTGTGCGTCGCTCATGCAAAAAATAAAAGAGCAAAATGCCTCGCCGGTCGAAAAATAACGGTTGAAAGAACCTTGCCAGCTGACAGTCGAGTCTTGGATTTCACTGGAGCTGCCTCCGCCTTTCTCCGCCACTCCATACTGGCTTGTTTGGACTCGGGCATGCAGTAGTGGACTCACGTTTCGTTGCAGGTGACAATCCGACTATAAAATGCATCACCTTCTTCCGCAAACCTTGCTGTAATTCTCTGAAAGACCTCTAAACGTCTCAACTTTTGATCTGCGGTCAAAAGGTGAGGGATCCACCTGGCCCCACACTTTATGGAACTCCAGGTCGTTTTTGATGATCGCTTGACAGCTCCCATAACTTATTCTAACCTTTTCTACAATTTCGGATACGGTCACCCGTCGATCTTCAAGAATGTCTCGAACCTCGCGAATGTGTACGTCCATGGTAGTGGTTCGAGGACGGCGATCGTGTTTCTGATTTTCCACTCGTTCTCGCCCTTGCATGAACTCTATATCCCAGGCAAATACACGAGTCCTTGACAGTGTTTGGTCCCTTAATTGTGCAGTCAATCCACGGAAAATTTCCGGCGCTTGAATTTCTTCATGAATAAGACATTTTATAATAATGCCTTGCACAACAGTGGGGTACACCTCTCGCTCCGACATCGTGAACGCTACTGACGAACTGGCTGAGAGTGGGTAATGGCCAGCTCTTCCCATTCGTAATGACCTCACCCAAAGATACTAGAACCTCGGGTCCGGTTCCAACAACCGTAGATGCTCAGGAACAAAAATCCCGTTTATATTTGATTCACCCTCGTATCACTATATGATAATTCAAATTGATAGCCTAATCGAATTATGTTCAAATATAGAATTTAATTAAAGCATTTGTTCAAAAGTAACAGGTAACAAGACGATCTGGGACTCAATTAGGAATCTGGGTATTATATTAGACCCTAAATTAACTTTTGAGCTTCACATTGAAGTCATCTGTCGCAAAGTTTATCGAAATTTCGGATTTATACTACGAGTTACAAAGTATCTTTTAATCCCAACTCAATAATAATATCTAATTCCTTGATTCACAGTTATCTTGAATATGCTTCACAATCAGTAATTTGGAATCCTTTTAATATTAATTATACCTACAGAAAGTTTAGAATTCAAACATTCAAATAAAATTTGTTAACTCGCTCAATTCTAAATTTAATATAAATCTTCATTATGCTTCATACGAAGATACCATAACGCATTATAGAATTTTTAAGTTATCTTGCAGTAGAACTATAGCTTATATCCTGCTTCTTCAGAACAAGATTTCTGCTGATTCACAAAATATTTAATAACAAAATTAATTCCATTTTCTTACTGGAAATCTTGCTCTTAATGTAAAGGAGTATGCCACCCGCATATTGTAATTTGTTTATTCAGGGCTATGCAACATCAATTATACTAGGAACTTTCCTATTTATTTAATGTAAAAACTGTAATGAATATTTTAATAATAATGATATTTTTAATTTGACCTTTAACTGGGTAAAACTTCAGGCCATATTGACATTTGTTGTTAATTAACTTTTATGTTTTTCTGTTTTTTCCTCTATCTTTTCTTAATTTTTTTAATCTTGCAGTTTCAATAAATTTAGTTTTTAATATACACCCCTGGACAAAATTAACGCATCAGCTAAACTTTTCGTTATTTCTTATAATTTTCCGAAATTTTAAATTCTTAAATATTTTATGTAGGATATTCTCTGTCCACTACCCATAAACTGTTGCAATTGTTTGACAGATGGAAAGTAACATTCTGTAATTGTTTGTTAATAATACATTACATATTATTATGTTATGTATGTATTATTATTGTTAATAATAATACATACATTTAACGCTATTTTAAAGTTATTTATAAAAGGCAATATATTCAGTTACGCTAACGATTTTTCATTTAAATTTAAATGTCATCAACTGAATGAAATACATTGTTCAGTACACTTACAGTACCTAGATGAAATGAGTTGTTCACGTAATTTAAGAGAAGATGAAGCAGTGAAAGCGGTAACTATGGTTAACGAGGGACGTAGCCAGAGATATATGGCTAATTTGTTCAAAGTCACACAATCAATGATTAGTCGAACAGTTTAAACGTTTCAATGGTTTTGAAAGTTACTGTAGAATCCCAGAACAAGGTCGTAAGGAGTATACAGATGCGAAATGAGCGATATATTATGCAAGCCGGCTTAAGAAACAGGCATTCTACCAGTTTAGAGCTAAGCAGAGCCCTAGCAGCAACTCGAAATGTAGCAATTTCTAGACGAACGGTCAGGAGAAGGCCTAATGAAGGAAGATTGAATCATAGAAGACTAGATATTGCTCTACCAGCTGCTTACCAGAGAATGTAGAGTTACTAGACTGCATTTTGTAGACAGTAGAGAGGTACATACGGGACTACTTTCAATTTGTGAATATTCCTATGGACTGGCCACCAAGGGGCCCAGTTATGAACCCTATAGAGCATCTATGAGATGCACTAAATAGATCAGTTAGGCGCCACATACCTGCCCCTACGACTCTTAGGGAACTCGAACAGGTCGTTCTTATCGAATGGGAGAATATTCCTCAGGAAACCATTCACTACTTGATCAATAGCATGCCCAGATAAATGAAAGCAGTGATAAGAGTTAGAGGATCTACGAGTAAAAGCTACTAAATTCAAATTCTTACAATTTAATTTCACCTCCAATTTTGTTTCATTAACATCGTTTTCATTGTATTTGATATTATTGTTCGTTTTTGTTATTTATTCATATTTGTTCCCGATAATACCATTCTAATTTGTTAAAAAATAGTTGAAATCTTTTAATTATAATATCCCGTAGGTACTAGGATATAAATCTTAATGTAATTATGTAATTTACCGAAAATTTACGGAAAAATAAATGTAATTATGTGAAGTTTCACTAATGATTTAATTTTGTTCGGGAGTTTAGGTACAATTTGTAAAATGGATCTCTGCGCGTGTATCAATTTAGTGACGATGAACGGATCACATGGTACACCACTCGCAATTGTTACTAATATGCCACAATTACCAGTACGTATGTCTAGCGACATACGTTTCAATCAACTACGTACGGCATAGACAGTTAATAATTTTCCGAACAAAATGCAATTATGAAGTCACGTCTTAGTTTCATCTATAATTTGATTCATTGGCGTCTCAATATTTTTGTAAAATTTGTTTCACATATTTTGATTTTTGTTAATTTATTTCATTTATCTTGATGTAAATATCACTTCCATTGAATGTTTTTGTGGAGAACCTTTTCATTACTCTATTATAGTTTGACAGATTTATATTGTACTAACTGTTATCCTAAAATGCGCTTTCGGCACGAGACTGTTCAAAAATGTCAGTTGATTGATTCATACGATTGTTATCTGTGACGTACACGCAAAGAATCATTATACAAACCATATTGTGTCATATATGTAAGAAGCTTTATTTATACTTTGCATATTGTTCCGCGTTTGTTGTATTATAGTTATTTGAAATTAATTTAATTCTCTCATATTAATAATGCGTATCTTAATTTACTAAGTTAACGTCAATTTTTAAATGAAAGGCTCTTGGTTTTTATTTTTATTTTGTCTATAACCATGTGCATGTTACTATTATTATTATAATTATGTGTAACCTCGTTATTGGATTCTTAATTTCGGCTGGGATACCTTGTTTATAAATAAATAAATAACCGACAGTCCTGCGGGTATTGTCTTCGTCTTGCTGCCGTATTTATTGTCGTCCTTTATTAATTCCATACTCTAAACCACACCCTCATTTTCGCGCGACTGTTTTCAAAAACAATCCCGTCCAACTGCCGTAATATGTAATTTATGGAGATTAAATATAAATTGAATTACCTTTTAGAGTAAGTTAATTTAATTGGAAAAAAATCTATCTGTCGGTACGGTCTAGTGAACTTTTTTTTCTTTCGCTTTCAATGAATAGACAAGTTTAGCAGTAAAAATGTGGCGAGCAATAAAAAGGAAATAAATAGTGGTGGATGCGTACGATCGTGTGTCCGGTTTTATAAAAAAAAAAGCCTTTATGGAAGATATGCAAATGGCTAGCTAACATAAACTTGACACGAAGAGACTAAATTTAAATGTACTGCAATAAAAGGGCGATAAAGTTCGGCATGATTAAATGAAGACATAATGTGATACATGAAATTGCTAATTAACAAAAAGTTGAAAATCAAATTAATTCAGATACCGTTCCATCGGAGACAATTAGGGGTATTTTAGAAAATAAGTATTTCACGTCACAGAAACAATTAGTATTCTATATAAAATATCATTATATGTAAATATGAATCCGGAATTTGTCCATAGATGGCCTAGCTGCTAATGTAGTTACCGTCATACCCCGTCATTTGCGCCATTTTTTGTTTTGACATCTGATAAAGGTTTTTATCTTACAACAATCCAAGTTTCATACAACAACATTGTTTTTAATAGCGTTGAACATGTCGCACTTTGTGTCTGGAAACTACGATTGGAGGACAGCATTGATTTTCTGTTACCCTTTGAAGAAAACTGCTGCAGATTTGCATCGAATGCTTGTTGAAGCCTACGGTGAGCATGTTCTTGGTAAATCACAGTGGTTTAAATAATTCAAAAGTGGCAATATTGACGTGAGAACCGAAGAACGTGGAAGACTGCCGAAAAAGTTTGAAGATAGCGAATTGAAAGCATTGTTGGATGAGAATGACGCTCAAAGGCAACAAGAACTCGCGGATCAATTAAATGTGACACGAGAAGCCGTCTCCATACGTTTGAAAGCCATGGGAAAGATCCAGAAGATGGGAAAATGGGTTCCACATGAACCGAATGAAAGACAGCAGGAAAACCGAAAATCATTTGTGAAGTGCTGCTCGCCAGGTACAAAAGAAAGTCATTTCTCCATCGAATTGTGACTGGCAATGAAAAGTGGATATATTTCGATAATCCTAAACGTAAAAGATCATGGGTAACTCCAGGCAAACCTTCGACGTCGACTGTAAGGTTAAATCGCTTAGGCTTCACTTCTTACGAAAATGTACGAAAATAGCTCGATGAATGATTTGCCTCAAAACAGCAAGAATTTTTTTGGCATGGAATCCATAAATTGTCAGCACAAATTGAGAGATGGGAAAAATGTATAGCTAGCAATGGGCAATGCTTCGAATAAAATATTCTATATCATTTTCATACAATAAACGTGTACTTTTTTTACCCTGAGAGGCTGAAAATCACATTATTCCTTGAGGGACACGAATATATCTGCCTGAAAAGCTAAATATTTCCAAGCTTCATAAAATGTACTAAGCACTTAAATAAAAAGCTCTCCTATGAGTCATTTCGCTGCATATTTGAAAACAACTTTAACATCTCTTTTGGATACCCACACAAGGACACATGTAGCGAATGTGACGTTCTGAAGGCAAAAACCTTTCTACTGAGTGAAAAGGAAAAAACCGAAACAAGCGAATAAACATTGAAAAAGATAAATTTAAATCTGAAAAAATAAACATTCAAAGAGAAGTGCAATCTTAAAAAAACTAATAGATGCTGAAATTTCAGGGGAAGAACATCTTTAAAGCCATCCTTTTGTAACTTCTTCCTTCTTCTAAAGTAGGTCTATGACATGTTCCTCTTCGATGAATATCATCGGTCTATGAGCTGGATATGTTTTTACAGAGGGTAGGCAGCTAACCTGGCCCTCTAACCCTCCTCTTTCTTCCGGGCTTGGGACCGGCAACAGTACTACTAGGCTATTCCATCCACCCAGCAGCACTGCAGGCTGAAACGATAACGGCACGCGATGTTTTCAAGCGGTAACCCATCCAAGTGCTAACTGCGCGCCCGAGGTTGCTTGACTTCGGTGATCGGACGAGGATTGATGTTCAACATGGGATGGCCGTTGCCTTTTGCAACTTGTTTTCCAAAAAAGGAAAAAAATTATCCATACATTTTGACGTTTAAAAGCAATTTGATTTACAACTGATTCTTATGTACAGCTGCTTGTAATAAATAAGTAAATTTTAACTGAAGTTTATTGATAAACGTTTCACGTATTTAGATGATACAAAACTATAAATTGAGTTTTTCTCGAATTTCAATTTTGTGGATTAAAGTCGTTTTCCCATGGATCCTTCAATTGGGATTGAAGACACGAGTGCAACAATGTGTCATGTAACAAATACAAAATATTGAGAAATGCACTTTTCCGCACTCAACTATACTATAAAATTTCTTGAAATATTTTTTGAATATTTCCTTGCCTATTAAACTAATTATTGATAATCTGAGTATTCATGATTCAAATAAATATTATTTATAATGAATGCATCATTAATTACGTACAAATTTTTATTATACAGGGTGTTTACTAAACATACGGCAAAAATTCAAAGAGTGATTCCTTGAATTATTTTAGAAATATTTTGTCCTTTGATGATTTTCGGGAAATCACTTTGTTTCGAAAATACAGGGCGATAAAGATTTTTTTACAATAAATAACAATATTAATATTTTAAAATTAGTAACACATGATCGCGCTCACGCGACATTTGACTTTTTTAAAATTTTTTTTTTTTACATTTGACATGTTTGCGAGCTAAACGTTTCTCAGTGAAGTCCTCTATCATGGATCGCTACACGAATGCCGAGATGACTGACATGCATTTCATGTATGGATTTGCCAATGGAAACTCATTACAGGCTAGGCGGTTGTACAGTGAACGATTTCCAAACCGTCATGCTCCTGATAGAAAAACCTTTCAAAGTATTAATCAACGCCTTCATGAAACAGGCACAGTTCGAAAAGATGGAGGACCAGGAAGGTCAATAGCAGTAAGAACGGTAGAACTGAAAGAAAATGTGTTGAACATGGTAGAGGAAGATCCAGGTACCTCTACTAGAAAAATTGCAAATGCTTTGAATGTAAGTAATGGAACTGTGTGGAACATTTTGAGGCAGCAGTTTTTGTAGCCATACCACATGCAACGAGTTGAAGCTCTTATTCCTGCTGATTTTCCTCCGCGTATTGCATTTTGTTAATGGTTTCTCCAAACATTGCTTCAAATCCCACAACTACTGTCGCTGATTCTTTTTACTGATGAAGCGAATTTCTCGAGAAATGCGATAATGAATTTTCACAACAGACATGTGTGGGATGAAGAAAACCTGAGGTAATTCGAGATCGTGTCCAACAACAGTTTTCATTAAACGTTTGGATTGCAATTGTGGGTGACTTTTTAATTGGACCGGTATTTTCACCAAGAAGACTTACCGGCGAGGTGTATCGAAATTTTTGGAACACTCACTACCTGGATTTCTAGAGGATATTCCATTGGCAACGAGAAATGTTATGTGTTTATGCATGATGGTGCACCAGCGCATTTCAGTTTGGTTTCTGGTGAGTTTTTAACAGCGACATATGGAGATCGTTGAAATGGATGAGATGGACCCCTACTGGGCTACTAATGGCCTGCTCGATCCCCGGATTTAAATCCCTTGGATTTCTTTCTATGGGGCCTTCTGAAGTCATTGGTTTACACTACTCCAGTAGAAAATGAAGAAGATTTGAGAAATCAAATAACTGAGGGATGTAATTTAATAAAAAACAACTTTCGTGTTTTTGAAAGAGTTCGGGAGTCAATGAGGAAAAGTTTGAATGCATGCATCCTAGCTGGTGGTGGTCATTTTGTACAGTTCTTGTACATTAAAAAGCTGTCAATGTCATATTTATGTAATAAAATATTGTTATTGTTGAAAAACCTTTATCTCCCTGTATCTTCGAACCAAAGTGATTTTCCGAAAATCATCAAAGGACAAAATATTTCTAAAATAACTCAAAGAATTACCTCTTCAATTTTTGCCGTATGTTTAGTAAACACCCTGTATAATCACAATTTTTAAATGTATTTAATATACGTAATGATAAACCTACTGGAAGTAGTTTAAATTCATGCTGTACAAACACATCTTTTTTATGAAACTGATCACGAGCGCTATAATTAATTAATATCGCTGATAGCCGTTTTTTTATTAAATTAAGAAATACTACACATGTTTTTTCTCGATAAAAATATTATCGGGTTATCTTCTAAATGTCAATTATATTTAGAATCCCAATAAAATAACAAAGACCGTTTACATTAATTTTTCGAATATCGACTAATATTTGTTTAATTCGCGTTATTGCAATTATAGCGAATATGTTTGAACTTTTTTAACATACTTAAGTTGCGGATTCATCATTTCGATAATTGCATCGGTTAGAATTATTTATTCTTCTTTGTTGCAAAAATAATATCACCTGTTTCCTTCTGTCACTTAAATTTGCGTCGCAGTATACAAATTGAACAATTATACAATGTTATAATTATATAGTCGGGGCTATGGTTTTACGTATAAATACAGAGGCAAAACATTGAATAAGACGGAATTAAAAATTTCTTATTCAATATATGAATTATTCTCGTAATAGGCTTGAATCTTGTAGAACGGTATGAATTTTTACTTTTCTGCACTCAACCGTACCAGAGCGGAAAAGTAATGTATTCGTGTAAAGAAAAATGGAAGCAAATTTTTTTTCTAGCGTTTATTTTTAGTTTTTCGGCCTAAAACAAAAAAAAATGGTTTTTACAAAATTTGCGCCTGTGTGTGTGTCGTTGTCGTTGTCGTCGGCATTAAAATTTCTTATCTCAAATTTGGTAGAATATTTAATAGCACTTACATCTTTGTTTTATAAATCAGCCATTTCAAAAATATAGTATCCTTAAAATCTTGGCTTTAAAATTTCTGTATCTGTTGTCCTTTAATGATTCAAAATGACTACATAAAATGATATCCTAAAATGGTACCTATTTTAGGAAACGATTTTATTATTTCCTGTAAAACATTAAAGGAAAATGGAAAAAGGAAAATAAATTGTTCTAAATTTGAATAATACACCTGTGTATTATGTGCAATAATTAGTAAAATAATAGCAGTTGATTTCGCTGTTGAAATCCACAATAGGATGCAAAATACAATGAATTTCATTGTATGCAGCTGTTGAGTATTATATTTTACTTCTTCACACTCAACTATACCAGAGTAAGTAATGTAATCGTGTAAAGAAAAGTGGGCATTTTTTTTGCTAACGTTTATTTTTCGTTTCTCGGTCTAAAAAACCATTTTTTCTAAAGAAAAAATGGTTTTTAAAAAACTATTTTCCAGTGTATGTGTCATCGTTGGCATTAAAATTTCTTGTTCACGATGCACACGTTAACTTAACTCAACTAAACAGCGTCGGATCGATCGGGTTTTGACTGATACTAATCGGAGACGTCTCCCAGATGACACCTATTGATTTTGAGGTGGATAGAACACACCCTACCATGTCCATGGGTCATGAGAAAGCACGATGTAAATGTTTATGTTCATTCTGAGATTTTAAACAAACATTTAACGCGTTGCTGACTTTGCATTGAATGAAAATAGTAGGTGGTCCAACCAAAACGCACGATGTTAATTGTAAATAAATCAAAAAGTTTTCAGAGAATTATCTTAATATTTTTTATTATGATAGAAGGATCTATGACAATTATGTGTGAAATAAAATATCGGCCAAATGCTCGTCACGGCTTTGGTGGCATACCTCTATCCGATGGTCCATATTTTCAATGACTCTGAGACATAATTGAGGTTCAATGTCGTTAATGTGCCGAATTATCTCATCCTTTAGCTCTTGAATTGTTCTTGGCTCATTGACGTACACTTTTTCTTTTAAATATCCCCAAAGAAAGAAATCTAACGGTGTCAAATCACATGATCGTGGCGGCCAATTCACATCGCCACGACGTGAGATAACACGGCCATTGAATTTCTCGCGCAAAAGTGCCATTGTTTCGTTGGCTATGTGACAAGTGGCACCATCCTGTTGGAACCAAATATCGTCCAGGTCCATATCCTCAATTTCTGGCCACAAGAAGTCCGCGATAGCCAACACCATTCAAGGTAACTGCTTGGCCGACCTCATTTTCGAAGAAGTACGGCCCGATGACGCCGCCAGCCCATAAACCGCACCAAACAGTCACTCTTTGTGGATGCATCGGCTTTTCAACAATCACTCGTGGATTCTCAGTTGCCCAAATGCGGCAATTCTGCTTGTTAATAAATCCACTGAGGTGAAAGTGTGCCTCGTCGCTGAAGATGATTTTCTTTGTAAAGTCACCATTCACTTCTGTCTGTTCAACCAACCATTCGGCGTTTTGACGACGCTTGAAATGGTCAGTAGGCTTCAGCTCTTGAGATCAATTGAACCTTGTAAGCGTGTAAATTCAAATCTTTATTCAAAATTCGCATCAGTGATGTTTGTGAGATGTTCAATTGCTGGGCACGACCACGAGTCGAGGTTGACGGCTCTTCTGCTACACTATCGCGAACAACAGCAATGTTTTCCGCAGAACGAACTGGGTGAGCATGCACAGGTGTTTTCACATTTCCTACAGACCCGGTTTGCTGAAATTTGCGTACAATTCTCCCGATTGTGGACACATTTGGTCGATTAAGCTGACCAAAAAAGTCACGAAGTGCACGAAATGCATTTTGATTTGAACGCCCATTTTCGTAAAAGGCTTCAACAATCTTAACGCGCTGCTCAATTGTGTACCTCTCCATGGTTGAATTTGTCAAACACTGAAACAAAGAAACGTCAAATTAAGTTGGGCAGAAAACTTGACGTTAAGGTGTGACTCACAATTAACATCGTGCATTATGGTTGGACCACCCTTTATATATATATATATATATATATATATATATATATATATATATATATATATATATATATATATATATATATATATATATATTCGGCGTATATCATATACGAAAATGAAAAATTAAAACTGTCACATAAAACACATATTCTGCATTTATATGTTGGTTTATTTTTTCTCGGCCACTCAAGTTCGAGACAGAGATGTTCTACGTGCGGAAAAGTCCGCTTTAAGGTTTTAAAATTGTTTATTTTTATTAATATAGGTAATACAGTAACGAATTAATAAAATTAATCCATAACTGCATATATTTTAGGGGAACGTATCATTGTTCCACTACAAGAAATCCCACTACGGGAAATTTAATTTTTTGCCGAAGACAGTCTTTGTTGTAAGCCTTGGTTTTCGTTCGAATCACCCTACTCCGCGAATCTCTTACGCAAAGCTCAAATTTTGATTCGTCGCTCCAAATAGCCGACCTCCGCTGCTCCAGAGTCCAGTTTTTATGTATTTTGTCTCATAGTAAGTGGTTTTTCTTCTGTTTTTGAGTGAGTAGGGGTTTTTCTTTTACCTAATAACGAGAAGAGTTACATGCATGCATTTCAGTATAAAACCAAAGTTACCTTATAAAAATTGAATCCAATTTTCTTCAGTGCCCTCGTACAAGTCGATTTAGTATACTGCCTGTCTGTCGCTTCATTGCATAGAACTGTTAGATCACTGCAATTGGCACGACGGTTTTTCTTTATGATGCGCCCCAGAATTCTTAATTCTGCAGCAGTCACTGCGGTTTTTCTACCCACACCCATATGTGGAACCCATATCTTTATACAGACGCACAATGTCTCTAACAGTATAACGGAACAATTATAATTCTTTTGCAATCTGGTAGACACTTCTGCCCTGATGGTGCAGTTTTATCAAAACCTTCCGTAAATCTTGCGATAATGCTTTTCCACGGGCCATTTCGACTCTAACTGTCAACAAGGTCGTTTACAAGACAGAAAACACCATCGGCAGGAGGTATCGTGATCTAATTTCATACAGAATAATGGTTTGACGCCAATGTTTACGCTTCGACTTCGATGGCGAGATTTACTCAAATCAGACATTTAAACACAAATTATATTTTCGAAAGCGATGTTTTTGTTTATTATTATAAGAATTACTCAAAATGATCCTACTTGGCGTTAGGAATGAGAATCGTCATAATAGTCTTCTTGTGTTAAAGCGTTTATAGCTCATTTAACTAAAAAGTCTGTACGGGCGAACTCATGTCATTTTGGGCTCGTATATTCTTTCCCAACGGTACACAGTGCACTATAAAAATAAGAATGCTGTTTAGTATTACTTACTATTCATTGCGTTTTAATAATGACATAAAATGTTTTATATTCGTAACTGATATTCGTCCAATCTAATTAATTATGCATACACTGATAAATAATCTGTGTGGTTTATCTGGGAGTTTACCTTAGCAATATTGTTAAAAATAATCATATTCTGTGTATGTTACCACCACTGTAAATGTCGTGATTACCTGGAATTTGATACATATGCAATTAAGGCTTACGTCGATTGCTAACCATTGATACAAGCAAATATATCAAAGTAAGCACGTGTTATCTACATAAACAAAATGTTATCTTCATTAAGTTAATGTCGTAAGTATCATCTCACTCGTAGTGATCCCAAATTGAATGATTACTAAATTAAACTAAACTAAATTTTGGATTTTCCTACCAAACTACGAGTAAAAGGTTGATTAAGGTTTGTATTACGCTAGGCACAAAAATTGAGGGATGTAAAAAATTACCTACATGTTTAGGCGATTTTTAAGGGGCTGTAACTTGGAGAAAAATAGTTACAGAACAATTAAAGAAAAAGCAAATTGAAGCTCCAAGTTTCTAGTTTTTAGATCCCGAGTTCAAAATTTTTACCGTCAGCGGTTTTTGAATTATAAAAAAACCATCGGAAGAAAAATTAAAATTTTTGCTTCAATAATTCTTTTTTCAGTAATTTTATCATATAGATTTCTTACATTATTTTATCCTTTTTAATTCGAGCGCTGTAAAAGCCTTGTACGAAGATTTTTCGCTGAGTTCTCTAGGTTCAAAGCGAAACAGTCAGTTTTGATTTTGGTAATTAATTACTCGGGAAATAATGATTGTACACCCAATTGAAGTACGGTTTTAAAACTTGAAAAGTATTTTTGACAAGTCGTAGTTATTGGTTTTTGATAAAAAAAATATCGGCGCGAGAATGTTGATTAAAAAAGAGGTAAAAATTGCGTATTTAGGGATATTCGTTTAACTTGGCAAATAATGGATATATTAAGGATGTTGATTTTCAACTCTGCTGTTTATTTTCAACCTCAAAATATCCCAAAGAAACCCTGATAATTTCAAAGTGCTGCGACTTTTTTTTCATTGTGTTCGGAATAACTGAATTTGTCGTTTTTGCTAAAAATCTTTTTTATCAGAAAATGTTAATTATTGTAAGAAAAAAAATGAACCTGAAAAAAAATTCAGAGCAAAAAAGGCAAATCTGACTTTTTTTACTTTGAGCGACGATAACTCAGCGAAAATTCATCGTACAAGGCTTTTAGACCTCTCAAATGAAAGGGGATACAATTTTCTAAAACAGTTTCATGATGAAATCACTGAAAAAAATGTATTAAATTGGATTTTTTGAAAGACAAGAAAAAGTTTTCCGACGGTTGAATGGATGATTACTCAAAAACTGCTGATGGTAAAAAGATAAATATAACTCAAGATCTGAAAATTAGAAACTGGGAGCTTCACTTTGCTTTTTTTTGCTCTACAGCTATTTTTTCGAGTTATAGCCCTTTGAGAATCATCTAAAAATTTAGGATTTTTTTACATCCCTTAATTTTTGTGCCCAATGTATTCAGCAGATACTCGTACATTTGCAGTGTTAACTATATGTATATGTATACTAGAAATGCTTAGTAATGCGGGTGAATTTATACTATTACGGAACAGTTTAAATAAAAATGAGAGGCTTGTAGTAGTATTTAGTATCGAACTCTAGAAGGGTGATTACCCTTCTAGAGTCCAATGACTGGATGTAATCTTTGTAAGAGCAGAGTGTGATCATACATAACTCCTTATTGTATAATAATTATTAGCACGGTAGAACTAAAGATTAGAATAAGGGAGGGTTTTCCGGTCAGAATCGTAGTAATTTCGAACAACTGAAATTAAAGATGTGGGTTAAGGCTTTTTTTTTTGTTAAATTCGGCACAAGAATAAAACATTTTTTGTACCGAATTCACGTAATGAGGTATCGTATGGGCTATCTTCATATTACAAATTTTAAAGTTGTGGTTGTTAGAGATAGAGTTATCAAATTGATGGTAAGGACTTGAAGCACCAGATTTCTACGTGTGCTGCATTAAAATACAAATCGATATGCCCGAGGAGTTTTTTTCAGAAACGTTTATTTTAATTATATTTTTATTATAAACTTTAGAGATATACTGTATATGTAAATTTCGCAATGAGATTTATAGAAACAGAGAATTAGTACCGAATTAAAGGACATCGTAAAACGAATTGAGCATTTGCAAGAATATTTATAAATAGTACTTATATCTTAGGAATATGGCCAGTTGTTTCTCTTTCTCAAGTTCCAATTAGTTAGTAATTGATACCGCTATTACTCGATGTATTACTAATACTATTGTAAATGCTTAATTTTTATTAGATTTTCCATTATTGTTACATAATTTTAATAACAGCATAAAAATAAATTAAACTGGAAAATATCTTCAAAAGATCGGAGATTTCTCATGGATCAGGAATTCAAATGACTGGCAGTTTATATAACTTAAATGCCAAGTATATTATTAGATTATGTGTACTTTAATAATAAACTAGTCTCATTGTTCTCGTACGATTTCATTACATCTCCGGTAAGACTAAGTTTTTATTCATATATCGCAAATTATCTCGTAGTTAGTGTATACAGGGCGATTTTAATAAAATTTAACAAATCAAATACGCCTTTCAAATACATCAAAACGTTAATAAAACATAAAAAAATAAAATACTTAAAAATTTTCAAAAATTCCTCATTTTTTTGCAGCCTCTACTCTTATCGTGATCTGTTAAGTCCCTCTGAATATCATGTTTCCGTTTCATGTCATCATTGTTGTTAATCTGACATTTATGGTGCCCCACAGAAAATAGTTCAGAGGATTTAGGTCGGGCGAGCGTGCTGCGATCCATGGAAGACATTTTCCATGACATTTTGTTTATTTTAAAGGTATGGTTTCTTTTAAAACAGTGTATACAATTGATTGTTCTATCACACTGCATAATCAAATACAGGGTGTGCCAGTTAAAATTTGAAAGTTAACGCCATTGTTGGTGAAACCAGAAGTGATGTAGAATGTAGTGCAGATACTTATATGTAGTGGCAGTGGTGGCTCGCGGATTAGGAAATAGGTGAAGAGTTAGGATGTGTAAACAGTTAGAAAAAAGTAGATTAATTTTTCTTAATACTTACTTATAGACAAGCTTATAGCTATCTAACTTTTGTACACCAAATCAATTCTTCGATCTTTTAGTGAGGCATAGTTATCTATTATATCTTCATAAAATGGCTGATCCTTCTTTAGTTCTAGCAACAGTTTTTTCTCGACAGGAACAGTTGTTAAAGATTTCTTCTTGGGAAATGGTGTTTCTTGAATACGTCTTTATACGTTTAAGACACGAAAAGCCCCTTTCCACTGACGCACTTGTTGCTGGAACAGATAAAATTATACAAAACAGTTTGTAAGCTTCTGTAAAAATGTCTTTGCATTCATTCCGTTTTTTGAGTAGTTCATGCAGCGGTATAGTCTGTAACTTTCATCAGTATATAACAGACAAAGTTAATTTTTAAGTCGATGATGTTTGGTAAATATACTTCCATAAAACTATTCCAAATTTTCAAAAGCATTAGAAGGGAAGCACGAGCTATATTGTTCAAATTTTGCAGTATCAGCGAAACAAATAAATTTCAACTTTTCGCAGTCCTGAAACCTGACGTCTATTTCCATTAAAATATGGTCCAATATGCCATAAAAAATTGCTTTATATTTTGTACTAATGACTTCGTTAGAAAGACCAGCGTATTGTGGTTTTGTAATTTCTAATTCCATTATTCTACTTGCTTTATTAAAAATTGTCTTAAAAAAGTCGCTGTTTCTCTTTTTGTTCAATATTTCACGTGTCTGTTTCATTTGATGCACGAAAAAATTAATATCTGATGATTCTTTTTGTAAGATATCATATAGAATATCTGGGCAGAATCGGTATGTTTATATAATGCCCTCGTAATATTTAAAATATCTACAAATCCATTCCTGTTCCAAACCAATTGTTTAATAGAAGTAGAATAGCAAACAGGGCCAGAAATATAGTTTTTTAACATTGGACTGCTACATAACCATTTATAATTTGTGAACCAAGCAGGTTTGAAATTTACGTTATAAGATTTACCAGATTGTCGTAGGTCTTTCTTTCAGTAAAACGTCTCTTTTATCTTCGTCTTTCCAGCGACAGAACAATGTTTCTAACAAATTACAAATAATATTCATTTCATATTGTCACTATCAAAGTTGAAAAATCACTAATTATACGATCACTCAGTTGGTCAATCAACACATTAAAATAAAAAAAGCAAGTCTAAAAGTGATTAAAACATAACGCAAATTAAATAAATCACTCAAATTCAAAAACAGAACGCGCTTCGGTACATTAAATAGATGCAAGTCCACTGTGCAGATACCCTATAAAATCGTGGGAAACTCTTCACCTAGGTGGAGGGAGAAGACGGACTAAACGGACGTAGGTTATTTCATGACGTCACATTACCATGGCAACCCGCTGTAACAGTGCATATTTGAAGGCACTTGATTTTCATCTCTGCACCTGCGAGTTATTTATATTATAGGCAACGCGCCCATGGAGTATTGAAGATTTAAAGGACGTTCCAATGTAAACACAGTGTTTTTAGTAGCATAGTATATTATGCTTGGCATAAAAATATAATAAGTTTTTCATAATAAAATTTATTTGAATGTACATATTAAAGGCATGATTATATATCCCAAAAATATAAAAAAAAGAAATCCCAGTCCCAATTTCTTTGGTGAAGAAGCACTTCACCTACTTCACGTGAATAGCCACCACTGCTTATATGACAATGTAGAAACAGTTCTAAAGAACTATATCGAAAACCCAGTTAACTATTAACAGAGACACAAAGGCGTTTCCTTTAAAAAATCACCCGGTATATAAGATTAACATTTTATGAAGAAAATATAACGTCTCTTACCCTCTCTCTAATGGCGAGTACTCACTGCATGTATGTTGTAATAGCATAAATAGTCGTTAAATTTCTATTTTCGTGGTGGAACATATGCTGGAAAGTGTGTAAAATTATAGTAAATGCGGTTTTTTCAGGCGTAACTCATTACGCATCGCGTTTTAACTAAATGATGTTTGGTCATTCCTTGGATTTTAGAGTTGCAGTAAATCATGCGGTTTTACTGATTGAAATTAATCTCTTTAACTACTTTTCAATCTCTAATACCTTTCAATCTCTAAAAACAGTTTAAATAAAATCCGATGTAGTAGAGGCTCATAAAATCGCTTACTGGTCTATTTTCTACCGATTAATCTGTATGTCATTAAACTCATATGTGTCTAATATTGAATATATAAAATAAACATCAGAACAGAAATATAAATATTCGATTGTGTAACTAAATTTCAACGACATTAAATCTGGCGAACGTGTAGTCCGATTCTATATAGTAAGGCACTAAGTTGTGTTATATACAGACCTATCCATCGCTCCTCTTTACATTACAAGGATCATCGAAAGACAGAATCGCTCTATATTAAAAACCTACACCAACCAATATATATGTCAGATTTTTTTATTCGATATACATTTTCTGACGCTTAATTTAATTGCACTGTATAGCTCCTTCACTGTTGTGTTTATACCGATGTTTGGCTGCCATATTCAAGCGCAGTGTAAAACGCTGCTCTTCATTATAACGTATTATCGGATATCCCGAAAAATAAAACCCGCCACATTTTTTGAAACCTTGTCTGATAATGCAGAAACACGAGAATCGCTTTTAGGTATAATTCAATGCCTGGCGGGGCTTTAGCCCGAGGAGTAGTTGTTTCCTGTAGCGATTATGTAATAGCCTTGCTATTCGGGAACTACTTGATAGCCGCTTGGCGGTTTGGTAGTTCCTTTCTTGGTTCCAGACTTATTACTGACATAGATCGTATCGATGTAGATGTATACCCCATGGATTTCATTCGGCATTTGTCCTGGATCGGCGTACCGTGTAGGGAACTGATGAGAACTAAAAAGTTCGAAACAGCTGTCTGTCGTTCGGTTCCCATCCGGGACAGATGTCGAATCCTACCCTTGGCGGGTTTTATTTTTTGAATAGATTATTTTCTTTGTTGACACAGTTTTAATACGTTCTGAAAATATTAAGGGTTTACTTGGTGTTTACTTTGATGATAACTTCTATATGTTCTGGACATATCAGGACCAGGGACGTAGCGTGAGAAAAGAATATAAAGATGTGATACAAATTTTATCACACAAAAAAGGGGAAGAGGTATAGTCAGATGTATGGTAGGCCATATGAAAATGGTAAAAATAGAAAAAAGACACTAACCTAAAATGATTATGCCGAGGTATATATCCTAATTTTTAAAATGAAGATCAATTCTTCGGTTTTTGTTTGTCTAGCGAAAGCGTCTATCACTGTTTCTTCATATGTTGAAGACGATCTCATATCTTCTAACAAGGCACTTTCAATTTTTATTAATGTTAAAGCTGACAGTCTTTCTTGCTTTTGAGAATTTCGCAGATAAGTCTTTATTCTCTTTAAACATGAAAATGATCTTTCCGCGGAACTGCTAGTGGCAGGAATAGTCAAAATTAAACGACACAATTTTGATCACTCCGGGGAAATAGAAGATAATTGAAGGGACATAATATATTGGTGAAGCTTGAACACAGTGCTCTTTTTCATATCGGGATCACTATAAATCACTGAAAGTTCACTTTTTAAACGATTTGCGTATCTACTAAACGATATGTATCTACTAAAGAAGAAAAAAGTTCGTCAGGAAAGCGTTTCACGAATGAAGTAAATTGTGTGGAATCTAGATTTAAGAATTTTAGTATCGAAATTTCACTAAACCGTTCACTAATGTTCAAAGTGATAACGTCTAAAATGTCATAAAACAATCGTGTGTGGGTGCGTTTCTTATCTTCTTCATGAATTAAATCCAAACGCATTCTTTAACTTGGTGGTTGATTTTCTAACACAAATCTGTCCATATAGTCCCAAATGTCACTAAACTCGTTTTTCATTTTTTGAATATGTGATTTGAACTTGGCGTTCCTTTTATTGCAGTAACTAATATCTGATATTTTTGTTTGTAGAATTTCAAACAGACTCTCGGAATGTGAGAATATTGCAGAAAATACTGCTAAGAAAAAATTAAAATCAAAGTCGCGCAATAACAACAAATAACGGTTTCTCGATCCCATTCCTCATTTTCATTTTCCACAATTACCTGAAACAGCGCTTCCAAATCTTCCTTATGGTATGGCGACAGTCGCCAAGATGCGTTCACATAATCATATAACTGAGTCCGGAAATAACGACAACACCCACTCGAGGTTCCACTGTTGACTGCAAAATCACTGAACTTTTCGCCCATCTAACGCGTAGCTTGGATGTAACGTGGACCATCGCATTTCAGCACTGCAGCAAGTAACGTGGGAGTCCAATAATTTCGGGCGCCTTCACGGCCGATTTTAAATAAAAAAGTTGATGGTAGCGTTTAAAGTAAATAATGTATGTTTGCGGTCCGTTTAAAATTATTAAAAAATTGTAATAATTGAATAAATCGATTGAACCTTTAAATAACACTAATTTGCCAATTTTTTAAGGGATGCGACACATCACTCACATGTAATATCTCGCACTTGTGATTTGAACAATTATAACAAATATTGACTTACTATCTTAATCTCGCTCTGCTCGCAAATATCCTCATCAAGGCCATTATGCCTGCCAATGAATATTGATACTATCATCCTTAGAGAAATAGCAGATTTTTACTGTTATGTAAGTTATATGTAAATGAAATATTCCACTGTTTATTTATGTTAAAATTAGGTAGAAGTTACCATTTGATTTAATTTTTATTTATATATTTTTTGGATATATATTGTTTACATCTATATTATGTATTTAATTTTATTCCATATTTTTGTCCTATAAGTGGATTTTTTCTGTTGGGCAATAGAGGCATTATTATTATATTATTATTATTAGTAAAACTGAATTAGTATCAAACGGGATTCGCTTTCAAAGAAAGATTTGTTCACAACAATAGAGGATTATACTAAAAAAAGAAAAAAATTATTATGATACGTCGAAGTTGTATAATAAAATATATATTTCTGGTAATGAAATATCGACTAAATAAATATATTGATGACTAAGTTTGCGATCATTTTGTCATAAAAAAAATTTAATTTCTCAATAAAATAAATTGTTCGTTCTGATTTGGCAGTCAGGATTCAAAACAGCGGTATCGGCTTTTCTATTTCAGTATAATTACCTAAAAATAACTACTTTTAATAGCCCCAGAAGCTGTTTAAATGTTCGGATTTTGGAAAAACGTGATGGTGTGGTTTGGCACTTGCTTCGTGTTAAATCGCCAATTATTTAATCCGATGTGTTTTTTTATCCTCAATGCCTCACTGGACCATTGCCAATGCATCGGTCGTAATACTGAAACTCCTACGATTCACAAATTTTATATAATGTGGCTTGCTGTTATATTCTTACAATGCACGAAATGGCGTAACGCTTTAGCGCTTTTATTTTTTAAATTTGGGACTATTTAATCCATCTCTGATCCTTACTCGAAAAGGAATACAAACAAGAACATTATGCTTTCAATACAATAAAAACTATACGATTACAACAACATAACAGTTCACATTCCATTTATTAGGTCATTTAGATGGATAGAATTAAAGCGTGGCAATAATATTCATTTCATATTTCGATTTCTTAATGGGGTGATCTCATATTCTAGACTTTCTGGCTCCATCTATGGTGACATATTTTCGGATTGTTATACCATGTGTCTCAATTAAAATAAAGACACCCGGATATTTTCGTCATTTTTTGAGATCCAGATATGAGCTGTGGCATAATTGTAGTCCTATATAAGATTTACATTGCGAGGCAACCAACTTCCATTTAAGTAACAAACTGAGACAACGGCAGCCCCTGAAATGGGGCCCATTCCTGCTGATATTTTGCTTCGCCTTGATGACATCGAAAAAAAGTTTTTAGAAAATGTTTTAAATTTTTAGTTATTTCAATTTTTCAATTTCTCCACAGACGGTTACAATTTTGGTTTTCAGTTTCATAGGATGCCATGGGAATGAAACCCAATTATTGAAAACAAGTGTGGATTTGACAAAAATACATTTTAAGAGAAAATATAATAAACAATTAATTTTTGGTAACTGAAATAAGTAAAAAAAACAACAGTTTAAAGTAACAATTAGTTTTTGAGATAATTATTCATTACATATAAATAAATATTTTAATTAATTATCAGATGTAGCATCTCTCAACTAACCCTACTCCAATTTGAATATATTCTTTTACGATTATGATTTGCTACATTTCTCAGCTCTGGAATGCTGATTTCGCGGCTGGCTCGTCTTATTTTAGCACAAAGTTCTTCTCGATTTCTGGGCATTGCTTTGTAAACTTTATTCTTCACTGTTCTTCAGAAATACAAATCTAATGGTGTAATATCGGGGGACCTAGGAGGCCAGAGTTCAAAAGGACTATGTCTTACGACTGACGACCCATTCTGTAATTATGGTTTGACCCACCATCTAGCTGGAAAAGCATCTCCGATCGTACATTAAGAGGAAGGTTTTCAATTGCGTCTCATAATTCCGTATCGAAAAAGTTAACTAAACGCTCAGAATTTAACGAGCTATTAAAAATAATGGACCAATTATTCTGTCTCCTAAAATTCCACACCATGCGTTAACTTTCTCTGAATACTGACCTTTATAATTAATAACACAATGAGGATTTTCTGTAGTCCAGTATCTACAGTTTTAAGAAAGTACCATCCCATTAGTGGTAAATGTAGCCTCACCAGTAAATAAAATTTGATGTAGAAAATTCCAGTCGTCTAAGAAATTTCCCTGGATCCAATAGCAATATTTTAACCTTTAATTTTCATCACCTTCTTTGAAAGTATGTAGAAATTTTGGTTTACAAAGTTTGATTTCATAACGACTGAAACATCTTCTAATTTTCTTCTTGTAGATATTCAGTTGAGACTTAAAATTTTGTAGACTAACTCGGATTCGCTTGATATGCTACTAAGATTACGTTATCTTCAGGATGTGGATGTATTCGACGAGGTTGATCATTCTGAGATCTTTTAATAACACTGCCAGTTTCATTGAAAAGAGCATTTATGGCGGCTGCAGTTCCATGATTAAAGGATATCTTCATCGATCAAGGATGTCTTCGCTACTACGAGCCCCATCACCAAAATAACCTTATTATTTCGAGTTTTTGCTGTACTTAAATACAGATGAATTTTTTTATGGCGAGTTTTTGCAACTTTTAGTGTCGCTTCTCGCGTTCCAGACGCCATCGTTTCCTATCGTTCCAGTCCTCTTCGTGAAGTCCTCTACTTTCCATTGCGGCGCGGATGTTTGAAATCCATTTTTTCCGTGGCCCTCCTCGTTTATTTCTTTGTGCTGGTGTCCAGTTCCAAACATTTAATGGTATCCTTTCTTCGTTCATTCGTTGCAGGTGTCCATACCATTTTAACTGCTTTTCAGTTATACCGTCCATTATCGTATTTATTTACTTCCATTTCTTCTCTGATGGTCTCATTTCTCGCATGGTCAAGTAAAGTTAAACCGGAACATCTTTTCCAGTACATCATTTCGGTTGAGAAAAGTTTTTGTGACATGTTTTTATGTATAACCCACACTTCTGACCCATACGTCAGTGCTGGTTGAATCATAGCCTGATATATACTTCTTTTTTTTTTTTTGTTAGGTTCTTACTCCACAGGATTGGGTGTAGTGCTTTAATCATAGTTTTCCCTTTTCCTATTTTCTTTAGTATATCTTTATTTCCTTTCCATCTTCATTTATTGTAACTCCTAGGTATTTGTACTGCCTAACGTTTTTTATTATTCCTCTCTCTGTTTCGATGCCTTGTTCTATACCTCTTATAGTCATGTATTGTGTCCTTTGTATGTTTATCTCTAAACCCCATTTTGTGAATCCTTCTATGAGTTTGTTTATCATGTAAGTCACGTCTTGCTGGTCTTCCGCAAGAACTACCTGATCTATAGTACTGTAGAACTGTACGTAATACAATTCAAAGTTTTGTCACATTAACATTTAATTTAATCATAGTTTTCATTTTCATGGCATCCTATTAAATCGAAAACCAAAATTGTAACCGTGTGTGGTCTTCGTGGAAAAATATTGAAAAAACTAAAAATGCGTAATGATTTTCGTAATGAAATTTGGCGTTGGGGCTCAAACTTAGATTCTGAATAACTTTTTTTCGATATCTTTAACGCGAAGCAAAATATCGGGAATGGGCCCCATTTGGGGGCATGCCGTTGTCTCACTTTGTTACTTAAATTTATGTTGGTTGCCTCGAAATGTACGTCTTATATAGGACCACAATTGTGCCAAAGCTGAAATCTGGATTTTAAAAAATGACGAAAACATTCGGTCGTCTTAATTTCAAATGAAACACATCGTAAATATTTAGTTGGCGCTCTACTAAAACAGGATACCCTGTATAAGGTTTACTCACGCAATTTTGCACTTGTATTTTACATAGTCATATATTATCTGCGGGATAAATCATATTCCTTAATTAACATTCATACCATTCGGATAACATTTTTTTTGTATCGGTGTGTAGGCCACCAAAACTGACACTAAATATCCTATTCATTATTTCGCTAATGATTGTTCTTGCGCAATTATTATAAATAAATGTAACAAAAAAAGATACTTCAGCGGACAGTCTGTATATACAAAAAAAGTCGATTACAAAAAAAAAAAAATACGAAATACCAACAATTTGTATTGTTCAATTAAAGCGATACCTTATCTGTCTTAATTAATCATTAATTGAAAACAAGATCACGAATACTAAATTTGATCAACGAGGCAATAATTAAAATGCAAGCAAGGCCACTGGTGGTACTTCGAGCACTAATGGGAAGTGTGTATGTATTTATTTATTATTGAAATATTTTCGGGCAGCGTAATTGCAGCGAATCTATGATGTACATTTTTTGGCAGTCCTTAAGTGTGTAACCGTGACCTTTTCCTATTTGGAAAGTTTGCGGTGTCTGCTCGGAATAATTGGCGTTAATTGAATTACGCGAAAGTTTCCCGATAGAAATCTGCACGGATTATCGTTCGGGGCTGCAGTCGGATTATTTGGCAACTTAAGCGGTGATCTAAAGTGAAATAAATTAGATTTACTTGTTTTTCCCGATGCAAATAAAAATTCTCTCCAGTTGCCAGAGAATTTAGCACATGTTTACGGGCTCCGGTCTAATACATTACCTCAGAATAAAACTAACCGGGAACGCCGGCAAAATCTTGATAAATATTTAGTCCGATTATTGTGTAAATATGTACGTTTCGAGACATATTTCCAAAACATGCGTTATTTTGGAAATTATTTTACACGGTGCATTGATTTGCAGGGGATACGATCTGCTAGCTGTTTTCAGAAACATCATTAAAAATTATGTAAACTCATTTTAGTAGTGGTACCATAACCCCGCACAGTGGAGTATTTGGCCAATCTGGAGTTTTAAAAAAATTACCTGGAACATGGCTTACATACGAGGGGGTATCCAAAAGAAACCGAACTGATGTTGCAGTGGGTGGAGTTTTTGTACTACCGCATTCTGCCGCTAGGAGCGTATGGATCTATCATTCCCGAGTCAGTGAGCCAAGCGTCGTCGTTAAAGAAGGTTCCGTTCGACTTGTGTGGTTTTTTTTAGAGTTCTTTTGTGTGCTCGTCGTTCTTTGATTCTTGTGAATAACAAGCGGCCATAATGTTTATCTTCGTGCTCGGAAAAACTGGTACAGAGACTCTTGAAATGTCGACCTTAAAGGATGATGCTATTGGAAAAACTCAAGTATTTGAGTGGTTTTCCCGTTTCAAAAGAGGTGAAATGTGAATTGATGACAAATCTTGCTCTGGTCGTCCTTCCACGGCTCGAACCAATGAAATTTCACGAAATCATCTTGAACGATCGACGACGGACCATTGACTAAGCTGTGGAAATTTTTGGTCAAAAATTGGCGCACAGACAGGGCTGTGAGAGCAGGAGCGGAGAAACCAGTCGCCCGACTGCCACAAATCGGGCCTCTTCCACCGCTAATTGTTGTGCAATCTTTTCAAAACCTACTGCTGTCATTGTAATAATGTTAACCTAGAAATATATCTCTGTTTGTTATTTTTTTCCAGTTTTAAAGCCATGCTAGCTACTTAGTTGTTGACAATCTTTAATTTATGTAATTGAATGGCGCTATAACTTGTATTTATTTAATTATTTCTTCTGGGGAAAAAACCTGTCCGTATCAGTTAATTTAGTGTGTTTATCGTTAGTTGAAGATCCCATAACAAGATACAAATTTAAGGAAATTCCAAATATATACTTAATCTAGCGAAAGGTCAAGAGCTATTATAACTTGTCACTACTTTATTCTAAGAAACTGAGATATTTTCATGTTTAATAGACGGCAATAGACAGCTCAACCAAGAGTAAATTGAATCAGTATATTACGACATTTTTAATCGGAAATATCTTGAAGTACTTGATGAGGTTTATACCATTTGAGCCAGATTAAAAATGCTGACACATCTTTAGCCTGAATTGTATATGTATATTGGTAGAGTTCTAAAAAAAGAAAAATTACCGCTCATATAATATTCAGTTGATTTAAAAACTTCACAATGATGATCCTGGTCGCAGGCTGATATTTTGGGAATTATTACTCACATTTTCGGACCAAATTTTCTTGAAGGCGCAGTAATTGGCGAGGGATATTTGGATATCTTGCACAATTACTTAGTTCTAGGGTTTAGAAGACCTTTGCTTGGCGATAATAACCTTAATGAAATTGACAGAAATGTTTGGTATTGGTAGGATGGGATCTACATCATATTTTGCAGTAAAAGTGAAAGACTATCTTTAACAAGTTTTTTCCAATAGATCGATTGGTAGATGGTGACACTAAGTGGCAAGTCACCCTGTCTTCTCGACTTGACTTCGCTTGTTTATTGGCTAATTTATCTTATTTACAATCGAAAGTCTACTCCAACAGACAAAATAACGTCGATAAGATTAAATATGTCTATATTCTGACAGAATTAAAAATATAGGGTGTCTCAGTTGGAACTATAGGATTTGAATTGCGCGCTATTTGTGTTCTGCCAAAGATAGGGCGTCAATATTTAACGACTGTCATCTACAGATCAACGACGTCAACATGCCGCGATTGACATCTCAACAACGAATAGATTGTGTACAAGTATTTTATGAAAGTGAGCGATCATTTACAGTTGCATTAAGAAAAATTGCATAAAACTAGGACAAGATGAGAGTTAATAGTTCGTAACTTAATCAATAAATTTGAAAAGATGGGTTCTGAAAAACAAATGCATCCACAGAGATGTACGCTTTGGTGCACATTTTGGAGTGGTGGAGTAATTGGACCACACTTCCTTGAAACTGAAACCGGTAATGCTATCACAGTAAATGGGGAACGCTATCGCGACATGTTAAACAATTTATTTTTCCACCAAATTGATGATTTGGATTTGAACAACATGTAGTTTCCGCATGATGACGAAATGTCTCATATAGCCCGTGCAACCATAATTCTGTTATATACCAAATTTCCTGATCATGTTATCTCGTGGAATGCTGAAAAATTGGCCTGAAAAATCATGTGATTTAACACGACTGGACTTTTGTCTTTGGGGTTATGTGAAGGGAAAAGTGTACGCCAATCTAGCCAGCAAAAATCAATGACCTCAAAGCAAACATTCAACGTGTTATTCGGGACTTAGAGCCAGTTTTATATACCCGTGTTATGGACAATTTTCCTAAACGAATGATATCATGCCAGATGAGTCGAAGCGGTCATATGAATGATGTTCTTTTCCATTTGGGGCTATATCGTCACCACTATATGTTGAAGAATAAAAACCCTCAGTTTGTCAAATATTATTCGTTTTATTCACAAATCACATAACCTATATTTCCAAATCCAAATACACTCATTCCATTTACAAATTCTATTCCGGCAAGGACGTTGAAAGTGCTACTTCAATAATGTTATTGTAGAATTAAAATTGTACACTCCATGGTATATAATTATGATTACTAAATCGGATGGAACTGTATTCCTTAAGCACCGAAACAGGCACTCGTACCTGACTACATTTCGTCTGTCAAATTGGTATTATCGGAAGGTCAGTTTTTATCAATGAAACCTGCCACACAAATATGTCAATTCAAGCTAAATTATTAATCAACAGATGTCTGATTTCTTAACAATACGAACGTGTTGAAATGAAACACGTTATAATATACGCGCGTAATGCAAGAAAAAGGAGAAAACGCATTCTTCAAGTAAATTCACTGCAGGCTTATCGTCAGTATAATTTATATAACAAATCGTTCTCGTCAGATACAATTAATTAATTGGATTTTTTATCATTCACACCTCAGGTGAGCGTACGGATAATTTAAATAGCCATTATTTTAAACGATTATTTACAGGAGCTACCTACACACTAGTCTTGCCTTTTACTTGCTAGACTGGAATTAAAATAAACTTCGTCGAATTTTTTTATATTTAAATAAATGTCGTTTGTGATGAAATTAAAAAAGGGATATGGAATAATATTTGCAAAACATTAAATAATTAAGATATATTAAATTATTTTGACATGCAAGTACATTAGTTTTCTGTTCCCATTGTTAAATATATGTTAATTGTTTATAATAATATAATAATAATTCCTTTATTGCCCAACAGATAAAATTCATTTACAGGACAAAAATATGGAATACAAATAAATACATAGCTATGCAATAGATAAAAATAACCCCTAAATAATTTTAACATAAATATACAACATAGCAACATATGCGTTCGATTTAGATTGGGTAATTGTATACAAGAAGTGTTCCTGCACAAATGCTTACGAAACTTTTCCTTCCCCCTATTTTAGAGGGTGCTGGAGACGAAACTACATACATACAGAGGGGCTCCAAAAGCTAACTTTGAATATTAACAACTAAATACGCTGTTATTTTGAAGGATACTAACCTAACCTAATCTAACCATAATAAGTAGACAGTCAGGTTAGGTTAGGTTAGGTTAGTATCCTTCAAAATAACAGCGCATTTAGTTGTTAATATTCCAAGTTAGCTTTTGAAGCCTCTCTGTATGTATGTAGTTTCATCGAATGACACGGAGGGCGTACGATTACAATGGACGACGCCAACTGCAAGTCATTGTATACATTTGAAGTAACTAAACATCGAAAGTTTCTAATAGGTTTTATGACGGTTTAATATATGATATGTGTAAAGGAAGTGTTGTAGCATCTATTGGTATTCATATTAGCTATCTATGTAGTGTGAAGTGAAAGTTATTTGATAGAAAAAATGGCCTTATGCAGAAAAGTGGAAAATTCATTTTCTCGAAAACCGTGTCCGAGCGGATACAACTGAAACCAGATTCGTCTCCAGCACCCTCGAAAATAGGGGGGAAGGAAAAGTTTCATAAGCATTTGCCCAGGAACACTTTTTGTATACAATTACCTTAGATTGTTCTTGAAACTACCAAGAGATGGCGTATGGTTCTACTGGGGTAGAACGTAACAACGTCTACTAGACGTGAGCTTCATCCGTCAAAGGTATACTCGCTTACACTGCACCGACGAGACCTAATATAAGGTTGAAACAGGTCTGTAGTTAGCGATATCCTGAGATAGGTGACATTTTGCATCTTCCATGTGGTTCTGAAATAATCTGAATCACTGCATTTTAGTGCTAACTTTGTTAGACAAAATATGGCAGATTTTGTCATTTAATTCAGAGCTCGGCGTTTGGTATATAGCCAGGAGAATAGCTGTTTTACCTAATTTGTTTAGTCCTTATTATAAAGGACATTTGCAGATGGGGTGGAGTATAATCTGCTTATTTCAGTAGTATAACCAGGTGCTTATTAGTTTATTACTTTGCATTACTTGTTTTATTTTAACTATTATAAAGCCACGAAAGTGACGCCTCTGGTGCGCCGACAGAAAGGAGCGGCTGTAGTCAGTCACAGGAACTTTTGTACATATAAATTTCTATACGCTATGAATCTTTTAAGTTTTGAGCATAATATATTCGAATCTTCGTATCGGTACGACTTGTCTATATAAATTTAACGGCGTTCAGTTTTACGGTACACAAACGTCCCGATTGTCGAGTTCGCAGCATCTTAAGGGCTATTTAATTACTTTACGACCTGTTTTATTATATTCCGGGAATAAACCGACAATCTTACATCTTACAATCTTACATACATATACAATTATCCCACACCATGCGATAAAAGCATAATAAAAGGCGATATTTATCTTTCGCGGCGTAAAAATTCAGCAAATATCGCCTCCACCTTAAAGTTTAATTAAGTAAAAGTCGAGGTCATTGTCAGTGGGTTAACGAACTGGCATTATTTAGAATAGGATAAAAGGTACCAAGAAAGGCCATCTGATACCGAGTAGAACATACTGTTTAACAACTTTGTCAGACGTTTTTTCTCTTAAATATCGCTTTAGCTAGCGTGGCAGTATACGTTACAATGAAAATATGCATTTTCAAGATATTACAATTTCTGATCCATATTTTAAATACAGTTGCTTTCAGAAAGTAATGAATAAATTTGTTAAAAACTCAAGGTCGACCTGTTGTTGTTAAAAACCTGTCGAAATATTATTTTTGCGCGCATTTTCTAAAATGAGGAGCTGGCGAACAAAACGGTATAATTACGCTTGTGGTCAAAATACTTTTTTTTTTAATCCGGACGTTTTTGGCCCACTGAATACAAATATGAACTCATTTCCAAACAAAACTACCTAAAACTGTGCTAAAATTGTGTCCAAAGTTCGTGATTTTGATAAAAACGATACGATCATAGTAAGGATCAACAGTTTTGAATAAGCGAGCACGTTTTCGTTCAAAATGGAATAACTTTCATACAAATTTATAAGATGTCAATAAAAACGAAATAAGTGACATCCATTTTTTTGCGCTTTCAATACTATAATGAGGTCTTTAACGAGGGCTACACTGGCTTTTGTTTCTATTAGGAGAAAATAAAATAAAGTCTGTGGTCAAAGAGTGCAGTCTGTGGTAATCAGCTGTTTGAGTTCTTGGTTCTCGATTGTTTATTCGAAGTTATTGAGTTATTTTGTAAACAACTGGGAACAGTATCAACAATTAAGTTGGTATAAATAAATTTTAGGGAGTCAACAGGAAAGCAATGAGGATGAGAGGGACGATAATGAAAGAGGATGTCAGGAAGATGGACACGACGGAGGTTGTGATTGTGAGGAAATAGACATTGTGCACAGTAAATAATGAAAGCACTGTTTTTTTTTTTTAATTTTCAGATGTGGCATATTGCTTTTTTTTTCAGAAGAGACTGTTTTTATGTTCTATGATTAATAAGTTTATGAAAACTGCAATCGAAATGGTTTAATTGCATCCTAGTGGCAATGAGAACGTAATAATTGCACCGGTAGCAAACAAAACGACATAATTGCATTTTTCCAATTGAAGTACTCCTTCGTTCTATTAGAGATAGGAATTTGGACTTAACATATGTCAAATAAAGTAACAAACTTCATATGGATAAATAAAATTCTATGTCAAAAGCACACTATAAGTATGTCATTCAGTCTTTCGCTCCTCCTGTAAAATTAATACATACAGGGTGATTAGCGTAAGACGTACCTATGACCACATCGATATTTTTTAATGGCAACCTCCTCTTTTATTACGGAATCTGAGAGAGCACATCTTTATACATACACTAAGATAATAATTACATTATCGTGAATATAGATTAGATAAATTTTTTTTTTTACAGGAATACAGTACTTTTCCGCGTATAGTGGAGTGCGGAAAAGTAAGAAGGAACAAAAACGATTTCAAAATACTTGACTTAATAACAATGATTACACAACCCAACAGACATTTTGGTGCCTGCGATTTCTTAACTATTTCTAGGTCATTCTTAGGCACAGCATCCAAAATAGTCGGCAAATTTGGTCTATCAGATTCAGTTTTTAAAATACGCTGTAATGACCTCATTTAGAAGAAAATCGTCTCTTTTATTTTATTAACTTACGTATATTTCATATTATTACTATTACGATTTACTCCAATTGTCACAAAAAAAAAAATGAAATAGGGTATTTATATATACAAAGTAGAGATATATTTTCATATATATACATTCAGTTAGATAGGGCGTCAATGTTTAACGACTGTCGTCTACAAGCCATACAACGTCACATACATGCCTGTGATAGCATTACCAGATTCGTTTTCAAAGAAGTATGGCCCAATTACTCCACCACTTCAAAATGCGCACCAAACCGTGCATCTTTGTGGATGCATTTGTTTTTCATGAACAACGTGGATTTTCAGCACCATAAACTCGATGATATTGTT
Organism: Rosalia funebris; assembly: GCA_037954035.1. NCBI lineage: Eukaryota > Metazoa > Arthropoda > Insecta > Coleoptera > Cerambycidae > Rosalia > Rosalia funebris. The sequence continues at coordinate 10,157,707 of JAZFAV010000003.1, read as the reverse complement.
TGGTGACGTATCCGTCAAGATGAAAATGTACTTCATCGCTGAACAAAATTTAGTTGTAAAAATTAGCAACATCTGTTCTTTCTAACGCCCAATTACAAATTTACGATGTTGTAAATGGCCTGTAACTTTTAGTTTTTGTGTTAACTGAATTTTGAATGCTAACAGATGCAGATTATTCTTTAAAATCCGATGCGTGGTGGTTCTTGACAGATTCGATTGTCGAATTGTTGTGCACGACGTCGATATTACGTGATTGCATACGCCCGTACACTTTCTCTCACTGTAGAAATATTTTCATCTGACCGACCACGACGAGGACGTATTGGTGTTACCTCATTAATAACAGAGCCCATCTCTTCAAGTTTCTTGATTAGGTTACGAACTCTGTAGGCGCCACATTTTGTCCTAATTTTGTGCGAATTTTTCTTAACGCAACTGTAAATGATCGCTCAATTTCATAACACAGTTGTACACCAACTATTCGTTGTTGAACTGTTAACCGCTGCACGTTGTCGTCGGATGGTTTGTAGATGACAGTCGTTAACTATTGACATTTTATCTTGGACAGAACATAAATAGCACGCAATTCAAATCCTATAGTTCTCACTGAGACATCTTATATTATTGTATTTTTAAAATTAGTTCAAGTATGTTTATGTTAAAGAACAATTAATATTTTTTCATTCTTAACGTTTGCGATACTTACTAAGGACTCTTTTCTTGTTGCAGGTGTCCTATTCTAGTCTACCAGCGTTTCAGGATGCCCTACTAGAAGCTGAAGTTTCACATCGAACGGTTCAGTTAAACAATGGTCCTTAATAATACGTTGATTAAATATTATAGTAATACGAATTTCAAACATTCGAATTTGTTTATTTCGCGAGTGTCCAACACGTAATTGAACGTTGTGGGGTGAAGTTTCTACAGTTCTTCGAGGTTAGTTACTGTGTTTTGAAAATGTAGTCCATAGTAGTAAAAATGATATATGTTTCTAGATATATACGTAATTGTAATTTGGGTATATGCCGATAACACCTAATCTATAAAAGCATATTCACAATGCCATACATACTTTTCTTATTGTTATTGTCTGTTTTAACATTTCTTTTTTTGTTTGGGAAAGAAAAATGTATTACTGAAATATTTTCATTTAAATATTTCATCCTGAATTCCTAGGCTTTGCATTTAACGCAACGCTGGGATTTTTATACACTGCCTGAAATGTGGTGTATAAGTTGACACCAGTTTTGCACCAAACGAGGTATATATAGGGCAGGGGCGTAGCGTGAGAAAATAATCTAGGGATGTGATAAAAATTTTATAAAGGGAAGAGGTATAGTCGGATGTATGGTAGGCCATATGAAAATGGTAAAAATAAAAAAAGGCACTAACCTAAAGTGATTATGCTGAGGTTTATATTCTAATTTTTAAAATGAAGATCAATTCTTCGGTTTTTGTTTGTCCAGCGAAAACGTTTATCACTGTTTCTTCAAATGTTGGAGACGATCTCATATCTTCTAACAAGGCACTTTCAATATTCATTAATGCTAAAGCTGACAGTCTTTCTTGCTTTTGGGAATTTCGCAGATAAGTCTATATTCTCTTTAAACATAAAAATGATCTTTCCGCGGAATTGATTGTGGCAGAAATAGTCAAAATTAAACAACACAATTTTGATGACTCCGAAAAAACAGATAATTGAAGGTACATAATATATTGGTGAAGCTCAAACACAGTGCTCTTATCGGGATTACTATAAATCATTAAAAGCTCACTTTTTAAACGATTTGCGTCAAATAATGTTCCATATGTATATACTAAAGAAGAAAAAAGTTCGCCAGGAAAACGTTCCAATAATGAAGTAAATTATGTGGAATCTAGATTTAAGGATTTCAGTTTAGAAATTTCACTAAACCGTTCACTAATGTTCAAAGTAATAACGTCCAAAATTTCATAAAACAATCGTGCGTGGGTGCTTTTCTTATCTTCTTCAGGAATTAAATCCAAACGCATTTTTCTACTTGGTGGTTGATTTTCTAACACAAATCTGTCCATACGGTACCAAATGTCACTAAACTCGTTTCTCATTTTTTGAATATGTGATTTGAAATTGGCGATCTTTTTATTGCAGTAACTGATATCTGATATTTTTGTCTGTAGAATTTTAAACAGACTCTCGGAATGTGGGAATGTTGCAGAAAACACTGCTAAGAAAAAAATAACATCAAAGTCGCGCAATAAAGTTAAAAGGCCTCTAGCACAATTAACGGCTTCTCGATCCCATTCCTCATTTTCATTTTCCACAATTACCTGAAATAGTGCTTCCAAATCTTCCTTATGTTATGGCGACAGTCGCCAAGATGCGTCCACATAATCGCATAACTGAGTCCGAAAATAACACCCACTCGAGGTTCCACTGTTGACTGCGTAAGATCAATGACCTGTTCGCCCATCTAACGCGTAGCTTGGATGTAATGTGGACCATCGCATTTCAGCACTGCAGCAAGTAACGCGGGAGTCCAATAATTTCGGGCGCTTTCACGGCCGATTTGAAATAAAAAAGTTGACGGTAGCGTTTAAAGTAAATAATGTATGTTTGCGGTCGATTTAAAATAATAAAAAAATTTTAATAATTAAATAAATCGATTTAACTTTTAAATAACACTAGTTTGTCAATTTTTTAAGGAATGCGACGCATCACTCGCATCCATGTACGCTACGCTCCTGATATAGGGATATACCAGTTTGGGGTGAAATACCATACGCTAGCGCTGGTGTGAATTTTCATACCAGTAATACAGTAAAATCAACACAACGTTTCGTGCAAACTTCATCGCCTTCTGGTGGACGCTTTATTTAAATTTTACACCTCTTACGGTCCATATTGTACAATGAAGGAAAATAAAACACCTTTGAAATAGAATGCACTTTACTATATTTTTCTTTTTAATATACAAAGTTGATTTATTTATTGCACTAATGAAATATTGGTGTCTATTATATGTACCTGTATTGTATGTGCTAGTGCACGTCTAGAGAATATTTATATATTCGTGAATAATTCGCAGTTATCATATTTGCAGTAACACCTTTTTTCTTTTTTTCTTTAAAATCTTTTATTGTACTTTTTATCTTTTGATAATTGTTGATCTTAATCTAAGTGTTAATATATAATGATATAATATAGAAATCATCATCATGAGGTCATCAGTCCTAAGACTGGTTGGACGCTAACTTCCAACTTCTCCTATCTTGTGCTAACCTACGCATTTCGCTAATTGTGCTACAACCTACATCCCTTACTATTTGCGAGCAGTAGTCTAATCTAGGCTACCTCTGCCTTTCTTCACTCCCATTTCTGCCTCCAAAATATCGCAGACTATTCCCCCATGTCTCAGAAAGTGGCTTACCATTCTATATCTTCTCTTCTTTATGTTTTTCCACATACTTTTTTTCTCGCCGACTTTCTCCAATACTTCTTCGTTTCTAACCCTATCAGTCCATGGTATTTTCATCATTCTTCGGTAACACCACATCTCAAAATCTTCTAATTTCTTCCTACTTGCTTCCCCTACCGTCCAGGTTTCGCAACTGTATAGTGCCGTGCACCATACATACGTTTTGAAAAATCTCTTCCTTGTTTCTAAGTTTATTACCCCCGAGCATAAAAGTGCTTTCTTTTTGTTAAAAGTTACTCGATCCTGCGCTATTCTTTGTTTTATATCTTTATCGCTACTTCCATCCCAATTTATTTTACTTCCTAAAGAAGTGAAGTCTTTAACTTCCTCCAATCATTCATTATTAATTTGTACTTTCGTTTTTGCTCTGCTCTCGCGCCCTCTGCACACTAACACTTTAGTTTTGTTTTTATTCACCCTCATTCCGTATTCCTCTGTCAACACTGCCTACATTTCGTTCAACGCTGATTCTAATTCCTCCTTACTAGATGCTAATACTGCTATATCATCCGCGAATCTCAGCATTTTTAGTTTCTGTCCCCGTACTTTAATCCCGAAATCCACTCTATCTTTTACCACATTAATCGCCTCTTCGATGTACAGATTAAAAATTAGTGGTGATAGCGTACATCGTTGTCTTACTCATTTCCTAATACCTACTTCCCTTCTTTCCCGTTCTACTTCTATAACATCAGTTTGCTCTTTGTATAAATTGTGTACTACTCTCCTATCTCTGTACTTCATTCCCGCGCTCTTTAGTATCTCGAACATTTTTTCCCATCTTACGTTATCAAATGCTTTTTCTGAATCTACAAATCCTATATAAGCGTTCTTTCCTTTTTCTATTGTTTTCTCTAACATTACTCTTAGCGCCAGAATAGCTTCGCGAGTTCCCCTATTTTGCCTAAATCCGAATTGGTCTTCTCCTAGTATTTCCTCCGCTCTATTTTCCATCCTCTTCTGCACTATTCTGGTTAAGATTTTTGACGCATGGGAAGTTAGACTAATCGTTCTAAAGTTCTCGCATTTGTCGGCTCCTCTCTTTTTCGGTATAGTAACGGTAATGTTCCTCTTATAATCCTCCGGCATCTCACCCGTTTCGTATATGTATTTTACCAGTTCAAACATCCTATTTACTACTTTCTGTCCCGCACATTTCAAAATTTCCGCCTGTATTTTATCTACACCCGGGGCTTTATTGTTCTTTAGCCCCCTTAGTGCTATTTCAAATTTTTCTCTCAATATAGGTTTTCCTACATCCTCCCTATTAAATATAGAAATATTTAATCAAAATATTTAACAAGCCTCGTCTTTTTGGCAGGCGTCTTTCAGGCATATCCGGTATGTTTTGAGGCGCCCGGTCGATGGAATGACCTCTTAGACCTTTTGATTTTTTAAATTGGTCATTATGCAGCTCCCTTTGATCTGCAATTATTTTTCTCATAAAGCATTCGCTCTTGTCAATTAGTGTTGCTTTTATGTTTTCGTATTTTGTTAATCTTTCGTGTTTAGTATTGTAAGAAAAGTTTATAAAAACATACTTTAAATAATTTGGTTTATGATATGATGAATTTTGTATTTGTGTTGTTAGGTTTTAGGTTTTTTTTATTTGTCAATCAGCTGTATGATATTCGTGCTTGACTCCGCCCTCAAAATGGTATATGAATGTTCTCTTTAATGCTCCTCTATTTAAGTATGGTGGCCATGGTTATTTGTGTTATTCGTCTAAATTTTCATGGAGGTATTTATGTGTATGTTGTTCATTACATTCATATGTTTCTCTGTGTTGTGTTATTGGTGCATTATTTATTTGCGTATTATAGAATTTTGCCGCTATTTGTTTGATGTATTGTTTTATATATGTCAGTCCCATCATTTCATCTAGCATTTGTATGTTTATGTATCTGTCTGAGTTTGTTAATAGTCTTAGTATCTTGTTTTGCGTTGTCTTCAGTCTTTTGTATTGTGTTTTTGAGATTATGTGACATACGTGGGAATGCATACATTATTAATTAATATGGCTCTAAATATCGCTTTGTACAGTAATAATTTATTTTTAACTATCATTTTACTACGTCTGTTTATTAATGGGTATAGTTTACTGATCACCATATATGTTTTTTGTATGCAGTTAGTTATGTGTGCCTTAAATCTTAGTTGCCTGTCTAGTATTACTCCTATGTAGTTTCAAAATTTTTCGTACCTCTCGTATTGTCTTGTTTATTTTAGTTTTTGTAAAAATGTTATTGTTTGTGAATTTTCCTGTGTTATCGACCTTTCCTATTAAGCAAATCACAATAATATAGCGCCGCCCCCTCGCTCATATCGAAGGCATCTCCGGAGCATGCCTCTAGAGGCTTCGAATCAAAAAACAAAAGTTACCACGTTGTTCGCAAGGGTCAATTTACTACATTGATTTTGGCAAAATACCGAAATTCGATCGAAAAGCATTTCGTACATCGGCCTAAAAATTTCGTGACACACACACGAAAACAGCCGCTTAGTAAATATAGAAGATATGCCTCGTTAATATCCATTGCTTTTTTTTTGGATATTTAATTATATGTACTTCATATAATAAGGGAATTTAGCCTTTACAATATAATATATAAAAGTTTACAACTATAGTGGTGTAATATTTTACTAATTACACTGGTGTTACCAATTTTTAAACCAGAAACAGTGAAATGTAACACCGTTTTCACGCCATAAAAGTAGTAAAGTTTTACCATGGCAGATTCTCACCAGTGTAGACCAAGTAATTTTGAGGAGCTCTGGAATTAATAGATATTCAATATACTCGTTTACACGTAAACAAAAATAACTAAAAATTAAAATCATTTTATAACAGACTTTGTGAATATTGTACAAAACTTTACCAGCACACTGTATAATTTAATTAAATTATAATGATCATTTAGGTGCACGTTGAGCTATTGTCTACTTTTCAGTGTTTAAGAGAAACATATTTGTTTCGCGAGACAATCAAAATCAACACTTATTTGTCATAAACATAATTCACTAACAGTAAATAAATAGTTCTCTCAGTCTAAAAAAAAACTATCATTTATTTATGAAGTATTTGCACATAGGTCACTGATCTGCAGCAGATTAATTTGCTATGGCGATATTTTTGTATGTCATTAAACGGCATAGGGTTACATAAAATCACATATATTATTATATTACGTCTACAATAATATCCCATAAAGATAGCTGGATTTCATTTATATACATCGTAAATTTGAACCTCGTGTTATCTATTTTGTCGTACATCTGTATTTATGATCTATTAATCTGCAGCACGTCGATTGTTGTGTCTGTCCTACGTAAGTATATTATGTCTGCCCATGTTCTGCACTTATGAAAAACACACGATATCAAATCGTTACACTGCCACCTACATATTATGTTGATTAGTTCACGGGTTCTAAAAATCTCGAGCCTTTAATGAGGGCTACAGTCACAGAATGTCTCCGCGCGAACCCGGAGCGACCTTGTCCCACATTTCGAAGGAGGCAGAGCGTGGTCGAAGAGGCATAGACAGACTATTCCAATTAGCCAATCCCGGACAATTAACATTTTCATAAATAATTACAGTGTTCGGGCCGTTTTGTAATACGAGCCAGACGTGCAGACGATATTAAAAAAAGATATTAAGAAAAGACAATAGCGCGAAATAAAACAGATGATGCTGTTAGTCTGGGCTTTGGCCTAAATTACTGCTTACAATAGCCTACGGTGTCTGCTATTTTTATAGAACGGTAGCATCAAGGTGGGTGCCCGTTAATGAAAACACTCATGCGAAAATAATTTCGCGCCAGCCGCCGATGATAGACCTGGTGCCGAGATCACTTTTTGCATACAGCTTTTGTGTTCGTAATGAGCAAATATAAACTTTCCACAGATAATGAAAAAGCGGAAGGGCCTCTTCCTTTTTCTATGGGCCCTTTTATCATTTTAAAAGTTTAAATATTTTTCCAAGAATTTCAAATTTGAAGATTTTAATAATCCAAAACCCATGACCACGGGCAGAATCATTTATATTGGGATCATAGTACGGGTTGACATAAAGCACTCTACTACATTAATTTTTTTAAGGAATCACAGATGCAAACCATTCCTTTTTTATATCCATTAATATAATTAACAATGCAAACCATTAATGAATATAATAATGAATACAAGTTATGTAACGAAAATACTGTTTGTATTTAAATGATGAAAAAATAATAAGGTTCTTTGCTATAAAGGGTGTTGCAATGATCATTATTCGATAGGTCGATAGGAGACAGATAGGAGTTAGTAAACATGGAGCGCTACACGATTCAACAACGTGTCCTTATTGTTAAGCATTACTACCAAAATGGTGAAATTTTGTTTGCTACGATTCGTAAAGTTCGTCTAATTTTCGGTAGTAATAATGTTTAAAATTTATCAACTGTGAAAAGAATAACCGAAAAATTCGAAAGTATTGGTTCAGTTATTGATGTGAAACACACGACACGAGCTCGTAGTGGTCGTCCAGAACAAAACTTCACGGCAGTTCGTGAGAGCGTAACCCAGAGTCCAGGGACCTAGATTCGTCATCGTACACAAGAACTGGATATTTCAACAGTCCAACAATTTCAACACACAATAATTGCCACTCTTCACCGTATTCTCACTAAAGATTTGCATCTCCATGCTTACAAAGTCCAATTGAGTCAACGACTTCTGTCAACAGACCATGCACAGCAAAGAGAGTTCACCAGTTGGACCATTGAACAGCAAGAAGTGCATTTTCACCTTGACGGCTTCGTTACTAGGCAAAATTGTCGCATTTGGGGGTCGAATGCGACATTCGAAATCGAAATTCGAAAATCCACGAATGATCCATGAGAAACAAATGCATCCTCAACGTGTCACTGTTTGGTGTGCATTGTAGTCTGAAGGAATCATTAGACTATTTTTGTTTGAAAACGAAGCAGGTAATGTATTAACGGTAAATAGCGAACGTTATTGTGATATAACCCAGCTCTTTGTGCCTCAATTGGAAGAAGATTGCTCCTGAAGTCATGTGGCTTCAGCAGGACGAGGCCACTTGCCATACCAGCCGCGAAATATTGACTGACGGTCTTGCACGAGTCTCTTCCTGGTCGTGTCATCTCCGGTTTTGGTGACGAGAAATGGCCGCGATATTCTTTCGATTTAACACCTATGGACTTTTTCCTGTGGGGTTTTCTGAAGTCTCAGGTTACTCATTTCGCTGTATCAACGAAATACCGTAGATTTGTAGATTTAGAAAAAGCTTTTGATAATGTAAGATGGGAAAAAATGTTCGAGATGCTAAAGAGCGCGAGAATGAAGTATAGAGATAGAGTATAGAGTAGTACACAATCTATACAAAGAGTAAACTGCTGTTAAAGAAGTAGAAGGGGAAAGAAGGGAAGTAGGTATTAGGAAAGGAGTAAGACAAGGATGTACGCTATCACCACTAATTTTTAATCTGTACTTCGAAGAGGCGATTAATGTGGTAAAAGATAGGGTGGATTTCGGGATTAAAGTACAGGGACAGAAACTAAAAATGCTGAGATTCTCGGATGATATAGCAGTATTAGCATCTAGTAAGGAGGAATTAGAATCAGCGTTGAACGAAATGGAGGCAGTGTTGACAGAGGAATACGGAATGAGGGTGAATAGAAATAAAACTAAAGTGTTAGTGTGCAGAGGGCGCGAGAGCAGAGCAAAAACGAAAGTACAAATTAATAATGAAAGATTGGAGGAAGTTAAAGACTTTACTTATTTAGGAACTCAAATAAATTGGGATGGAAGAAGCGATAAAGATATAAAACAAAGAATAGCGCAGGGTCGAGTAGCTTTTAACAAAAAGAAATCACTTTTATGCTGGGGGGTAATAGCACAGCACTATACGGTTGCGAAACCTGGACGGTAGGGGAAGCAAGTAGGAATAAATTAGAAGCTTTTGAGATGTGGTATTACCGAAGAATGATGAAAATACCGTGGACTGATAGGGATTATACCATATTTACGCAAAACCGTTATTGCAGGAGAGTACTCGTGTCCACCAAAGCCATGGCAGCCATTTACCAGATGTGTTGCTCCATACATAATTCCCAAATATCTACATTCTTCTTCTTCCTTCTTCTAAAGTAGGTCTGTGACCTGTTCCTCTTCGATGAATATCATCGGTACTATGAGCTGGATCTGTTTTTACAGAGGGTAGGCAGCTAGCTAGCTTAACTTGGCCCTCTAACCCTTCTCTTTCTTCCGGGCTTGGGACCAGCAACAGTACTACTGGGCTACTCAATCCACCCAGCAGCACTGCAGGCTGAAACGACAACTGCACGCGGTGTGTTTTCAATCGGTAACCCATTCAAGTGCGTCCGAGGTTGCTTGACATCGGTGATCGGACGAGGATCGATGTTCAACATGGGATGGCCGTTGCCTTGCGCTCTTATTGTATAATCAATTAAACAAAGAACAATTTGGAAATACAATTTGGAAATTGTTTGAATTTATTTTGTTACAAAATGGACCACAAATATGTAATCCTATTGTACCGAGATGATATTGATCAAGAATTCACAAGCTGGGGAAATCGGGGCGATCAATCGCCTCGAATTTTATAACTTGTCGAAGAGGTTAACAAAGAAGTTCGAATAACCTATTGCTTAGCCCAATTTGTCAGTTGCGAATACCACAGATTTCATTAACAATATTAAACACATTTAATTGCAACAAGGTGAAGTTTTGGTCTCCTTTGATGTTCACTATTTCCAAGTGTTCCTATTCCACAACATCAGAACTATCTCATTGTCAGGGAAAAATTAAAATAGATGGTTTAAAGAACGTAGTTACAAGTAACAGGTATGATTCTCATATAGTAAATAAATTAATTAGAAAACGTAGATTTGGGATATTATTCTTAATACTTTTTCGGAAAGATTCTAAAAATCGCAAAATTATATCAATTCCATATGAATCACAACTTATCAGAGGCTTCAAAAGAGTTGTTTATGTATTTGGGAATGACATTAGTGCAGAACACTAATTCAGGATACAAATTGCAAAAACTTTTGAGAAATTCCAAAGAAAAAAAGTTAAGTAACGAAAGCTTCGGGATTTATGAAATAAGTTGTCAAGATTGTAGTCGTAAGTATATTGGGCAGGCAAAAAGAGCAAATTTAACTGGAATTAAGGAGCACATGGCCCATTTAAAATATGGAAGATTTGAAGAATCTTTTTGTCGAACATGATTTCGAAAAAAATCATACAACAGTAATTGTAGTAACTTTTTTTAAGTTAGTTTTTAAAAAGTATAACCAACAACAGACTATTAGATGCTATTGAATGCTGCTATTAGATGCTATTTTTGTTTACCTCCTTTCTCTGAGCTTCAGGCCGCGAGGGGGAAGACTACACATATAGACGAGGATAAACATGTACCGGAGAGGTCTTAAACTGTTCTTATTGAGACTGGCGCCCAAGAATATAATGATAGCCCCAATACCAGTCCCAGTCTGCCACTCGAGACCACTGTATGAATGAAATGAGGGCACCCAACTTTATAAAGAATATTATAGGTCACGCATCCATGTAGCGGTCACAGAGCGAGGTGCTGCACTTTTATAGCTCCATGTCAGACAAGTGACTTAAATGCCCAATCCTATTCTTCAATAGTACGTGCATAGTGTTATTAGTTCACACTTAGTTCATTATCAAAATACAGTACCTAATTTAAACATAAATGTCTCATTAAAAGTAATTATAATTTTGATAATGTCCAAACATATTAGAATTGCTTTTCTGAAAATATACGACATAATAATAATTTCCAATGTTAAATGCTGTAACGTTCAAATCCGATTGCAAGAAAAGTATTATTCCAAGTGATGAATTAATACATAATTAGTTCATAACCCAAGTCGATGCGCGACATATAATTTTAAAATAATATTACTTTTCCGCATTCAACCATACTAGCGGAAAAGTAATGTAATCGTGTAAAGAAAAATGGTAAAACAAATTTTTTTCGTTAATTTTTCGCTTTTCCGCCTAAAAACCACAAAGAAACGGTTTTTAAGAAATTTTGTCTGTGTGTGTATCGTTGTCGTCGGCATTAAAATTTCTTGTTAGCACGATAACTCAACTAAACCGTATCGAATCGACCGGATTTTGATCGGGGACGTCTCCCAGACGACACCTATAGATTTTGAGGTGGATAGGACACCCCACCCTGTCAATAGGTCATGAGAAAGCACGACGGTGGACTAGTTGATAATTTTTTTTTGTTAATACGATAACTCAACTAAATTGTGTTGAATCGATCGGGTTTTGACTGATTCTGATCGGGGACGTCTCCCAGACGACACGTATAAATTTTGAGGTGGATAGGACACACCCCATCCTGTCCATGGGTCATGAGAAAGCACGACGGTGGACTATTTAAGAAATTTTTTTGTTAATACGATAAGTCAACTAAATCGTGTCGAATCGATCGGGTTTTAACTGATTCTGATCGAGGACATCTCCTAGACGACACCTATAGATTTTGAGGTGAATAGGACACATCCCATCCTGTCCATGGGTCATGAGAATGCACGACGGTGGACTATTTGAGAACATTTTTTGTTAACACCATAACTCAACTAAATCATGTCGGATCGATCGGGTTTTATCTGATTCTGATTGGGGACGTCTCCCAGACGACACCTATTGATTTTGAGGTGGATAAGATACACCCTAGCCTGTCCATGGGTCATGAGAAAGCACGATGGTGGACTATTTGAAAAAAGTCAAACTGTCGCATAAAACACATATTCTGCATTTATGTGTATAGATGTTCTAAGTGCGGAAAAGTCCATTTTAAGGTTTTAAAACTGTTTATTTTATAATAATTTAGTTCTAATACAATAATAAATAATCAAATGCCCAAAGTATCTTTAATAAACGGAATAAAAAGGGATAGTATTGGAAATTAAAACAAAAAACACAAAAATCTAGGGACGTACCTATTTAATTTCTATGAAATTTATGAATATAATAATGGGTTAGTCGTGTTAAAGAAAACGATAAAAACGAAACAAGTCTATCAAATGGACGTTCGAAGACCATTTATCTTTTTTACGTTTCTTGCACATTTATAATAACCCAAAAACAAATAAATCGAAATGACCCCTCCCACTCAAGCTCCAGTGGATCAGGACAAATATGTTTCCAAAGTGTCCTTCGTGACAGTTCCGTTCTCGAAACTGACAACGGTTGCGAGTTAAGAGGTATAACAATTAGGTGGACAAAGGCATCTAAGCACGACATTTTGGCACGACAGACATTAGTTTCATATTTATTCGGGGAAACGAGAAGTATTATTCTCGTTTTCATCAATCTCCGTGTGTTATTTGCAACATGACAGGCCCATTGTGATGCAGATATAGGGAACTCTTGTTTATTTTTATTTATTTGGAATAATTGTGGAACGTGGAAAACCCAGTCTCGTGATTTTATTTGTTCTTTTCGTTTTAAAATTTACAGCCAAAAGATTCTTGGTAAAAGTATTAAAACCCTCTCGTTGCGAGTTACTTTTAACTCAAACGTTTATCGGTGCATAATTGTATCAAAACATGAGTGTCGGTTCTCTTACTCGAAGTGTTTATTTTTTTTGCTCATATAAAAGGTGTTACAATAAGAGCGGAAGATGTAAATTTTAAATAAAATATGGTTTTCTGTAGCAAAGTATTGAAATATACAGGGTGGACCATGTTTTTCGTGACAAACTTTGACAGTCGATAGGAAAGGTTTTTTTATGAAAAAAAAAAAATCCATATAAACAAATTTCCTAAATTGTTTTGTTTTCGATATACAAGGTGTTAATTACGCTATAACTTGAAAATAAATAAAAATCGGATAACAATATTTAAGTTTTTTACATTATTTTCACGCGTACAATACACTCCTGGAGTTTGGTCCATTCCTCCCGACTTACCCTGTATAGATACGTTTGTACTGCGGAATAGTTACCGCGTAGAGATTACAATTTACTCCACATCGGAGTATAGTATATGGTGTATTTATATCAGGTTTATACCTGTAGCGACGCGTTAAACTGGCGCATTAGCAGGAATATTGAGTGTGCCTCGATAGCTCAGCGGTCAGAGTAACCAACCGGAAATTGGGAGACCCGAGTTCGATTCCCGGTCAAAGCATAATCACTCTTTATCCTTGCTATCACCAAATACCTAAAATGTATAAAAATGTACAATTGTAATGATGTAAAATTTTACCAATTACACGTGTTAAAGGGTCTTTCAATAGGGCCGCTCGAAATTTGCTACGTTATAAGGCCCATGTTGTTAAAGCAACATCTGTCAAATTTATTGTGAATTATTCAGCAGTATATGGCAAATCACCATGAAAGGTTATAGCGTTCAATAACGTGTGCAGAACATCAAATATTATTTTCAAAATCAGTGCTTTGTTCGAGAAACATTACGCGCATTATACAACCAGGAACAAGTACATCTCCAGAAAGTTGCTTTTTGGTGTGGATTTTGGTCTGGCGGAATCATCGGTTCGTACTTGTTGCAAATCGAAACTGGCAGTCAACGGCGTTACAGATCGATAATAAGCAACTTATTGTTGCCTAAACTGGATGATATGGATACCGACGACATGTGGTTCCAACAGGACGGCGCTACGTGCCACACAGCGCATGCCACGATGGACATTCTGCACGAGCGATTTGAGGGCATGGTTATCTCGCGCATCGGTGACGTGAACTGGCCACCGAGATCGTGTGATTTAACGCCTTTAGACTTCTTCCGTTGGGTATATCTTAAATCGCAAATCTATGAAAATAATTGATCGAGATGCCCTCAAAGTCAACATAAGCAACGCCATCCAGCAAATTCAACCAGATTTATGCGATAAAGTCATTGAAAATTGGACCTCCCGAATACGTGCCACCAAGTAGAGCCGTGGTAATATTCCATACTTAATGCCATAAAATATTCTTTCAAATTAAAAAAAAAAAAAGAGTGGACACCTCAGATACAACTTGTTTGATTTACGTTTAAAAATCGAGCGTCCTTATTGAAAGACCCTTCACCAGAAATAGTAAAATTTTACACCATTTTCATGGCACTAAAGGGGACAAAGTTTATCACAGCAGATTTTCAATAGTGTTCTAATTAATTGAAAAAATCATGGATATTATTACATTCTGGAAGACATACATAATATGGGCAGCATTGCAATGTTGACGTTAATATTTTCTTTAATAACGTTTAGGAAAATACACGAACTTTAACACTGGACCATCCTCAACGCATTTGAGTGCAGTGTCACACTTATCAGCTGTAATTAATCATCAACTATATATTACTATAACAAACATGTATTCTTTATAGTTATAGCATAGCGATTTAATCATAATTAGAATTAAATGTATATCGATTTCAATCAATTAATATGCGTTATTTATAATATATTATCCACCGTTTTTGTTTATATTACATTGAGAAGCAGATAAACAGCACACGATGGAATAGTTTGCGGATTTTTCATTTATTGTTCGCGCATCTTATTGTTATTTTCCATGGTAGTGTCGAGAAGAGCAGTATTTGTAGTAATATTTCAGGAGGGCTAGTTCTCTGTGATTTATTTAAATGGTGCGAGGAATTGACTGGGCCGAAGTATTGGGTAATTATTATGTTTACCTTTTCATATTGTGGTTATTTTTTACACATTAGTTAAAATTTTGGGAAAGTAGTCATAATTAACAAATGATTTATGGATTAAATATTATGATAAATAGTTGTTTTTTCAAATATAATCGAAAATTATTGTAAGGGTTTGTTTGGTATATAAAAATAATAATTTGGCTTAACAAAATTCCTTGTTGAATTAAACATTTTCCATCCATATTTGCTAGCATATGAGATAAAATGTTTAAGTCAATAAAATATTACTTTTCGTTTATCTTAATTGCAGTTTCTTGTTTAGTTCCTATTATCGGGAAATTTGATAGCCGAATTTGAACAATACGCTATTATTTAACTCTTTTAATCACCTTTCGATGACGTCATCTTGATTGGCGAAACGCACATCTAGAGACGTGTAATCTTTCGGTGTTTGTGGAAAACTAGTTTCCTGTTTTTGCTACTATTTATGTTAGGAACAAGCGTGATTTAGAGGAAAAGTGAAAATAATAAAGATTGTGTGTAAGTGAAAAAGCTGTAATTGAAAATACATATGTAAAGAATATTTTTGGCAACTATGGAAATTGTTCAGCACGAGTATAAGAAGAGTTTTTCAGTGACTAAATATTCCTGATTCGTTGGATGTCAATAATAAGTCATTTAATTTTTACTTTTCCGCACTCCACTATACTAGCGGAAAAGTAATGTAATAATCGTATAAAGAAAAAGTGAAAAAAAAATTTTTTTTTGGTTTATTTTTCGTTTTTCGATCTAAAAACAAAAAAAAATGGTTTTTAAAAAAATTTTGCTGTGTGTGTGTTGTCGTTGTCGTTGTCGTCGGCATTAAAATTTCTTGTTAGCACGATAACTCAACTAAATCGTGTCGGATCGATCGGGTTTTAACTGATCCTGATCGGGGACGTCTCCCAGATGATACCTATTGATCTATGACGACATCTATTAATTTTGAGGTGGATAGGACACACCCCACCCTGTTCATGGGTCATGAGAAAGTACGAGGGTGATCTATTTGGAAAAAGTAAAACTGTCGCATAAAACACATATTCTGCATTTATGTGTTGGTTTATTTTTTCTCGGCCACTCAATTTCGAGTTAGAGATGTTCTACGTGCGGAAAAGTCAGTTTTAAGGTTTTAAAACTGTTTATTTTTTATTAAAACGACAATCAGATAACACAATACAGTCTATAGGCTATTCTGTCGTTTAGATAACTTGAAGGTTGTCCCTCTTGTTTTGAACATGATGAGGCTCCTCCAATGAAAAATATCTCTAGAATCGTATTTCAGGTTTGATGGCTAGCATCCTTTGAGCCTTCTGCTGTTGTGTACCTGCACAAGTGATTATAATAGGGGGTTGGTATGTGTTTCGAGTCTCCCGGTGGTGCTTGTTGCTTCTTTTACGTATTGCTTCTTGGACTGTTGGTATATAAAGGTCGTCATGTATCGTTTGGTTTGTCACGTACCATGGTGCATCAGCTATGGCCCTGAGGGTTTTAGATTGTGTCCGTTGTTTAATCGATATGCTTGATTTATTAGCGCAGCCCTATAAGTTTTATTTTGTATGTCCATAAATTCGTTTGAAAGCAGGCTTCCATACCAAGATTTTATTTTCTAATGACATTTTGGTTTTCTTCCCAGTAACCAGTATAGTTCCTTCATTTTTAGGCCAGTCTATTTTCTCTTTTTTGAATGTGTTACTTCCAAAGGAGTTTGTTGTCTAGGTAGACACCTAAATACTGGTGGACTTTGCTTTTGTCTTATGGTAAATATTATTTGTTGTGATTTGGTTTCATTTTCATTTTCCATTTCTTAAGCCACTCTTGTAGTTGAAAAAGTTGGTCTTGGAGGTTTGAGGAAGCAGTTATTCGATCATCGTATATAGCCAAGAATGTTGTGTCATCTGCAAACGGGCCGGTGATAATGAAGTCAGATGTTGGAAGGTCTGAAGTGTAGATTAGATATAAGATAGGTCTCAGAACGCGTCCCTGGGGCACGCCAGCTTTGATGGGGCGAAATTCCGGAGCTTCTCCAGTCACTCTTGTCCTGAATTATCTATCTGATAAGTACGATCTTACGTACATTGCAATATTGTATGACAAGTGTTTATCATTTGAGTGTATTATTTGTGATTTTAAATGTGAGGATCTGATTGAAAATGGAGAAATTTTTTAAATGTTTAAGTTAAGGTTTGCACCCTGTATAATTTTGAAATGGTGTGAGAACTTAGTTTATGTTACTATTGTAATATATTGAATGCGAGTTACGATATTTTACCAACATATTTCAACATTCGTTCAATTTATCTTTTAAAAAATGACAATTTTCGTTCCATTTTGTTCATCATTATGATTCATTATGAAAATATTATTCCCATTAACCGATAAATGATGATAATTGGTAAGAAATCAGGTCAATGCGTTTGGGATAAAAAGACGATGTTTATCAATATGTTGGTGTGAAACTTATCAAGTAGAACAATAACAAATTAATCAAGATTTTTTCTGTCTCCTACCGCATTGTGGCGTCAATAATATGTTACGTATTAGTAATTCTGCTGATCCTGTACCAGATCTAATAGCATTATTTAGCGTAGTTTATACGCTGTCTTAAATGTGATGTAAACTTTGACACCAATTTCACACCAAATGCACCAATTTGGTATGAAATAAATACCGCAAGGCTGTGGTAGAATTTTACCATTCGCTGGTGTTAATTTTCATACCAGTAATGGAGTTAAATCAATAAGACGCTTGGTGTAAGCTTTACCATTTTTGGTGTACGCTTACTCGTATTTCAGTTTTATGCCTTTTACTGTCCATGTTGTATAATGAAGGAAAATAAAACACTTTTCAAATATAATACACTGTATTTGTTACTTTTTTAACGTAATCAAGAAGTAATGTGCCAAATTATTAAATCCATTATTTGATAATGGGGTACATTCTTGATAAGGTTAATATGTTATTATTAGGAAGCGCACAATAAGAATGGGAGCTATGAAATATCGTATCAGTTTGTCAAAATTTAACATATTTTGCAGATATCCAATCAGTGGCGGCTCGTCGGGGTAGGCAAGGTAGGCGGCGCCTACCTTTAAAATTTTATGTCATTTCTCATAACAGCGCAATCACAATGAACTGTTAACGTCCCTGATAATACAGAAATATTTAATATAATTAATAATAACTACTTTATACTAATTAAATTATCTATCGCCGTCGGCGGCGCTGGTGCCGTAAACACCCTTTATATATACCACCGCAGTCCGCACGGCGCCGCGCTACACCGAATTAAATCATTTTATTCCTAAACAGAACAACCAGACCAGGCTCGGTTCTCCATCCCACCGCCTGAAAATCGATAGCTAACACGTCAACCAGATGTCGGTAAGACGACAAACAGCGTTGTTGTAATGGCAAAATAATCGCAGCTCAGACGTCTGCAGCCAATTATATTCTTTAAATAAAGCAGTTGAAGCAGTGCGAATGCAATCGGCGTCTGAAGTAGATCGACGTTCTTCGGCAGATCCGAAGACGCCTTCGCATTGAATAAGCCGTGACATTACTGGGGATATTGGGTTATATACCTATTGTGATGATCAATTTGAAACATTAAATATCGAGTCAATGTGGAAATATTTTGTGGAATATGAATTTCGAGAAATATTTCCAGAGGTTTTTAAACTTATTGTTTTAATTGCTACAATTCCAGCAACAAGTACATCGGTTGAAAGACATTTTTCTTGTTTGAAACGTATTAAAACGCATAGTCGGAACTCTATGAAGAATGAACGTTTATCGTCGCTTGCACTTATTTCAATTGAAAAGGAATTATTTAGCACACTTCAGAAATCTGATGACTTCACGGAAAATATAATTAACAAATTTTCATTAATTAAAGATAGGCGAATTAATTTAAATTATAAAAAGTAGTAGGTATCCACTTTGTAATTGTCAGTCAATAATGGCGATGGTTAAGGAAGGCTGTGAGGGGAGGAGGAGGCCTATACCCTAAAGCGCCCTAAAATAATGTATTATTGCCAACCCAATTTACATAATATAGGTATAATACTCAATAAATATATTTCGTTTATTCCAATTTATTTATACCCACAATAACTATTATTATTCACGAATAACAAAGAGGTATTAAGTTCAAAAAATCCTTGTGAAAGTCTATATTTTTGTATAAATGAAATTCAATCATTGAAATTCTGAAGTACCAGGAAAACGCGTGACCTTGAAAATTCTAAAATTTTTCGCCTACGGCGCTATTTTTAAGGGTTCATGAAGTTCATACGCCGCTATCGCCTACCCTAATATGGATACCACGAGCCGCCACTGTATCCAATGTCCATTAGCTTTAATAAAATTAGCCATGACAATGACTATGTTTGCTTCTTAGGTCATATAAACCATTTGGGCACAAGTTAACTATTCAAAAATCATAAGTAGGCAGATTGCATCAGGTTTTAACAATTGGTAATCATTCTTTTTATTGGGTTCTAGTTTTGACGAAAAATAAAAATTTGGTAATATTTTTGGTAAAATTTATATAATATTATTCTAAGTTCAATAATAAGCATACAGTAAATGAGAAATGACATACGTGAAATTTTACGCCATTTTTACAATTTTCATTAGTGTAAGGTCATCTTTATAACCTACACATTCCTCTTAGTTGCCTGACGCTGGAAGTGTACGCATATTTGTCTTTTTCTGTGTGTAATATTTACCACCCACAGCCTAAAGCTGTAATGGAAGAAGGCCGATTTCAGTGTGTGCAAACTTAAGAGAAATAGATTGTGATACTACCCAATAAATAAGATTTCTTCGTTTTAAAGTGCAGCACTATGCTCCGCAATCACTAAATGGATATCGTATCTAAACGGAGCTATCGCATTGTCTTTCAGAGCTGATTGCAACAATGACGTTTGTACTATGGTCCGGGGTGGTGGACTGCATCCAGTATTGGTAGTGTCATTGTATATTTGCTTTTGAGTTCTAATGGGGACAGTTTTGTAACTCTCCTTAAGCATGAGTGTGTTTGTCGTTGACTTTATATGTGATCTTTATACGAAGGGCGCCTTTAGGGGAAAAAAGCCAATTTCTAAGTGTAAAAACTTTTCAAATAATAAACCTGAACATCATGTTGTATTACCTAAGTAAACAGTAGTACTATACATATGGGTACTACTTATCCTAGTTATGTAGAGTGCCAGTTCGCTTTTCCACAAAGGCAAAAAGAAAGATACTGCGATCTATTAAGACGATTTCACCTCGTATTGTGTGAGAAACGAATGAAATTTGTTTTTATATGTTTCCTATTTTACTTACGTTTTCTTTTTATTTTCAGCTACTTCGGCGATATTCAGTGCAAATATCGGCAAAATGACTACCAAGTTCGCAAAGAGGTGTACGTCGCTCTTGGCGGGTGTCGCGATAGTGGTTTTGGGGGCGATTATTATCGTCGTGTGGGTGCAGTTCTCGCAAGGGGCGTTCAGCAATAAACAACAGTACAACGTGGTGAACAAAACCACGAGTGTTATGGAGCAAAATTCAGATCAGCAGATGCAACCAAAAGAAACAAGTAAGTGGTTTTGTTATTGAACGGATACATATTCTGGAAGTATGCACTATTTTCCACACGCTGTAAAATATTACACCAAATTCACAGCAATTGTGGTATATGTAGGGCACACTGATTTATCATGAAATAAACACCACAGGACCGTGGTGGTAGAATTTTATTCGCTGCTGTGAACTTTTATACAAGTAGTTCAATAAAATTAACACGAAATCCACCAGATTTATACTCTTTTGGTGTAATTTACATCAGAATATAGTTCTGGTGTAAATAGCCCAGTCACTTTAGACTTAACTGCGCTGAAAAGTCCCAGTGAGTTGGATGTTTGCATAGACCTTTTATATAACGTTATGAACAACATGTTAAAAATCGACATTGGTATAGTGCCGGCGCTGTGATATTTTCAAGGTCAAAGGTCGTGAAAATCACTTTTTTGCGAAAATTTCCCTGCCTATTAATCGGAGGTCGATGGAGGTTATTATAAAAATTGTGGATTATAAAATTGTCTACAAAAATGCCTTATATATATTTTTTCATTTGCAAAACCGACCGTTTTTGTTTCAGAGCGCGAGAAAAATTGGCATCGAATAACAACACATTCTTTTCCACACCACCTCGGAGATAGAATGCAAGGCGTATTTTTTTACATGATTTCTCCATTAGATCTAATCTGTGGTGTGGGAAATAACATGTCAAATTGCTTTTAATACATGTATTTTATACTGTGACTATTGATTTTAACGAAAAGGAAGTGTTGTGTCGGTAATAAATAAATCGATTTTCTCATTCATCAGTTACTGTAAATATCTCGATATCTTCGTTACCATCTTCATTTTATGCCATAGATGTTGGTAGAATATCGTGTGCACTTATGTCGATATCAAAACCATCAGTATCTTCAGTGACATTAGTTTCTATATTTAAGCAAGACAGACAACACAATTTTTCTGGCAATTACAGATTATCCTGTTTAAACATTAATTCGGTGTTGGTGGTAATAATGTTGTAATTGGCTCTAATATGTTATTTTTTTTTAGCTCCAACTCCACTGTTCAATATCAATGTTGTAATCAAGTTTGCACCTGATATTGTGTAGTATGTGGTAAAGATGACAATTTAACCGCTGTGCTTAATTTTGCAAATTTCGCAAAACTCAAATACCTGTAATTGTTTATAGAGTTTTCAGTTTTTGGAACATTATATAATGCTAGCATAAAACATATTCCAGCATTAGTTAGAATGCCTGGAAAGTACTTTTCTTGCAGAAATGTTTCGCCTAATGCAATTGGCAAAAGGCACGAAGATTCAGAGGTACTGAATACCAAAGATGCATTATAGGCCATTGATGTATACGCTGTTTCAAATTATCGGCTGTAAGAGACCGATTTATGCCTGCTCGAGCTATTGCGAATCAATCGCTTAAAGACAATCAATCAATGACAAAAATAGTTCGACGACATTGTGAAAAGTATACCTTACAATCGATGCAATCGATGTCAATGATTGTGGTGGAGTAGCAGAATTCATTAGAATATAGAATGGAAAAGTATTGTATTCAGTGATCGTATTCAGTATGAATTTAAAGACCTAAAGAAAAGCAGCATCTCGTTCTGTAGAGCTGCATATATACCGGATGGAACAGTATTGTATTCATTGATGAATTTCAAGATCTAAAGAAAGACAGCATGTCATTCTGTACAGCAGCATATACATCACCTCTTGGGAATTATAATATGAGGTAGATCAATAATAATATGAAGTCTATCTGTTCAATCGATGAAATCGATGTCAACAATCGATACTCCACTATGATATCGATCGATTTCGATCGATATCGTAGTGGAGTAACGAAAGGATCCTCTAGAATTTGGAATGGAATGGTACTGTATTCGGTGATGAGTTTAAAGACCTAAGAAGGACATTATATCATTTTGTAGAGCAGCATATGCCCTAAATTTTAGGAGTTATGGCAGGAGGAGCCTATGCCTATGTTAACAGGTCATAGTTGGTCTTTATTCGAAAATCTCTGAATGCCTAGCGCTATACAGGATATTCTACAACCAGCCCTTCTTTCATTTCTCAGAACGTTATTCAACCCTATGTTCCAGCAAGATAAGGCACGACCACGTGAGGCAAGGGCAAGGTTAAGTTTCTTGTAAATCAGTTCTCTTGGAAATATCAACTATTGCTGAGAGAAGACTATCCTGAAATTTTAGAGGCTTTCTGGTGCAATATTTAGGTAGCTTGGAACAAGGCGCCCCAAGAGACTTCGATCGTTTCAATCGATTAACAATACACGAAAATAATCAACAAAATACTTAGGGATGCACTTGGATAATATTCTTACATGGAAATAATATGTAATCTAAAAAAGAAAACAGGTAGACTTAAAAGTTAGGGAAATACAATGATTGATGGGTAGGAAGTCTGAATTACCACTTGAAAATAAGTTCTTAACATACAAAACCATCCTCAAACCAATATGGGTATACGGTATAAAGCTCTGGGGATGTACCAGAAAATCGAACATGACATTAATACAGAGGTGTTAATCAAAATTATTGCGAATGATCACCAATGCCCCATGGTATGTCTCTAACAAGACAATTCATGAAGACCTGAAAGTGCCATTCACCAAGGATGTCATAAAAGAAAAAAGTATAGTAGACCATATACCATAGTAGACTAGAAAGCCATCCCAATACAATCTTAAACCCTCTCCTGGAATCATAAAATGTAAGAGGACTCAAGAGGAAATGGCCAGGTGATCTGAAATAAGATTAAGGAGGGCTGATTAGTGGAGAAGACCTCAACCACGTCAACGAAGAACCACAATTCTTAAGTTCCCGCATTGGCTTATAAAATATTTTTGTAGTTTTGATGGCTAATAAATCAATAATAATAAAAAAATCGATTCGTGCTCTGCCGCAGTGACAAGTGTATCATGAAGGAGGCCCAATTCATTTTACACGGACGTTCTAATTTTTTTTTAACCAGATTATATCTATATTTCTTGTTAGTATAATAACATATTTATAAAATATCGACCGAATTAAACCACGTTTACTGGGTGTGCCATTTTCTATGTCACTTAGTAAGGTAAGCACTTCGGATTTCTAATAGCGTCACTTACAACAAACAAACAAACAGTTACAACCGACACCACTTACATCTCGTATTAATCCGCATCTAGGTACAAATATTTAATTTGCCATTCGGCCTGATGTCCCTATTTTTTTAAGCAGGTCATATTTTCTGTGGCAGACAAGCCCCAGACGGCGAAAAAAGTGGCACAATACAGTTCTCTAAGATGAACATCTCTGATTAGTTCGAGTAGAAATCGCGAAGGCGAGAAGGTGGACCTGTGCATAAGCCGATGAAATAAGATCCGTCATAATTTATGTAAGTCAGCAGTGGAGTGGATGTGGTTGGGATCTGGGGCTACTTAGCTTTAATCGCTTTTTTGTTTTGTTTTATATAAGCCACCTGAGTGTTTTTCGAAGACAAATATTGTTTGTAAACAGTTTTTGTTAATGACAATATAGTACTTGTGGGAGAATTACCATTTAAGAGTTATAATGTTTGGCTAAATTCTTCTGGTGTTGTCACTGTAAGTAAGAAACTCTCCAAATTTAATGTTTTATTTGCTATGTGGTTGAATAAACATTTTTGTTTCGAATACTGTTAAATGTGAAAATATTGACATTTCCATTCTGTTTCCTACACGTCAAAATGATACTCCATATATTTACCCTCTTATATGTAATCTACACTTCAGACCACCTAACATCTGACTTCAGTATCACCGGCATGTTTGCAGACAACAACGACATTCTTGTCTATAGACGAGGACCCAATAACTGCCTCCTCAAACGTCCAAGACCATCTCTTCAACTAGAAGAGTGGCTTAAGCAATGGAAAATCAAAATTAATGAAACCAAATCACAACACATAACATTTATCATAGGAAAAGAACAAAGTCTACCATTATTTATGAATAATATAGAAATACCAAAATCAACATGCGTCAAATATTTAGGTGTTCACCTGGACAGCAAGCTCCTTTGGAAACATCACATAAAAATGGTTTCTGGGTGGCTGGTCCATAGTTGGAATATTCACAAATCGAAGGTAGCCCAGTACCTCTCTACCAACGTGGGTCCAAGTGTTATCCTGAATAACATCCTGTGTATGTGTTGTCCTACATTACATTTGAAAAATTGTCCCTCCGACAAACGGGGCAAATGGCATCACATGTTCTGCTACGACGTTTCCTACGTAGAAATGTGCATTCATGGATCTCCCTCATATAGGCACCAATTCCGTGCGACCTTCGAAACAAATTCCTTCCTAGAATATTATTGATCCACCAAAAAATGGAATCCTCGGAGAAATATTGCAGGCAGTAAACCTCTCTCCTGGCTTGCGCCAAACTCTTTGACGTCCATCTGGTTAATTACGACTTACTCTTGTTTCGTCTAAAACCAAAACTCGCTTCCAGTCGTCAATGATCCAATTTACGTGTTCAACTGCAAGATGCAGTCTAGTAACTCCATGTTATTTGGCGAGCAGTGGAGCAATAGATGGTCTACTGTCCAATTCTCCTTCATTAAGTCTTCTTTTGACCGTTCTTTCAGAAATTGCTATATTTGGAGCTGCTGCTCGGGCTCTATTTAGCTGGTAGAATAGGTAGATTCTAAACTGGTAGTATGCCTGTTTCGTATATTGCCTGGTATGGCGACTTGCATATGGTATCGCCACCGAACAGAAATTGCAACTAGAAGGTTCACTCTAAGCTCCAACCGCTAAGTTTCCCTCCTTACCCCGCCTGGTCGTTCAGCGAATATAAGCTAACTAGCACGCGGCGTATGTATATGATCATAGGAAGTATCCCCCATATACTAGTTCGGTGCCGCCGGCGTCGTTCAACAGCTGCATGGAGGCAATGCCTTTGTAAATGAAACATTAAAGTACTGTCGTAGAGTGAACCTTCTAGTTGTAATTTATGTTCGGTGGTAACGCTCTTCTCTTGCATCTGTAGACTTCTTACAACCTTGTCTTGGGGTTCTATAGTAACTTCCAAGTTCCTTGAAACTTTTAACTGTTCGACTAATTGTTGATTGTATAACTCCTAACAGATTAGCCACATATGGGCGCTGGCTACGTCCCTCGTTAACCAGAGTTACCTGGTCTTCTTTCTGAGAAAGAAGAAGGAGTCTTTTACTGCTATGTAGTAGGTATAGGGACGGTTGGGCCTGGGAAAATTTTTGAAGACTGGGAAAATTGAAATTTGCGTTTTTACCTAATTCACAAAAATTTTAGGCGCCGGCACGCATCATATTGAGATCAAAAGATGCCGCCAGACAGGTGTTAATTACAGATGCGTCGCAGGCCAGGGCTCCCACCCCAGGGCTCCTGGGCGTTAGATATCCTCATCTCTTAAGTTACGTGGACCATTCATTTCTTCTACTCCAAGTGTACTGGACAAAGTGTTTCATTCACTCGATGACACTACATTTAAAAAATCACTAGCATAACTGAATTTATTGTCTTTTACACTTTAAACTTTAAACAGCGTTAAATGTATTGTTAATAAACAATTATAAAATGTTACTTTATGTTTATCAAATAATTGCAACTGTTTATTAGTAGGAACAGAAGATATCCTAGGTCACCTGCATAAAATGTTTAAGGATTTAAAACTTAAAAAAACCATAAGAAATAATGAAAAGTTTTGCTGATTCGTTAATTTTGTCCTGGATTGTATTTTACAAATTAGAACACACAATTGCGGTGGGGCAGGTTACGTAGTTTTCAGCGGTATACGGTTACAAATTTTGTTTTATATTTTGAAAAGTTTTACGTCGAACTTGTTTAACCCTACGACATGATTATCTCTGAATATTATGAAAACCAAGAAGCTCTTATCTGAGTAAAACAACGAATGAGACTCGCCTTTGGAACGTGATAAATTGTCACCTGAAAATCAAGCATAACCCGGCCGACCTTCAACGGGACAAGATGATTACAATCAGTGACTACTCTTCTCGAGATATCTGAGGTTATTGCTTTGCCTTGTCTACTCCTGCGAACGTTATCACAAGTTTTGCAATGCGACACGTTTCCGCAAAATCCGTGCTTCATATGCATGGGGATGACAAAGGTTCGTCGTCTCCATGTGTGCATTGAACTATTTCTAGCCTTGATAAAACCATTTAACATGTTCAAAATATAATGCTAGGTAAACTTCTCTTACGTTACTTGTAGTTGTTGAAGGATGCGTTTTCATTTGAATGCCGCGTTTAAAATCTTCGAAAATAGGTTTCAATCGCCAAGTTCGCAGAAAAAAAAAATACAAAAATCGCAATAAAAAATAGCAAAATCATTATGGCGAATTCGTAAACGTCACCATTAATTAGGGGAACGCGAACGGTAAACTCCTGAAACTGACCACCATGAGACTTTTTCAAACGAGATTCATGGCTATTCTTAGCAAAACAGTCACTAATCTCATTTGAAAATGTCTGTTGGCAGTCAGTTTTCGTTCAAGAGTTTAACGTTCCCGTTTCCTTAATTAATTCTTGTCTTTTGTGGAGATGTAAATTATCAATTTTCTTTCGTTTATGTATTTTATTTCGTTACTTCCAGTTTTGAGTTATTTTGCTGCTTTTTTTTTTCAAATCACGTTTATACCATTTGTTTACGGTTAAAAAGCGGCAAATTCTTATATACTTACTGTTAACATTGATTTTTTTATAGATGTTCTGCTAACTTCATGTGAAGTTAGCAGAACATTCAGCATTTTTTTTAAATAAAAAACGGTGAAATTATCACTTTCAGGATTAATTAACGGCTAAATACCGGCAAATAATAAGCCTATGCATTCTTCAAAGTTGTTCTGCTAAGTTCACACTGATAAATATAATTACGTCGCGGCAGTCGACCTCCTCCCTCCTTGCGTAATTTCGAAAAATGTTATCATGTAATAATACATGCTTAAAGGAAGTTATATATAAGTTGGGGAAAAAGTAATTTCGGTTTTTTTATGTTTTTCAAAGAGAATTTACTCATATAAATTTCACACACTAATCACTGACATATATGCCGTTCTGACATATATGACCTTTTGCCACTTTCCTGGGTAAAACCATAATTCCGTCACTGTAGAACTTCTGAGATTTCCGGGCGAAGAACTGAACCAAGTGATTCTTACAAGCCTCTTTTGAAGCCAGCTTGACAGCATTAACAGAGTTCTGCAGAGGCCGAAAAAAAATGGTTTTCGGACAGGACAAGGCCCGGACTATACGGTGCATGCATCAAAACTTCCTAGCCAAGGTCCCTCAATTTTTACCGAGTCACTAAAGATATGTGTGGTCTAGCGTTGTCGTGATGGAAGACAACGCCTTCCCTATTGATCAATTCTGGCCGTTTTTTTTATCGCCTGCTTCAGTCGCATTAGTTGTTGACAGTAGAGAGTCGAATTAATGGTTTGATCAGGTTCGATCAGCTCATGATGAACAATTCCTTTCCAATTCCATCAAACACTCAGCAAGTCCTTCCCTGGCCTCAATACGGGCTTTTAAACCGTTTGTGAAGCTTCTCCGAGCTTCGACCATGATATTTTTCGCACATAATTGTCGTACGTGATCCAGTTTTCATCGCCTGTAATCATTCATTTCAAAATGGCTCGATTTAGTTTCGTTTCAGCAAAGATTCACAAATGGAAACTCAGTCCATTAAATGTTTTCTCTGTTAATCCATGTGGAACCCAAGTAACGAGCCTCTTTCGATATCCAGCCTTATGTAAATTGTTCAAAACTGTTTTATAGTCTCTCTGTCTCTGTAAGACTGTTTCAACGATTGGCCGGCCAGGCTGAGGTTCATCTTTAACATCGAAACTTCGAACGAAGACGAGAAAACCAATTCTGACACTGGCGTTCACTTAAGCATTTATCATCATAAACACTACACAATTTTTAATGAGCTGCGCTGCATTTTTCCCTTTTCGGAAGTAAAAACGCAAAATAAGCCGAAAATTACCTTCTGGAATCTCCATTTTCAACGCGCAATAACTTTTGACAGCGTAAAGGAATGACGCTACCTTTATATCCAGACTGTTCTGTGGACTGTTACCTTTCACATGCGCTATAGTATGGCTGCATTCAATAAGTCTTCGTAGACATATGCGACTTTAAAGTCATCTATTGGGAAAAACCGAAATTACTTTTTCCCCAACCTGTTATTAGTTCCCATACGTTTCTTCAAACTTCTTATAATTACGCAGGCCGTTTTAGATATCCCTCTAAATTTATTTGTGTTATCATCAACTCTCGCTACATAAATAACGTTGTTTGATTCGTGATAGGGCGCAAACCTATCCTGTTACGTGCGAAAAAAAACCCGCTAACGCCACTGCAAATAAGACGACATTCGAGTGGGCATATGCACAAATGAGTTATTGTGTACGAACGCCCCACAGTGTATTATTACATACTCGCCCGATTATCGTGGCCATCGGACTAAAAATAAGATTAAGTTAATATTTCGGGAGTGCCAAATTGTCGGTGTTGCCAATGTTCTAGTCGATCTTTTCGATAATTAGGCCATAACGCCGTGGCGCGAGTCAGGAATAAATTAATGAAGTTATCCGTTCCCAGTTTCTGGCAAATGGAACGGTGCCGTTTGATATTTCGCCGCAATTTGTCTTTATGCGCGAAGTGAATTACTTTATGCACAGAGTGAATTAACCTTTTTGTCTATATTTACATATTTTGGCTGTATCGTTATGCAATTAGGACGTTATGTCCCTGACATATTACGAGATATTTTAAATTTGTTAATTAATAGACGCGCGGAAGGAGCTGTGGAATGTTTATTTCACATTATGTTTTGTTAATTTTGTCATATAGTACGAACAAAGAATGCAAGGGAAATAAATTATTTCTGAGTTATACTCTTGCAAAAATGGTACGATTTTTTTAATATTAATTTTTTTTAAATACCAGCTGGAAAACAGCTCGTATTTGTCCAGTTGAAAAAGCCGGTGATAAATCCCTTCTATGTAATTCTAGACCAATTTCTGTAATATGTAACTTGGCTAGAGTTGTTGAGATGTCTCTATACAATCATATCTATCTTTCTATAACAAATTATATACCTTTTATGCAGCACGGATTTATGAAAAATCGTTCAACAGTCACCAGTTTATCTACATTCTCTCAATCATCATCATTAGGTCATCAGTCCTAAGACTGGTTGGACGCTAACCTCCAGCTTCTCCTATCTTGTGCTAACCTACGCATTTCGCTAATTGTGCTACAACCTACATCCTTTACTATTTGCGAGCAGTAGTCTAATCTAGGCCTACCTCTGCCTTTCTTCTCTCCTATTTTTGCCTCCAAAATATCGCAGACTATTCCCCCATGTCTCAGCAAGTGGCCTATCATTCTATCTCTTCTCTTCTTTAAGTTTTTCCACATACTTCTTTTCTCGACGACTTTCTCCAATACTTCTTCGTTTCTAACCCTATCACCATCCATATAATCCATGGTATTTTCATCATTCTTCGGTAACACCACATCTCAAAAGATTCTAATTTCTTCCTACTTGCTTCCCCTACCGTCCAGGTTTCGCAGCCGTATAGTGCCGTGCTCCATACATATGTTTTCAAAAATCTCTTCCTTGTTTCTAAGTTTATTACCCCCGAGCATAAAAGTGCTTTCTTTTTGTTAAAAGCTACTCGACCCTGCGCTATTCTTTGTTTTATGTCTTTATCGCTTTTTCCATCCCGATTTATTTTACTTCCTAAATAAGTGAAGTCTTTAACTTCCTCCAATCTTTCATTATTAATTTGTACTTTCGTTTTTGCTCTGCTCTCGCGCCCTCTGCACACTAACACTTTAGTTTTGTTTTTATTCACCCTCATTCCGTATTCCTCTGTCAACACTGCCTCCATTTCGTTCAATGCTGATTCTAATTCCTCCTTACTAGATGCTAATACTGCTATATCATCCGCGAATCTCAGAATTTTTAGTTTCTGTCCCTGTACTTTAATAGCGTACATCCTTGTCTTACTCCTTTCCTAATACCTACTTCCCTTTTTTCCCCTTCTACTTCTATAACAGCAGTTTACTTTGTGTATATATTGTGTACTACTCTATACTTATCTCTATACTTCATTCCCGCGCTCTTTAATATCTCGAACATTTTTCCCATCTTACGTTATCAAAAGCTTTTTCTAAATCTACAAATCCTATATAAGCGTTCTTTCCTTTTTCTATTGTTTTCTCTAACATTGCTCTTAGCGCCAGAATAGCTTCGCGAGTTCCCCTATTTCGCCTAAACCCGAATTGGTCTTCTCCTAGTATTTCCTCCGCTCTATTTTCCATCCTCTTCTGCACTATTCTAGTTAAGATTTTTGACGCATGGGAAGTTAGGCTAATCGTTCTAAAGTTCTCGCATTTGTCGGCTCCTCTCTTTTTCGGTATAGTAACGATAATGTTCCTCTTATAATCCTCCGGCATCTCGCCCGTTTCGTATATGTATTTTACCAGTTCAAACATCCTATTTACTACTTTCTGTCCCGCACATTTCAAAATTTCCGCCTGTATTTTATCTACACCCGGCGCTCTATTATTCTTTAGCCCCCTTAGTGCTATTTCAAATTCCTCTCTCAATATAGGTTTTCCTACATCTTCCCTATCGATGCTAGATTCTTCCTCTAATATCTCTCCTAATTCCTGACCCTCGTATAAATTTCCTAAGTACTGCTTCCATCTATCCGCTTTCTCCTCTCTTCCTATCAGTATGTCCCCCGATTGACTCCTAACGTTTCTACTTATAGTTCCTATATCCCTGAAGTTCCTCTTAATTATTTTGTAAGCCTCATCGGTCTTACCTACTATCGGTCTTGCAACTTATCTTCTACTTCTTTGCATTTATCCTCTATCCATTGTTCTTTCGCTTTTCTACATTTTCCAAATATTTCCCACTTTATTGACTTATAAGTTTTCAGTCCTTCTTCGTCTCGTCTGTTTTTGTAGCCTCGTCTCTTTTGCATTCAAGTTTAATTCTCTCAATATGTTTCAAATATTATCGATAATCATGGCTAAAGTAGGTGTTGTGTACACGGATTTTACCAAAGTTTTTGATAGAATTGATCATGGAATCATTCTGAAAAACTGACAGCTTTTGGACTTAGTGAACCTTTCCTGAAATAATTTCTTTCGTACTTAACTGACAGGTCACAATATATAACGTTAATGGATTTACTTCTAAAACTGTTTGTCCTACTTTTGGAGTACCACAGGGGTCCAATCTAGGACCACTACTATTTATATTATTTATTAATTATATTGCTGGCGTTCTAGACTAACACTTTGAATTATTTTCAGACGACCTGAACATATATTACGCTATTGAAACTATTGACAATTGTTTATTTATTCAGTAACAACTATTAAAAGTAGAAACCTGGTGTAGGATAGATATACTAGATTTGAGTTCAGAAAAATGTAATTCGCTGACTTTTACTCTGAAGAAACCGCCAGTTGAATATACGTACATCATAAATCAATGTCAGATAAATACTTATCAGTTTATTAAAAAAATGGGTGTAATTTTCGACAATAAGCTCTCTAATATATTCAGAGGTTTACTGAATATGTTATACAAATTACATCAACAATATATAAAACGTTGGAGTTCATAATTCGAAGATGTAGAAAATTAAAAAATGTTCATTCAATTAAATTGATTTATTATTCGTTTGTATGGTCCAAATATGATTGTAATATATAGTAGGGTAGACGCACCGGTTATAGCCACTTTAAGGATTTTCTTGAAATTGATTTAATGTACATGACGTAGTGTCAAACAGTTCTTACGTTCGATATTGCTATGAGATAGCCTGTACATTTGTACTCACTAATATTTATAGAAAGAGATGAAGTTATCCGTATATAGAAGAATATAGAAGTATTACTTCTATGAAATATAATAAATAAAAAAAGTCGAAGAAGTACTATTTTCCTATTATAGCCACTTCGGCACCAATTGTAGCCAGACAGATGTACCGTATATATCCACCAAGTCTATAAATGATAAAAATCAATAGCATAATTAAAATAAATGTATTAATATGTATAACTCAGTTAAGAAAAAATGTAGAAAGGGAATAAAATTCTTTTTAATAGTAAAACTTAAATATCTGCATGAAGTTACATTTCTTCTACAGAGAATAATCTATGTGAACTTATACCTTTTGATTCGAATATAATGTCAGTCATATCATGATTTGGATACCATAAAACATCCAGTACCGTTGGCCAATTCCAGTGTAATCCGCTTTTTCCATTGCTGTACACTGTGTATTTAATTCCTCCATTTGCAATACCTTGACAGGATATAACTCTTCATCATATTGAACAATAACGTGAGAACCCACAGTGCAGTCGATTTTTGATTTGCTTTTGCTAGCGGTTTTCTTCACCACCTTCTTTTCATTTATTCTTGACACTTTGGGCAGTTTTTCCTAGTTTTAGACAGCAACTCATCCATCTCTTTTCTTTTTGTTGTAGCCGCCTCCTTTTTTGCGTTACATTTCTTTTCTCTTCTTGTTTCATTCGTTTCCTTTCACTTTTTTCCTCCTCTTTTCGTGACAATTCATCTGCTTTAGCTTGTGCTAATTGAATCCACTTATCAGTGGTTAAAACTCAAGGCAATTTTTCAGTATTTCGTTTTTTGATGACGGTTTAGGATCGGGATATTGAAGCACATCTTGCAGAATAATTGCTATAGTTGTCTTTCGTTGGTTTGGTTAATAACTATGTTCTGATGAATTTTAATTGATCAATTTTCTTTATCGTTATTTACATCGGACGAATTTCCTCTGCCTAATGTTTCTGTTTCAACATTCAAACATACGACTTGCTTAATTTCATTGGATTCAAATGTTTCTTCAGGATTTGTATCAATGTCAGGTGTATTCATTTTATTCTCTCCGTTGTTAATGTATATTTCTGCTGCGGCGCGTTCGTTTTTGTATTCATCGGTTTTGACATCATTTGGTATCTCTGTATTCGCTGTAGTTGCAATATTCCACTCTGGGAACCCCCCAGAGTCCCATCTCACAACCCTTGTTTGTTTACAGGGAACCCATTGGCGGCATTAGTCAGTATCCAACGTTCAAGCTCATCTTCAATTTTTTTTCTAGAATGTGTTTCTTTCCTACTTGCTCTATAGTGGCCGAAGTTTTTCCACTTAATTTATCGCGTAGTGTTGTCCTAGGCATTCCAAATCTATTACTCGCTGTGGCTACTGCCAATCCGTCACGTTGAATTTCTTGTAGTGCAAGAGTAATTTGTTTTTGGGTATATTGATGTATAGGCTTTTTATTTCTTTATCTAGCCTTTTCTCTGCCTTTTGCATTTTGCTTTTTTGGTGGTGCCATATCTATACGTCGGAGCTTCAAAATAAAGTGGCTAAAAAGAGAAATATGCTGTCCTAATATAGCCAGCCCTATGACTATAAATGAAAAACATTTTGCTGAGTGTTCCATTTATAGCCACACTCAATAATATTATATCCCGCGAAAAAATTGCAATGTGAAACATTTTAATACAAGGCATACAATATATAAATTCTTTAAAAATAGTTTCCGAACATTTTAACTTGAAATATAGTTGAATACGATTGCCTTACTCACCTTAAGTAGCTTAAGAAAAACGATAAGAAACCAATAAGTGCAGGTCAAAGTGGTATACACACGGGTACATTTTTTAAATTAAGCAGACAATGACCATGCGCAATATGTTGTACAAACTAGAACATATAGCCGAGCAATAATAAGCCTTAGACGAAACATTTTAAGGATCATAGCTAAATAACACTACAATAATGGATGCAATGGCTATAAATGGGGCAGTGGCTATAACCGGTGCATCTACCCTACTCCTCCTACAAAGATTTCTCTAATTTTTACATCTTAAGATATATGGAATATGTTCTGAGAAGGACAAAATCATCAGTTAGTATTTGGTAATTCTCAAATGCTGATTTACACTTGAGGCACGTTCAAAATATTATTTTAAGGATATTGTTAAAGTTCGCACGAAAAGAGTGTAAATAACTGGAGTTATGCGACGTGCCATGTTTCGAGAAAAACGCGTTTAAAGTTTTGAAATGTGTTATAAACATGAAAAAATTAAAAATCCGACTGTTTAAAAATGTGTACTATTAATATGCTGTCAGAGGACCAAAAAACTGCCCTTCTATATTTAATCTTATATTTCTTCTTCTATATTTATTCTTCCTCATTCTTTTTCCTCGAATTTTTTTATGTTAGAGCGTGCCTCTTTCGCTGCATCTGTCAAAGACATATCAGCATGCTTGATTTGCTTAGCGTCTACTTCTAGACAAAACTTGTATGATTGGACGCCAATATCCATCTTCAAAGCTTTCATAATTCGAAAAATATTAGTCAGACCATCATTAAAAGTGCACACAGCAATATCAGTAGCTATATTCAAGACTTTTTTTGCCACTCGAATAAGATTCTGGAGCCCATTTCCAAACAGTATCATTGAAACTTTCATTGGTATGATGTTTTGCGTGTAGCCTCCTAAGCAACGGTTCAGCAACTCGTCTCGGCTCAAGTTCTCATAAATTGGTTTGATGACTTTAAAAACTTCCTTAGGAAGCGGTTATTTGTGATAGAAGGTGTCCCAGGAATCCGCTGATTGCGCCTTCTTCCAATCACGCCAAGAGTCGGACTTCTCGTGCTACGGATTTTCGCCCAGATCATATTCAATATTTTCCAAGGAGTTCGGATTCCGACGTATCGCCAAATCATAATAATTTGTTGATTGATCAATTAATTTGGCAGGTATTTTTTATCTTTTCCTCCGAGACCATGCACGTTTTTTTTAGATTTCTTAATCGAGAGCCCATTCTCTTTCGTATATGATCAATACACTCTTTCTTTTGTACTCTAAAATTTTCGTACGGATTTTTCTTCGTCGGAGCAGTCCGACGCACTAGGAAAGATCGCGAAATTTCAAGAAAAAAATGTTCTGCCGCATATTCCAAAAGGTTCAAAGGCATTTTTAAGCTGATAAAATTCGATTTTTTTAAAAATTTAGAATGGTGTTTCTTCTTAATGCATTTTTCTGAAAATGTATTGCTGCCATTTTCCTATGTCGCCATATAACTTCGAGATAAAAGAGACGTGGCTGTTTTTAATACACATTTCGAATGTTTACGATCTCGTATGGTACCCATGATAGGAAATTACGCACAATTAATGCTGTATTCTTTAAAGAGGTCCACAAGTGGTATACATAGAAAAATCTGGCGAAAGACAAACTAACCTAAGTGCCCTGTTGGTGGCGCCCATATTGTTATGTTAAAAAATAAATTATAATTTTAGCAAGTTACGCGAATAATTAATTAGTCGTTATAGACGCCGCGCCGTAATTTAACCCGAAAATCGATGCTGTAAACTATTAAGCAACTTAATTGTTAAAAAAATTTATTTCAGCTGAAAAAGCTGTTAGGATAACTTGAGCACGTGTTCCATACGTTTCGTACGTCTAAATATTTAAAGATCCCCAACGAGGATGAGTCAGGATTTTTTACTAGGCGACGAGGATGGCTCGCGAATTATATTTCCATCAAAAGCGCGCGCGAAAATGCTTTAAGATGCTTATTTGTTTTTCCCCGCCGGCCGCCGGAGAATACCTGTAGAACACGCATATGTGTGTATATTTTTCTTATGAGCCATGCTTTATTTTTATTGGAAATAGGTTTCGCTACGCAAACCGTAACTTTATCTCCATTTTATTACCCGCACTATAAATAGTAGTATTAGTCCAGGAGCTCGTAACGGAATTGCGACAGGTGTTTTACCGAACTTGAAGTTTGCATGATGGTTCCTTTTTGACAGATAAATAGGGAATGGCAAGTGTGTCTGGCCGTTTGCAGGGCCTGAGGTACTGCGCTTTGTAAGAATTTGCCAAAAAATATGTTTCATCGAAAAAACATTGACTTGACAATATGAAATTTAATTTAATTTTGACCATAAAAATAAGCGCTGCAGACGATTTGGGGGGTGCTTTCATAGAAGCAGACCACCCCAAAATTGCGTTTCAAAACAGTGAAAAAAGTGAGCGCTTATCGGTAGCTTTAGTGGGCTCTACCGTGCTGTGCTCTCATTGACTGATCACTTGATTTAAACCAGATGTACACTTGTCAAGAATAGGAAAAAGTGTGAGATTCTGTGTATGCGTAGAAGAAAGAGTGAGGCAGCATTCGGAGGGAAAAGGATGCACTTTACTCTGTAAAGGTCTCAATGCTACTGAGTAGAGACCAGGCTATTTACTGCGCACCTTGTGGGCGGTCCGATATTGCAGTTTTGAGACTTGTTCCTAGTCTTGACAAGCTGTACCTACTATACTGACACTCAGGACAGATAATTTTGGAGTAGTTTATACTTTTCTACTTGTTGTGACCACGTATATAAATAATTTTTATTAAAAAATATAGAAATCTAAGCTTGAAAGTCGATAACTCAGGGAAAAATTATCGCACAGACTATATTAAAGCTCAATTTCAGCAGGAATAGAAGAATCGACCTAAATAAACGTTAGCGAGAAATACTGAAAAAATTTTCCCCAATAGACCTTTTAAAAGCATCCCAGAATTATCAAAATTTTTATTTCTTTGATATTTTTATAATTTCTTAATTATGGTCGACTTTTTGAATTATAGGACTTAAACCTTAAGACTTTAAGCTTTAAAATGTTTTTGTTTTCACATATATATGAATATATATGTTTCTTTACAACCTATCAAAAATAATTAAAATCATTAGATTAAAATTCAAACTATAAATGAGATTTATTATATCATCAGCAGTAAATAATTTTCATTTTTTATACTGGACTGGGTTGGAATCCTTTGGTGTGAAGATAACACTGACTTAGTTTTCCACAAGACATCAAAACACTATACACTACACTCGAGGCGCGTATCGCCAACAAAGTTGGCATCATCTCGATATGATAAAACTCTTAATCATCAGTATTAATTATCTCCAGATGATGCCAACTTTGTTGGTGAAACACGCGTCTAGTGTAGTGTATAGTGTTTTTGTGTTTTGTGG
This sequence comes from Rosalia funebris, assembly GCA_037954035.1. Lineage (NCBI taxonomy): Eukaryota > Metazoa > Arthropoda > Insecta > Coleoptera > Cerambycidae > Rosalia > Rosalia funebris. The sequence goes on along the minus strand of JAZFAV010000003.1, from coordinate 10,119,784 downwards.
AAAAATAAGACAGTTTTATCTTATATAAATAAATCTGAAGAGTAAGCTTTTATTTAGGGAGATTATCTTAGCCCATTAACCCATATTTTGAATTACTTCGTTCCTTAGTCGTACTTACAACAAATATTTGCATTGTAATTGAAATTAATTTGAATTAGAGGTAAAAATAAACAGTTTTAAAACCTTAAAACGGACTTTTCTGCACGTAGAACATCTTTATTTCGAAATTAAGTAGCCGAAAAAAAAAACCAACACATAAATGCAGAATATGTATTTTATGCGACAGTTTTACATTGTTCAAATAGTTCACCATCGTGCTTTCTCATGACCCACGAATAGGGTGGGGTGTATCTTATCCACCTCAAAATCAATACATGTCATCTGGTAGACGTCTCTAATCAGAATCAGTCGAAACCGGATCGATCCGACACGATTTAATTGAGTGATCGTGCTAACAAACAAATTTCTCAAATAGTCCACCATCGTATTTTTTAATGACCCATGGACAGGGTGGGGTGTGTCCTATCCACCTCAAATTCAGTAGGCGTCGTCTGGGAGACGTCCCCGATCAGAATTAGTCAAAATACGATCAATCCGATACGATTTAGTTGAGTTATCGTGCTAACAAAAAAATTTCTCAAATAGACCCCCAAGGGAGGGGGTGGTGTGTGCTATCCACCTCAAAATCAATAGGTGTCGTTTGGGAGACGTCCCCAATCAGAATCAGTCAAAACCTGATCGATCCGACAGTTGAGTTATCGTGCTAACAAGAATAAATGCCGACGACAACGATAACACACACACAGCAAACAAGTTTTAAAAACCATTTTTTTGCTTTTTAGACCGAAAAATGAAAAATAAACCCAAACAAATTTTGTTTTTTCACTTTTTTTTACATGATTACATTATTTTTCCGTTTATAATGGAGCGCGGAAAAGTAATAATAGTACTTAGTCAATTTTTAAGGGGGTCTATTTTACCTCACATTCTGAGTTTTTAATTTCTCATGGCTGACTCATATTGATATTAAATACATACTTAGGGACTCAAAAAAGTAGAAATAGCAAAGATAAATTCACGATATTAGCACTTTTTTTAACAGGTCCCTTTTACCCTTCCTTCCCCTATTTCATTTTTCATGAAAGTGTAAGAAGATGTAGAGTCTATCGAAGAGTAATGAAAATTGTAATATAAGAACGGTCTAGAAAATTTTACAAAGTTCGAAGATACTCTGTTGAACTGAAGCCAATGAGTACTCTGTGAAATATAATGTTCTTAATTTATAACATTTAGAATAATGACGATGCTAAAGTTAAATTAACAGCCTTTTAGAATTATATACATAGAAACTATTACGGTTATTAAACGATATCTTTCCATGGTTTTAAAAATATTTATCGAATTTACAAAAAAATTGTACAATCATTAATAATGTTTGAGATATCTAGGATATAATATTAAATTTATTTATTAATCGTGTTTCATTTTCATCGTCACTACTCTTCCATCCTTCGTCGTCCAATAATTTGTCGCTTTTATACTCATCCTTACTGGTAACCCTTCTCACTTCATGTTTGTATGTTAATTTTTTTTCGGTAAAACATATTCTTTGGCAAAATTTTTCTATCCGCAGTACCTCAGGCTTCGAGAATAGCCAGGCAGACTTGTCAGCCCCTATTTATCTGTCATAAAGGTATTCCATGCAAAATTTCTAGTTCGGTAAAACACCTCGGTCGAAAATTTGTGACGAGCTCTCGGACTATTATAGGTCACGGCTACTGTGAACATGAAATATGAAAAGATACGAGATGAAATTCGTAAAAGCGGATAGAGTGTCCGATGATAATTAATTGTGTTTAGACAGGGTGTAAAATTAGGTATTCCGGGGTAATCTTCAGCCCATACACTTTTCACTAGACGCTCATATATCCTAATATTTTTACAGAAATTATGTAATGTATGTAAACAGTTTTAAAGTGTATGACTAATTCGCGGACTTGGCTTTCAGTATCGAATTTACATGTTTGGGCATGTAAGCAGGTTGTAATATAGAAACGGAGCGTGTACTTTATTCGACACCAAGTTAATAAATGTATATTATGCGTTTTTCTTTAATTTGAAACCCTATTCGAGAGCAGTCGCACCGAATCGATTTAAATGTTTATTACGATTTTATAAATAGCTATTTATACAATCAGCTGAGAATTTATGTAAATTCGGTATTCCACAAGGTCGCAATTGACGACCTAGAGACTCTCTCTCGTCTCAAACATTAGGTATAAGTAAATATGTAAACATAAATATTAGCAATTGTTTCTTCAAAAATAAAAGGTGATATGACTCTTCGACATGATTCTATATTAGTCAGTAGCGACTCAAAAAATAAGATAATATCAACTATATACAGGGTGTTGAATAGCGTCCAATAGCTACCTCTTGAAATGTACACATCTGATCAATACTGGTTCTCAATTGAAGGATATAGACAAAGTCAAAATCATGCCGTCAAACAACTCACGAAGAAGAAATTCGAAAGTAGGTAATGGCAAATCAATACTTACCTTTATTTTAGAATTTTTTTCAACATATTGGTGATGATGGCGACGTCTTCCCCGGGAGCAACTTTAGAACGTAAACTGTCACGGCTTTATTAAAGGTGCGTAACTCTGCCTCAGGAAGAACATTCTGAGGAAATGGCACGTGTAACTAAAGAAGTTGAATATACCGAGGAACATGTCATAAAACTTGAACACTTGAAAGAAGGTGAAGAAGAAATAACTAAGGTAAAAAATAGGGAATAACTTTTTACTTTTCCGCACTCCACTATACGCGGAAAAGTAACGTAATCGTGTAAGACATTTTTTTAGGGTTTATTTTTCGTTTTTGGGTCTAAAATCCCCCCCCCCAAAAAAAATGGTTTTTCAATCATTTTGCGTGTGTGCGTGTCGTTGTCGTTTTCGTTGTCGTTGTCGTCGGCATATATTATTGTTAGCACGATACCTCAACTAAATTGTGTCGGATCGATCGGGTTTTGACTAATTTTGATCGGGGACGTCTCCCAAACGACATCTATTGATTTTTAGGTGGATAGGACACACCCCACCCTGTCCATGGGCCATGAGAAAGCACGATGGTGGACTCTTTGAGAATTTTTTTTGTTAGCACGATAACTCAACTAAATCGTGTCGGATCGATCGGGTTTTTACTGATTCTGATCGGGGACGTCTCCCAGACGACACCTATTGATTTTTAGGTGGATAGAACACACTTTACCATGTACATGGGTTATGAGAAAGTACAATGGTGGACTATTTGAGAAATGTTTTTTGTTAGCACGATCACTCAGTTAAATCGTGTCGGATCGATCGGGCTTCGACTCATTCTGATTAGGGACGTCTACCAGACGACATCTATTGATTTTGAGGTGGATAGGACGCACCCCACGCATGGGTAATGAGAAAGTACGATGGTGGACTATTTGAAAAAAGTAAAACTGTCGCACAAGACATATATTCTGCATTTATGTGTTGGTTTATTTTTTTTTCGGCCACTCAAATTCGAAATAGAGATATTCTACGTGCGGAAAAGTCCGTCTTAAGGTTTTAAAACTGTTTATTTTTAACATATTCGTGATGATGGCAACGTCTTCCCCAGGAGAAATTTTAGCGGTTTCTATATACCACCATCAGAACTTGGTATTACTCACAAGTGAGGGGAACGTAACTGTCGCGGCTTTATTAAAGGTGCGTAACTCTGCCTCAGGATGAACATTCTGAGGAAATGGCACGTGTAACTAAAGAAGTTGAATATACCGAGGAACATGTCATAAAACTTGAACACTTGAAAGAAGGTAAAGAAGAAATAACTAAGGTAAAAAATAGGGAATAACTTTTTACTTTTCCGCACTCCACTATACGCGGAAAAGTAACGTAATCGTGTAAGACACTTTTTTAGGGTTTATTTTTCGTTTTTGGGTCTAAAATCCCCCCCCCCCCCCCCCAAAAAAAAATGGGTTTTTAATCATTTTGTGTGTGCGCGTGTCGTTGTCGTTTTCGTTGTCGTTGTCGTCGGCATATACTATTGTTAGCACGATACCTCAACTAAATCGTGTCGGATCGATCGGGTTTTGACTGATTTTGATCGGGGACGTCTCCCAAACGACATCTATTGATTTTTAGGTGGATAGGACACACCCCACCCTGTCCATATGCTATGAGAAAGCACGATGGTGGACTCTTTGAGAATTTTTTTTGTTAGCACGATAACTCAACTAAATCGTGTCGGATCGATCGGGTTTTTACTGATTCTGATCGGGGACGTCTCCCAGACGACACCTATTGATTTTTAAGGGGATAGAACACACTTTACCATGTACATGGGTTATGAGAAAGTACAATGGTGGACTATTTGAGAAATGTTTTTTGTTAGCACGATCACTCAGTTAAATCATGTCGGATCGATCGGGCTTCGACTCATTCTGATTAGGGACGTCTACCAGACGACATCTATTGATTTTGAGGTGGATAGGACGCACCCCACGCATGGGTAATGAGAAAGTACGATGGTGGACTATTTGAAAAAAGTAAAACTGTCGCACAAGACATATATTCTGCATTTATGTGTTGGTTTATTTTTTTTTCGGCCACTCAATTTCGAAATAGAGATATTCTACGTGCGGAAAAGTCCGTCTTAAGGTTTTAAAACTGTTTACTTTTAACATATTCGTGATGATGGCAACGTCTTCCCCAGGAGAAATTTTAGCGGTTTCTATATACCACCATCAGAACTTGGTATTACTCACAAGTGAGGGGAACGTAACTGTCGCGGCTTTATTAAAGGTGCGTAACTATGCCTCAGGAAGAACATTCTGAGGAAATGGTAAGTGTAACTAAATAATTTGAATATACCGAGGAACATGTCATAGAATCACAAAGGACATTTGAAAGAAAGTGGAGAAGAGATAACAAAGGTAAAAAATAGGGAATAACTTTTCTTAACTATTACGTTACGCCAACTCCGTTAGAAGAGCCTTACATCTGAATTACAGAATGACTACGAGACGGCGTTAGTAGTGCTACTGTAATGGGTATCTTTCAACTATGTTGTAGCTCTGTCATTGTTTTGTGCACCTAAAAAGTATTTCACTGCTATTTTCTGCATATATGAATGCAATTAATACTATTTCACTACGATATAATTTGTTAATACCTAGTGTTACAAATAAATGCGACATTGGCTATTTTAGCGAATTGATGCACGGAACACTTATAATGATTCTGTCAAATATCATGTGACATCCGAATATTTTCGTAATTTTTTGAAATTCAGATTTGAGTTTTGGCACAATTTTAGTTCTATATAAGACGTCTATTTCGAGACAACCAACTTAAATTTAAAGAACAAACTGAGATAACGGCAGCTCTTCAATTGGGACGCATTATCATGGAACTGCAACCGCCATAACTGCCATTTTCAATGAAGCTGGTAGTGTTATTAAAATATCTCAGAATGGTTAACCTCGTCGAATACACCCGTATCCTGAAGATAACGTAATCTTAGTAGCAAATCAAGTAAATCCAAGAGTGAGTCTACGAGATTTAACATCTCAACTGAATATCGACAAGGAGAAAATTAGAAGATATTAGAGTTACCATATTCGGTCCAGGGAAATTTTTTAGGCGACCGAAATTTTCTACATCAAATTTTATTTACTGATGAGGCTACATTTGTCACTAATGGGGTGGTATCTTTTCAAAACTGTAGATACTGGGCTACAGAAAATCCTCGTTTTGTCATTAATTGTAAAGGCCAGTATTCAGAGAAAATTAACGTATGGTGTGAAATTTTAGAAGACAGAATAATTGGCCCATGTTTCTTTAATAACTTGTTAAATGCTGAGCCTTTAGTTAACTTCTTCGATACGGAATCATGGGATGCAATTGAAGATATTCCTCTGGATGTACGACAGGAGACGTTTTTCCAGATAGATGGTGTGTTAATCCATAATTATAGAATTATTCGTCGGTGGTTGAACGAAGATTTTCCAATGTGCTAGATAAGAGGAAATAGTCGTTTTGAACTTTGGCCTCCTAGGTCCCCCGATATTACACCATTAGACTTTTATTTCTACGGAACAGTGAAGAACAAAGTTTACAAAGTAAGGCCCAGAAATCGAGAAAAACTGTACTAAAACAAGACGAGCCTGCCGTGGAATCAGCATTCCAGAGCTGAGAAGAGTAACCAATCATAATCGTAAAATAATTGAGAAATATATTCAAATTGAAGGAGGATTGGTTGAGAGAGGTTACATCCGATATTTAATTAAAATGTTTATTTGTTTATTTGTGTAAAGATTAATTATCTCAAAAACTGATTGTTGCTTTAAACAAGGCATGTCGGACACGCGGTCCGCCAATACATAGGTTGCGGTCCGCCGTGATTTTATAAAAAAAATAAAAAAAAATATTAATTAATTATTTTAAAGTACCTAAATTTTATTTTTATTTGTATGCAGTTTAGTTTAATGCAGTGGCAATATGCAGTTTAAATTTTTACAACTTCGTCTTTTTACTTCACCACTATAAATATCTATCGATATTGAAATTGTTGATGAAAACTTTGGAATTAATTGAAATCCAATGTGATTCTTTGCTGAAGCAAAGATGTATAGAAGTTGGAATTCCAGATTTTTATACATATTTATCTGTAGATCCATTTCCCAAAATGTTATCATTTGTTATGTGTATTCTGGCTATGTTTGAAAGCACTTATTTATGCGAGCAACTGTTTTATTTAATGAAAAATAACAAAAGTTCAGGAAGGTCAAAATTAACCGATCAACATTTATCATCAATTTTAAAAATTGCATTAGCTCAATATATTCAACTAAATTTTGATGACTTGCTTTGTGAAAAGCGATGTCAAATATCATCTAAAAAGTGATATTAAACTGCGATTTTGTTTGTTTCTTATTATAAGTTTTATTTTTTATATTTTTTCATAAAAAATATAAAATATTTATAGGTTAAGTTTAAAAAATAACATGAAATATAAAATGTCTATATATGTATATTGTATAATATACAATAAAATGTTAAATATTTTTAGTTTAAAAAATGACATGAAATATAGAACGACTATGTATGTATAATATACAATACATTTAGCTTGACATTGAGTCTAAATAAATACTTATATAATACATAATCATTCTAAAAATCGTGTTTTATTAATTTTTTGAGCATTGATAACATGCGGCTCCCAATTTAATATAAAATAGATCATGTGGCCTGTAATATCATATGAGTTTGACATGCCTGCTTTAAACTGTTGTTTTTTTTTACTTATTTCAATTACCAAAAGTTAATTGTTTCTTTTCTTTTCTCTTAAAGTGTATTATTTGTTAATACACATGGCACTTCTGTTGAATATGTTTTTTTTTATTTTCATTATTTTCATTTATTGAAAATCAAAATTATAACCGTGGACTTTGCGGAAAAATATCGAAAAATGTTAACTCCCTCAGGGGCTTGCTGATCTTGCAAGTACGGGTATGGCCAACCCGAGGTACCTGAGCCCGTGCATCCCCTGAGTTAAAGGGGACCCCAAGCCACGATGTATTCACCCAAAGGGTGAATGGCGCCAGGGGTAAAGGGGTGTCTTAAATGGAGCTTTTGCAGTGGTCCGTGAGAAGGCAATACCCCTTTAAATGCACCAACAACAGTCGATGCAATGACAATCGTCAAACAGCATATAGTTTTTCCGTGTTTGTGAAAAATTTAGATCCCATTTTTTATAGCTGCAATGAAAATTTCCACCCCCCGTATTAATTTTATGTTATTCATATAGACACTTCCTGTTGTTCTTATTATTTTCTGTTATTCCTTTTTATTACAGCTTAAAAATGTGTCTAAATAATTTTAACATATTATTATTTCTTACTATAATTTTAAATTCTGATCATATTTAAAATGTACCAAATGTTTGTTGCATCAGGCAACAATAGAACGAATAGTTTGACCGATGTATGATTATACACAATTCCTAAAATGTACATAAGATGTTTGATGGATAAGACAGCGTTTGGGGCTAATAATCATCAATAAAGAACATTTATTTTATAGTATTGTAAAAATAAAATGGTAATTGTTAAATATATCCCACAAGAGGAAATTATTTAAAAACTGGTGTACTACTACATCTGTTTAGTTTTTCTGTAACTTTTTTATATGTCAATACGTTCGACCTTAAACTACTTGTTATTCTAGGAAATAAATGAACGTAATCAAAGATAAAATAAGTACAACATATTAGTTAATAAAACGAAACTTTGGTAAATATTTACTAGAAAGTATGTATGTAATGTATATCACCACGAATTTGTGGCACCAAAAACGATTTTTCCCAAATTAAAGCGACGTGTAATTTATGAAGGTAGAAATAAATTAACGCAGAGTGATTGCCTCGGTAAATATTAGATAATACGAGTATATACCGATCAAGATATAATATATAAGAACAAGAAATTCTGTCTTTGCTTGTAATTCAATCTTAAGACGATTCAATTACATGCAAAGACAGAATTTCTTGTTTAATAACAAACACTTGCTGTAAAGCAAGTGTTTGTTTTCACTAAATAATAAAAAATATTCCATTTGTAGTTTTTGTTTTTAAATAAAAATCTTCAGTAACTTCAGTAATTCGACATTCCAAAACTGCGTTAAATGAAAATGCCTGAACTTATAGTATAATGTTTTTAAATATCTATGGCTCTACGGATATCAACGGAATTATTTCTAAAAAAAAAAATTGGAAAGTACATTGATTATTTTATATATTCGTTCATTAAATATTGTCATTTTATATATCATATGTTCAGCAGTTTCTAGGTGTCAACGATGATATTAAAATATTAAAATAAATTAATAGTGCTATTAAGTTCTTATGTCTTTATTGACCTCTTGTTTCTTTATATAGAAAAAACAACAGTTTTAATCATCTCTTGATGATGCCAATTTTGTTGGCGAAACGCGCGTTAAGTGGAATGTTTTGTGGAAAATTAAAATCAGTGTTATTTTCAGACCAAAGGTCTACCGCCTACTCCAGTAGGAGAAAACAAGGTGACATTGGTTCCATGTTAACCAATCAATTGATGAGAGGGCCTATTTAATTTTAGGAATCATAGATTGAAGGAGCAAGGATCTGTCCTATATTAAAAAGTGGCAATCCATCTCACTAAAAATTATTGCCCAATTATTATTCTGTCAAATCTTGCGAAGTTTTTCGAAGTGTCATTATACAGTCACATTTACATTAGTGTGCAATCTCCTAATCAACATGGGTTCGTAACAAAACGCTCAACAGTTGTAAATTTAGCAGAATTTGTCCAGATAATCGTAAATCACATATATAATAAAATTCAAGTACATACATGTGGTGTATACTATTTTTTGAAGGCATTTGGCGAGTTGAATCATAATATACTAATTTCATTCAGTAATAATTTTCACATAGAAAAATTGTATTTATCCAGACGTACATTATTTGTTTTATATAATATCATTAAATCCGAGAACGTTCATAGCGTCCTCTGAAGTACCGCAAGGCTCAAATTTGGGATCGTTATTTTTCATATTATTTATTAACGATCTGCCTCTAATTTTTATGTCGCATCATCTTCTTTTTACTGATGACTTTTATTTTTAAATATAATCTGCTTACATGATCTCATCGATCTTGACGTATCGTGGTGTTCGAAGAATAAACCATCAATAAATATATGTAGATAAATATAAAGTTTACTCGTATACCTTGAAGAAGCAACCACTAATATACGATTATTCTCTTGGTGGCACAGTTTTAATACGTTCTGGAAGTATTACGGATCTTGGCGTGTATTTTGATGATAAACTGTCGTTCTCTGGACAAATCAACCATGTCCATATACCAATTCTTAACGCATATCAACCCCTTAGTTTCATAATTAGAAACACAGCATTTAATAATACTGCTACCTTAAAATAGCTGTATTTTGCGCTAGATCGTTCGAAATTAGAATATTCTAGCCTTATTTGGTACTCCCGGTATCTATATCATATGAATCAACTTAAAAATGTTCAGCGGCGTGTCTTGAATTAAAGTATTTGTCATTTCTCATAGATAATTATTATCCAGTATGGAATTATAGTCATATTATGATTTTACAGAGACTTGATAGCTGTAATTGAATTTTAGAAGGGTGCTTTCTGGCCTCTAATTTATATTTTAAACTGTTCCTTAATAGTATATGCACCTGTAATACTAAGCATGTTTAGTATACTTGACTAGACTCTTGAGAGGAAAATATGTTTTATTTTTCAATTACTCATTATATGTCAATAATGCCTAGGATACGAGACCCATAAGCAACTGCATAAAAACCCGGGCATTACAGCGGGCGTTATATCCATAATGCCCCCTATAATGCCCCGGATTATAAATTAAATTACCTGCTCATTTACTTATGTATTTATTCAACTTACAGTTAGCGATATAACTTATAACTGAAACATAAAAAAAGGAAATTCGTATTCTAATTACTTTGCAAAAATGTTTCCAAAGTTAAACTGGCAGTTGTGGAATGTTCCCGGCAAATACGCAACTGGATTTCTGACGTTTCTTACAGCATCGCACACAACCGAATCTTTAGAGGGAACATGAAAATCCACGGAAGTGTTGACTAATTCTTCTTGATTTCGACAGTTTGATGAAGAGCCACTCACAGAACTTGAAATTATTTAAGCTATTCGATTTTTTGAGGTTACACTTTCTGCTATATATCCCTCAGCTACAGTTGTACTTTTCCACTTACCATGTAATTTTAAACTTTCAAATGAAGGGCCTGCCTCAACCAGAAGCGTAGACGACGTTCGCTGTAAACAGTGACCAGTATATTCCTTGGCATTATCTAATTTCAGATATCTAGCAATTATTGTAGGTACACTGCCCAAAGTATTTTTTCCCACTGGCTATACTGTGCAGTGATTATTTCTATGTCAGAAAGAACCTACGCTCCTTCATTCCCCCAGGTCTCAAAGCCGCATATTGACGGATTAACTTCAAAGCACCAATTTGTGCTTCCTCCACAATAGCAAAGCCTTTAGACTCACCCGTCTTAGTTTCGGAAACTTTCACCAGCATAACCGGTCCTTTATCTTCTATATCGTCGATAGTCAGTTTAACCATTTCATCCCTTCTTAAAGCACCAAAGACACCCATAACTAGAACGACCTGTAATGATTCATTTTCATAAAAACGGGTTCTACCTATAAATAATTTTTGGCTATCTACCTTATGCAACAAAAACGTTTCATTAGGAGCATCTTTTATGAATGCCAAAACCTGAACTCCAGTCAAAACTTTCGACTTCTTTGGGAGGTATCCTTTAGATCTTTGTTTTAAAAATGAAAATAAACGCTTGTATTTGGAAATGTCAGTATTTTCAGTTATGTCCAAAGTCGCTTTTAAAATAAAATACTTAGTCCATAAAGAATTAGCAGCATACTTTTCCGACTAAAGTAAATATAAAGATAATTATTAATAGAGTAGCACATATAAATAAGGTAAAATTCTAACTCTACATACCAGTTCCTGGAAGTAAGCCAACATGACCACCTTGTTTAGACCAGTCACCGAATTTTCTGCTTTCCAGTTAACAATAATATTTTATACTCTTTGTCATATACCGCTCTTGATTTCGCCGGCAACAGTTTTTTCGGCTTTTTTAACAATATTTTGTAAGATAAATTCCATCTTCCAAAAGTATAAACGACGCGATGTTTAAATAATGACAAGTACACAACAAACAGCTTCGTTAGCAACGCAAATTCTACTAGATATCCTAGAATCCCTATCTATTTAATAATTATGTAAAAAAATGTGCTGTTAAAATCATCAGTATTTATAATGTCATCAGTATGTATAATAATATAATACAAAATTTTAACGTAATATCTAGTGATTTGAACAATCGTACTTATAACGAGTTACTATATACTACAGAAACAACAACTTGGTACTGTCGTGTAACAAGTTATTAAGTTAATGAAGTACATATAAGACAGTTATTTAGAGGTTACTTTTATTTTTTAGTTATACTTGTATACTATATACATATATGTATTCATTTGTATTCCATATTTTTGTCCTATAGATGGATTTGTTATCTTGGATAATAAGGGTATTATTATTATTATTATTATTATTATTATTATTATTATTATTATTATTATTATTATTATTATTATTATTACTGCTCATCAAGAATGGGGAAAAGTGTGGTTCTCTAGGTATGCGTAGAAGAAAGAGTGAGATAGCATTCGGAGGGAGAAGGATGCGCTTTACGCGCGGCCAGATCGAACTCTGTGTACATTCATATTCAATATAAATTCATCGACATTCACTCTGCAAAGATCTCATTGTGACTGAGTAAAGACCAGGCTATTTACTGCGCACCTCGTGAGCGGTCCGATCTCGCAGTGTTGAGACTTGTTCATATTCCTGTTGAACTGTACATAAGATACAAGAGGGTGGTACGACATAAGTCATCTTCCCTCGTTCTGCTTTCTACCTTTATCGTTTTAGCGAATGGGATCTATTCTCAAAATGAGATTTATTCAAAAAATGATTTATTTATCGTCGTGGAAGTTATCTTCAATTAAATCAAATCTATTCATAAACAATTTGACGATCCAAATTGATTTCCTCAATAGACTCTAGTGGTACCCCCATATCATCAAACATTAACCCGGATTTCGTCTTCCGTTTCGTCGCGCGTGACCTTGAGATCGCATTAATTTAATTATTGTACCGAAATCAAATTGCGGATCGTTTTTTTAAACCTCCTTGCAGCGTAATTAGATCTATTTCAGGGGGCCTGTTGGCGAACTCCTGTTGTCTATCAATCATCCGAAAAAAATGATCGTGAAGTCCGTCCGTTAATGATCCAGATGTTATGTCATGCTACTATGCTAACGTTCGTAGTTACTTAAGTAGTTTTAACAGCTCAGTGTCTACGGTCACGATGTCGAGGCAGAGCCTTCACAAGGACATTGCCCGACGCTATCGGGTGTCGTAGTCATCGCCGTCTCCGTTTACGTTCTGCCAGACCGAATCACGCGATTTTAATTAATATTTTTATGTACGCCGTATATGCCAATGCGGAATATTGTTTTCGCTGTTTTTATTGCAGATTATAACCTATTTTAAATAGGTATATTTTGTGGAATTGGCTATTTTTAATGGTGTGCCACTTCTGATAACTAAATAACGGTAGAATAATTGATGACGTAAGATTCGTGCGATCAGGTGATTTCTCTTATATACATATATTTAGTGCCAGACAGCAAGTTGTTTAGCAGCATTGGTCAGCACACTTACGTTAAAGGCCTAACATTTATGTGCACTCAGGCTTTCTTAAATCTAGGCATTATTTTCCAAAATTACTCTTATTTCATTATCTACCGCTTATCTCTAAGGGTGCACAGCGTTTCAATCGGTGCGTCTTTTGGCTGTTGTCTAGGAGACTGACAGCGAGAACATTTTAATGTTAAGTGCCTTTCAATAAGGACGCTCGATTTTTAAATGTAAATAGAACAAGTTGTGTGTGAGATATCCACTCAATTTTTTTTCTATATGAAAGAATATTTTATGGCATTATGCATGTAATATAACGTCGTTCAAATGTTCGCCGCATGTTTGCTTGGTGTCACGTATTCGGGAGGTCCAATTTTCGATGACTTTGTCGCATGAATCTGACTGAATTTGCTGGATGGCGTTCGTTATGTTGACTTTGAGGGCATCAATTGTTTAGCGGTTTATTCACATATACCTTGCGATTTAAGATGGCCCCAAAGGAAGAAGTCTAAAGGCGTTAAATCGCGCGACCTCGGTGGTCAGTTCAGATTGCCGTTGCGCGACATAACCATGCCCTCAAATCTCTCGTGCAGAGTGTCCATCGTGGCATGCGCTGTGTGGCACGTAGCGCCGTCCTGTTGGAACCACATGTCATCGGTATCCATATCATCCAGTTTAGGCCACAAGAAATTGTTTCTTATCGATCTGTAGCGCTGCCGTTGGGGGTTATGGCAATGGCAGTTTCGTTTTGGAAGAAGTTCGGACCCATGAATCCACCAGACCAAAATCCGCACCAAACAGTGACTTTCACGGGATGCATGTGGTGTTGGTGTATCTCGTGTGGATCGGTATTGTTTCAAATCCGACAACTTTGCTTGTTCACATATCCATTCATCCAGAAATGGGCCTCGTCGCTAAAGATAATCTTTTGGTGAAATTTGTTGGCACACGACGTTGTATATGGTCGTTTACCTTAAATTCTTGAGTTACTTGGATTTTATACTATAGTGTAGACCCGAATTCCTATGCAAAATTCGCCAAGTTGAAGTCGCAGAAAGGCCAAGTTCTTGTGAATGACGAGAAATTGACTGCTCTGGGTTTTCCCGTACACACACGCACAGCAGTGATGTTTTCAGCAGACCTTGCGTTTCTGTGACGTACGGGTGTTGGCTGATTATTTATCAAACCGGTTGACTCGAATTTGGCTCCTAAACGTCGAAATGCGCGGAACATTTCGCAAACAGAGCACTGATTTTGAAAATAAAATTTAATGATTTGCTCACGTTGTTGAACTCTATAACCTTCCACGGTGATTTGCCATACACTACTGAATAGCTCACAATAAATTTGACAGATGTTGCTTTAACAACATGGCCGCTATAACCCAACAAATTTCGAGCATTCCTATTGAAAGACCCTGCACTTCCAGCCATGATGGGTATTTATTTCGCACTCGCGCACTTGGTTTCTTCTGAGTCAGAGTGTAATGTTTCGCTGGTCACAAGTGAGGGGACATCACTAATAATTCGTAAGTTTTCGACTGGAACCTTTGTAGAATTTCTGTATTAGGTAGACTTCCGGTACCCCACAGCTGTACCACGCACGTTCACACGGATTTGAGGATCACTTTATAAATAGTTAATTTATTAATCAAGATTTCTGTCGATTAACCAGTAAAGTTTTGATGGTTTTAAACCTAGTTGGTTTCTTTTCAGAAAGCGGTGTCTTCAGTGTAGTCTTCTGTTGAGATGCAATCAAGATTTTTGACGGATTCTGTTTGTGGAAGTTGATGTTCATTAAGGCTAACACTCAGTCACGATTCTCTTCTGAGTATAACGTTATGTGTTCTGTGTGATTTAGATGCCTTCACTATTATTCGCAATTTCTTCAACCATATCTGGATATTATTAAGGGGTGTTTAAAATTTATTGGATGCGTATCTGGATATTTTTCTTGTTGTTATAACTGATGTGTTGTCTGCAAAGTTAGCTGTGAATGTTCTTGGAGTGTTACGTAGATCAGCAGTGAGAATTTGATAGAGGACAAGCCCTAGTAAGCTACCTTGAGGTACTCCTGACTGTATGGAATGTATGAAGGTTATTTCTTCGTTGTATATAACGGTATCTATTTGTCAAATATGATTTCAATACTAAGTAAATCGGTAAAGGTAGGTTTAATTTTAATTTAAATAATAAACCTGAGTGCTTTACCTTGTCGAAGGCTTGTGAAACATCTAAGAAAGGGGACGAACAGAACTTCTTGTCTTCGAAAGACTTATTAATTATTTCGACAACCCTGTGTACTTGCTCGGAGGTTGCATAACCTTCATGAAAGTCGAACTGATGCTCTGGAATAATTTTCATCTTATCTAGTTCAGTTTTACTAGGAATAACTCCTTAAATAGTTTCGAAATGATGGGCAATAGGTTGATGGGCATATATGATGACACTTTCTCTACTGGTTTCCCAGGCATGGAAATCAGGATGATTTGTACAACTTTCCACTGAGATGGGAAATGTCTTAGATCCTAAGCATTGCATTGTAAATTTGGGTTAAGACGACTAATGGTTGTTCTGGTAGTTCTTTTATAACTTTTATAACAGCCGTTTTTAATGGAATATTATCAGTTATTCTTTTATTAATTAGAAATTTGAACCTATACGTTAAATAGTTCCAGTCGGGCAACAGTCAATATAGGTATACCTAGGCACCTATATCCGGTAGCTATTTTGTAACGTTTTTGTGTATGGATTAATTTATGAATAAGAAATCAAATGTAGACGCAAAGAAGAGTGACATAATTATATGACAATTCAACAAATTTTCTGGGGATTAAAATAATTATAAGTGATTAGCGATTATTTTAAGATAAAATTTACTGTTAAAATGGCCGAAAAATCTGCACTCATGCGAGTTAATCTACGAAAAATACTTAGGTACTTCGTTTACTGCCAGTGTATTCGTAACTTGTCGACAATATGAGTTGTACCTCTTACATTACTATTAAAAGTCTACTAGAATCATCGAATAGTATTTGCCAAATAGCTGTAATTAACATAAATACGGAAATTAACACCAACGTGGTACGTTGAAGAATGAGGAGTAATCGTGTGTATTTTTTAAATTGCAAAGCAGTCCTGCAACTTTTGTCTCACGTCTATATGTTTACGGAAGTTCTGCATTCTCGGCTCTTAACACCTGCGAACGAACGAATGACTAACAAGTATTCACTTTATTTTTCGCGCAACTGGTGAATCGGACCTTAAATAATTCAGTTTCTCGAGCGAAATAGATGATCGATTATCATACGTGTTGGCTAGTAAGAGTGTAGACTAGGTGAATAATAGGACGCATCCTATTATTCGACGTCGAACTGAGAGGTTTTATGTATTCAAAGTTACACCCACCTCTTTACTCGCACGAGTGTAGGTAGAATTTTTAAAATAAAAAAAGCGCGACACCAATGCGTGATCATTATAATGCCCGCGAGTAAATCGTACATGATGTAAAAGCCAGGGGCGGATCCAGGACACCGCGTTGACATACACATATGATAAACAATGTATTACCTTTTCATTATCAATTTTATTGTATGCAAAATAACTGTTAATAACTAATAATTAATCATGTTTAGAGTTCCAATATATTAACATAATTTGTTCTAAATGTCTACTCAAAGTCTATTTTTATATGCGGAAAAAGACCTGTTCTTTCAATAACTGCAGAGGTAACGGGAGCATATTCAAAATATATAAAGTTTTTCAAGGAGGATACATGTTGAGAAAAATTTACCTCTTCCCTTGTTTATTTCAATGTATGTTTCCCCCACTGAAATGGTGTTTTAATGTATATAATCCTTGTCTTCCATATTTTGTATTGCCATATTTCAAAATTATTCCCTTCTACAAGCTCGATGAATGCTTATTAATAACCTAAAAAAATATCATACAAAAACTATTACGTATTTTCTTATTTTACAAACACCCCTAATAGCATTTACTGAACTTATAATCTGATCATGAACTAAGAATTTACTCACTAGGGTTCCTCATTTTTTTTAATAACTTAATTACACTAATATTAATGTGTACATAAACACTGTCCCCTGCTTCTGCACTACACAAATTACACTAGCACGAAGGGTTTGATCCTCTCGAATCTTTTTATCTGGCTCGAGTTGGATGGCTTCAACATTGACGTGACGAAGAAGTTGTTCATGACTCGCAAATTTACTGATGGCCTGGCTAACGATACATATTTCCAGGTCCCTATGGATGTTACTATTTCAGCTATAGCAGGGGACATTGATGATGCCCCATAATACTTTGTTTTGGAATCACTGGATTATTTCTAACTTGCTATTACTTGCACAATCCCACAGCTGGATGCCATATATTCATGCGGGATTGAGAATTTGTTTGTACATAAGTACTTTATGATACATTGACAGGGTATAATTTTACTCAAGCAGCCGATAAATTCTTTAAATTTGATATCTAAATGTCTCTGCACACTTCACCGTACCATACTAGGACAGTAATCGTATTGACACATGCAAGCAAATATGATTTGCATCAATTTGTATGAGACGACGTCCGCTAGATCGTTCCATCGCCAGCCAACACCGTAGGCTACACAATACACAATAGGAATTAATGACCGGATTAATTCCTATTTTTTCTTTTTGACATAAGCTGTCGATCGCAGCTTAGCGCCCAATGTTATATATGAATATTTTACTGTATCAGCATATGACAGTTGGATATCGTTTATACTAACAGGGATATGTTGGTCTCTCTTGTTTGTGAAGTTGACATAGGCAGATTTAGCTTCATTTAATTTAATTCTCCATTGCTTAGTCCCAGTTATTAACTCTATTAACTCATGTTTGCAGATTTATTGTCGCTTTTTCGTAATTTTTGCTACAGCCATTACAGCAGTGTCATCAGCAAAGGTGGCTATAGTGTCGTGCTCTAATTCAGGAATATCACTGGTGTATAGTAGGTAAAGGACTGGTCCTAATATACTGCCTTGTGGTACTCCCGTCTTAATTTTTTTATTTTCAGGAGTTCAGACTAAGAGTCTTCCTACTTAATTCCAAAAGCTCGATCTGAAATATAAAACTTCAATAATTGTGAGAATCGGCTAGGCAAGAGCTTGCTTAATTTATAGTGAAGTCTCTCGTGACACACTTTATCAAAAACTTGTGCTACATTACGGAAGACGGTAGAATAAACTTTTTTCCTTCAATAACTTTTCAATTATGTGTATATCTGTGATCATGTAGGCCTGATCCATAGTTGAGTGGCTTATAGTGGCCTATAGTGATGTTGGCCCTTTGAAGCCAAACTGGTGGTGTGATATTATGTTTTTGCCTTTAGTTACTGGTTTTAATCCTCTGGGCTTGTTATCGCTGAAAATTTTCGATCCGATCCGATTAGAAATTTCCGAGATACTCGTACTTAATCGTGTCCACACACACGACTAACGCTATATACTTCGTCAAATTGGCTATATACATATCACGTTCGAGCAGTTAATATTTACATATAAGTGATTTGGCATTGGACATGTCAAGGTCAAAGTTTGTGTATGGCTTAATTCCGACTCGTGCCAATTTACATTATTTCGATTTTCCACGGTCTACGACAATTTAATAACAATGAACGGAGTTGTTTCACTAACGCTTAACATGATCGATTTTCATTATACACAATTTGAAAAATATTTTCTTTAATAATTTCACAATTTTTAAAAGTCTACCAGTCGTAGTGACAAGATTTTAACGGATCCTGAATGTCAAGGTCCCTTAAAGGTCAACTGTCTTTTTTTTTGCGTTATTAGACTAGTGTATTTTTTATTCAGAAAGTTGTGGCATCATTAAGTTCTGCGCGTAAGTCATTAGAATATTAAAATTCCCATGTGGATAGTTGTTGATACCATATTGGCGGTTACCTAAGAGGTCGGGCACGCTTGATTATATTATTTATTATATAATATTCTATACGATCATAGAAACGCCATATATTGTATTAATAATTAAATGAAAAATCGATTTTGAAGACCATTCATACAATAGCAAGCTTTTTAACATTACCAAGCTCGGAAGGTCATTTGAAGGTAACACGATATTTTTATTGGACCGTGTCCTAATATTCTTCTTGTCGGATTTATAAGTAACGTTGTTACACTTAAAATGAAAAAATGTATTTATATATAAAGAACTATAAAAAAGCTAACGTCAGCTATTGGTAGTTAAAAAACTATAAACATTTGAATATGATCATGAATATGACTACTAATATATGATTTTAACACTTTCATAGTTTTCTTTGAGATGTACAGAATGAGTGAGTGGAAGAAATGAGACTTTATTTCGGTTATGTAGTAAAACGTCTTTCAAGTTCTTCGTAGAGCTGTCGATAAATAAACAGTAGGTATACAACGTATCTTAATTGTTTCAAATTCACCTTTTATATTGTTACAGAAACAAATTCCATCTTCTATTATGAAAAACGTAGAAAATGTCTCAAGCCGGTTTCGTTGATCACTTATTTTGACATTAGCAAGTAATTCCATTACTTCAATCCAAAACCCAAAATGCTTTACTTTTCGGTAAATTCAAATCTGTAATTAAGTCATCAAAGTATTCTGTGGTAATAATATGGGGGTTTGATCGTTCCTGTGACAGTATTGATTCTTCACCTTCTTCAAAATATTTTTTTTGTAGTGTTGTGTTATCTATTCGTATTCGATTATGATCAGATAACAAGCCACTGTTAAAAAAACTGTGCTTTATAATGTAAAAATTGTTAGTTAACACTATATTTTGTCACTCACACATATTATACAAGGCTTAGCAGAAGTTTGTGTTAATGCATATAACTATTTATTCTACATAAAAATGTTTCAAATAATAGCTTTTAAGTATTTATTTTACATTATGTATGTTGGTGATTTTGAAATCTTGTTTTCGGCTATGAGTTCGCTGTTATGACGCTCAACCTATTTTTTTTTTTAAATGGTAACCTGTATGCTTTTATTATATTCTGAGTTAACATTATTCTGCACAGCACTGTATAAATATTTGCAATTGGTTTCATTCACAGAATTTTAAGAAACAATTTTAATCGTAAAAGTATTTATTTTACACCATATTGGTTACATCAAACATTCAAAATATCTACCCTGATTTTCGAAGCACAGTTCTAGTCTGTTTATAGATGGTCACTTCATCTCTTCATTGCCATAATTTCACCATCAATTCAAGCTCTTAGATTAAGTATTTAAATTATGTGGTCGTTGCTTGTACACGCAACCTTTTATGTAATCTCATAAAAAATCACAATGCTTCAAATCAAGTGCCCGAGCCGGCCATTCCACTGCTCTTATACATCTCATCCACTCGCTAAATGGAAGGCGATCATTTATAAACAGACTAGAATAGAAATTTTATGTTCGAAAAACCATCAACATTGTCAATAATAGAAATGTATCACAATAAACATTTTCAATTTTAATTTGACATTAGTGACAATGAACTAGACGCTAACGCTGCGCTACTATGATTCTCAATTTAATTAGACAATGTTTTGTATATATGTTAGAAGTGAGAAACCTTTAACTTAAGGTAGTTTTTCCGGAAACCCACTTTTCTATAGAATTTCATCAAATTTCGGGTACACATAAAAAATAAACTTCCCGAAGGAAATTGCTTAAATGAATTTTTTTTTCCCTACAATAAAGGAGTTAGAATTTTTTGCATGATTTGAATATACCAGTTGAATAAAAGTTGCACATTTTACATCATAACTTGAAAATTTTTCTATACACTTTTTCCAAAAACAATTCATCTATGCATTAGTTTATTACGAATATATTGATTTGAAAAAATCGATTGTTGACCGATTTGTTGAAAATATAAATATTTTTATATGCCAAATATGCCAAAAAGGTTTGCTGGGTAAGTCGAGAACTTGTCAATTAGCGTCTGGCAACGCAGGCAGCGGCATGCATTTTACCAGTCACCACTTGTATTATTACTGCACAGTCATCAGGAACAATATCTAAAATTGAATTTAGTCCTAAATGACTTTCCTTTTTTATTTTTTCAAGTAAAAGAACGTTTTTACATTCACAACATCTTAAATTTTTGCCAAGCTCGCTCAATTCAACAATACGTCGTTCAATGGTTAGGTTACTCTGTTTTAGTCCAGGCAACGAAGGAAAAATAGCGGAAATAATTCATGTAGAAGCCAATTTCTGCACAGTTGTAGGGGAAGGTTTTCTTAACAACATACTAAAAGTACTGATGGGTGGGAGTGAAGCTAAGGGGAGAGGGGGTGGTTGTAAAGGTACCTTTTTTCAGTTTTTTGTTAACTCGAAAACTACTGTCTCTAGCGAAAACATACGAAAACATAGCGAAAACTTTCTAAATTAATCTACATAAACTTCTCTACAAAAAAGGTCCTATACACTTTTTCGCTAGAATCAATACTTAAGGAGATATGGAGGGCGAAATATTGACAATTTTCTAAAAAATCTGTATTTATTGTTAAAAATTAAATGTTTATTGTTGAAACTGAAATAATTCACTAATAAATAATAACAATAATAAATGAAATAAAGAAATTTGTGTCCAAGGATGTATCTGGAACATAAATGTTAGTCAAAATCTGAATTTTCATCATCATTGATGCTGTCTTCGATAGGGGCTCCTTTCGTACATGAGCCCAGGCAGACACCGCAGGCACAGGAGCAGATAATCCCTGCTTTGCGGCAACCGCAGCGCGCCCCACACCTAGTCGTGCATCGGCAAAAGATCTTATTTAAAACGGAGTCGGGTGCCACAGGGTTGTTCGTGGTAACTAGGTGGAGGATTCCATCTTCTCCCCTGGCCCAACGCCATTGGGTAGGTAATAGGAGGTTGCCGAGCCACTGTTGTATCTGTAAGAAAGTAATCAGACTAACGTAAGTATTTAGCACAAATTGACATTTGTAATTTAAAGAAACCAGTATTTAACAACTATATGTAAATGAATTTACCTGTAGATATACTCTGAGCGAGTGTTGCTTTGAAGCTCCTCTGGTTGGAGGAAGAGTGGCCAAGTCTGATTTGGGCTTCGTTGACGCTTTCAGAAATGCTGAGTACCGATGTTTGTTCAGGTTGTCTTGATGTGCAGACGCTTGATATATAGCCTGAAAAAGCTTCTCGCCAGCCTGTTCGATATCCTCAGTTGATGTTGAGGGATATGTGAATATGTCATTGATCATGACATATGTCACTGAGATGTCATGGATGAGGGCAGGATTTGCTGTGAAGAGCTTAGAGATTCCCACTTTGCTCTTTCCATGTATCGCCGAGGTGGTGTCGCATCCGGAGAAGCTATGGAGAAGGAGGATCGTCTTGGCGAATTGAAGCTCTTGAAGTTGTCGCACCGAAAACAATTTTGTCTCCACCTTCCCACGGCCTTGCTTCATGAAGTACATGTTGAAAGATGGTGGTGCCAATCCAATCAGGAGACCTATCAAGTCCACATCCTCCCCAACTATTGCTATGGTTGGATGTACAACAGCTTTATCCAACCCGCACCTCACAATAGTGCCATCAGCATCCCCCGTATCAACAGTTGTTTCAATCCCTGCTGCTGTCATTTTGTCGGTGAGCAAGTGGATCAGCCTTGTCAAGCGGATCAAGCGTTGTCCTACGGGGGGTAATGAGGGTAATTATCCCCCCGCCAAGAACGGACACAAAAGGCGATACATTCAGTAAAGTCATTAATACGCGGTCTGAGTATAGTTCCTTTATCATTAAAACTTGATTTTTAATAATGAAAACCGTTTTTTTAAAAACTGCCATTTCCCCCCCTCCATATCTCCTAAATTATTGATTTTAGCAAAAAAGTGTATAGAACCTTTTTTATAGAAAATTTTATTTAGAATAATTTAGTATATAAGCGTGTTTTCGCTTGAGGTAGTAGTTTTCGAGTTATTAACAAAAAACTGAGAAGAAAAGATCTTTACAGCCCCCCACCCCCTTAACTTCACTCCCATCCATCAGTACTTTTAATATGTTGTTAAGGACATCTTCTTCTACAACTGTGCCAAAATTGGCTTCTAGATGAATTTTTTCCGCTATTTGGCCTTTTTTGGTCTTCGTTGCCTTATTTACTTTACGCAAGATTCATTTTTGCAATACAATTTAAATGTTTCTGTGTTACCGTCCTCTTTGCAAATTTTCTTTATTGTCCCGCAACTGATCACGACAAAAAGTCATTTTTAATGTTTTTATAAATTTTGTTTCATGCTCCGAAAAAGTTAAGACATACACAAGTTAAGACAAGTTAAGACATAGAGTCAGGTTAAGACATATACAATCACAACATATTAAAAACGACACAACGCAATGTTTCCATCTCTTTAGTTTCAACTAATAAACATGTAGTTGTGTATATACTGTATACGTATACATGCGGTGTCTGAGTATACAGTCTCTGAACAAAAATAATGAACGCTAGACTACCGATATTCCAACTATTTTACGTTTACCCGTACTTTTATTTTGTACCGGACTGTACCTGAGAAACTACCTTAATTTTGAAAATATCTGAATCATACGGTTTAAAGTGTCCATAGGTGAATTCTCTTACACTCTTGGGCCCTCCTCACAACAATGAAGTCGAAATAGCCGCCATATGACCTCGTCGAACATAAACAATATTACTAAGAGAGCTACTTTGTGATACATTTATTTTAACTGCTTGTTTCGGCAAACAGATGTTGCAAAGATTTATGTAAACTAAAAAAAAAGTTAATAACCGTCAACGTGCGATATACATTATACGTCGAGAACACGTTTTGAGGCGACCTTTTGCGATGATATTGGAGAAATTGTTCTGCGAGGCACGAAACAGAGATATGCTGTCGTGTTGAGAGTTTATACGCGTAGCAATGAAAAGTGCCGTTTGCAGTTTTCGTTGCATAAAATTGCACTTCTCGTCAATTAATAAATCGAGAGTAGTTGCGATTAATTTTTCTCTCGGGTATTGACATTGCCTAATGGTCCACAGAACCCAGGAGTCATCCATATTCGTGTAAGATTTCCACTAAACGTATGATAATATGTATGTACACATCTGTACCAAGTTTGGTTGCTTGACCTATGATCTTATTAACCTTATCGAAAAGGTAAAAGTTTATCAAATAATGTCTTAAAACAAAACGATAGGAAAGGCACTCCTATGCAAATTGATCTTATACGAGCCCAGGCTCATAATTGCGTTCCACTAGGCATAATTTTACAACTAATATATTTAAATAAAACTAATAACTCTCTCAAAACTATTTTATTAAAGAAAAATATTGACAGCAAAAACAAAATATTAACGTCCTACTTAAATACGATGAAATATTACTACGTTATGATGTGTCAATGGCAAGATTGTTAATAAAGAAACATTAAAATTCGCGGTTGAGAATAGTTTAGCCGCTTCATTAAAACTGTGATACATCACCTTTATTAACAATAACAGCTTTAATTTTGGCAGGCGTTGTATGTACCAGCTTAGCGCACTTTTCAGGAAGCGTGCTGTCCCAAATTTCTTTCAATTTGGAGCGTAGATCGTTAACTGAATGGACTGGATATTTGCGCAACTGTTTTTTCATTTTATGCCACAATATTTCTATTGTCGAGAGGTCTGGACTGCTAGAGGGCCATTCCATAACAGGGACATTATGCTCTCTGAACCAAGCTTTTACGGTTTTTGGTATGTGACACGCAGCACCATCCTGCTGAAAAATGTATTGCGCGTCAGTGCCTTTATATATTGTTATTGACGGCAATAAACTGTCAGTCAAAAATTTTTATATTTTTCTGCTGCCACAGTACCATCTACGAAATGAAATTTTCCTACATCCATACTACTCATACACCCCCAGATCATAACACACGCAGGAAACTTCACTTTCCTAACTAAACAGTCAGGATGATAAGTTTCCTGTGGGGTTCTTAGCACACTTTTCTGATATCACCCAAACATATTTCAAATTTGGATTCGTTACTCCAAATTATCTGGTGCCATGGCGTAAAGTCCAGTGCCTATGTTCTTTGGCCCACCGTAACCGATTGATTTTCTTTCGTTTAGTTTTCAGCTATGCCGTTTAGTTTTCGGAATAACGGCTTTTATTTTGCCTGAAGGAGAAGCCGGTAAGTTCAAAAGTAAAATATAAAGAATCACTGTGTAATAAAACTTTAAGAATCTAAAGAAACTTTACCTTATATAATGTGTACCCTATTTTCTTTATTGAGCGTTTAGTTGTGGATACAGACATATTTTTCCAATGGCTTGCCTCCATAGTACCATAATTTCTTTTACACTGGATTTTCGGTTTGTTGTTACAATCCCCTTCAGAGCATGTTGATTTAAGCGTGATATTTGGGATGGTCGACCAGTTTTCTTCCTTTGGGCTGTGCATCCAGTTTTTTTAGACAAATTGATAATGCACTGTAGATTTAGGCAATGAATACGTCAATGAATACGTAGCAGATATTTTCCGAGCCGAAATTCCCTGTTTATGAGCATTAACAATTGATTTTGTTTATCGTCATTTAATGGTTTAGTCGAGCCATATGTTTACAAATCTGTGGATCTGTCTAAAGGTACGCTGTACAGTTAGTTTTAACAATGCGAATACACAGTTATCATATTGTTACATGTCAGGGGAGTTCCCCTTTTTGTAAGTATGTATCATTAAAATATGTTATGGTTTCATTATTGTTAACTGGAGTGTAACAGTTTTTCCAGTTACATCTCATACTATGGGGAAATACATAGTTCTAATGATATTAAGAAATAAACGGATTTAAATCCTTAAAACGGACTTTTCCGCACGTAGAACATCTCTATCTCGAAATTGAGTGGCCGAGAAAGAATAAACCAACATATATATAAATGCGGAATTTATGTTTTATGCGACAGTTTTACTTTTTTCAATTTTTCTCAAATAGTCCTATGGGTAAGATGGGGTGTATCTAATCCACCTCAAGATTAATAGATGTCGTCTAGTAGACGCCCCTAACCAGAATTTGTCGAAGCCCGATCGATCCGACACGATTTAATTGAGTGATCGTGCTGACAAACAATTTCTCAAATAGTTCACCATTGTGCTTTCTCATGACCCATGAACACGGTAGAGTGTGTTTTATCCACTTCAAAATCAATAGGTGTCGTCTCGGAGATGTCCCCGATCAGAATCAGTCACAACCCGATCGATCCGACACGATTTAGTTGAGTTATCGTGTTAACAAAAAAAATTTCTCAAATAGTCCACCATCGTGCTTTCTCATGACCCATGTACAGGATGGGGTGTGTCCTATCCACCTCAAAATCAATAGAAGTCGTCTGAGAGACGTCCCTGATCAGAATGAGTCAATAACCTATCGATCCAACACGATTTAGTTGAGTTATCGTGCTAACAAAAAGCATTTGTCAAATAGTCCACCATCGTGCTTTCTCATGACCCACGGATAGAGTGGGGTGTGTCCTATCCACCTCAAACTCAATAGGTGTCATCTGGGAGACGTCCTCGATCAGAATCTGTCAAAACCCGATCGATCCGACACGATTTAGTTGAGTTATCATGCTAACAAGAATAAATGCCGACGACAACGACACACACACACACACACACACACACACACACACACACAATGGTTTACAACCCATTTTTTTTTCTTGGTTTTAGGCCGAAAAACGAAAAGTAAACCCTAAGAAAATTTTTGTTTACACGATTACATTACTTTTCCGCGTATAGTGGAGTGGGAAAAAGTAAAAATGATGGAACTCTAACAATCTACGAATATATGATATAACACTGTAAGATATAAAACTGATGTTATTTACTATAAACCGCAGATATTGACTAATATTCGGATATTTTGGCGGAATTCGAATCCGCAAAATGTCCCGAACACGCCGAATTAAGTTCAATAGACGATACGATTTCCTTATGCCTGAGCCGACCTTGACGGTTCAGCAGGCTATCCAAAAATAAAAAGCTAAAATTGCCTGTCGTCTAGCCCTGGTCGCGCTGTGCATGTGGATCGATCTTCAATTAAAGCCCACTCATTTTTCTTTGCATATATGTAGTATCCGCAAATTGTTTTTATAATTTAGTGTAAGATGTTTTCTGAGCCAATTTTCAATTGTGTCGTATGGGCTATGCGACAATAATATGATGAAACAAGTTTTATGAGGAATACTTATAACACAGGCCTACAAATTTTGACATTTTAAAAGTTGATTTGGGTTTGATAAGTGATCATAAGTGAGTTATTTATGCTGATTTCATATCTACCTTCAGTTTTTGCCCCTCACGTAAGGCTTTTGATCAACTGAATAATAAGAATAAATTAAAAACTGAAGGAAAAATTATATTTTAATAAACATTATATTTAAGAAATATTAAAAAACATAGTAAAAAGCAACAACACAAATAGTTTTGTCTCTAGTTTCTTTTATTTTCTTTTAAAATATCCCCCTTTGTAACAGAAAACTTCGTTTTGTAGTTTTTCTTGCGTAATCATTCGTTGGATGTTCTCTTTTCAGCATCCAGCAGTAATCCGCCACATCCCATCAACCTTGGTACCTCCTTTCCATCTCCTTTATGGCTTAATATAACCTTTCACCTTGATCCTCACTAATAGCACCAAGATTTTATTGAAAGTAGTCCAAGATGAGCATTCAGAAAATGAATTTTTATGTTCATATTACAACCAAGTTGCTTAAACTTATCTAGTTTTGTTGACAATTTCCTCATTCTGCAGATGTTTATAATTTCCTAAAAAAAATTCTGTTGCATTTTTAAAGCATGTTCAAGGCTCTTTATCAATTTCTGTCATTGCTTCTTCAAAATGTTGTTCCTGCATTAATTTTCTTATTTGTGGTCTTACGAAAATGCCTTTCTTTAATTTTACTTCAGAAAGAGCTGGAAATTTTCCACATAAGTACTTAAAACTATTTCCATTTTTATATATAGATTTTACATATTGCTTCATTAATCCTAATTTAATATGAAGTGGTGGAAAAAGATTTTTTGCGTATCAACCAAATTTGCATAATTACGTTTTTTGAACCAGGTGTCTATAACAAAATATATTTGGTGTATTTTTACAACTTCTAGGCTTTAAAAAAAACACTACGCGATGTCACGAGTAAATGTGCACACATTAAAAACGTACTACAGCGACTATGTAAATACTCGAATAGTATAAAACCATAATATCCCCACCGGCCAACTCTGTTTCGGTAAATTTCCCATACTTGTGTGTACGTTTTAGACCGATTAAACACAGAGGTGCTGCAAAGATTGAGGCAAGATTTAACTTTACAGAACCTCGGTTTTAAAAACTACAAATTATTGTACAATGTACATCTACAAATACTAGTGCGTGATGGAAACAAAAGAACAGTGTTTCTGTATTTCATGGTATGTAATTAAGCCAAAAAGTAACTAAAAACCGATCACAAAATTTTTGTTGGCCTGTTTAATTGTTTCTAATATCTAATGTAGTATTTTTACAATACATTTTTAATGACGTTACTTTAAAAAATGAGTTTTAGTAATTCCGTCTATAAACTCTTACATATTAAATTATGTCTAAGCCGTTATCCACCCGTTCACAAGAAATTATAGGAACGCGTCCATTTTGAATAGGAACGCGATAAAAAATACTACTGATACTAAAAATATCATGGATTATTTATATTCGGATTTTTCCTCTCCTACTTTACTATTCCTTAAAAAGAAAGGTGGACTATTTGTAATGTCTTCATAGCTAATTAAGGATTAATTGTGGAAAGGGACTGGAATCTTTGATGCAGCAACAACGACAGAAGACCAGTTTTACAGAAAGATTATACGTTTATCAAAGCGCCAACCAAGATGACATCATCGGGAGATTATATCAACTTGGTAGATGTGATATTTTAAATGGGCCATATGCTCTTTAAACGTAGTTACAATTTTTCTGCCCAATATACTTTTGACTACAGTCTTAACAACTTATTTCATAAATCTTGAAAATAACCTTTCGTTATTCTCAATTCTATCTATGTAATTTCTTAAATGTGTTACAATTTGTTTAAAGAAGAGCACAATAATATCCTTCCCAAATATTTGAAAACTCTTTTGAGACATCTGGTAAATTGTTATTCATATGGAAATGACACAATTTTACGATTTTTGCGATAGATAATAAGTGATTCGTAACAATTTATTTAGATGAAAACTTTTATATAAAAAAAATACGATTGTAATTTTTTTCGAGCGATTTTTAATTTTTTTTGAGCAAAAAATTACCTTTGTAGCTCTTGCTCCTGTATATCTCCTTAGGACAATCTCTAATGCTCTGCCATCATATGATTATCCAAATGTCCCTTGTAGCTTGTAGCTTGGTAGCGTTTCTCAATTTTCAAGGAGTTATGGTGGAAACCCTGTTTGGCACTTACAGCGCCAGAGTTCTCTGGGAACTAACTGAGGTGATCATACAGGAAATGGAGCTTGACACTCATATTACAATCAAAATTTCGAAAAGCTAACAGCATTATAGTACTTAGAACTTCATAGTTATGAGCTTTTTTATTGCCAAGGAAGTTTTGTATAACTGTCACGAAGGATAGCCTCACTTCTTGCTGCAGTAACTGCCAAGTTCAAGTTACATTCAGATCTCACTTCAGAAAACATTTGTGTCACAATGGATTATATTAAATCAAGCATAAAAACCAGTACATGTATGTGTATTACTCAGCGCGAAATAATTTACCAAAAGTTTAACACATTAGTTCACGTTTTCGTGCACTATTTAGGGATAAATGGTATGCTACCTATTTGCCTAATATGTAGCAAAAGGGTGCTAGGCGTTATAACGTAAGACATTTTTTTCCTCGAGGGGAAAATCTTCAAAAGACACCTGGCCTCTGGTGTTCTGTTATTGTTTGGCCAGGTAGTGTCGGATTCGTATACGCCTACCGTCTAAAAACCCCCCGCTATCCTATCAGTTTAATGCCGAAGAGGAACCCCTCTCGCTTTACTTCTCTTTGGCATATCAATCAGGATACTTATTCATTCCCCACTCCCCTTTCTTCCTTCTCTTTTTCCTTCATGATGGCCGTTACCATCTGCTCCACCACTGTCCATCTTTCCCTGCTCTCGAGCATGATTGGGATCATGTTATCTATAATGATAGCATGTCCTATCTTTTGCTTCGCAGCTCTCCTTTCTCCTATCCACCTTTTGCAGTTGAACACTGTGTGGCCGGCATCGTCGACCTCTCCACAGAACCAGCACTCTCTGCTGTCGCGTTTGCCTAATATCCAATAGGTAGTCCGCGAAACAGCCGTGCCCAGTAAGGACCTGGGTTAAGTAATACCCGACATCGCCATGTGCCCTTTCGCACCATGGCCTTATGTCCGGGATTAGCACCCTCGTCCATCTCCCTCGGGGCTCCGCCTCCCATCTCTCCTGCCAGTGTTCCCATAGGCTCTCCCTTGCTGCACCTCTGTCAGCGCCTCCGTACACGTCCCGTCTTCCCCTTGCTAGAAGATCGATGGGTGGTATACAGGCTATCACCAGCATTGCCGCTGCCGATACGGTCCTGTATGCACTACAAACTTTTAGCGCTGCTCCTCTCTGGATTTTGGTGAGTGCTCTTTCCTCCACTTGTCTTTTCTCCATATATCCATCCATACCGGGGGGGCATACAGTAAGATCGACTGCACTACCCCGCTGAGGACTCTCCTCTTTGATGCCTTGGGGCCCTTTTGTTTGATGTCTGGCATCAAACGATCAAGGGCCGAGACAGTTTTACGGCGTCTGTTTGATATGTTCCCTAAACGACAGAGAGCTATATATCCAGACTCCCAGGTACTTAATCCTCTGCTTCGGCACGATTTCGGTATTCCCTACTCGAAACGTGATGCACGGAAACTTTCTCCTCCTTGTCAGGAGGGTTGCCTTCGTTTTGTTCAACGTCAGAGTCAGTTCCCTCTTTTCAACCCATCTGTTGATCCTCTCGACAGTGAGGTTGGCGTTTTCCCTCACGTCGATGTCACTTCTTCCGGTAACGACTACCGCAACATCATCAGCGTAGCCCAAAACCCTCACTCCTTCGGGCACTCCGAGTCTAAATACCCCGTCGAACATAATGTTCCATCGGGTAAGACCCATAACCGACCCCTGTGGCACTCCACACGAGATTCTCCTCCTCTCGCTACCGTCCCCGGCCAGCAATGTCAGGCCTCTGCAGGACAGGTAGCTGGCGATCATGTTTACAACATACGGTGCTATTTCTAGCTCCTGCAGCCTCCCCATCATCTTTCCCCATGAGACCGAATTGAACGCGTTGTTCACGTCCAAAGTGATCAACGCGCACAAATTCTTGGACTCCCACGCCTCCTGTGCAACTGTTTTTATGACCATAACAGCATCTACCGTAGATCTTAAGACTATAGTTAATATTTAGTTAATGTAATAAAAAGTGAACGTAAGACATTGCTGCTGAACAAGTGTTTTTGTTTGTGGCAGACGCAGCTTCGAGTAGCTCGTCAAGCATAGGAACAAGTCTGAAAACTGCGATATGGGACCGTCCACGAGGTGCGTAGTAAATAGCCTAGTCTTTAATCAGTCGCATTGAGACTTTTGCAGAGTGATGTACGTGCAATGCGAATGTACACAGAGTTCGATTTGGCCGCGCGTAAAGTGCATCTTTTTCCCTCCGAACGTTGCCCCATTCTTTCCTCTACACATACATAGAGAATCTCATACTTTGTTCTATGATTTACGAGCTGTACACGAAAAGTGCTGGAGCGGAACAAAAAATATACCTATATCTTTATATGGTTCACATAATGCGCTTGGAGGAAATTCTAGAACAATGTAATTCAATGAGGTTGACGAGTTTGTATTCGCAATAAAAAAAAAAGAGAGAGATCAAAGATAGGCTTTATATAAAATTTGTCAAACGTATCCGCTGTCTTCAGATGGAAATGTAGCTTCGGAGTATCAAATTAGAAATTAGAAATTAGAAAGTAAATATCACTAGCTTTTATGACAAGGTTCTTCAGTGATTATAAATATTGTCAATAATGTATTGACTGTGCAGAAAAATCGTAATAATATTAAACAAATATTGTAATTTGTTCTCAAAAATAGTCCACCATACTCAGTTACGTACCGAATTGGAAGATCTATTGATTAAAATTAGTTAAATATAGTAACTTCCAAAAATTCATTTATTTCGTTACTGATTACAAAACCAATCTTTTTCTTTGTCCTATTTAGAAATTCATATATCAGATCAAGCTATTTTCTTAATTATTTAAATACAAAAAATAGTTTGGGTGAGAATCACCATACTTTATGTGTAAATCGGTTTTTTTTTACTGCTTCACTGCAATCATTACCTGGCCCAACCTTTTTAACATATCCATTCACTGTTAGTATTGCATTGAATCACAAATCCTCTTGATTTTGAAGGCGCGTCCCTATCTGAACCAGTTGTCTCTTGTTCTCTTGTTCGGTAATTATGGAAGTGTGTTGATAACCAGGCTGTTGACCCTCAATGAAATTAAATCATTGACATCACATTACGATTTTTATGATGTGCCAACCATATGTTACGTTCAATGATAAAACAGAACCGTGTTTCGCGCGTACGAGGTCTCCCGGTTATCAGTTACTTAAAATAAAATAAAACGTAAAAAAACTAGGTTTGTGACTGGAGGAGTGTCATTATTTTACAGTGTATATCCCCATAGATTAATCATTTGAAATTCTAAGAATAAGGCACATTTTGATAATTCAATAATTGCCCTTAATTAATTAATTAATTAATTAAATCCAGTTATGCTATCCAGTTCAATATCCAGTCCTATTTATTTAATATCCTCGTCGATCCAAGGTGAATATACTCTTTTTCAGTGGCCTACACATCGTTGTATTACCGCTCATGATATGATTACCAACACCATTATTGATTGGGTATTATGCTAATTTGATTCTAAATTTCATTGCCTATAATAATTATAAAACATTCCCTGTTTATGTTTTGTTATTCGATGTCGGCTTCTCTGTGATGGCGTACCTCAAGGAACTGTTTTAGCCAATATATGAATATGGCCCTTTCAATTGGTTATGTTTCTGCTGTCACCTACTTTCAATTAATTTATAATAATTAAAATGTGATTTCAGGGTTCATCAGAGGTCATCATAAGCTGACGCTATCCTATCGTTTTTTATTATTCAATTTATAAACTTTACTTTTAAACAAATTTGATGTTAATATTTCTGCCCTCTACAGTGAATCCCACTCGAATTATATGATACCTACAATTTTAACTATACTTGAACTATAGGGTGTCCCGGCGAGAGGTAGCTGATTGTAATTATTGGGCAAATAAATAACATTTCTACAATAATTTTAGGTTCAATTGTTTATTTAAACTATGCCATTAGACATGGAACACAATATCTTATAAGTGGCCGCCTCTGCTTCTCAGGCAGGAGTCGACTCTTTTGATGAAGTTTTCCATCACTTCGCGGCATAGCTGTGGCCCTATGTCCGCAATAATTTCGCTAATGTTATTTTTCAGCTGTTTAATCATAGCGGGATTATTGGCACAGACTTTTTCTTTAATGTAGCCCCACAAGAAAAGAATTATGGGGTCGAGTCTTAAGAGCGTGATGGCCAATCAACTTTAGTTCTGTGAGAAATTATGCCAGGAAATTTGGTACGAGAGGTGATAAGGATATTTGGTATATCCACTTTGCTGTTTAAGAAGTATGGTGACCATTTTTAAATTGACACAAACAAATCTGATCCTGAAATTAAGCAATTTCAGAAGTCTCTATTATTTTAACAAACGTAGTCTATTTAGCTAAAATGAAGATATAATGTGAAATTGGGGTCCTCGAGTACTACTCAGAAACCGATCTTAAATGTGTGGCAATATACTGAGGTGGAACGTAGCAACGTCTACTAGATGTGAGCTTCATCTGTCAAAAGTATACTCGTTTACACTGCACTGACGAGACCCGAGACAGAAAGGTCGAAACCGGTCTGCAGTTAACGATATCCTGAGATAGGTGATACTTTGCATCTTTCTTGGTGGTTTTAGAACAATCACTGTATTTTAGTGCTAACTCTGTTAGACAAAAATACGGCAAATTTTGTCATATAATTCAGCGCTCGGCGTTTGGCATATAGCCAGGAGAATAGCTGTTTTGACCTAATTTGTGTAGTCCTTATTATATAAGGCATTTGCAGATGGGTTGGAGTATAAACTCCTTATTTCTGTAGTTTAAAATTTTAGTTTTTGTTCCCCAGTGTAATCGACCATTCGGGGCTGGCCCTGTATATTATAGCGATTCCTATGCATTAATACACAGATTCCTATGCATTAGGTTGTGTACACATAACAACCATCAACAGTAATCTAAAACGGATACCGTAAATTCGTTTCATTGTAACCAATATTTTATTCGATATTGCAAGAGATCATCCCATGCACAGAATCGTCAGTTTCAAAACAAGACCGATTACAGCTGTCGGATGCGCATCTTCCCACGCGACGATTTCGACAAGGCCTAAAACGAGTAATTAATAAAATTGGAGAACGAGCATGTAGACTTTCTAGCAGGCGATTTTTCAGGCTGGCATCGTACCGCAGTAGGTCTGGAACACTAAAATTAGCAAGTATAATTTTAATCCGTGGGTTAACAGCAATAATAATTAATAAATTGTTTATCGCTGTGCGCGAAAACCGCGACCGTATAAGTCTAGAGTTATAGCGCTAGTGATGATTTCGTAATGCGATAATTGCGTTTTAATTACGTTCGCTAATAAAGGACTTAATTAGATTGTAAATCGTAATCAATCAGCTTTTCGTTTTGGGCCGACTTGCGTTTGAATTGACATCTGATCGCACTCGAAAATCCGTTTGTCACGATTGTCCATAAACCAAACAGTCAAATAACACTTTTCCGTATTTTAACACGACTTTTAACTGAAATTACTACGAATTTGGTAATCTAAGTCGTTTAATTTTTAGTTTATAATTTTCAAATGCAAGTTTGAACTTGCTAAGGCTGATAATGTTGAAATTAAAAAAAAATAAACAGTTTTAAAACCTTAAAACGAACATTTCCGCACGTAGAACATCTCTATCTCGACATTGAGTGGCCGAGAAAAAATAAACCAACACATAAATGCAGAATATGTGTTTTATGTGACAGTTTAACTTTTTTCAAATAGTCCACCATCGTGCTTTCTCATGACCCATGGACAGGGTGGGGTGCGTCCTATCCACCTCAAAATCATTAGATGTCGTCTGGTAGACGTCCCTAATCAGAATCACTGGAAACCCGATCGATTCGACACGATTTAATTGAATGATCGTGTTAATAAAAAAACATTTCTCAAATAGTCCACCATTGTACTTTTTCATGATCTATGTACTTGGTAGAGTGTGTTCTAGCCACCTCAAAATCGATAGGTGCCGTTTGGGAGACGTCCCCGATCAGAATCAATCAAAATCCGATCGATCCGATACGATTTAGTTGAGTTATCGTGCTAACAAGAATAATTGCCGACGACAACGACAACGACACACACAGCAAAAAATTCTGAAAAACCATTTTTTTTTGTTTTTAGGCCGAAAAACGAAAAATAAACCCAAATAAATTTTTTTTCACTTTTTCTTTACACTATTACATTACTTTTCCGCGTAGGTATAGTGGAGTGCGGAAAAGTAAAATGTTTTTCTCTGTGAACGTGGTGTACATTGTATTAGTATCGATGACATAAACCAGAGCTGGGCTCGGATACAGGTAAAATGTATTTGAATCCTGGGTACGGATACTTCAATTGTATCCGGTTACAAGATGTAAAGTTCCGGATATTTTCGTCGGAAAAAGTATTCGATTAC
Organism: Rosalia funebris; assembly: GCA_037954035.1. Classification (NCBI taxonomy): domain Eukaryota; kingdom Metazoa; phylum Arthropoda; class Insecta; order Coleoptera; family Cerambycidae; genus Rosalia; species Rosalia funebris. The sequence continues at coordinate 10,083,410 of JAZFAV010000003.1, read as the reverse complement.
ATGTATTCGAATACTTTTTTACGGATACCGGATACTTCGATATAATAATTAATAGTGGGTTATTAATATAACTCGTAACAATAACAACAAATACTGAAATACAGTTACCATTCAGTATAATAAAAAAATATAAAACTAGTACAAACACCTGTGACTGAAAGAGTCCTTTTTTAAGTTTTACATTTACAAAACATGTTGACCCTTTCAAAACGTAGACATCATGTTAATTTTTTTTAAACTCTCATATGTTAACCTAACTTTTATTATCTTAAATGAAAAACAAGGATAACAAAAAAATATATTTAAAAATTGGGAGACGACATCAATGTTTTTAGAATTTGATTTGGAAAGGACAAGCGCTTCAAAATACTCATTATTCAACGCATTATACCTTGGTGCGTCGATAAACGTGGCAATCGAAAAAAGCCTTTCCACTGGCGCCGACGAAGGTAAACAAGTATTATATTTCATAGAAAGTTTTTTTAAAATGGGATACTAATTAAGGATGGATGTGTGTGTTCTCTTATCTTCTAGATACCTTAATAATTCGAGTTATATTTTGGAAATTTTGTTGTTTTATATTTGGTTGGCCAGAATTTGATAATGGTAATTCATTAGTAGTGTTCCCTAAACCCTCGTCAAAGTCGAAAAACTCATCTATTAACTTTTCTTTATTGTCGTCGGATTCATCGAAAGATTCGGATTCAAGAAGTTTTTTGCTTCTAATATTATACGTTTTTTTATATCGTCTAGAGATATTTGGGGATTCTTTACCACATTATACCATCTCAGTTTAAATTGTGGCAGAAGATTTGCTGCTATAATAGGATCTTCTCAATCTAGATGTACAATTATATTTTGAAGCGACTGGTTAAGCTGTTTATACACATTTGAAGAAGGTGTTCTCCTCTATACTTAAATTTTGATTGAACACCTAATTTTTCATATTTATTTACTAACGAGATCAAACTGGGTAACAAGTATCCAAAATATGTGTTGTTTTCTTCTTGTAATAGGTCTAAAGTTGTAAGTTCTTGTATCCGGATAAAAAAATTTATTCTAATACCGGTTACATTAATTTTATTTTGCGGATACGGATAATGAATACAACATTTCGAAAAGTAATCGAATACGGCCTTCGGATACCAAAAAAGTATCCGAATACAGTATCCGGATACAAAAGTATCTGGATACTGCCCAGCTCTGGACATAAACGATATAATTCATTTAAAATGTGCTACAATAAGAGCGGAAACTGTGAATTTTAAATAAAACACGGTTTTCTGTCGCAAAGTATTGAAATAGTTATTGATTTATGATGTAAATATTTGGGAATTATGTATGGAAAAACACATCTGATAGATGGCCGCCACGGCTTTGGTGGCATACGAGTACTCTTTTGGAGAAATTTTCAATAACGGTTTTGCATAAGTGTGGCGATATTTCGTTGATACAGCGTTCAATTTCCCTCCCTCAATACTTGAGTGATCGTGGGCTTTCTGGTATAAACCTAGTACTTCAGGAAACCACACAGAAAAAAAAATCCATAGGTGTTAAATCGCAATGTCGTGGCGGCCAATTCTGGCCACCAAAACGGAAGTTAACACCACCAGAAAAAAAACATAGATGGTCTTCTATATTTCACGAGTACTATGGTAAGTGGCACCGTTCTAATGAAACCACATGTGTTCAAGAGTAATCTTCCAAATGAGGCACAAAGAACTGGGTTATCATGTCACGATAACGTTCGTCATTTACCGTTAATGCCTCGTTTTCAAAGAAAAATGGTCCAGTGATTCCTTTGGACCTCAATGCACACCAAATAGTGACGCATTGGGGATGCATCTGTTTCTCATGAATCATTCGTGGATATTCTGGGCCCCAAATTCGGCAATTTTGCCTGTTAACGAAGCCATCAAAGTGAAAATGGGCCTCATTGCTGAAGATGAGTTTGTCTGCAAAATCGGCATTCACTTCTTGTTGTTCAATGATCCAATTGGTGAACTCTCTTTGCTGTGCATGGTCTGTTGGCAGAAGTTGTTGAGCCGATTGGACTTTGTAAGTATGGAGATGCAAATCTTTAGTGAGAATACCGTGAAAAGTGGCTGCTGGAATGTTGTTCAATTTTTGTGCACGATGGCGAATCGAGGTTCCTGGACTTTCGGCCACACTCTCATGAACTGCCGTGATGTTGTGTTCTGAATGACCACTACGAGCTCGTGTTGTGTGTTTCACATCAATAACTGAACCAGTACCAGGAATTTTTCGATTATTCTTTTCACAGTTGATAAATTTTGAACATTATTTCTACCTTTCTTTCACCATTTTGATAGTAACGTTTGAAAATAGGGACGCATTAATGTATTGTGTAGCGCTCTATATTTATTAATTCCTATCTGTTTCCTATCGACCAGATACAATTACTGACCGATCGAATCGTGACAGCCAATATGGCGCGCCATTCAGGTCTTGCGCTCTTATTGTAATACCCTTTATAAACAAACAGAATTTTTTATTCATTATATATTGGATATTTAAGAAGAAATACTTCAAAACAGTTGATATAGTTACTTGTAAAATACTGACTTAAATTGGACTGTAATACATTGACATACTCTTGACTTTTTTAAGAATATTTTCTATTAGTCCAACCTAAAACTCCACCTAAAATTTCATACGCACATCTACATAATAAGAAATATTTCTCAATTACTCATAATCAGTATATACGATTTTCATATACACTATAAATTCTAGTGAGATATGTACTGTATGCAATCTAAACATGCGAGAAACCTTGGAGCATATGTTTCCAGTGTCCTATTAAAAGCCTTAAATTAAAAAGATTTTGGAAAACTATGATTCACTTATGCAACCTCAACAACATCATAATTCCTAAAACAAAGTTGATGTGTGGTTTTATTCTGCAGTTACTAAACTTTGCTTTTTATATTAAATTTTTAAAAAGTGGAATGTTTTTGTCAATCTTCTCTCTTTATTTTTTTACATATATCTAACATATAGGTATTTTCTTTATATGTTTCATGTGTCTCGTTTTAAATGAAGACACCCAGATATTTTCGTCATTTTTTGAAATCAAGATATAAGCTTTAGCACAGTTGTAGTCTTATATAAGACGTACGTTTCGAGGCAACCAACTTAAATGTAAGTAACAAGCTGAGATAATTGCAGCTCCGCAAGTAGGGCCCATTCCCGATATTTTGCTTCGCGTTAAATATATCGAAAAAAAGTTATTAGAAAAAGGTGTTCAGAGCTTTTTAACAAACAAATTGTTCCCCAGTGTTATTTAAAACCCCCCGTCGAGCGCAGCCGATCTTTGAAATCCGGCAGTAACTTTTTTCTTTGCCTTTTCGTGTGTATTATGAATATTAACTCGAACTGCCTCACAGCTTCCTAGCTCCAAATAACTCTTTTCGATATAGTGTCGATCTTTTTAGTGCATTCCCTGGCCTTGTATGGGACCCCGGATCTGTCAGATGCATTGCGCCTGATTACGTAATTATTTTCACTTTTACATTTTGTCAGACTTCTTTTATTATTCAGATTAATAATATTTTTGGGATCTCTACACTTACTTATTTTGGATTTTTATGGTATTATTATTCAAAATTAACACATTTGGGTGTTAAATTATTGATTTATACTAAATATCGTTAATAACAATGTGGCGTTTATATTTTTTTGGAACATGCTAAAATGATAAGGATTTATATCTTAACACTTAAAATAGGCAGTTATAACTTTTCGTAGTAATTCTCGTCCAATATTTTTTTATATATAACTTTATGACTTTTACATGAAACAATAGGTGGTTTATTTTCTGTATTCAAAGTATTGTTCAATACTAATTTATGTTTGTGTTCTGTCCTTAAAATAGAAAAAACAATTGTCAATAGCTGGTTCTCTTCCAAATTTATTGTTTTACAACATTAATTGAGCTCCTTTATGTAAATTTAATTATTGCGATTAAAAACTAATGTAACATATTTATGATTGTATTGTATTAATTAAAATAAGCGTTTAATTAAATCTTCACCTCATTAAAATCTAAATTGTATAAAATTTCATTATGGGATCTCTCAGATGCATTGCGCCCCAATGTGGTTGGATTCATACTGTGCTCTACGGAAGGTTAAGAGAATGTTTTACAGCATTGATCCTTGATCCTTATTCTACAACAAAACATTGTGAAGATAAATGAGCATTTTGTTACCAAAACACACATTGTTAATTGACTTACATTATACGATGATATAAGAATTATGTAAATAATGTTTAAAACTTTTTGAATTTATATCAGCTGTGTTAAAATTAAGCGAGATAAGATAGTTCTATACAATTTATTTTAATAATGCAATTTACCTATATAAAAATCTGAATTAAACTTAGAATATGAAACCTATGTCAAGCTTTGCCTAAAATTATCGATATTAAAAAAAACAAACTATTAGTAAAACTTATTGGAACGCACATAGTTCACTTCTATGTTCCATATCACAGTGAATTACTCACCCTGTAGAGTTATCTCGATAAATAAACCTTAGTTAATTATTACCCCGGTAAAGACACATATTTATGATCTTCTTCCAGTCTGACAAGAATGTTAGACGGGCTTGTCTATGGGATACTTTTTTTCTTTATATCATTTAATTTATCTTCTATCTGAAAACATAAAACTGCCTTTTTAATAGCCGTCGGCTATTTTACGAGTACAATTGGATTGTGCTAAATCGTTTGCACGTTGTAGTGGGCGTAGACATTCAGTTGCCTTAACGGTCTTGATTCTCCGTGCAGAATCTACTAGCAGGTCCAGGAGATGCTATGGGAACTCGAGGTGTCGTTTTCGTGCCTTACCTGATGTTCTCTAAGAAATTGTGTTGGATGCGTTCTGAAATTATTTTCAACCATCATAACCTCACTTCTATGTAGTAGAGTGTGCGCATATTCATTAAATGTCAGACTGTGTGTAAATACTTTTAGAAATAGTGTGTAGATAATTTAGAATTAATTAATAACATCGCACTAGAATAAGTAATGCACCAAATTATGTTTTTCATTCGTTATGCAACCAACAACACATCTCCTTTTGTACTAGCGTAGTGGGAGTATCGGGATTCTTGACATCAGTAACGGCTGGAAGCTGGAAGTTAGCGTCCAACCAGTCTTAGGACTGATGACCTCATGATGATGATATATTGGATATTTAAACAAGGTATACCTCAAAACAGTTGATACAGTTACTTGTAAAATACTGATTTGACAATCATGATCAGAACCTGAACCGTCGACGCCGACATTTGAAGAGTATGTTGAGTGACATGGGTAATTTGTTTATTTTTACGTAATTAAGAGCATTGATAATATTAAATAATCAGGTACTTATATAAAAGTGATACTGCCACACATTTTTGCGGCATGTTTTTATAACAAATTACAATATCACTGATCAAGTTTTGTAACATTAAGGTCGCAGTTACAATGTGCTAAACAATATGCAATATTTGTTGTCATAGCAACCATTTTCCGTGTAGTTATTAAAAAAATGCTAAACCAACAAGTTAATAATACATTCTCGTAAAAAGATCGTTTTCCATGTTTGTAACACCAACCAGTCATTCCATCGGGCTACATCAAATAAAAAAAATCTACGGCGTAATATTGCTTATTTTATGCAAATTGCCGCGATATACGAGGACAACTTTTCATTTAGTAATTTAAATTGTAGTACTGATGATCAATATAGTCATTTACATAGTTGTCTCACTATTATCTTTTAATTAAATCCGTTTCATAATTGAACGGATGAGGTGGCATTGTTAAGATTCCTCTACATGAAATAATCTTGAAGTAGTTAATAATTAACACAAGAATGATATGCTAGGTATTATCACGTTTTTGCCCGATTGCAGTTCAGTAAGTACGAGTATTACAAGCTCTATTTAGTGAATAGAAATTTTTATCCAACACGACTACATAACTGTACAGGGTTATCCACATAACATTCTACCCCCCTTAACTGTTTTATTTTTTGAAATAGAAAAAAATGGTTAATACGAAAGTTGTAGGAAATTTTACTGCGATCTCAGACATGTATTTAGAAAAACAATGGAATCTCGCGTTTGGGAGATCTAGACCAAACTTATATATTTTTTTAATGGAGCACCCTATTTATTTTTCGATTTTTGAAATCCACGTGCTTTTCCAATTACAACAATATATACAGGGCCTTTGGCGATAGCAAGGACAAAGAGTGCATATGCCTTGACCGGGAATCGAACCCGGGTCTCCCAATTTCCGGTTAGTTGCTCTGACCGCTGAGCTATCGAGGCACACTCATTATCCCTGCTAATGCGCCAATTTTAACGCGTCGCTACAGTACTCCCTCCCTAGAGAGATGATTTGTCTCGATACAATTAACGGAATGTGACCGCGTTCGCCATTATTACGAACCGTTGTTCGGTAACCCCCGGGACTATAGGGCGATGGATAGGACGGGAATCGAATCCGCGAATTTGAGATGTAAGGGAGGTTGCATATACTGGAATGACGAATCACATCACGTCGGGGTCACCACTTTGGCGATAGCAAGGACAAAGAGTGCATATGCCTTGACCGGAAATCGAACCCGGGTCTCCCAATTTCCGGTTAGTTGCTCTGACCGCTGAGCTATCGAGGCACACTCATTATCCCTGCTAATGCGCCAATTTTAACGCGTCGCTACAGGGCCTGTTCCCAACCAGATTTTCACTGCTGATCTGCCTACCACTCTGGAAACATTCATAGCTACCTCTGCAGACGACACAGATCAGTTATAGGAACAAATATCCAGATACGCATCCAATGAACTTCAAGAAACTCTTAATAATATCCAGATATGGTTGAAAAAATGGCGAACAAGTGTGAAGTTTTATATCAGAAATAATAACAGTTTACGCCATCTTCATACCATTGAAAGTAGTAGGTAGATTTAGCAAGTAATTGATTATAAAATAATAGGAGTAAACCAGTGGCGGCGCTAGCATTATTTTGCGGTTGGGCGAAAATTGGCAGGGAATATCTAGGGTGGGCGAGGGCGTTAGATATATTATTTTATGTGCGAATGTGATATAGTGGTGTTATAAGAGGTTGGGCGAAAAGGATTTTGACTGGGCGCTCGCCCACCTGTGCCCACCCGTGCTCACCCGTGCCCACCCCTGTCGCCGCCACTGTAGTAAACGTATTTAGTATCTACAAAGTGGCAGATTTTTAGTAGTATAGATACCGTGAACAACTACCGCGTTATAGATAATATTTGCTTCTGGTAGTTTTTTTTTTTCTATTGAGCGACTGTTAGAATACGGAAACCAGAACCATTAAACGCAATCCCATGTGTCTATTCTTAGATTAATCAATTAACGAAAATGATTCATCCATCAATTGTTGTATTTAAGTCTGTTGAACATATGAAATAGACGCTTCCTTTTTTTTAACTTTATAGGCCGCTTAATTTATTTTCATTACCAATGAATATCTTCCTCGATTCACATGCCGCCAATACGTTCGTTACACTTTGACAATGAAATTGTTTACTATTTTTATATTGCATACACATGTACGTATATTTATCAGCGTGCTCGTCTCGCTGTTTTGATTCGATTAATTTAGGCAAATTGCAGATTTTTAGAGGACGGATAGATTTTGTAATGTGACACGGTAAATTAATACACGGACGTCAGTTAACTCCTACTCTAGTCGGTAATTTATTGAAAATGTTACGCAGGAACGGGGAATAAAACGCTGATAAGTATTTAAATTTAATAAGTGAAAGGTGAGGTAATACAGAGTTCCCTGTCTTCGGGCGGTTTTTAAATAGCCTACCATATAATAATATATGCAGATGTAAAATATATAGGTTCATATGAAAAATTACATACATATATATTAAAATAAGAAAATTAAGTGTACCGGAAAACTCTAGAAATAGAAATTAATTTGCTAGTGTAATATGAGTATTATAATGTTTATTATAATATTACATAACATATGTACATATATTTTAAGTGGTTACGAACAAGTACAAGGTGTATCTTCAAATTATTAAATCAAAAACCCAGTTCGTATGGAGTGAGGGAGGACATATTCATTGAAAATGGAGTCGAACTATTTGTAGATTCATTTCAATTTCAATTCAATTTAAAATTTCATATATAACATTTGGGGAACCGTCAATTTGTTTAGAAACCAGGAATTTAAGAGTCGACACGAGTACATTACTGCCCCTGATGCAGAAAATAGCATTACTTTTTCTCGATTTACTCTAGTTTCTCAAATAAACATATATGATAAATATTAATGCAAAGTAAGGAAAAGAAAAGAAAATGAACAATTACTCTTGTTTTGATTTTTTTATATATGAAATCTGACAAGAAAATAAAAAAATAGTTGATGCAGATAATATTATGCTTTTGGTCAATAGAGGGCATACAAATATTGACACCAACAACTTAATTCAGTTTTACCTATATTTCACGTATCTAAAGCGTCTCATTACATTCTTGCTTGATGATTGTAGCGACGCGTTAAACTGGTGCATTAGCAGGGATAATGAGTGTGCCTCGATAGCTCAGCTATCAGAGCAACCAACCGGCAATTGGGAGAGCCGGGCTCGATTCCCGGTCGAGGCATGATGCACTCTTTATCCTTGCTATCGCCAAAGTGGTGACCCCGACGTGATGTGATTCGTTCCAGTACATCGAACCTCGAACATCTCAAATTCGCGGATTCGATTCCCGTCCTATCCATCGCCCTATAGTTCCGGGGGTTACCGAACAACGGTTCGTAAGAATGGCGAACGCGGTCACATTCCATTAATTGTATCGAGACAAATCATGTCTCTAGGGAGGGAGTACTGTAGCGACGCGTTAAACTGGCTCATTAGCAGGGATAATGAGTGTGCCTCGATAGCTCAGCGGTCAGAGCAACCAACCGGCAATTGGGAGAGCCGGGTTCGATTCCCGGTCAAGGCATGATGCACTCTTTATCCTTGCTATCGCCAAACGGTACATAATTCTTACTCAGTGAAGTATTGCACAAACTTATTTTGTGACAAATGAAGTACGCCTACCTCTTTTATTTCCCGCCACCATAATCAAAGTCAGTATGTTTACATCAAAGTTTATAATTGTTTTTTTTATGTACAAAATATACCATGTTGCTTTTGAAAGACAATTATCTGGCATTGTATGGTAATAGTTGATATTATTAGTTTCTACACAGAGAGAACGATTTATTTATTGATAATGGAGAACCTAGGACAAATAAATGTTATTATGCTGTAGAGCGTAGAATTAGTTTCAGTATTACACAGCTGGCGGCATGTTGCTTGGTTTTGTTGTATGTCGGCAGGAATGGAGCGGTAGTGTATAACTATACAAAATTATTAGGTTATACACCATAGCTTCACTCCTTCATAGTGGGGAAATGTTCTATTCAATGTATGTGATGTCCCAGTCCCATGTTCCAAATGATGTCGCTTATCATAAGTTACCTCGAGTTTAGACCAACAAATTATGCTAGTAATAATATTATTTATTGTGTCAGTGAACGCCTTATCTATATCTGTGATTGATTAGATACATTGGTCGATGTTTTTAAGCGTTTAGGTAACCACTACGATGTATTAAGACTGTTACCTGGTAGTTTAAGATAATGAATTATGCTGATTAAGTATTATAGTATTAAAAATCACACGATCATTAAAATAAGTCAGAAATAAATTGTTCTCTCGGTGTATAATTTGTGATATCTTGTAGCATACAAGAAAATATTAATTATGGTATAGGTATGGAATTACATGGGAGTTTATAAGAATGGATACTTTATCCCTATCGTCGTAAATTAACATTGCGTAATAAATTTCTTAAAATCCCCAATGCAGCATTCAAACAGATATTAATCAGTGGCCAGTTTGCTACTGAACGTATCAGAACAATTACAACGCATCAGTACGCTCTTAAAGGCACGTAACGGGGCGTGATACATTTCGTCAGTCAGTACGTATCATTTACGTTAAAAGATAAATATTTATTAGTAGCGATATTTCCAAACATAACTGACTTGTTTCGACCCTAAATGTGATTGAACACCGCTCCTCCAGAAGGTACACACAAAACACATTTAAAAGCAACATGATTAATGTGTTCGTGCTTCCCCGGACAAAAATCCACTTGTGTCATGTCTATTTTTTGCCAGTCAGTTCTTTCGTTGCACGCGTTGTCACTTTGTGAGATAGTAATGTACTGTTGCTTGGATATTTTTAAGGTTGACAGCCGCGTGTCTTAGATCCAGCAGATAACGTACCTTTCGGGCGTGTTTCCGCCGATAGTTTTGTATTTTTTCCCAGTTTTAAGTAACTGATTGGATATTGCTGTAGTTCTGTCAAGCAGCCAAAGCGGCGATCTAACACTTTTAATAAAGAATAAGAAGACGAAAGTCGAAGAATTGAGCCGCTCGTTTCGTCAGCGTACCAGGGGCGTCACCTTCGAGTAATAATTCAAATAAAATAAAATAAGTATGTTATGTGATAAAATAATAATAAGCACCTGGTTATATGTTATAATACAATATACGAGTATACAACACTGTGAAATACAACACTTGCCCTCCTAAACAGCGTTATCAGCTGGATTAGCTCTGTTAATTATCTGTACAGGTATGTTTCTGTAGTTACTACTGTGCTACTGTAGTAGCACAGTGAGCGATGTTCACCGATTATTAAATTGATTTTTGGCAATAACGACAAATTCAATCATTTCATAACACAATGAAAATAAAAAAAATTGGAGCGCTTCGAAATTTTCAGGGTTTCTTTGGGGTACTGCAAAATTGAAATGAGACAGTCAGAATCCTTAGTCTATCCATTATTTTCAAAGAACCAATTTTCAATCAACATTCTCACACCGAAAATTGTTTTTATCAAAAACCAATAACTATGACACTAACAAGAGTACTTTGCAGTTTTTAAACTCCTACTTGAATTTTCTGTACGATCATTAGTTCCCAAGTAATTAATTACCAAAGTCAAAACTGACTTTTTTCTTTGAACGACGATAACTCAGCGAAAAATCATCGCATAAAACTTTTAGCCCGCTCAAATTAAAGAGAATAAAATTATCTAAAAAAGTTTTATAATGAAATCACTGAAAAAAAATTATTGAAGTCTGTGGACCTTTTGAAAGGCAACAATCAGTAGTATAGCTAGCGGGGTACTGTGACACATCGATGGCATGTCCATCCGAAGAGACCAAACAGTAGGGGGGTCTATTCAAAGTCAACAAAGAGTTCTTGGAATTTTGAAAAAAATTTCCGATGATTTCCTTATGATTACTCAAAAAAACTGCTGATGGTAAACAATTTCAACTCAAGACCTGAAACTTGCAGCTTCATTTTACTTTTTTCAAAATTGCTGTGTGACAATTTTTCTCCAAGTTACAGCCGTTTAAAAACCACCCCTTACTCCTTTTGTGCCTAGTGTATCCTTAGAATTAAAAACATTTGAAAAAAATCTTTCAGCTCTAGTAAATTTAGTTTAAAGCCTTTATTTTGTACTTGTGTGTAAATATGTGCTCCAAGTCATGGGGATCAAAATGATGATTTGATTCTAAAATGTAATTTGAAAAGTCTAAGTCTACACAAGTGTTCTTTATATCGTACTTCAAAAGACCTACAAGTTTGAACTAAAAGGTGGTCCAACCAAAACGCACGATGTTAATTGTAAATAAAACAAAAAGTTTTCAGAGAATTATCTTAATATTCTTTATTATGATAGAAGGATCTATGACAATTATGTGTGAAACAAAATATCGGCCAAATGCTCGCCACGGCTTCGGTGGCATACCTCTATCCGATGGTCCATATTTTCAATGACTCTGAGACATAATTGAGGTTCAATGTCGTTAATGTGCCGAATTATCTCATCCTTTAGCTCTTGAATTGTTCTTGGCTTATTGACGTACACTTTTTCTTTTAAATATCCCCAAAGAAAGAAGTCCAACGGTGTCAAATCACATGATCGTGGCGGCCAATTAACATCGCCACGAGGTGAGATAACATGGCCATTGAATTTCTCGCGCAAAAGTGCCATTGTTTCGTTGGCTGTGTGGCAAGTGGCACCATCTTGTTGGAACCACATATCGTCCAGGTCCATATCCTCAATTTCTGGCCACAAGAAGTCCGTTATCATCTCGCGATAGCGAACACCATTCACGGTAACTGCTTGGCCGACCTCATTTGCGAAGAAGTACGGCCCGATGACGCCGCCAGCCCATAAACCGCACCAAACAGTCACTCTTTGTGGATGCATCGGCTTTTCAACAATCACTCGTGGATTCTCATTTGCCCAAATGCGGCAATTCTGCTTGTTAACGAATCCACTGAGGTGAAAGTATACCTCGTCGCTGAAGATGATTTTCTTTGTAAAGTCACCATTCACTTCTGTCTGTTCAACCAACCATTCGGCGTATTGACGACGCTTGAAATGGTCAGTAGGCTTCACCTCTTGAGTCAATTGAACCTTGTAAGCGTGTAAATTCAAATATTTATTCAAAATTCGCATCAGTGATGTTCGTGAGACTTTCAATTGTTGGGCACGACGACGAGTCGAGGTTGACGGCTCTTCTGCTACACTATCGCGAACAACAGCAATGTTTTCCGCAGAACGAACTGGGCGAGCATGCACAGGTGTTTTCACATTTCCTACAGACCCGGTTTGCTGAAATTTACGCATAATTCTCCCGATTGTGGACACATTTGGTCGATTATGCTGACCAAAAAAGTCACGAAGTGCACGAAATGCATTTTGATGTGAACGCCCATTTTCGTAAAAGGCTTCAACAATCTTAACGCGCTGCTCAATTGTGTACCTCTCCATGGTTGATTTTGTCAAACACTGAAACAAAGAAATGTCAAATTAAGTTGGGCAAAAAACTTGACGTTAAGGTGTGACTCACAATTAACATCATGCATTATGGTTGGACCACCCTTTATATATAAGGCACATTCAGGACATGATAACTTATAAACTCTTAGAGATACATTTAAAAATTCTGTCTATAGTTTAAAAATAATCTTGAATACGAATGTGTTATAACAATATAGTTGTATCTTTTTGAAAATATTACAGCAATATATCATTATATACATATTGTATGTCGCAATCTTTTACAAAAGAGTACATACCTATACAAAGAAATATAACGGGTTGTTTATAGTTCTGTCCTGGACACTGTTGGTCCCTGCTATATTTTTTATTGTTTCGATAAGATATATTCTGCTATAGATAGTGAACTCTATTTATTATGACCTGTACGCTACTTTTGATATTATTCCCTCTACTACTAATGAATTTATCATTATGATGGACTATCACAAAGTAATGGTTCACTCCGTAAGATTTTCCAACATTAATTTGCCCACTTATCATTTCTACATTAATGAGGAGTAACTATAATTCTGAAATATTACCGGATCATCTTCAGATATCGATTGACTCACATGGAACATTTATCCGTATGTGAGATTCATTGTGAATTCATCTCCGTTTGAAAATTATGTACTAATACATGGAAACAGCATTACAATTTCAAATGTAGATGTAGACTAATATTTTCCGAGCTTGTTCTAATCTGCTTCTCCAAACGTTTAGCGATTCGTCGCAGACGGCATCTTCTATGGTAATTTAGGTACAACTAATATTACGAATTAATTCAGATCAGTTACAAATATGATACTACTGAAGATGCCTTCAGCGATGAATGCCGAAACGTTTGGGGAAGTACGGTTTCTGAGAGCACAGTAAAACAGCTCAGCTCGGATTAATCTGCAATTCACTATCGGTTGTATAAGAATTACCGTAGGAAATTTAGCTATAAAGTCAAGATAACATTATTTTACATCTATTTTGTCAGGATGATTAATTATGATAAACTAACGACTCCCACCGTATTTTTTATATATTCCATATATTTCTTTCTCGAATGCATTGTTCGATATTCATCTGTCTCTGTTATCTCCTTCATGGACTCGAGAACTGTAAGGCAGATGTTAAATTTTGATGTGGAAATAAATATTCGTGACCGGAAACCTTCACATTCAACGAAATTCGGTGCCATTAAATTAGTACCAGTGAGTTGTTTTCATAACTCTACAACATAATGAGAAGAAAGCGACTTGATGTTTTTTAAAATATTTTAAAATATCTATAGGATGAAAATATAAATAATATATAAGATGAAAAATCGTTATTTTGCGTACGTATTTATTTTATTTTTTTTTTCTTGCACCAGTTGTGTTGTTGTAGGACTATTTCATTATTAGATAGAGTTACATAATAACACTAATTTTATTGCTTATAAATTTATCTATATCTTATCTGATATAACTTGTCTGCATTAGTCTACATCTTATAGCAAAGAACTTATTAACACACACATGCAGTCTGCTGCATAAAACAAAGAACCAAAAAAAGAAACAAATAATCAGCTAGAGCAACTAACAGTAATAATAAATATGCAATTAGGATATAAATAAAACCAGTTTTGAAGTGAAATTGAGAAAAATAATTATAGAAATATATAATATCTAATGATTATAAGATAGAGAAACGAGTTCGTCTTCTTCTATTTTTTCACTAAAAAGGCCCTAAGCCTAAGAATGTTTATCAGAAGTTGTCTTTTTGACGTTTTTATACAACATATTTCCTAGAGTCTCAATGAGTGATACAAAATATTCCAGGAAAGCTGCCCACGTCTTTCAACAACAGGGGATAGTCAAAAAATAAATGAGTTAAATTTTGTATTTGGAAAGTATTCTTCTATTTTTTCACTAAAAAGGCCCTAAGCCTAAGAATGTTTATCAGAAGTTGTCTTTTTGACGTTTTTATACAACATATTTCCTAGAGTCTCAATGAGTGATACAAAATATTCCAGGAAAGCTGCCCACGTCTTTCAACAACAGGGGATAGTCAAAAAATAAATGAGTTAAATTTTGTATTTGGAAAGTATTGCACAAAGAACAAATTTCTGTTAAATTAACTTTATAGTAGGCATCCTTTGAATGTGATTCGTACGATATTTGCGTTAGATAAACGTACTAGTCATTTCATTGCTATTTGCCAAATAAAAAACTGTTATCTTGCAGATAAACGGAACAGTCTACCTGAGCCTAGCCATAAACACAAGCTACGGTATGTTTTGAAATTTTTTATTTGACAAATAGCAATGAAATAAACTATAACTGTGCAATTAAATGAACAACAGTTATGTCCATTTTGTATATCAAATAGGGTTGATAATCTATAGTTAAGGAATAACTCAATGGAAATAGAGAATATCTAGAATTTTTTAAATGATCCGTCATTGATATACCTATTTCTATTTCGATTGATTACACTGGGGAACAACCACTTTGTTGCCAGGAATTTGAAAGTCGATTTCGAGTACGTTACTGCCCTAATGCTGAAAATGGCATTACTTTCTCTTTATTGGCTCTATCTATTTCTGAAATAAACACACATGATAAATATTAATGCAAAGTAAGGAAAATAAAATAAGCAATTTCTCTTATTCTGAATTTCTTTATATGTGAAATATAACAAAAAATAAAGAATAATTGATGCAGAAAATATTAAAAATTATAAAAAAGTTTTTCTGTATGATTTTCTTTTATATTTTTGCTGAAAACCGTCCCTCTGTAAACTACAACAGTAATCGGCCATCATATGACGATCCTACCTTCCTTGATACCTTTCTTGCATTGGCTCATATTGGCTCCCAATTTTTCAAAACATTTTAGTATCTTATGTCCTAGTTCTTGGTAGTTCTTTGCCTTGTAATTGGCCAACAAATTTTGAACTACAGATACATAACTAAACCATGCATTAGATTTTACAACGGTCACATATTTGTTAAAATCTGGATTTTTTACCGGTTTTCGAATTTGTGGATCACCAAAAATCCCTGCTTTTAATTTTTCCATACTCAGTGTTGGAAATGCTTCGCAAAAGTATTTAAAATAATCACCTGACTTGTCCAGTGATTTTACAACTGTTTTGTGTGAAATGTGAAACATTTTACTGTTTCATTAATTTCAGTTTGATGTGAAGAAGTAGCGGTATTATTTTTTCTCTCCTTATTAATGGCTCGTGAACAATGTTGGCTTTTTCAACATAGCGTCTCTCAATGCTTTTCTTTTGCGTGACTATTTGGTAAGTATGATGACCATTTTTAAATAGATGCTGAGAATAAGCAATTTTTTTAATATCAACTTAATATTTACATGTTATTCTGTAAGTTTTGTTGAATTACCTGTTGCAATCTTATTTCCATTGCGCAGTAATACACATTTGAAGCTCTTTTTAGAAACGACCCCGAAAAGCCGCTAGTCATCTGGTAAACTTCAGGAGTCGCCATTATTTTAACAAACATTTTAACAATTTAGCTAAACTGAAGACATAATGTGAAATCAGGATCCTCGAGTACTCAGAAACCGATCTTAAATTTGTGACAACATGAAATTTTTTTGTTCCCCAATGTTATTTTAGTATATTTAATAATTAAATTTCGTAGATAAGTGTTATTTTATTTATGAGTAATATTGCATTTAACATGTGGAAGTGTACAATAAATATATCTTCACAAGCATAAAATAATGAAGCCGCGATGCAAAGCTGAGTCGTCTAATAGCCCAATAAAATAGGTTATAAAATATATTTTAAAGCTGCTAAACTAGCACTCAAGGTTTTTTCTTAACATATGGTCCAAAATCTAATTGGCGATTTAACCAAAATTACAATTTGATGACCTTTCCATTTTATATTAATATGCATTCGGGCTATGCTATTTAATATGTTAAATTTATTAACATTATATAAAATAAAAAAAAAATCCTTAACATACAAATAAATTGGGATATTGTCTCGTCGTTAACGGAAAACGTTTTGAAAATATTTGTTACCATGAAACTCAAACAATATACTGAGATATAAAAATGTTCTTGATCGTGGATTAAGATAATGATATCTCGATATTTCGTAAAAGAAACTTTCGTTTATTTTACTTTTTCTTCTCAGTTTGTTAAAAAAAATATCATCTAGTGTTTAGTAAGAAAAAGTCCTATCATATTATTTCCAAAAATCAACATAAAAGCATATGCATATTATGAAGTGGCGATTTTTTAAAACTATTTTTTTAATATACACTAGGCACAAAAATTAAGGGATGTAAAAGAATTTAAAATTTCTAGGTGATCTTCAAAGGGCGGTAACTTCAGTAGTCTTTGAGGAATCATATGAAAATCATGGTGAACAAATCCAGATATTTTTAAAAAGGTCTATGGACTTCAATAAATTATTTTCTGTGATTTCATCCTAAACTTTCTTTAGATAGTTTTATCCTCTTTAATTTGGGCGGCCTAAAATCCTTGTACGATTATTATTCGCTGAGTTGTCGTCGTTCAAAGCAAAAAAGTCAGGTTTGACTTTAGTAATTAATACCTCGGGCAATAATGATCGTACAGAAAATTCTAGTAGGGTCTTAAAAACTGCAAAGTATTCTTTACAAGTCGTAGCTATTGGTTTTTGATTTGAAAAAAAAATTCAGTGCGAGAATGTTGATTGAAAGAAGGGTAAAAAATTGCATATTAGGGATATTCGCTAAACGTAGCATAACTTTACAAATAATGGATAAACTAAGGATGTTGACTATTCCTTTTCAACCTCAAAGTTTCTCAAAGAAGTCCTGAAAATTTCAAAGTGCTGCGATTCTCTCTTCATTGTGTTCGGAATGATTAAATTTGTCATTTTTGCTAAAAATCAATTTAAAGATGAATTTTGCATTTCTTGATGTTGAAAATATATATTTTTTAAATAATCCATATTTTTATTAAAAAATGTTAATTATCTATTGTAAGAAAAAAAAAGAAAAAAATGTTTTTCAAAAAATAAAGTCAAAACTGATTTTTTTGTTTTGAACGACGATAAATCAGCGAAAAATCATCGTACAAGGCTTTTAGACCACTCAAATTTATTTTGATCCAAGTTACGGCCCTTTGAAAATCGCAGAAATTTATGATTTCTTTATCCCTTAATTTTTGTGCCTAGGGTAGAATCATACATCTAGGATATCCTGTATACTGCTTGCAATAAAGTACGTATAAATAGACCGGAAACAAAATCATTTGCTCGGCAAAATTGTTGCACCCACCCCATTTTGTTGCCGAATTTTTGTATACTTGACACAGTTTGTTACGGGATCCTATTACTGATTTTAACCAATCTGCAGCAGCGTCTATAAAAGTGAACTTATGTTAATGGATAAAAAACTTCCCGTTCATTATCATTACACTCTTTGATTTTATTGCAGCTATAAAATTGTATCAAAATAGACATCCAACAAAGTAGTTTCACATAAAGTGGTTTGGTTAATAAATAAATATTTCAACTGTATCCTTTTACAATAAAAACTCATCTTTGAAGCACTGAAAAATGATATTGAAAATCCGTTCGTAATTATTACGACCGATATATCAGTAAGTAGTATTTTGATAGTTTTATTTCATTTAAAAAATGCGATCCACCGGTTCATTATTTATTAAGATATGTAAAACAGCGAGAGTAATATGTTGATATCCATTAGGCAGGCATAATTTAATTTCTTTGAAGTTCACACAAAAGCGTGTTTCAGTTGTATCCACAAAGTTTTATATTAGTACGCGGAAATTGAAAAAAAACCTTATAAATACAATGTAACAAGTTGTAACGGTATGTTTAGAACGGTTCGAGAATGAATTTGCATTTGTTTCTGCATTCGCTATTTAAATGTGGTCATCATTAGTGGACAATTTGCGTATCAGTTTACATAGTGATAGCCCAAGGAATATAATAAATTATTTGTGGATGCCGAACATGGTACAGCACTATCTTGTCATGTTTTATGCGATACACCTAACGGAAAATGTTTTTGCTTAATAAAAGTGTATTTTTTTCGTGTATCTTACATAGTTCAAGAAGTTATGAAATAGGTCAACATTTATTCTTCTATATTTTAGAAACTTGATTTTGAACCTAAGTATTTTGAAACTTTAATTTTCGAACGAAAAGGACTATATGTACATCCGTATCGTATAATCAATGAAGACTATATCTCACCAAAAATATAAATGTGAAAAGGGGGCCAAGACCGGTACAAATGACGTTCGGGGTTGTCGGCCTCGCGGATAAAAAGGTTGAGATCGGAACCAAGTTCCATAGGAACTTACAATATGCGCCAAGTTCCATAGGAACTTACAACAGGAACTTACAACAGAAACTTACAACAAGAACTTACAACAGGAACTTACAACAGGAACTTACAACGGGAACTTACAACAGGAACTTACAACAGGAACTTACAACAGGAACTTACAACAGGAACTTACAACAGGAACTTACAACAGGAACTTACAACAGGAACTTACAACAGGAACTTACAACAGGAACTTACAACAGGAACTTAAAACAGGAACTTACAGTAGGAATGTACAACGGTCTTCAATTGATTTACGAGAAAGTTTGTTACGTTCTTTGATATTGAATTTATAACTTGGCAAGTTTTACATCCAACTAAATTGTTTGTAATTTAAAATAGAACAACTAGCAAAGTTAAGAAATTTTTAGCTTATATTAAATATCATTACGTTAAACGTAATCTATTGACTATTAAAACTTGCCAAATCATAAATTCAATATCAAACAACGTATCAGATTTTCTTTTAAATCAGTCCGTTGTACATTCCTATTAGGGATGCACGGCTGGACTTGACTTTCAAGCTACTTGACTTGACTTGACTTGAAATCAAGTCAAGTTCAAGTCAAGTAGATATATTTTAAGTACTTGAAAAATCAAGTAGTTCTTGAGGACTACTTGATTTTTTTCAAGACTACTTGATCGTTCATTAATCATTTAATATTATCAAGAAATAAAAATAAGGGAAACCTTGCAATAAAGCCTTTTATTTCCAAAATTAAATCTTTAATTATAATCTACATAGTAAATATATAAATATAAATGTAAAAAATACTAATAAAAAACTATTTATTGGGCATATTAATAACATAATATTTTATTCTAAAATATTAAACAAAATAATAAAACTAATAACGATAAAAATTATTTCCAATGTATTCCCTCTTCTTCAGTAACATCGTAGTAATAGCAAAATTTAAAAGAAGTCTTTAATATCATCGTTTGCCATCCATGATCTAAGGCACATGATACTTTTAATAGAGTTATCGCCTAATCGGTTGCGGGTTTTTGTAATAGTTATGTAGAGCAGTCCTGGAAAATTGCCTTTCAACAGGAGCTGAAGATGCAGGTGTTAATAAAAAAACTTTGGCCATTATGGCCAAGGGTGGAAAAACGCTTTCATGTCTTTCCCACCATTCTAAAATATCTTCATAACTATCAGCTCGTGAATCAGATAGATATTTATCTATTTCATAGAGCCAAGCCATTTCATCTTTTGGGTTGACAGGAGATTTCTTAAATAAACTTAGTAGATCGATGTCAAATTCACCGCAATCACTATTTTCATCTGGTTTTGAAGGTGAAGATGATATGAGCAGTGAATTGGACCTAAAATACTTTGTTTTGAAAGTTTCTTCTAAATGCTTGACTGCATCCATCTGCAACTCCTTTTCCCAATTTGTATTGGAGAATGTTTACACCTTATGTCGGGGGTCTAAGATTAAGCAACACGGTATATCTAGTTACTTCTCTCGTAATGTTTAATGACTTTGTCCCTTGCCGCTTGAATGCTATATATTATTTTCTCATCACATTCATCTCTATCTGGGTTATTGTCGAGTTCTATAGCCCATTTTTCAAGTTTATCCAGAAGCATATTTATACCACTTATCACCATCGGAAGTGTACAGCAGGCTTCACCTTCTAATTATGTGGAATTAGTCTTAAAATATTCAAGTATTTGCAATTATATTTCTCCATTACCATTCCGTATCTGTTGGTTTCAGAGTCTTTAAGTTGTCTATATTATCACAAAGGATGTTCAAAGCCCTTCTCATATTTAAGCTCCACCGTCGCATTTCGAAAGTTGAATGCCACTTTGTTATGACATCAAGTCTTGGCATAGCCATTTTCAAGTTCACAATATTACAACATTTTTCAGAATATTTACGTAATTGTTCAGATTTTTTAAATTTTTTTTGCTAGACTGTTTTCAAGATTCTTTTTACAGTTTTTATTGCTAAGGCAAGCAAGATCGTAATTCGCGCGTTCTCGTACATAATTGAATGGTTATTTGGTTATCAAGTAATATCAAGTAACTTGAAATTATTTGATATCAAGTCAAGCAGTAACGATGAAAGATCAGAAGTCAAATCAAGTAGCGGATTTTTGAAAAGCTTGGTTTTCAAGTCAAGTCAAGTAATTTATAAAAACATCAAGTTACTTGACTTGATGAATCTCTAATTCCTATTGTAAGTTCCTGTTGTAAGTTCCTGTTTTTGGTGAGACTATCATTCATTTTTGAAAAGTTTTATCATTCTTACGTGCCTCAAAGAGGCTGTGCTTTATTATCAGTCAATTAAAAACATGGGATACG
Source organism: Rosalia funebris (assembly GCA_037954035.1). Classification (NCBI taxonomy): domain Eukaryota; kingdom Metazoa; phylum Arthropoda; class Insecta; order Coleoptera; family Cerambycidae; genus Rosalia; species Rosalia funebris. Next base: position 10,061,756 of record JAZFAV010000003.1, on the reverse strand, counting down.
CCCGCCTTACATCATTTATTAACGTTATAATGCACTTATATAGTATGAAAACACGTTGTTTTAAAGAGAATACTTCAATAGACAAACTGGATATTATTTTCAGTAATTTTTTTCAAGAATTGAAACTAATTGATTGATACTTGAAGCTAACCGCACCAATAACTTTGTCGATACCGAACATCGGTAATTTGTGGTTTCAGATTTTTTCTTTTGTATATATCTAATGATCTACCTTGATGCCAAATTTCAAGTTTCTAAGTCACCTATAAATGATCTAGGTTTTTGATGAGTCAGTCAGTGAGTGATAAAAATAGCACTTTTCAAACTTTAAGGTTTGTACGTTTCAAACTAATAAGGCATTTCATGAATAAACCTAATAGGTTTATTCATGAAATGCCTTATTAGACATGCAAAATTGCAAGTGTATAGTCTAATAGTTCTAAAAAAAAGCTAAAAAAGGGGGGTGGAGGGGTGGGGGTCGAAAGTAGGTCGAAATGGTTTGTGTAATATTACACACTACCGGTGCGCCGCCCTTTCTTTTCTGGACTTGGCTGACATACTTCCGTGTGTCTAGATTAAAGACCAGAGCTTAAATCCGCAGCAACTCTCTTCTAGGTAGCATCAAGAAATATGTAAGTAAATGAGAGCAACATACTCATAATGAAATACCTGTAGTTTTTGATATGAGTAAAGAAACATTTCCTCTTTAGTAATCATGATGTTTTGTCAATGGATAATATTTTCGTTCCTGCACAAAACAAAATGTAATGTGTTGAAAAACCCAACTATAAAACACAGTAATTACACACGCGAAAGAATCTAGTATTCACAGTCTACTGAAGACCTTCAGTTAATATAGTATAGGTATGTTTAAGAAATTCACTGAAGTCTTTAAAATCTACATTTAGAGTCAGAATAAACAACGAAAATGTTGAAATTTTCTATTTCAACATTTTCTCTACCAAATAAATCTATTTTATTTGGTAGAGAAAAAAAATGCCAGATGACGGTTAAAACATGATATTTATCATTTAACAGGCTTCTGACTAAAACTAGAAGACTGCATTTTCTTAAAATTTAACTGAAATGAAAAGGGACTTACTTAAAGGAAGAGAAACGCAAATAAATACGTTTTACAACGAAATTAAAGAATTACAATCACAAAAAGCATGCCATCTGGGATCTCACAGCGAACCATCAACATTACGCAAATAAACCTCGGAAATTCTATAAAGTCTCGTGCTTAATTGATGCCGTGGACAAATGGGAATCCTTCTGAAGATTGCACATATTTTGTTGTTGTTTTACTCGCGGAAATGTGAGCTATGTTTGTAAATTCCCCGTTAAACTAATACAAGGTTTGCTTCTCGTCCATCCTCGCTAGAATTCGCAACTATTCGTTTTTTACATTGGTACTAGATTGGCACATTTTTTATATCTTACAATCTTGATCTGATCTCGAGGAACCATTATATATGCAACGACATTTGTATATCATTTTGCAATTTTTTTTGTTTAAGGTTTAACAAAGTAAAGGTATAGTTGTTATTAATTAATAAAGTTTTAACTTTGTGTGAAATTATTATGAAATAACGAGAACTATAAAATGTAATCCAGGTGATGTATACTTCTCCCAGTATTTCGAAAAATAGTTTTTATTTTCATTCGTCCGAATTATTATCGGCATGTAAAGGTAATTACTGTGCACAATTTATGCACTTCAATCACAGATTAAGTTGATTGCATACTTATTTCTTCACGATGTATTTTAGTCTACGATAAAAGCCGTATAAATGATGATTTCATCTTTATTATAGACCCACAATAATTATTTTTGTAACTGTATTATTAACTATATGCCTACGGAAGACCTAAACAACCGCTATAATTTATCGATTTTTAATATTGGAATACTGATTACAGTCGAGATAGCTTAGCGATCTAGATCAGGATAACGAAAACTAAAAATATGCGGACCGTCGATCAAGATCCTCAGAATAAGATAAATTTCAGATTGAAACTCTTGATAATATTTATTTGTAATGCTATATGCAAATAGACATTCATGGAGTATGCATTAAAAGTATTTATGTATTGACGTACTGTTGTCCTTGTGAAAAATTAAAAGATATGGTAGATAACTATACTTAGGTATTTTAATTACTATCGCTGTCTCGTTTAGTTGATACCGTAATTTATTTTATAATAATCGGATCAATTATTGAGAGCGAATAATTTAAAACATATTAAATATAGCATTGTTCAAATCACAATATAAAAATTTTTCCTTAAAATAACGTCGAAGTTTCAGAATTTGATCACTATTATTATTATAATTATTATTACGTTTTGTGGGTTTGGGCCTCATCAGCCACTGATCACATGGGTAGTCCCTTGGCGATCCCCTCTTATCCGGGTCATTATCCAAAAATGCTATCCCATAAAAGGAGCAATTTGGGCACGTCCCTCGCCTTAAGCCTCGCCTCCTCTAGGATAACAGGGGTCCCTAATATAAGGCACCTCCTCTCCTCCAGTGCGGGGCAGGTGTAAAGAAAATGAATCGAGGTTTCCTCGTCTTCTCTACAGTATCTGTACCATTTCTCAATCTCTGAGTATTCGATGAAGAGTGTGGTTATTCGACAACCCGTTACTCCTCTCCATCTTTCTCTGTGTTGGTCTCTTGTCCAGTCATTGATGCGGTCTCTGATCAGATTCCTACTTATTCCCACTGCAGCTTCTGGTCCATAGAGTTTTTTCTGGTCCCTAGTCTGGCAAGGTTTTCATTTGATAGCTAGCTACTGGACGTTTTGTAATATAAGAAGCACCACGTTCTATTAATTAAATGATTATATCTCTTATGTCGTCAAATAAAAATGGAGTGTCTAGAACTTGGCCATATATTTGGAGACATTAAAATCAATTGGAGAAGAATAGTCGCGTCTTCGGAGTATGTATCCTCATAGGAAACTGCGATTTTGAAAAACGGTGTTCCAATAAGAGTGCAATATATGAATTTTAAGTAAAACATTTTTTTTTGTAGCAAGATATTAAAATACTTATTGACTTACAATATACATATTTGGGAATTATGTATGGAACAATACATCCGATATATGGCCGCCACGGCTTTGGTAGCACACGAGTACTCTTCTGGCGAAATTTTCAATAACAGTTTTGCATAAATGTGGTGGTATTTCATTGATACAGCGTTCAATTTCGGCCTTCGATACTTGGGTGATCGTGAGCTTGCTGGCGTAAACCTGAGACTTCAGAAAACCCCACAGAAGAAATGCCATAGGTGTTACATCGCAAGATCGTGGCGGCCAATTCTGGTCCCTAAGGCGGGAGATGACATGACTAGGGAATAATCGACCTGTGACAATTATTGACCTATCGAATCATGATAGCCAAAATGGCGAGCAATTCAAATATTCCGCTCTTATTGTAACACCCTATATAAATATGAGCGGACGTAAGGTAGTAAGATGGCTGAAAGTAGATCAAGGAAGAGATAGCGGAAATAAGATCAGAAGGCTAGAAGGCCAGAAAATCAGATGACTTGAAACCGTCAGTTGCTGCCCACTTCCTTAGGCTCGTTTCACATTAACCCAGCAGTCGGGTAAACGACACCGGATACCCAATTGTTGAGTGAAAGATCAAATGAGACATTTCACATCAACCCGGCAAATGTCGTGGTCGTGTACACGACACCCGGCAGTCGGGCAAAGGTCCAGGGAGCCCGGCAGCTCCCTGCGAATTGGACGGCTGTCGTGTCGTCTAAAGGAATCGGCCCGGCTGAGGGGATACTGAGCAAATGTAACCTTTTATATCTACCCGACAGCGTTGTTGGCCGGCACTTGTTGAATGTACTCTATCAGTAGACTTTTTAAGTGCCATTGTCAAGTTATTTGGTTTTAATTTATATTTAAGTCATTATGGATATCGCAGTGGAAGTCGTAATCCTTATTACGCTAATACATGAGCGACCAATTTTATGGGATAAGACTGATGAATCGTACAAAGACCGAATTCAGGCCAGAAATGCTCTGAAAGATGTGTTACTTCGTTGAATGGAATCCTTGATTTTTAGATGTAGGGCGTCAAAAGTTTGCATGCTCATTCGAAAATAAATGAAAAACTTTTCTCCATCTTCTCTTAGTTACTTAAAAAGTACAAATAACCTCATTTCTTCCCATATTGATTGGATGAACCCATTGAATTATATTTATTCTTTGCTTCATTCGCCGATACAATATCATCCACGCTAATAACTGATTACCTTCCATGCCTAGAAAGATACTGAAGGAGCAAACGGTTGAACGATGCCGGACGTCTGTAGTTTGTATGTGAAAGACAGAATTCCGGCGTCGTTGCCGGGTAGAAAAACGGGCAAACGTTACCGGGTTAATGTGAAACGAGCCTTACTCGCATCGCCGCACCTGCCTATTGATGGTTTAATGAGGCCTCAGTCTGAGAGGGAGCCTATTTGCATCCGGTAATGAACCGAAAAACACTGACATTGATTCCGCCACCCTTGCCTGTTCTGAAAACCTCAGGTGGCGGCTACTAACAATGTGGGAAATTTGGCGCTTTAGTTATCATTTTACGCCAAATTACTTCGTTTTACATTTATTTCGTTATTTGACTTTATATTCGACTATACAATAGTCACCCCTAATACTGTTTTTAGTAATTAAAGAATGAAAAACGGATGGTGTAAGCAATGAAGGTCTTACAAGTGAAATATTACAAACATTTATTTATTTTTTATAACTACCAGGACTTTAGTTGTACTTAATTCGAACAATTTACAGTATTGAAACAATTTAATTTGAACTCGCAATCAGTATACCAATAGACACACGTGTGTATTATTTCATTTAGCTATAAAGTTGTTTTGCTCATAATTTATCTATTTGTGAGGTTTATCTTAATTAGTTATCTAAATTCGAAAATAAAAATTGCATTTCTCGTTATGAAATACATACGTTCTCCTATTTCGCGTGAAGAATACAGTGCCTTCTAAATGTGTTTACATTACAAGTTGCGTCATACCGGTTATTAAAAATCAAGGATATTTTTATATTTTATGTGAGATGAATTGAAGTGATATGAAATTAACTTTGTTTAGAATATCGGATGGTTTTTTTTTCAGACGGTTTGTAATAATGTAATTATCTTGATAACGGAGCCTTTACAGAAGCGTTTGATTAGGATTATTTCGGTATTGTTTGAAGGCCGATACCACTTACCACAACAATCATATATGAAGATATTATTAGCGCTACTGTTTTGAAACAATTATTAAAATTGTCGTGGTATTAACATTGTATATTTCCCGATTTAGAATTATCCCGCTTACGTAATTTTACGCTTACGTAAAATTATCACGCTTAAGTAATATTATGTCTTGAATAACTTATTTAGATGTATAACATACAACTTATACGTAGTATTATTAAGGCCGTGGATAGCTCTACGAAAGTCGGAGATGTAACGTCCACGCTGTCTTTCTGACAGTCAGATGCAGGGGGTGGCATTCCCTATATGTCACGTAGTGCGATCTTGCACTTACGTGTACAACGGCCGCCAGGGGTGCTAGTGGTCTTGCAGGTCTCATGCAGTCTCGTTTCCCCCTTTCTCTTACGTCCCTCACCTACAGTAACAGTAAACATAACCTCGCGTACATGTAAACAAACGCGTAATCGCGAACTGTAATGGTTGTAATCAATCTGCAGTGTATAAATATAATAGTGTAAAATGGAGGATCCGCCGAAAGTAAAAAATAAAATGCGTCATGTGAGACGACGTTGCATAGTGCCCGCATGCAATTACGAAAAAGAACGTTCCGCAGAAGATGAAAAAGTGCATTATTTCAGAGTACCCTCAAACGAAGAAAAAGGAGAACTGTGGCAAAGTGCTGTTCGGAATGATTTAACTCTGACCAATAATCGTTATTTGTGTGAAAATCATTTCGATAAATGTGCTATTCTTATGCGAAGTGAATTTCGTGATTCGTCAGGAGCTGTCATCGGATATATAAGTTGCCTTTTACAAGTGTACTTTAATAACATCTAACTAACTAATAATTCAGTGTTTTTAAAAAATTTCTTCATTAAAAGATTATTATGATTCGACATTATTCAAAGTTTTGTATTATTTCAATCGAAGTAATGAATATAATTGCATTAGTCTAAATACACCTTTTATTTCGCACAGGGGCCATATAAAGTTGTCCGCTTAAAGAGGGGAGTAGTGCCATGTAAAAATTTGTCAGAAGACTCGCTTGGAAATGTTGTGGCGTGTTCTGTTTTTGGTTAAGTGAAGTGAAATAGATAGCTTCATTTTCCCTTCAACGATACTTTGATTACTTCCAATTTACATTATAATTTGTAGTATATACTACAAATTTATATTATCTGCCTCTGTGAATTAAAATTTTGAAATGATTTCTGTTATTTGTTACAGAAATATTCATAGAATAAGTTTCAGCACTTTTCAGACAGATTATATACGTATGTGTACATATTACATGTAAGTAAAATATTATTGCAGGAACAAAAGAAAATATATTTTTTATAATTGCAAATTAACCTAATTCAATTTCACCTCTACGGTAAACAATAATAATCGTTACGTAATACATTGTACAATAATTAATTCATTTTGTTATTAAATGTACATCATCCGTTACGTACTTATATATTAAAATTTAAAAACATTTATGTTCAAATTTACCGGCAATTTCGCGCTGCAAGACCTGCAAGACAACTAGCGCCCCTTGTATAGTAATTTACTAGTGAACTACTGCAGTGACAGGGGGCTGGTCAGATGTTTAACGTTTATGCTTAAATTTATGACAGCCTTTATGTTGGTCACTGCCAGGTCTTTATGTTTACGTTTAAATCTACGAAAGTTAGGTTAGGTTGGTAGAAATACTAGGTACTTCATCATAAGTTTGTAATTAAGTTTAAAGTTAGTGCAATAGCAGACATGCCCGTATTGGAAAAGGATGTTAAAAATGAACAGTTAATACAATTATATAAAAGGGACTTGAAGAAGCTTAAATCGATGAACCATCGACTTAAAGCTCGAAGGATACCAATATGATTGAGCTGAATAACCGTTATGTGTTTATTTTTTTTTTATTAATTGTTATTTGCAACTGATCAAATGCATGTGGTGAATCGTTAAAATATTATTGATTATTTAAAAAGAAATCGAGAGGGGCAAAATCTGGTAACTTTGGAGGTCATCAGCATTTAATAATGGCTCGTACTATATGGACAGTAGCTTCATGTCGTCGAAAGTTATAATTTTTTTTATAAAGGTTTCCAGAATAAGTATATATTTCGTCGCTACAATTACTCATCTTAGACGAGTAAAGACGTGTAACGAGAGAATATGGTAATGTTCCACATTTATTAATTGTGAAAATCGAAATCAATAATCGAAAAAGTCGAAAGTACTGGTTCAGCTATTGATATGAAACACACGACAATAGCTCGTAATGATCGTTTAGAACAAAATATCACGGCAGTTAGCGAGAGTGTTGATGAGAGTGCAGGGATCTCGATTCATCGTCGTGCATGATAATTGGACACTTCAACAGCCAGTCTTCTCCATGCTTACAAAATCCATTTGACTCAACGATTTCTGCCAACAGAGTATGCACAGCGAAGAGCGTTCACCAATTGGATCATCAAACAACAAGATGTGAAAGTAGATTTTGTAGACAAAGTCATCTTCAGCGGCGAGGTCCATTTTCACCTTCTTTAATAGGCAAAATTGCCGAATTTGGGGCTCACAAAATCCATGAATGATTCATGATAAGCGAATGCATCCCCAATGTGTCACTGTTTGGTGTGCATTGTAATCTGAAGGAATCATTGAACCATATTTGAAAACGAGTCGGGTAATACACGAACGGCAAATGACGAACGTTATCGTGACATGATCACCCAGTTCTTTGTGCCTCAATTGGAAGACTGCTCTTGAAGACATGTGGGTTCATTAAGACGGTGCCACTTGCGATACCATCCGTGAAATATCGACGGTCTTGCTCGAGGTTTTTCCTAGTCGTATCAACTTCCGTTTTGGTGGCCAGAATTGGCCGCCACGATCTTGCGATTTAATACCTATGGGCTTTTTTCTGTGGGTTTTCTGAATTCCCAGGTTTACGCCAACAAGCCCACGAACACCCAAGCATTGAAGGCCGAAATTAAACGCTGTATTAACGAAATTCCGCCTCATTTATGCAGAACCATTACTGAAAATTTCACCAGAAGAATACTCGTGTGCCATCAAAGCCATGGCGGTCATTTACCGGATGTGTTGTTTCAATATTTCAATACTGTGCTACAGAAAACCAAATTTTATTTAAATTTCCCATCTTGCGATCTTATTGTGACACGTTCCAGTTGAAGATAATTTAATGTTACATTCGAAAATATATTGGGGTGCTAATAAATAATTATATTTAAGATATGAGATATCCGAGTAAATAACCATTGCTTTTACTAACTCTAACTAAAGTAAGCTTTCCTCAGTTGACGTTCTTTCTCAAGGCGAGCCTTCCATTAAAAATAAATCGTAAACACGTAAGCACCCTGTACGTGACGTCTGAAGGTACTGCTGTATTGATCAAGCAATTGTAGTGTTAACAAACTGAAAAGTCCCAGCTGGGTAAAGTTTTTAGTAATTCATTGTACCTAATGGAGGAAACATTTTAAATAAGTAATCTGACAATGATTTAATGTTGTAATTATTGATTTAATTAATCTACACTTACAAGAAGTAAGTAACGTCTCATGCATTTATTATTTTCTGAGAAGAAAATTACGCTGATTCATACTATGAATGTGGTATGAAATAATTTATTTTGTTCGTTACCGTCGCAATTACTTTGATGGTTATTTCCATTTATAAATATTCCTTTGAAGATGATTTAGGTTGAAATAGCTTGTGAGTCTGATGAACTACCTACAATATTAGGCAACTAGAATTTACTAAAATACACATAAATGCACACAAAGTTAAAAAACAAAATTCAGATTTGTTGTTATATTTTCTAAAAAATACAAAAATACACATCAGTCTTTTACTGTAACTTACAAGTCGGGAATCGAGAAAGGAACCACCAAACCGTAAAGCGGTTATCAAGTGGTTCCCGAATAGCAAGGCTATTGCATAACCGCTGTAGGAAACAACTACTCCTCGGGCTAAAGCCTCGCCAGGCATTGAATTATACCTAACAGCGATCCCTCGACCCCTTTCTCGCGTTTCTGCACGACCAGAGTGTTTTGAAAAGGGGACCCCGCCACGGGTAGGATTCGACATTTGCCCCGGATGGAATCCGAACGACAGACAGCTGTTTCGAACTTATTAGTTCTCATCAGTGCCGTACACGGTACACCGATCCAGGACAAATGCCGAAACAAATCCGTGGGCTTTTCATCTAAATCGATAAGATCTATGTCTGTAACTTACAAGTCGGGAATCGAGAAAGGAACCACCAAACCGCAAAGCAGACAAACTCTGGTCGTGCAGAAACACGAGAAAGGTGTCGAGGGATCGCTGTTAGGTATAATTCAATGCCTGGCGGGGATTTAGCCCGAGGAGTAGTTGTTTCTTACAGCGATTATGTAATAGCCTTGCTATTCGGGAACCACTTGATAACCGCTTTGTGCCTTAGTGGTTTCTTTATCAATTCCCGACTTGTAGGTTATAGACATAGATCTTATCGATTTAGATGAAAAGCCCACGGATTTATTTCGGCATTTGTCCCATGGGATCGGTGTACCATGTACGGCACTGATGAGGACTAATAAGTTCGAAGCAGCTGTCTCTCGTTCGGATTCCATCCGGGGAAAATGTCGAATCCTACCCGTGGCGGGGTCCCTTTTTCAAAACCAGTTTTTTCTTGCAGCTTTATTCATATTTCTGTACTTTAAGAGACTTGCGGGTTTTATAGTATATAGGGTGTATTATAAAATGTAAAAATAATATTTATAACTTTGTTATTGAACGATTTTTTGAAAAACTTTGAAATAAGCTAACCTTATTGTTTTTTAAAAAGATTGTAAATAAGTTAAATTTGTATACCCATTTAACTGACCATCATCATAGTATTTTTTAAATGACCATACCCTTTTTTAAATACAAATTAATTCCTTAAGTTTTCTGAGTACAATATGCCCATACTAGGGGTTGTCTACCTGTATTTCCATTTATAAGATAAACAGTGTTTTTTTTTTAGAAAGATACTACAACTAAATAAAATACAGTATGTGATTAAAATGATGTATTTCTGATTTAGTAAATAAAATTCGACAATTTTCGCGCGTTGGGGACCTGGTAGGTGCTCCATTATGAATTTCCCAAGTTTTCACTACAGTCCTGAAACAAAATGAAAATAAAATAAATAGTTTTAAAACCTTAAAATGGACATTTCCGCACGTAGAACATCTCTATCTCGAAATTGAGTGGCCGAGAAAAAATAAAGCAACACATAAATGCAGAATATGTGTTTTATGTGACAGTTTTACTTTCTTCAAATAGTTCACCCTCGTGCTTTCTCATGACCCATAGACAGGGTGGGGTGTGTTCCATCCACCTCAAAATCAATAGATGTCGCCTGGTAGACATCCCTAATCAGAATCAGTCGAAACCCGATCGATTCGACACGATTTAATTGAGTGATCGTGCTAACAAACATATTTCTCAAATAGTCCACCATTGTGCTTTCTCATGACCCATGGTCCCATGAACATGATAGAGTGTGTTCTATCCACCTCAAAATCAATAGGTGTCGTCTGGGAGACGTCCCTGATCCGAATTAGTCAAAACCCGATCGATCCAACATGACTTAGTTGAGTTTTCGTGTTCTTCAACAAAAAATTCTTTGTTTTTCAACAAAAAAATTTCTCAAATAGTCGACCGTCGTGCTTTCTCATGATCCATGGACAGGGTGGGGTGTGTCCTATCCACCTCAAAATCAATAGGTGTCGTCTGGGAGACATTCCCGATCAGAATCAGTTAAAACCTGATCGATCCGACACGATTTAGTTCAGATATCGTATTAACAAAACAAATTTCTCAAATAGTCCACCATCGTGCTTTCTCATGACCCATGGACAGGGTGGGGTGTGTCCTATCCACTTCAAAATCAATAGGTGTCGTCTGGGAGACGTCCCCGATCAGGATTAGTCAAAACCCACTCGATCCGTGCTAACAAAAAAAATTTGTCAAATACTCGTAGACCTAAGACCTAAGGGAAGGGGTGGTGTGTGCTATCCACCTTAAAATCAATAGGTGTCGTCTGGGAGACGTCCCCGATCAAAATCAGTCAAAACCCGATCGATCCGACACGATTCAGTTGAGTTATCGTGCTAACAAGAAATGCCGACGACAACGACACATACAGCAACAAATTTTTAAGAACCATTTTTTTTTTGGCCGAAAAATGAAAAATAAACCCAAAAAAAGGTGCGTTTTTTCACTTTTTGTTTACACGATTACATTACTTTTCCGCTAGTATAGTGGAGTCCGGAACAATTAAAAATTAACAAAAAAAAAAAAAAAAGCAGGAGCAATTAAAATGGGTTACCTACTTTTGGCCCACCCTATATTAAAGACGGGCAGTTTAAGAATTTATTATAATGTTTTAGCAAATACTTTTGCGTTATCCTTTTGGACGATATTTTAGGTTGTATCCAAGCGTTCGTGTTATCATTATTGCTTAGCGGATGCGGCCAACTCGCAAAAAATAAATTATTAAATTCCGCGACCTCAAATATTCACATACATCGATTATCTGCATATTCCTAAAAACAACATTTTCGATCATAGTAAACGAGCCGGTGTTAAATTTAATCGCGGAGTTGCAGTTAACATTTGCCGCCCCCCTTATTTCGCAAAATCAATTAATATCCGCCATGACGTATTCTTAGGAAATTATTTCTTCTCATTATTTTTAACTATCCTAGAAAAGATGAATCTATTTCGCAACGTTTAGTCACTGTATTTTCCACAGCACAATTAAGCGCATTTTGCAAGTTAAATGTTAATTCCATGTCAATTACGTTCTCCATTGAACGCGATAAAAATGATTTTATTTGCATCATTAAGGCTGGTATTTACATGAACTATAAATTTTTTTCTTGATTTCATAATTAACCTAATGTGTACTAACAATAAGTGAGGCCAGAAGTATGGTTTGTACAATGATTCTTTGCGTGTGCGTCACAGGTAACAATGGTATGAATCAATCAACTGACATTCTTGAACAGTCTCGTGCCAAAAACACATTTTAGGATAACAGTTAATACAATACAAGTCCGTCAACCTATGAGAGTAATGAAAATGTTCTCCACAAAAACATTCAATGGAAGTGATATTTCCATCAAAATAAATGAAATAAATTCAACAAAAACCAAAATAAATGAAACAAAAATGAAATAAAATTTACAGAAATATTGAGACGCCAGTGAATCAAATTATACAATAAAGCTAAGACGTGACTTCATAATTGCATTTTGTTCGGCAAATTATTAACTATCTATGCCGTACATAGTTGATTGAAACATATATCGCTAGACATACGTGCTGGTAATTCTGGCATATTAGTAACAATTGCGAGTGGTGTAGCATGTGATCCGTGCGTCGTCACTAAATTGATACACGCGCAAAGATCCATTATACAAATTGTATGTTTGTTATATTATGAATAATCTACTAACCTCTCCCCATGACACAAAATATTATAAAGATGAGATTAGACAAAGAATCTTAATTATACCAATTAATGTTATGGTAGTACAATATCAAAGCTTGAATCAGTTTTCGGAGAAGTGAATTTCAACTCACACGAAATCGAATATGAATGCAAATGATGTATTAACAATGTTAATCCGGTGCTCATATCGTGTAGACGTTTGATTATCTATAAATAAAATATTCATCTATTCCGCTTGAGGATACCATTTAAAAGGTGTTTATTTTAGTAGTAGATACCACGATCCTTAACGCTGTTTACTTTTGAGGCCTAAATCTGAGGGAATCATTGACATTATAAGCTGTACGATGTGTTCAATACCTATGGTGTATCAGTGGCGGCTCGTCGGGGTAGGCAAGGTAGGCGCCGCCTACCTTTAAAATGTTATGTCATTTCTCATAACAGCGTAATTACAATGAACTGTTAACGTCCCTGATAATACAGAAATATTTAATATAATTAATAATAACTATTTTATACTAATTAAATTATCTATCGCCGTCGGCGGCGCTGGTGCCGTAAATACCCTTTATATATACCACCGCAGTCCGCACGGCGCCGCGCTACACCGAATTAAATCATTTTATTCCTAAACAGAACAACCAGACCAGGGTAGGTCCTCCACCCCATCGCCTGAAAATCGATAGCTAACACGTCAACCAGATGTCGGTAAGACGACAAACAGCGTTGTTGTAATGGCAAAATAATCGCAGCTCAGACGTCTGCAGCCAATTATACTCTTTAAATACAGCAGTTGAAGGCGAATGCAATCGCCGCCTGAAGTAGATCGGCGTTCTTCGACAGATCCGAAGACGCCTTCGCATTGAATAAGCCGTGACATTACTGGGGATATTGGGTTATATACCTATTGTGATGATCAATTTGAAACATTAAATATCGAGTCAATGTTGAAATATTTTGTGGAATATGAATTTCGAGAAATATTTCCAGAGGTTTTTAAACTTATTGTTTTAATTGCTACAATTCCAGCAACAAGTACATCGGTTGAAAGACATTTCTCTTGTTTAAAACGTATTAAAACGCATAGTCGGAACTCTATCAAGAATGAACGTTTATCGTCGCTTGCACTTATTTCAATTGAAGAGGAATTATTTAGCACATTTCAGAAATTTGATGACTTCACGGAAAATATAATTAACAAATTTTCATTAATTAAAGATGGGCGAATTAATTTAAATTATAAAAAGCAGTAGGTATCCACTTTGTAATTGTCAGTCAATAATGGCGATGGTTAAGGAAGGCTGTGAGGGGAGGAGGAAGCCTATACCCTAAAGCGCCCTAAAATAATGTATTATTGCCAACCCAATTTACATAATATAGGTATAATACTCAATAAATATATTTCGTTTATTCCAATTTATTTATACCCACAATAACTATTATTATTCACGAATAACAAAGAGGTATTAAGTTCAAAAAATCCTTGTGAAAGTCTATATTTTTGTATAAATGAAATTCAATCATTGAAATTCTGAAGTACCAGGAAAACGCGTGACCTTGAAAATTTTCGCCTGCGACGCTATTTTTAAGGGTGGATGAAGCTCATACGCCGCTATCGCCTACCCTAATATGGATACCACGAGCCGCCACTGTGGTGTATTAACATAAAAAAATTCTTTTTGAGTGGAATTCTATGCCTACATATTTATTATTTTTGCGGTACGTATGGAATTATTGTTAATTTTGATTAGGTGCACACATAGACCTTGTGCATTGAATTTGTTTTAATACGTTTCAGTAATATAGTATCGGAATACGGTATGTAGTCGTGCAAGTTTAACAAATATGTATATAATCGAATGACGTAGATTTATGATAGTTTTTACAAAAAATAAATACTAATGCTCTAATATGGCGGTAACGCATAATTAATTCTGTAGTAACTGGGTACATTTTTGATGAGATTAACTTATTATTATTAATAAGTAGACAGTAAATAGGAGTAATAGATAAAACAATTATTTCACTACCTACTCAACAAAATACTCTAGTTTCTTTTTCAAAATTTATCACATTCTTATAAACAGAGGATTTTGTTTTGACTTAAACTAAAAATTTGGTTATATTATTGGGTGATATTTATATATTATTACATATTAAATAATATGTAGATATTACATTTTTGGCAAGCATATTATACACTGTATTAGGATAGTTTCAGAGACCTAAAATTTAAATTCCAAAGCATTTATAATAAACCTCATGCCCCCTTCGTTAGAACGCCACTGTGTCGGGTTAATAATTTTTTAGGTTCAGGGCGAATTCAGCTAGCGTAGTTGAAGTTCTCCCTCTTTCACTAATCGCGATGGCGTTTTTATGACACGGGGAATGTGGAATATTTAGTTAGTGCCTTAAAATATGGTATTTACCCAGTTAGAGTAAGCATATCAGAACTAAATACACACTTAAGTTAATTTCCAGCAGTTAATTGGGTTTGTGAAAAGAAAAAAACACTTCCTCTCATATTTTAAAATACAGGCTTGAGATTACTCGTTTAAAATTGTTGGCATGTTTTAAATTGGTTAAGGGCTTGTATTTTTAACCTTCCTGGACTGTTTTAATATGAGATTAATTTAATCGATATTAACATTCTGACGAGATAAGTGAATAACATAATAACTAAACGCCGATTAAATCAACCTAAGATTAAAATCAGCTCTGGAAATATTTGCATATTTGCATATCCCGTATTGTAGCTACACTATTTTCATTACACTGACTGTAATTGAACAACGTATCTGCGTATTAGTGGCGAGTAAAGCCTGCCGTTTTTAATATTGCTAAATTTGAAT
Source organism: Rosalia funebris (assembly GCA_037954035.1). Classification (NCBI taxonomy): domain Eukaryota; kingdom Metazoa; phylum Arthropoda; class Insecta; order Coleoptera; family Cerambycidae; genus Rosalia; species Rosalia funebris. The sequence goes on along the minus strand of JAZFAV010000003.1, from coordinate 10,046,168 downwards.
CGTTATAATAACTTGTGTAACTGTACAGACGTAATTTACTAGACAAAAAAGTAAACAGTTTTAAAACCTTAAAACGGACTTTTCCACATGTAGAACATCTCTATCTCGAAATTGAGAAAAAACCAACACATAAATGCAGAATATGTGTTTTATGCGACAGTTTTACTTTGTTCTGTTCAAATAGTCCACCATCGTGCTTTCTCATGGACAGGATGGGGTGTGTCCTATCCACCTCAAAATCAATAGATGTCGTCTGGTAGACGTCCCTAATCAAAATCAGTTGAAACTCAATCGAACTGACACGATTTAATTTTCTGATCGTGCTAACAAAAAAAATTTTCAAATAGTCCACCATTGTACTTTGTCATGACCCATGCACATGGTAGAGTGTGTTCTATCCACCTCAAAATCAATAGGTGTCGTCTGGGAGACATCCCCAATCAGAATCAGTCAAAACCCGATCGATCCGACACGATTTAGTTGGGTTATCGTGCTAACAAGAATAAATGCCGACGATAACGATGACACATACACAGAAACAAATTTTTAAAAACCATTTTATTTTGGCTTTTAGGCCGAAAAACGAAAAATAAACCCAAAAAAAATTGTTTTTTCACTTTTTCTTTATACGATTACATTACTTTTCCGCTTATAGTGGAGTGCGGAAAAGCAAAAGTGAAAAAATAAAATTTTTTCTGGGTTTATTTTTCGTCTTTCGTTCCAGAAACAAAAAAAAAATAGTTTTTAAAAAATTCTTGAAGTGCTGTAACATCTACTTATAGTACATTAATATTAGGTATCCATGTAATGTAAAGTGAAAGTTATTTGGTAAGGAAAAGCGGTCACGTGCGGAAAGCTGAAAATTCGTTTTCTCGAAAACTGTGTCGGACTACCAAAAACTGAAATGTGCAAGACATGTGGTCAATTATTTCAACATACAGATATACGGGAAAAATGCTTTTTCGTTGAATATTTCGACTGCCTTCGAGCTTATTTTATATATTATATAATTAGAGAAAACAATAGAAAAAGGAAACAACGCTTATATAGGATTTGTAGATTTAGAAAAAGCTTTTGATAATGTAAGATGCGAAAAAATGTTCGAGATACTGAACAGCGCGGGAATGAAGTATAGATATAGGAGAGTAGTACACAATCTATACAAAGAGCAAACTGCTGTTATAGAAGTAAAAGGGGACAGAAGGGAAGTAGGTATTAGGAAAGGAGTAAGACAAGGATGTACGCTATCACCACTAATTTTTAATCTGTACATCGAAGAGGCGATTAATGTGGTAACATATGGGATTTCGGAATTGAAGTACAGGGACAAAAACTAAAAATGCTGAGATTCGCAGATGATATAGCAGTATTAGCATCTAGTAAGGAGGAATTAGAATCAGCGTTGAACGAAATGGAGGCAGTGTTGACAGAGGAATACGGAATGAGGGTGAATAAAAACAAAACTACAGTGTTAGTGTGCAGAGGGCGCGAGAGCAGAGCAAAAACGAAAGTACAAATTAATAATGAAAGATTGGAGGAAGTTACAGACTTCACTTATTTAGGAAGTAAAATAAATTGGGATGGAAGAAGCGATAAAGATATAAAACAAAGAATAGCGTAGGATCGAGTAGCTTTTAACAAAAAGAAAGCACTTTTATGCTCGGGGGTAATAAACTTAGAAACAAGGAAGAGATTTTTTAAAACGTATGTATGGAGCACGGCACTATACGGTTGCGAAACCTGGACGGTGGAGGAAGCAAGTAGGAAGAAATTAGAAGCTTTTGAGATCTGGTGTTACCGAAGAATGATGAAAATACCGTGGACTGATAGGGTCAGAAACGAAGAAGTATTAGAGAAAGTCGGCGAGAAAAGAAGTATGTGGAAAAACATAAAGAAGAGAAGAGATAGAATGGTAAGCCACTTGCTGAGACATGGGAGAATAGTCCGCGATATTTTGTAGGCAGAAATAGAAATGAAGAAAGGCAGAGGTAGGCCTAGATTAGACTACTGCTCACAAATAGTAAGGGATGTAGGTTGTAGCACAATAATTAGCGAAATGCGTAGGTTAGCACAAGATAGGAGAAGCTGGAAGTTAGCGTCCAACCAGTCTTAGGACTGATGACCTCATGATGGTGATGATGATAATTAATTGTCCATACCGTATAGTATATGTACATATATAGTATATGTACCACAACTCATCTCAGTACTTAAAGATCCGACATGTAAGCAAGTTAATAAAATGATGCAAATTCTGAAATAAATTATTGCGTGCGCCCGAGGAGATATAAATAATTTATGTTTCTGTCACAAATGCCAGGTTGAGTGAAATATCGTATTTGCCTAATCGGTAATGCACAGTACGAAAATAAAGTACGACTTTGACGACTCTCACGTCCAGATGTCTATAGGTTCATTAGGCATTAGTTCTATTCTTATTTCCTATCGCGTTACGTCGATAATTTATGTTATGACTTAATATGACATTAAATTGTGTGCGCGCCTTCAAAACTATTCACGAACGTAACGCTCAATGGCGGACAATAAAAAATTTGACACCTGTTATTAGCAGTATTTCTTTTATGACTAATGGGTATCTTGACCTTTTTTCAATAATACATGATGGCTGTATGAAACGATAAAATGGATTTTTCCAAGAACAGTTACAGCAATAACAATTTATAGATGTTAAAAAATTTAAATTAGAGGAGTACACCACACTGCAGACGACCGATTTCACGGCGGCTAATAGACTGTCCGTTGCGTCGTAATTTTTTCCAATTATTCTAACTTACTTCCTATCTCTGTGAATGCCACTCCGAGTCGTAAAATATTCCGCGGAATCTTAATAGTGCAAAATTTGTTAACAATCGCATACGTGTGTGTTGAATTCAATTTGATACGTCACTAAATTACGGGATTACGTACGGCAGGATTATGTACACGGAAACAGCGCATTCATTCATTAAATGTGACTTTAGATTTCGGGCGTATTTAATGGCAGTTTATTTAAATGCGGAGATTTAAAGTTGGTTTAGGTAAAAGGTCAGAGATAGAAGATTCTGTCATATATAGGGTCTTTCAATAGAGACGCTCGAAATTTGTTAGATTATAGCAGCCATGTCGGTAAAGTGACATTCGTAAAATTAATTGTGAATTGTTCAGTAGTGTATGGCAAATCATGGTGGATGTTTATAGCGTTCTATAACGTGCACAAATTATTAAATTTTGTTTTCAAAATCAATGCTCCGTCCGAGAAACGTTCCGCGCATTACGTGATTTTTATCCTCGCTACAATCGTCCCGCCGACACCAAGCTGACTATTCGCCATTTGGTGGCCAAAGTCAAGTCAACCGGTTTGATAAATAATCGGCCAACACCCGTACTTCACCGAAACGTAAGGTGTGAGAGACGTGAGAGTATACGGGAAAACCAGAGGCAGTCAATTTTTCGTCACTCACAAGAACTTGGCCATTCTACGACTTTAACTTGGCGAATTTTGCATCGGGACTTGGGTTTGCACGCATATACAATCCAACTGAACCAGGAACCTAAGGTAAACGACCATAGACAACGCCGTGTGTTACTGATTGGGCTCTGAAGTAGTTAGAAGTTGACCCAAATTTCGACAAAAAAATCATCTTTAGCGACGAGGCCCATTTTTGGATGAATGGATATGTGAATAAGTAAAATTGTCGGATTTGGGACGATACCAATCCACACGAGACACGTCAACGCCAAATGCATCCAGAGAAAGGCATTGTTTGGTGCGGATTTTGGGATGGCGGAATCATCGGTACGTACTTCTTCCAAAACGAAACTGGCATTGCCATAACCGTCAATGGCGAACGCTACAGATCGATGATCAGCAACTTCTTGTGGCCTAAACTGATGAGTGATACGGATACCGAAGACATGTAGTTCCAATAGGACGGCGCTACGTGCCACACAGCGCATTCCACGATGGACATTCTGTACGATTTGAGGATATGGTTATCTCACATGAACTGGCCACCGATATCGTGCGATTTAACGCCTTTAGACTTATTCCTTTGGGGATATTTTAAATCGCAGGCCTATACGAATAAACCGCAAACAATTGATGCCCCCGAAGTCAACATAATGAACGCCATGCAGCAAATTCAGCCAAATTTATGTTAACGACGTTATGTTATATTCCATACTTATTGCCATAACATATTCTTTCAAATAAAAAAAAAATTGAGTGGATGTGTCACATACAACTTGTTTTATTTACATTTAAAAATCGAGCGTTCTTATTGAAAGGTCTGTAGACGATTTGATTAATAAAAGGTCTATTTCGGTCTATTCTGTTTTCATTTGTGTGTTCGCGGATATGTGTATAAAGGTAGCCATACACGTACAGGCAATTCTTGAAATTTGAATTGTGTAACCTCCAGACCTGGAGGAATTCCCCACTGTATGTGGAGGCGGCCTTGAGGTAAATTAATTTCTTTTAATTAATAAGGTAATAGCAAATGTGAAATTTTTTTTTTGCAAAGATACATTTCAAGAAGCTCTGCAACACATACCTTTGCCTCCTGCGTGTCACAAGATTGGGTACTTGGTTAAAAGCTGCAACATGTTATCTTTAGGTTTTATCCCAACGAAAACAATGTGCAGAACGGAAGCACACGAAATGATGTCCGTTGCAATAATAGTAACTATTCCATCTTAATGACTGTAATAATGAAACTATAAACAATGCTATTGTTACAAAAACACTTCGTGATCAAGGGCGCCGTTACCTATGGGTAAGGGGGGCGTTTACCCCCCCCCCCCCCTGGAATTTTGGAATACAAAAATAATCTACTTTTATTGCCCGCTACTTTAAACTCGCCATATATGTGTGATACAAGAATATATTGATGCATTGTATAGTATTGTTGTTTCTATTTTTTTTTTTTTTCATTATATATTCACATTATGCTGTTTTTTGTTTATTCGCGCAAATACCTAACCTAACCTACTACAAAAAATTTTTACCTCCCTCTGAATAATTTCCTAACGGCGCCCATGTTCGTGATATCAGATGACGTTAAACAAAAGATAACAACCATAACACACGTGAAGTCAGTACTGTGATTAAAAGAAACTGCAGCATGTATTTATGAAAAATCTTAGATACAGCCATTTGGAACACATGTTGTGTTTATTTATAGGTCATATGGAATAATTCACGATATTAATTTTAGTAAAAGTAAGCTACTGCATATTCTTATCAACATTTTATTTATTACTCTTTCGCACTCCACTATACTAGCGGAAAAGTAATGTAATCGTGGAAAGAAAAAGTGAAAAAACAAAATTATTTTTTGGGTTTATTTTTCGTTTTTCTGTCTAAAAACCAAAAAAAAAATGAGTTTTAAAAATTTTTTGCTGTGTGTGTCGTCGTCGTCGGCATTAAAATTTCTTGTTAGCACGATAACTCAACTAAATCGTGTCGAATCGATCGGGTTTTGACTGATCCTGATCGGGGACGTCTCCCAGATGACACCTATTGATTTTGAGGTGGATAGCACACACCACCCCCTCCCTTAGGTCTATTTGAGAAATTTTTTCTGTTAGCATGATAACTCAACTAAATCGTGTCAGATCAATCGGGTTTTAACTAATTCTGATCGGGAACGTCTTCCAGGCGACACCTGTTGATTTAGAGGTGGATAGGACACACCCCACCCTGTCCATGAGTTATGAGAGCACGATGGTGGACTATTTGAGAAATTTGTTTTGTTAATACGATAATTCAACTAAATCGTGTCGGATCGATCGGGTTTTGACTGATTCTGACCGGGAACGTCTCCCAGACGACACCTATTGATTGTGGACGTCTCCCAGACGATACCTATCGATTTTGAGGTGGATATAATACACTCTACCATGTGCATGGGTCACGAGAAAGCACAGTGGTGGACTATTTGAGAATTTTTTTTTGTTAGCACGATCACTCAATTGAATCGTGTCGGATCGATCGAGTTTCAACTGATTCTGATTAGGGACTTCTACCAGACGACATCTATTGATTTTGAGGTGGATAGGATACACTCCACCCTGTTCAGTGGTCATGAGAAAGCACGAGGGTGGACTATTTGAAAAAAGTAATACTGTCGCATAAAACAGATATTCTGCATTTATGTGTTGGTTTATTTGTTTTCGGTCACTCAATTTCGAGATAGAGATGTTCTACGTGCGGAAAAGTCCATTTTAAGGTTTTAAAACTGTTTATAATTATTTGTTTTACGTGATATCTTGTACACCAAATATGAATATTTCCAAATGGGTCCATTGATACATCTAATATCGACCGCAAGTTATAAATGTATATTTGCAGTTACTACAGGTCAACTGCGTTCGGTGACTCGTTACTACCCCTGTTTTTCTGTCGTTTGAAATGATAATTCGTGTCTACCGCTTTAAGATATGTTCTCCCCGTCAATAATAGGAAAAAGTATAAGACTTCTCTATGTACGCGCAGAAGAAAGAGCGAGGTCAGCATTCGGCTATTTACATAGACCAGACTATTTACTGCGCACCTGGTGGGCGGTCCGATAGAGATTCCTATTCTTGACGTGCATAGTACATTGTCTACCGCAGAAGGGTAAAATCTTTCATCGGGCTTTTGTCTCCACATGGGTATCTTAGAGCGAGTGGGTACGTGACACAAAGCCATTATTATTGTTATAGTTATCTCACATCTAGACTTTATCGACTACTTGTACACAACCTACGGCAACAAACCGTTTGTTAACTTCGAGTTCGCGGTTGGGGCTGGGTTTTTTTTTGTCTCCCAGTGGAGAAACTTACAGTCTGGCAAGAAGTATTCCTATCAGCAAATTATGGGGTTCTGTGTATGTTAGTTCATACAGGGTGCGGCCGTCAATCCCGCATTCTTGAAAAGGTTCACATGGCTAGGGAAGTAGGAGAGGCAAGTTGCCAAGGTCACCCATAGTCCTTTTCTGATGAGCGTGGACGAGCAGGAACTGTTAATTCTATGAAGTATTCTGAAATGTTGCGTACGTTTTCATTCCTCAGCTTCAGCATTATGAGGTAAACGATGAAACGTTATTTCAAGCCACTCCGCTAGGGTAAGCAAGGCTATTCTCAATAACGTGTTCCCGAACCGGGTGATCTCCCGAAATGGAGACATTTCTTGGTCTCCTCGATCACCGGACCATACTGTTTGTGATTATTTCTTGTGGGGTTACCTCAAGACTAAAGTGTACGAACACCGACCTCGTACACTTCAACAACTTAAAACAATAATCCGGCAAGAAATTGAGAGCATTCCTCAAGAAATGTTGCGTGACGTGATGCAGAATTTCAGGAGGCGCCTGTAGGAATGCATTAACCGCGATGGACACCATCTAAGTGATGTTATTTTTAAAAATTGAACTTGTCTTTTAAATGCTATTTGATGTACAATAAGTTGATGTCAATAAGATTATGAAAAATGCAATATTGTTTTTAAACAGATTTATCAAAAATGCGGAATTGATGGCCGAACCCTTTGTTATAAAGCATCTGTATAGTACACAGACATGTGTATGACAGATAATTTTGGTAATTAACAAACAGAATAGTTCCTCTCGGCATGTTACATGGTTCTGTTTATGCCCACTCATACAATAAAGAATTGGTGAGAAGGGTCCCTATTGGAAAATTACAGGGTTCTGTTTATGCTACTTCACATTATAAACATATTCTACATAATCCTGATAAAGCATAATTCTGATGTTTTATCAGAATTATGTACAGTTTTGTACATCATCATCATCATTAGGTCATCAGTCCTAAGACTGGTTGGACGCTAACCTCCAGCTTCTCCTATCTTGTGCTAACTTACGCATTTCGCTAATTGTGCTACAACCTACATCCCTTACTATTTGCGAGCAGTAGTCTAATCTAGGCCTACCTCTGCCTTTCTTCACTCCTATTTCTGCCTCCAAAATATCGCGGACTATTCCCCCATGTCTCAGCAAGTGGCCTACCATTCTATCTCTTCTCTTCTTTAAGTTTTTCCACATACTTCTTTTCTCGCCGACTTTCTCCAATACTTCTTCGTTTCTAACCCTATCAGTCCATGGTATTTTCATCATTCTTCGGTAACACCACATCTCAAAAGCTTCTAATTTCTTCCTACTTGCTTCCCCTACCGTCCAGGTTTCGTGCCGTATAGTGCCGCCGTGCTCCATACATATGTTTTCAAAAATCTCTTCCTTGTTTCTAAGTTTATTACCCCCGAGCATAAAAGTGCTTTCTTTTTGTTAAAAGCTACTCGAGCCTGCGCTATTCTTTGTTTTATGTCTTTATCGCTTCTTCCATCCCAATTTATTTTACTTCCTAAATAAGTGAAGTCTTTAACTTCCTCCAATCTTTCATTATTAATTTGTACTTTCGTTTTTGCTCTGCTCTCGCGCCCTCTGCACACTAACACTTTAGTTTTGTTTTTATTCACCCTCATTCCGTATTCCTCTGTCAACACTGCCTCCATTTCGTTCAATGCTGATTCTAATTCCTCCTTACTAGATGCTAATACTGCTATATCATCCGCGAATCTCAGCATTTTTAGTTTCTGTCCCTGTACTTTAATCCCGAAATCCACTCTATCTTTTACCACATTAATCGCCTCTTCGATGTACAGATTAAAAATTAGTGGTGATAGCGTACATCCTTGTCTTACTCCTTTTCTAATACCTACTTCCCTTCTTTCCCCTTCTACTTCTATAACAGCAGTTTGCTCTTTATATAGATTGTGTACTACTCTCCTATCTCTATACTTCATTCCCGCGCTCTTTAGTATCTCGAACATTTTTTCCCATCTTACGTTATCAAAAGCTTTTTCTAAATCTACAAATCCTATATAAGCGTTCTTTCCTTTTTCTATTGTTTTCTCTAACATTACTCTTAGCGCCAGAATAGCTTCGCGAGTTCCCCTATTTCGCCTAAACCCGAATTGGTCTTCTCCTAGTATTTCCTCCGCTCTATTTTCCATCCTCTTCTGCACTATTCTAGTTAAGATTTTTGACGCATGGGAAGTTAGGCTAATCGTTCTAAAGTTCTCGCATTTGTCGGCTCCTCTCTTTTTCGGTATAGTAACGATAATGTTCCTCTTATAATCCTCCGGCATCTCGCCCGTTTCGTATATGTATTTTACCAGTTCAAACATCCTATTTACTACTTTCTGTCCCGCACATTTCAAAATCTCCGCCTGTATTTTATCTACACCCGGCGCTCTATTATTATTTAGCCCCCTTAGTGCTATTTGAAATTCCTCTCTCAATATAGGTTTTCCTACATCTTCCCTATCAATGCTAGATTCTTCCTCCAATATCTCTCCTAATTCCTGAGTTTTGTGCATGACAGCTAATATTACTAATAACGAAAAGAAGTTTCTGTCAGCATATTGCATGTTTCTGTATATGCCAGACAATACAGAGTTATCGAGAGGAGTTCATCTCAGCATATCGTAGGGTTCTGCATATGCCAGATATCTTTAAAATAAAAGTTCCTGCTATGAACACAGGGTTCTGTTGTTTGTCAAGGACATTATTTTCACCTATCTAAGTTTGGGTAATAAATGTAAATTAATGTGGGTTAATGTATGGAACCCAGAATATTAACAGTGTATGAAGTCATCAATATAATACAAAGTTTTACTACGCAAAGGGTAATATTCAAACTACAGAAATAATGAGTTTCTGTACTCCAACCCATCTGCAAATGCCTTATATAATAAGGACTAAACAAATTAGGTCATGAAGTGTATGAAGTGTTACAGTATGTTTAAGTGGTTTTCTTTGAAATTAAGGGGTGAATTTCATTTAAAATATTAACTTGTAATTAGATATATAATTACTCAGGAACATATGTTACACGTTAATCAATAATATATTTAAAAAAAGCGTGCGACTCTCCCGCTGAACAGTTGCAGATTTAAAGAGGATAAGGGTACGTTTCGTATCCAAGGTACATTCCGCCTACCATCCTTGTTTATATTCGCTCCATGATAAATCACCTTCGTGCCGTTTTTTCTAAGTTTACTTCGTCGGCACAATAAATCAATTTATTTATGTTGCTGTTGCGTGCTTAAATTTTTTATTTCGTGAACGCTTCTCGAAACACAACGCGGTGCATTGTACATTCTCTCGGGCCTCCGTCGAGGAATTCGATTTTCTCGGAAGTTGTTCGAAATTATCGAAAAACTCGGCTCATTGTTATGGCCACTCGGTACAATTTAATGTATTTGATATATCGACCCGAGACTGGTGTACTGTTATGTAATGTCTCGTGACGCCCGAAGAATTTGAATTAACCTTATGTTCGTTAAAAATGCGTTTATTTAACAAGTTAGGTGTGATTTTAATGGGGTTTTGCAATAAATATGGAAATACGCCAACGCTGATTCCCCGCAAAGGAAATAGATATTAAACGAAATGCCTGAATAAGTTTGATTGCAGATAGGCTTAGAACTATCAAACTTAGCATATGCCAATGATGGATTAAATATTATAAACTATGAAGCAATACATTGCTCATATCACATCTGAAGTAGCTTATGGTAAAAAACAAGTTTCAAAATTATCTTACAGAACGAAGTTGTATAATCTAATTCCCTGATATTTACTAAAGAATCGTTAAAGTTAAACATTTCAATTGATTATATAAAAACCTTATTGGTTGTAGAGAAACCATAGCAACTGAAATGAAGGAAATAAAGGGTCTTTCAATAGGGACGCTCGAAATTTGCTAAGTTATAGCGGCCACGTTCTTGAAGAAACGTTTGTAAAATTTATTGTGAATTGTTTAGTAGTGCATGGCAAATCATCGTGGAAGGTTATAGCGTTCAACAATGTATGCAAATCATCAAATTTTATTTTCAAAATCAGTACTCCATTCGAGATACATTCCGCACATTACGCGATTTTTATCCTCACCACAACCATCCCACAGAGTCGACTATTCGATGTTTGGTGGCCAAATTTGAGTTAACCGGTTTAATAAATAATTAGACAACACCTGTACGTCACCGAAATGCAAGCTCTGCTGAATACATCACTGCTGTGTGTGAGAGTGTACGATAAAACCCGAAGTAGTCAATTTCTCGTCGTTCACAAGAACTTGGCCTTTCTGCGTAGGGTAAGTAAGGAGGTAAACACCCATTAACAACGCCGTGTGTTCGCTGATTGGGCCTCGGAGCAGGTGGATGTTGAACCAAATTTCGTCATGAAAATCATCTTTAGAGACGAGGTCCATTTTTGGATGAATGGATGTGTGAAAAAGCAAAATTGTCGGATTTGGGACGATACCAATCCACACGAGATACACCAGCATCAAATGCATCCCGAGAAGGTCACTGTTTAGTGCTGTGCGATTTTGGAATCATTGGTCTGTATTTCTAAATCGAAACTGGCATTGCCATAACCGTCAACGGCGAGCGCTACAGATCGATGCAACTTCTTGTGACCTAAACTGGATGATATGGATACCGTGGATGGATAAGGATACCTAAACTGGATTACATGTGGTTCCAACAGGACGGCGCTACGTGTTACACAGCGCATGCCACGATGGGCAATCTGCACGAGCGATTTGAAGGCATGGTTATCTCGCGCAGTGGTGACCCAAACTGGCCACCGAGATCGTGTGATTTAACGCCTTTAGACTTCTTCCTTTGGGGCTATCTTAAATCGCAGGTCTATGCGAATAAACTACAGGTAATTGATGCCCTCAAAGTCAACATAACGAACGTCATCCAGCAAGTACAGCTTTATCGACAAAGTCATCGAAAATTGGACATCCCGAATACGTACCACCAAGCAAAGCCGCGACGGACATTTGAACGGCGTTATGTTGTGTACTTAATGCCATAAAATATTCTTTCAAATAAAAAAATTGAGTGGATATCTTACACAACTTGTTTTATTTATGTTTAAATATCGATCGTCCTTATTGAAAGACCCTATATGATAACTAATTGGAAAAATAAGATCTTTCTTTTAAGTCAAATTTATATCAAAGTTATTATGTTCAGTTTGAACCACCAATATTTAATGTAATATTTTTTGAAACCGCATCTGATCGTGCAGAAACGCGAGAAAGGGGTCGAGGATCGCTTTAAGGTATATTTCAATGCCTGGCGGGGCTTTAGTCCGAGGAGTAGTTGTTTCCTAGAGCGATTATGTAATAGCTTTGTTATTCGGGAACTACTTTGATAACCGCTTGGCGGTTTGGTGGTTCCTTTCTCGATTTCCAACTTATATGTTATTGAACCACCAAACCAGATATTTATACTAGCAGATAATACAGTGTGTGACCAGTTAGTCTAAAGATGACCATTATTGTTACCTACGTGATCAATGGCTGTAATTGTTAACAAAATTAAGACAAATCAAATTTAGATTATATTGTCTTCAAAATTTAAGTATAATTCAGGACAATCAAACATATGAATTTTCGCACAGCCTTAATAGAAAGTAGTCTTACACAAGTGGGCGATAAACTGAAAGGGAAACATAAAAGAAGCGCACTGGCGTTAAATTGTAGTTTTATAATCCAAAAATTGACAATTATTTAATCTTTAATTCTTAGTCTTGTAGAGACTATCACGGAATCTGATTATGTTTTAATGCACTGGCGAATGTAAGACATATTCGCAGAAGGTATGTAAAACATCCGTCAATTCGATTCCTTTGTGGAATCGTGTACCATATAAAAATAATTTTATATAAAAGATGTGGGATTCCAACTAGCATTCTCGTTTAAAGGTACATAATTGACAACACCGTAAATACACCGCCTTGTACGTAAATTGAACAAGCTATGACTCGGTCTATAAAGAATTAATCTAGCAAGCACTTTTATTATTAGAATATCTGAAGACTAAAACGGACTTTAATTAGGTAGGTGTTATTTATTATGTGTACTTTGTTTATGATTGTGCAGTTAGGTTTTCATTTACTTTAGAGTCAATTTAATCGTGTAGTGTAATTTGCATTAATTTTATTAAAAACCAGAGAAGGTGCAACTTTGCAGATAGCGCTAACTCATCATGGGTATTTGTGTTAATTAGTATGGTGAAGCAATAGAAATTGTTTCCTTACAATAGTGTCTCGTTGTTAGGTGGAATATTGAGGAAAATAATAGTTACAGTCGGACCGGGCCTGTCTAAGAATGCCATTGCGTCATAAGCGATATTTGTATGGAGTAAGATTAAAGATAGTAGTCAATTGAGCGATTAAATTAAATTTGTTGTCTTTGTTTATTAACTGTTGTCATTTGGTTGGTTAACTTACCCTTAGCTTTGTGTGTCAAGTTTTTATAGCCCTTAAAATAACTTTTATCGCCAACCGCCAGTAAATCCATACATTATCATATCGATTTTCAGAAGTAAACAAACACTTTATTTTACTATGGAATAGAGTATTTTACCTGCCGCAAATATTTATTAACGTAGCCATGACTTTGACATTAAACAGAAATCGTTTGTCACTGTTACGCTTCTCACGGCTGTCACAGCTCCACAATAAAAGTTTTCTCGCGGATCATTTATAAAAAATAATGGAAAATATTCAGTGCACGCCGCCTGAAATTCAAAAGAAGTCATTTTAGACGTCTTCTGCCGGAAAAGTCAGTAGAAAAATATAATCGTCAGTACGACATATTTTTAGAGTGGCGCAAGAAACACGAAATAAAAAAATACGGTAAAAACGTGTTACTAGCATATTTTTCCGATTTATCAAAGAAGTATTGTTCTTCTTCAATGTGGTCATATTATTCCATGCTTAAAGCAACCCTTGCAGCAAAGCAAGACGTTAACATTAGTGAATATAGAAAACTTACCGGCTCTTTTAAAACAAAAAAGAAGAAATCATATTCCAAAAAAATCCAAAACCCTTTTACAAGAAGAAATACTTAAATTTTTACTAGATGCACCGGATGAAGTCTACTTGATAATGAAGGTAATTTGTGCAAACTTTTCAAAACCAATTTGATATAATATAGTCATTATTTTAGATTTGTGCTATGTTTGGAACTGCTGGAGTTTTACGTAACGAAGAACTTTTGAATTTAAAAGTATGTGACATAGAGCACACAGAAACAATTCTGGTTGTTCATATACTGAAAAGAAAGACCAACAAGCCTCGTTTATTTGTGATCACTGCAGAGTTTGAAAGAAAAGTAAATTCCATAGAATTATCTAATAAATATTTCACTCTGCGTCCTAAGCAGACACCCCACTATCGCTTATTCCTATTTTACAGAAACGACAAATTCACAGTTCATCCAATTGGAATCCATACTATTGGGAAGTATACCAAGTAAAATTGCCAACTATGTGCATATACCAGAACCATCACTTTATACGGGACATTCTTTCCGTCTAGCATCTGCCACTCTTTTTGCTAACGCAGGCGGCAGTAAAGAAAATTTAAAACGTCACGGAGGGTGGAAAAGTGACCAGATTGCAGAGTCCTATGTTGAAGAATCTGTGCTCAATAAAATAAAAATCGCAAAGACGATTTTAGGCGACAGTCAAACTGACAACATAGTTGTTACCAATGGTAATTCTACTACAGAAGATTTACACATTACTGACATAGATAATAATCCTCGAACATTTTTAGTTGAAACTCCTTCGACTTCAGGAATTGATCTTTATAATACGTCAGGGTGTACGTTTACGTTTAATATAACAAACAATAAGTAGATTTGTTTTGTATTTGCTATTTACTTTGTCATAATAAAACGTGATAAGTTATAATATCTCCATTTTTTAAAATTATAAATTTTTACGGTTGGCGATAAAATTTTGTATGCATCATGTCAGTAAAGCGTTTTTATCGAATTTACCTGTTACTCGTCTCGCTCTCTTCGCTCGCTCGATTCATAATCTCAGACTCGTTCGATAAATACTCACTTTATTGACTTGGTACATAAATAAATATTTTATAATGAATGCCAGAAAATATGACAAGAAAATATCGAAACGATAACAAAAAACCAAAGCTGCTCTACCGTCTTGTGTGTCAAATTGTACTGCACTGATCAAATTGGTGTAAAATTTGATACGAGATAAACGTCCCACTGTTCTCTCCTTAATCAGTCATTCAAGCATCAACAGGAACGTTGGTCTGTGATAAATTGAGACGACTAGGGACAAGCTAGCAGTATGATACACAGTACCCTGGGGAACAAAAGTGTTGTTGCATTTATTACAGCACTTGTTCTTACCTAATTTGAAGCCCACCGAGTACAAATCTGTAGGTAGTTTTGCTTTGTAAACCCTAGATTTTTTGCACTTCGACATTTTCATTTTTGAGATTTTTTTTATTTCAAAATATCAGCAATCAGAAATACAATACTTTCTATAAGCTAAATTGATAACATAGGACTGATGAAGAGAAGTTCTTTAGTTGACGGGATAAGGATACTTCCAAGGAAGAACCCTCTTGCATTTTGGTTTATTTTATATCCATTGGTAGTCGTCTTTTTAATCTTCTATAGATTTGTTGACTAAGTAGTGGTCGTAAGAGTGGGTTGAGGTGTGTTTCCAGTCCATTATGGTGTTTATTGCTCATGTCCTGGATAACATCAGTGATATGAATGAAATTCCGAGGTCGTTGTGTCGTGTATTGTTTGACACATACGATGGTGCATATGTTATTGATCGGAGTATTTTGGATTTTGGATTGGGCTAGAATTTTCTCTGAAGGATATTAATACTGAATTTGCTGGCGCATGGCCTTTATGTTTCTTAAGTGTAAGGGTTTTATGACCTTTTTATATACTATAAAATTGCCTTTTAAAGAAATATAGGGTTTTCTTCCGAGTAGCCAATACAAGTTTTTGAATTTTAAATCAATTTGTTTTCTCTTTCTTGTTATATGCTCTCTCCAGTTCAATGTTTTATCTAGGCGCATTCCTAAATATCTTACGGGTGAGGCTTCTGGTATTATAGTACCATTAAAAGTAACTGGCGGGCATTGTTATTTTTTTAGAGTAAAGACCACTTGTGTAGATTTTGTTGTTGATTTTTATTTTCCACATTTTTGTCCAATCTTCTACAAGATATACATAGGTGTTACTGTAGATGTTCGGATGCAATGACATTATTAAAGCTTTGAGCAAGTATTGCTGTGTCATTAGAGAATGTTCTGGTTATTATATTGTCTGTCGTTGGCATATTCGAGGTATATAGTAAATAGAGTACTGGTCCTAATACACTACCCTGGGGGATTCCAGATTTGATTGAGATCACGTTCTTAACTCTAATTACGAATTGGTGGTCCATTAGATATGATTTAAATAGTTCAAAATAAGATGGCAGAGGGGCTTAATTTTGAATAACCTTGCCAGACCTTATCGAACGCTTGAGTTACGTTGAAGAATACTTGAGCAGTGTTTGTTCTCTATGGATCCATTTATTTTATGGACTAGTCTGTGACTATTGGATGGTTGAGTATGAATGACGAAAACCATATTGGTGATTAAGAACGTTATCGAGTAGAGGTTCGACCCTGTGAATTATTAACTTTTCTAGAAGCTTAAATTTGGTTGACAGAAGGCTAATTGGTCTATAATAGCCCACAAGGATGGGGGGGGGGGGGGGGGGTGTGGCATGTATAGTAATACTCTTACTATTGGCATGATGGCAAGAAAGAATCAGTTGCGCCAAATAAGATACATATATTGAAATATGGGTGACAAATGAGAGACGGACCACGGTTCAAATCCCCGTATTGAATAAAACTAGGGTACCAATAGAATTGTTTTTAACAAAACTATTTCACACTTAAGGCTGTTAGTACAAAAAGTTTTCTAATAAATAAACGAAGCATTATTAAGGCCAGAATACCGGATACAAAAAAAAGTGAGAAGTTACAGGATAGGTGGTGCATCATAGAATTAATTAATATATTACCTTAATATGATACACTCTATAATATACCACATCAAATTGTATGGAAGCCAGACCATGAAAACCAGTTTCAGATTTACAATCAACGATGGAAATACAACTGAAATCAGTTAAAAACTCTTGCAACTGCGGATGTCGAAAAAATTGTTCCCTAGTAGTATTAATTCACTTGGGTAGCACAAGTGTCTTAGATATTACTACGCAGTCGTAACTAGTAGTAGTAGTAAGTAGTAGTAGTATAGTGGGGTAAGTGACCTACGGTTTTACATCTTATCTGAAGGACGATATATTTTCTATATAAACCTCGCTAAAGTTTATGTAGCCTTTGCGAGCCCATTGACATATAAATTGCCAGAAGTTATAGGCCAGCCAGCCAGACGTACTGTCGTACTGCGCCGGCCGTTGTTTGATTAATATCGATGATATGTGCGCCAAGTCGACTTGATAATTTTAATCGGAAAACAATTGCATTGGATCGCAATTGTGATCATTTGCATTTTTTCAAGAAATCGTAAATATAGTATTAATTTTTATAAGTAAAAATTCGTATTGTAGTTGAATTGTTAAAAGTTTGTTATGTAATAATTTTAAAAACAAATATTATTATTGCTGTCGTTAATTTTTATTCTTATTAATTAGTAAGTACTAGTTAAAAATATAGGTCGCGCACTGACGATAAAGCAGATGGTTGTGTTGTAATTTTTATTACCGCCGAAAAGTAAACGTAAAAATATGAATGTATTTACCGACGTACGCCCGATTTTTTTTTTAACTCGGATTATATTTAGCTTTACTAATAAGCAATAAAAGTTGTCGAGACATAAAAGCAAACAAAAATTATAATTACAGCTCAAAGATAATTCTATTAATAAAATTTTTATTGAAAACAAATAAATAACCGTTGACCTGATATTTTTTTCCATGGCCTTGTAATTATAATATGATTTTATCAATTTTTAAATAAGCCGTTCACATACAAATATCGAGGAGATTGTGAATGAATGGGACCCATTCATAAACATTGCAAATTTGATTTTAATTGTTTATACTTATGTATAATTGAGATCCTGTATTTTTATCTCAAATCCCTGAATTATGTACGTTCATTAATTTAATTACATTTATTTATGTACAAGATAAATTGGTGCCATTTTTTTAGATGTATTTGTTCCTATTTGGAGACAATTGAATGATAATATTCTATATATCGTATGATATTTTGAATATGAAATAAATAAAAAAATATGCGATAAGATTTGTGGAAAATAAATATTTTTTAATTAATGATTATATTATCAACTTTTATACAGCTCAATGTAGTTTTGTATATTTGATTATTAATTAATATTGCATTAAGGCCAAAATCAATTCAGAAAATCTTTAAGAATAATCTCAGAGGTTTTTGGAGTTATGTTCAGAGTGAGAAAAATTTTACGCGTATTCCATCAATAGTTTATTATTATAAATTATTTTTAAATATAACCTATTTAGGTGATCAATTGAGGTTGCAAAAATGCATCGATCATGTTGTCTCGTGGTATTCGGAAAATAAACTATCAATAAACATTGATAAATGAAAAATTTTCTCGCATACCGTAAAGAAGCAACCACTAATATATGACTATTCTCTTGGGAGTACACTTTTAACACGTTCCGAAAACATTAAGGATCTTGGTGTGTACTTTGATGATAAACTATCTTTCTCTGGGCATGTGGTTCTTAATGCACATAAGACTCTTGGTTTCATGATTAGAAAAACGACATCGTTTAATAACCCCTCTATCTCAAAATGTTTATATGTGATGTTAGTTCGTTCGAAATCAGAATATTGTATCCTTATTTGGTATCCCCGGTATTGATATTATATAAATCAACTTAAAAATATTCAGGAAGTGTGTATGTGTGTGCGCGTGGGGGGGGGGGGGGGGAGGGGGCGTCGTTGTCGTCGGCATTTATTTTTGTTAGTATGATAACTCAATTAAATCCTATCAGATTGATCGGGTTTTGACTGCTTGTGATCGAGGACATCTCCCAGACTACACCTATTGATTTTGAGGTGGATAGGACACACTACACCCTGTCCATGGGTCATGAGAAAGCACGATGGTGGACTATTTGGAATTTTTTTAACACGATAACTCAACTAAATCGTGTCGGATCGATCGGGTTTTGACTGATTCTGATCGGGGACGCCTCCCAGATGACACCTATCGATTTTGAGGTGGATAGAACACACTCACCAAGTTCATGGGTCATGAGAAAGCACAATAGTGGACTATTTGAGAAATTGTTTTTGTTAACACGATCACGCAATTAAATCGTGTTGGATCGATCGAGTTTCGACTGATTCTGATTAGGGACGTCTACCTGACGATATCTATTGATTTTGTGGTGGATAGGACACACCCCACCCTGTCCATGGGTCATGAGATATCACGATGGTGGAAAATTGAAAAAAGTAAAACTGTCGCATAGAATACATATTCTGCATTTATGTGTTGGTTTATATTTTCTCGGCCACTCAATTTCGAGACAGAGATGTTTTATATTCGGAAAAGTCCGTTTTAAGGTTTTAAAACTGTTTATTTTTTATTTTTTAATGTTATTATTTTTATTTTTTAGTTATAGACTGTAAACATTTAGTTATAGACTGTATTTATTTGTATTCCATATTTTTGTCCTATAAAAGCATTTCTTCTGTGGGTAATAAAGGAGTCATTATTATTATTTAAGTAATTGCATATATTTTATTAGAAAATACATATTACAATTAAATTATTAATACTTCATATATAACTCATGTTATAATTTATATAACGTATTATTTCTTATCTATTTCGTATCATATTTTCAATGGGTTCATACCAATCGAGTTTTCGTAATCTTCCAGTCTCTTATTATTTAGGCAAACTCAGAATATTTGCAAATTGATGTTATGCAAAAAACAGTTACCTTGCATTAAAAACAATACGTATTAATAAATGAGGGTTCAGGGACAAAGTACTAACAGTATAAACAATATTTATACAGTGAACACGTAAAAGTTGGCATAGATTCTCTTAAAATTCAGCATTTTTCAGATATTCTCCAATGATGTTGAATTTCTTGCAGAACATTATGAATGTCTTGAGGTTGAATTAACCTAATTTCCTACCTTATTCCGTTGTTTACCCTCGCTATTACCATAATTGGTCTATTGGGGAACATTTTGAAGTTGAGGTAACCCTTTGGGAAATAATCTTGTAGGGTCAAATCAGGAAATCTAGCCGGCCAAAGCAAACTATTTAAATATGCACGCACCAAGTAAAATTAATAATTTTCAACACATACCGACAACAGTCAACGCAATGTCTTGCTTTCGGGTACGCACTAAGTAACATGGCTTCAAAACATTCAGTGTATAAAAAATTCATTATTACACAAAGGAAAAGCATTCTTTATTTTAAGTACACGTTCGCTACTTAAAATAAATCCCACCCTTCAGCAGAGTTAATAAAATATGTTTATTATGGATTACTAATAAGATTATTTGTTAATTCAAACATATCTGCCCTATATTTAATAATAAAATAATAATATATATTTTTTCAAGAAAACATTATTAACTTAAAAATTTATTTCTTAACACAAACAGGAGGCCAGTTTTATCGTACACCGAAATATCACACGTTTCTCGACGCCCGTTTCGTCAACCAAGTTGGCATAATCAGGAGATGATTAAAACTTTTAGGAGAATCTAAAACTCCTTAAAGGAGTTTTAATCATCTCCAGATGATGCCAACTTGATTGGCGAAAGGCGCGTCGAGAAATGTGTAATCTTTCAGTTTTTGTGGAAAACTGGTTTGCTTATTTTTGTTGCTGTATGGTATGTTCGAGCCCCTTTCCAGGATATTTCTTGACATCAAATACATTTTATTCAGATATGCATCTGAGAGATCGCATAATCAAATCTTACACAATTCAGATTTTAATGAGGTGGAGACTTAATTAAGCGCTTATTTTAATTAATACAATAATAAATATTTCACACTAGCTTGTAATCGCAATAATTAAATTTACATAAAGGAACTCATTGAGTGTAATAAAACAATAAATTTGGAAGATTTTTATAGGAGAACCAGCTATTGACAATATTTTTTCTGTTTTAAGGACAAAACACAAACATAAATTAGTATTGAACAATATTTTGAATACAAAAAAAAGTCATTACCAGCAGTACTTATTCCTCGCCTTTCCATTCGAATTATTTTAGGCTGCGACCCATTCAAATGTGGGACGTCCCGAAGTGTCTCTCAACGCGTAAATAAGATATATTTCGGGAAGATACAAATGTGAAATGAATATAAATATATAATGATATAATGTAGGCTAGGAAATGGCTCATGGCAGTCTCAATGCCACCAGACGGCGAAATTGATGTTGTGACAGAACTTTGATGAAATTTAACACATCGCATCTGAATGGATTAATAACGTACACGCTAAAAGATATTATCACAGCTAATTAAACATGTATTTCGTCCAATCAGCTGCGATTAGCACTGTTTATCTGGCAATAAGTAATAATTACTAATTACTTAGACCTATTGGGTGACCCGATTTTGGATAAACGAAAACGTTGTTATTGGTATAACAACGGAGGATTTTATTTAACTTGAAACATGAACCACATCGACTGTTATTTAATTATATAATTCAAATGATTTCATGTATAGTGCTTTGATAAAGTAATGAATAATTCGTTAAAAATTCAAGGAATAACTGTTTGCGAAAATCCTCGGACTCGTAAAATTGTATTGCTAGTTACTCATTTTTTAAAATATAATTAATACATACAGAGTAATTCGCGTAGAAGGTATGACATAAGCGATATTATTTTTTACTTTTCCGAACTCAACTATACCAGAGCGGAAAAGTAATATAATCGTGTAAAGAAAAATTTGTGTCTGTATATAAAATAAAATTTCTTGTTAGCACGATAACTCATCTAAATCGTGTCAGATCGATCGGGTTTTTACTGATTTTGATCGGACACGTCTCCCAGACGACACTTATTGATTTTGAGGTGGATAGAACACACTTCACCATATTCATGGGTCATGAGAAAGCACAATGGTGGACTATTTGAGAATTTTTTTTGTTAGCACGATCACTCAATTAAATCGTGTCGGATCGATCGGGTTTCGACTGATTCTGATTAAGGACGTCTACCAGACGACATCTACAGATTTTGAGGTGGATAGGATACACCCCACCCTGTCCATGGGTCATGAGAAAGCACGATGGTGGACTATCTGAAAAAAGTAAAACTGTCGCATAAAACACATATTCTGCATTTATGTGTTGGTTTTTGTTTTCTCAGCCACTCAATTTCGAGATAGAGATGTTCTACGTGCGGAAAAGTCCGTTTTAAGGTTTTAAAACTGTTTATTTTAATATACCGTGGGCATTATTTTAGTAATTATTCAAGAATTGCAGCAATCCAACTTCCATTTCATTTATATAGGGTCTTTCGATAGTAACACTCGAAGTTTGTTAGGTTATATAGTGTTGTTAATGCAATATATACCATGTTGTTAAAGCAAATTTAACAAACTCTAGACAATATATTCATTAATTTCAGGGAAACGTACTAAATAAATATTCAAATAAAAATATTTGAAATTTATATCATATTTTTCTATAAAATTTTATACTATTATCACGATTATGAATATTTTTTAGATGTTCTGTAGGATGTAAAAATTTATACTCTTCAATTGTGAATTATGAAATCGGTTTTCAAATTTATACAAAGAAACAAAGTAAACGTTTTTACAAACATGTAATTAAAATAAACAGTTTTAAAACCTTAAAACGGATTTTTCCGCACGTAAAATCTCTATCTCGAAATTGAGTGGCCGAGAAAAAATAAACCAACACATAAATGCAGAATATGTGTTTTATGCGACAGTTTTACTTTTTTCAATTTTTCTCAAATAGTCCACCATCAATTATGCTTTCTCATGACCCATGGACAGGGTGGGGTGTGTCCTATCCACCTCAAAATCAATAAGTGTCATTTGGGAGACGTCCCCAATCAGAATCAGTCAAAACCCGATCGATCCCCGACTCGGTTTAGTTGAGTTATCGTGCTGTCAAGATTTTTAAATTCCGACGACAACGACACACACACACAGCAACAGTTTTTAAAAACCATTTTTTTTTTTGGCTTTTGGGCCGAAAAATGAAAAATAAACGCTAGAAAAACTTCTTCTCCTCCATTTTCTTTACACGGTTACATTACTTTTCCGAGGCGCGGAAAAGTAAAAAGTATATATCAAGTACATGTCAGGTTATTTCGAATGTTCATTTTATCTACTTAAAATGATAAAGAAATGTTTCGACATTATGTTCTGCTGTTTATAGATTCTTAATATATCCGTATCCATACTTATATTGCAGGTACGTACGTACGTCAATGGTATCCTTGTCATACCCGTCTCCTTTCAACAACTTAATCATTTGTGTTTTTTTAAACAAATTATATCCACCATTTTATTCTTATTATTGTATTATTTTTGTTTTCAACAATAATAATTCAATTCATTGGTTAAGAAACATTTGAATTAAAAAATATATATAATTGTCAAGTGCTTTCTACTTTAGCTTTTACTAATGCACAGGAAATCTTAATTTTGGATCATTTTAATATAAGATTTAGTACAAAACAGCCAATTTTGAGACTTGTTTCTATTCTTGACGAGTTGTATATATTTGCACTGTCACAGTGAACAAAGCAACAGGCGAACAAACACGACGACGAAGCTAAACTGAATTACGTGTACATACATCGATTCATTAATTATAAGTCTAGATTACGAAGAATTAGAACTTATGTGAAGTAAAAATGAACGTAGAATATTTTATACTAGTAAACGTTCACAAACGATTACAGTATTATATATCGTGAAATGACAAACATAATTACTTATCGAGTCACACCATTTCTGTTATAACGTATAACATTAACAATGCGGTATGACTTTGCATATTGGCAGCGGAACAAAAATGTTTTTTGTTGTCTATTCTTTTTTCTGTATCGTTCTGAATCAACAATGCTCCCCAACATTAATAACGTAACAGCGTAGAGGCGGGACACCTGCCTTTATTTTTTAAACAAATTTATTTTAATAGGATACAGGATGGTCGTAGGTTAACAAACGGAATATGTTTATTTTAATATATATTTAGGATGACACTAATGTGAAATTCAGTCAGTATAACCAGCGAATGTGTGCGTCGATACAGAAAATATACACCGGGACGAATAAACCGAAATATTATATAAATAAGCGGATTGAAAATGTGCCAAACGCGTTTCTGCATTAAAAGTATATTTAACAATTTATTTTTTCAAGTCAGGCATTATTTTAGGTTTTTTTGTGGGTCAATAGCATTACAGAAATACAATTATATCTTTAAAATATAGGGTGTCTCATTTGAAACTATATGATTTTGTGAATAAAATTAATAATAATTGAAAATTGAGGTTATTCTTCAACATAACATATGGATACAAATGGAAAAAATATGGCCGCCTCGACTCATCTGGCATGATGTCGTCATTTAACAAAATTGTCCATAACAGGGGCGCACAAAACTGGCTCTATTTCTCGAATAATACTTTGAATATTTGCTGTAGAGTCATTGACTGTTGCTGGCTGGGTGGCGTACACTTTTCCCTTGACATAACCCCAAAGAAAAAGTACAGTGGTGTTCGATCACACGATCTTGCAGACCAATTGATGTCAGCATTCAGCAAGACATCGTAATCAGGAAATTTGTCATGCAACAGAGTTATGGTTGCATGTGCTGTATGATACGTTGCACCATCTTGCTGAGAAAACATGTTTTCTCAGCAAGATGGATGAAAACAAATCCAAATCATCAATTTGGTGGAAAAATAAATTCTTTAACATGTCACTATTTACTGTGATTACAGCATTACCAGCTGAATTTTTAAAGAAGTATGGTCCAATTACTCCACCACTCCAAAATTTGCTGTAAAATGTCTGTAGATGCATTTCTTTTTCGTGAACAGCAAGTGAGTTTTCAACATCCCAAATTCGACAACTTTATTTGCTGATGTATCCGTCAAGATGAAGATGTGCTTCAGCGCTGTACAAAATTTTGTTGCAAAAATCGGCATCACATTCTTTCTTTTCTAACACCCAATTAACAAATGTACGACGTGGTAAATGGTTTGTAACTTTTAACTGTTGTGTCAACAGTTAATTTTGTATGCTGACAGATGTAGATCTTTCTTTACACTCCGATGCGTGGTGATCGATTCAGTTGTTGTGTACGACGTCGAATTGATTGTCTTGATACTCCTGTACACTTTCTCTCACTACAGCAATATTTTCATCTAACCCACCACGACGAGGACGTATTGGTGTTGCCTTATCAATAACAGAACCCGTCTCTTAGAATATCTTGATTAAGTTACGAACTGTTAACTCTGTAGGCCCTTTTATTTTGTCCTAACTTTGTTGGAACTTTTTCTAATGCATCTGTAAATAATCGTTCACGTTCATAAAACAGTTGTACACAAAATATTCGTTGTTGAACTGTTAATCGCGAGATTTTGACGTCGTATTGCTTGTAGATGACAGTCGTTAAATATTGACGTCTTACCTTTGACAGAATATAAATGGCAAGCAATTCAAATCCTATAGTTCCAAATGAGACACCCTATATAACGCTGACATTGTGGGAGTAGAAATCGTAATAAAATTAGAACGTTGTTTTTTCGTGGGGGTTATCTCAAAATACATTACAGTTAATATTAGTTACTGATTTTTTTATTTCATCTCGTTTTATTTTGGCGATAAACACACAAAAATACGAAGCGAATATTCATCCAGTACATGTATAACAGCAATATGAAGTTCATTGCCCTTGACAGACAATTTTAGTTCGCCAATTAACTATGTGATCTTAATAGGCTCAATTTATCGATAATTTTGGACATATCTCGGTGTAGTTGACCACATTAGAAACGTGATGACTAATTAATATTTTCTTTTGGAAGTTTCATGTCTATTATTTGTATTGTTATTGAACGTTGTTACTTATCTAATATTCGGCTATATCTAATATAAATACTTATGGGTATATTCTTTGAACGTATATTTCCCCACATTCGCAAACAAATCATCGTAAGAAACACACAAGTTTTAAGAACCAATCTTTACCCTAGAACCAAATTTAATAATGTACTATTGAGAAATAATGTAATGAATTGAAATATACACAATATATAATTAATTTTCCAGTTAATTATAGACTGGGTGCCAAAGTGATCGCGCTTTCTATACTGTCTGAATTGTAGTGTAAAGCTTAACATAAATTTCACACTAAACGGGGTGAATATTGTTGAATTTCACACCAGTTTGGTGTGAAATAAACACTACAAGGCCGTGGTAGGATGTTACCATTCGCTGGTATGAATTTTCATACCAGTAATGGAGTGAAATCAACATGACGTCTTATGTTCAACATGACGTCTTATGTAAACTTCACCACCTTTTGGTGTCAGCCTTATTTCAGTGTTATATCTTTTACTGTCCATACTATATAACGAAGGAAAATAAAACACCTCTAAAATAGAACACACTTTTATTATATTTTTCGATTTAATATACAATAAGTACTATTATAAATTAAAGTTAATTTATGTATCCAATAATATAATATATATGTAATTATGTATGTGCTAGTACAAGTCTAGAAAATATCTATATATTCGTGAAAAATGCAACCAAATTCCTATCATATTTGAAGTAGTACTTTGTATTATCGAGCTTTCCAATTAAATATTATGATACTAGCCTAACGTGAGTGTTCTTTCTGGTAAAATAATAAAAGTGCTTCGTTGATCTTAAGATGCCTTTAGATATTTACTAATAATCCTTCTTATAACGAGAAGATTTAGTCCCTATTGAAAATAAAAAATATAATTTAAACAGTTTTAATGTAGTAATAATGTAATCAAAAATGTATCCAATGATGTAAAATTTATTATAGTGATATTAAATTTAATAGCAGACCTTGTGGAATTTTACACCATTAAAAGGGATAACGTTTTATCACGATAGATTTTCAACACTGTAATCAAATTCTAATTGATACATAAAAATGATTTAATAATGTTCGAAAAATTAATGACAATATAGTAGTATGACACACCTGTAGTATGACAAGTCTGAAAACATCATAAATAGGGATGGATAATGACTTGTAATTAAAAAAAAACTGAAAAAAATTGCGTTTTACGCTTTTTTAGAAAATCTACGGCTTATTTACAATTGTTGATAAAACGACTAATGTTGAGCGTAATTTTTGCAGCTGAATGTATTCATGATAACTCTGTAAATTTACAAGTTGATCCATCGAACCGTTTTTCTGTTCCAAATGATTAAAGAATTAAGGGAACACGTTTATTGCTTTAGGTAACAATGTCTAGTTGTTTCTGACATGGTCGAAAATCAACCTTATGAACGTGTGTAAATCGAGGCCGAAATTCAGTTCGGGATATCGACTTTGACTTTAATGCTATTAAGGGGCTACATCCACCTAGAGACATGAAAAAATAGTCGATTTTCGGGATAAATTTTCTTGGGAACTGTTAATGATAAATAAACACTTTTTTAATTTGAAGATAAGGGTATTATAAACATGGTGAAGTAAATAGAATTTAAAAATCTTTAAAACCGGAAGAGATGTGCCCGCCGGAATTGGAGCGTCTATTTCGCGACTCGGTTTGCGGTTCCCCTTCTCCTGCTAAAACTGATTATCTGAAATCAAAGATAGTCAGCTATCATGAAATTAAGTGCATACGAAGCAGATTGACGATCGCCGTTTCCGAAAATTGTTCATAAAAAAAACGGCACATGGAACTGAAGTACGAAAATTCGGTAAAAAAACTCAGTTATTATCGTAATTTGTTTAAACAATTTTGGTTATTTTTGAAAATTGACCGTCATTCTGTTAACAACAGCCTAATGTGTCACTGTGTCAAATTTCAAATCGAATCTGTCGATCGGTTCTCGAGATATGACGGGCACCGTTTTGGATTCAAAGGACGATGGATTTTTTTCAGGATGATGAATTTTCGTGCTTATTTCATCGCTCTCAGTGCGAGAAATTTTGTGCGTGTACATTATTACAATATAGTAATAAAAAAAATGCATGGAAATAATGATTGCTCAAGTTTGTCGTTGATTAGTTAAGTCGATCATTGTTCCGCACTCGACGAGGATGCTCATTGAGGGGCGCACGCAGCAGCATTAGCCGCCCTCTACCCCGCGACTGAAAGCTTTATATCTCTGTAAATTTTAAAGATATCGACTTCAGACTATAATATTCAAAGAAAAATTATCGAAACTTTTGAAGATTTTAGGTGCATGTAGACCCTTAAGTGCAGGTTAGCATAATTATGGAATGCAAATGCCGAACCATGTTAGAAACCACTAGACACTGTTCCCACAATGTCTAGCAACTTTTCCAATAGAAAAGAAAATCAAAAAATTTTGAAAAATTGTATTTGAAAATTTTTTGAAATTTTCTTTTCCTTAAATTTATACGATATTTTATGTAAAATTGTGAGAAAATAAAAAAATTTTAATTTAATAATGATTATGGAGTGCTTGGAAGCAATAAATGTGTTCCTTTAATTATTTTCAAAATTTTGATCATTTGGAATAGAACAACAGCACGATGTATCAATTTGTAAATTTCCAGTTATTGTCGATACATTGAGCTGTAAAGGTTACGCTCAACATTAGTCGTTTTATCAGAATTTGTAAATAAGTCGTAGATGTTCTAAGAAACCGTAAAACGTATTTTTAATCAGTTTAAAATTAATGTGAAGGATGAAAAAAAATTCTCTAGGTCCTTGTAGGGTGTTATTTAGGTTGTTGAAACCACCCTTTGAATTACTATACGGTTATTAGTTGCTGAGATGATTAAAGATAAGATCCTTTTTCATTTACAGAATAAAAGAAATCAAATTAAAGCTGAAACTAACCAATGCATTGGTTTAACTAAGTCAGTGGACCTAAGATAGAAAAAAGAAAAATTGGAAAATTGTTGTCTCACGATATTTCTTATGATCGTGCGATAACTATAGCTTACAAACATTTTTTGCCAAAAGATCTCAAAACTAGAAACTCAAAGTTTCAAAATTCCTTTTTTTAAATCTCCATACGACCATTTTTCACTGAGATACAGTGTTTCAAAGATCACAAAAAATTTTAGAAATTTTTTTTGTTACCTTAATTTCACACATTTTTTTGCACATATTCATTCATATTCTGGAGATTTTGAATGTGATACTCCCTCATCTGTTAGGAATTCTTGATAGCCTAACAACATCAGTGTTGCCTATGACTGGCCATTTAAACAAAGGTAGTATGGCCATTTAAACATGGCCATTTAAACAAAGGTAGTAGGTATCATCAGGAAAAAATTGTTTCTTTTTACTAAATTATTATCATTATAGCATGTCTGTTGCATTTGTTCCCAGAATTGATTTCACTGGTTAAAATCTTCTTCAGGCAGCTCATGGAGAAAGCATGCCTTATCAGGATGATGCTTTTCTTTTTTCAGAATTTTTCATATTGTAGATGCTGTCATTTTAAAATGGGAAGCCAATTGGTTGTGTTGAGTGATGATTTTCTTGCACTGCCAAGAAAACATTAAGTTGATCGTCTTCTGACGGCGAGGGTCGATCAGATATAGAAAGATCACGAACATGACCAAATTCGCAGTATTTAGATTCAACATTAGTTACCATGCTTTGGCTAATTGGTTGCCAATCACGAAGAGTTGCATTGAAAAATGCAATCATTTTTATTTGGATGCGCATTCAGTCTCCAAATCCAACCATGCAACTAATTTCAATTATTTCTCGTTCAGTTAATTTAACCATTTTCTATAAAATAACGAAGAAACTACTTAATAAACATTTCAAACACACTGCTTTCGCCAAGAAAGAGAATTATGAAATGTATCCATTGAAGAAATAACTCCGAAAACTAGAAAAACTATTTAACGAAGTACAATTTCAAGTATTTATTTATCCGAAAACAAAAAAAACATTATCGGTGGCTACTGTCACGCAGCCACCGGTGTACATTTTGGATATTTTATTTAGTTGATTGTTTAAATAATCATTTCCATTAAATTTAGTATTTTAAACTTGCACAATCGTTTTCTAAATATTTTTTCTAACCTATACTGATACTAATGTAGTTGTCATCGTAGCATAGATAAAAAAATATGCTCATTCACATTTCGTAATAGAAAAAGGGGGTTGCTTTTAAAGCAAAAAAGGTATTCGTTGAATTTTTAACGGATTTATTCAATACTCTAGGAAAGCACTGTATTATGTCGAGATTATCGCAGTGTTCGATAACTTCTCGTTCTTTATACACCTCCTACTCTTAAATCCTAAATACCTTCAAGCCTCTTAAAATTTTTATTCTCGAAAGTTGTCAGGCATGTACTATTGTGTCTAGCGGTGATAAAACATCGTACACACGAATTTCTTAGAAAGTCCAACCTTTATTGTACCAACTAAGCAAAAACAGCACGGAGAAGGTATCTGCGGAATTCAGCTTCGCAGGATGTTTGAAAATAATGCCGTATACCGAAGCAATAACAATTCTACATTATTTTTAATTTATTTCCATGGGCTTTACTCGCCTATACAACGATCTAAGACGTTAGGTAAGGTTAAGATGTGACTGTAATCAAAACTACAGCTGGCGATAAAGTTTCGCACAATATTAATAGCACAGGCCAACAAAGATTTTGTGATCGGATTTTTTTTGACTTTTTGGCTTAGTTACATACCACGAACTACAGAAACACTGTTTCTTTGTTTCCATCACGCACCAGTATTTATAAATGTAAATTGTACAATAATTTGTAGTTTTCAAAACCGAGGTTCTATAAAATTAAATTTGGTCTCAATCTTTGCGGCGCCCCTGTGTTTAATTGGTTTGAAACGTACACGCAAGTGTGGGGAATTTACCGAAATAGAGTTGGTAGGTGGGGACATTTCGGTTTTATATTATTCGGGTATTTACATAGTCGCTGTAGTACGTTTTTAATGTGTGTTCGTTTACTTGTAACATCGTATCGTGTGTTTTTACTTTGTTCAAAATGCCTAGAAGTTGTAAAAATACACCAAATATATTTTATAAACCTAATACCTGGTTTAAAACATGTTGTTTATGCAAATTTGGTTGATCCGCAAAACATTATTTTACCGCCACTTCATATTAAATTAGAATTAATGAAGCAATGTGTAAAAGCTATAGGTAAAAATGGGAATTGTTTTAAGTACTTATGTGGAAAATTTCCAGCTCTTTCTAAAGTAAAATTAAAAGAACGCATTTTTGTAGGACCACAAATAAGAAAATTAATGCAGGACCAACAGTTTAAAGAAACAATGACAGAAATTGAAAAAGAATCTTGGATATGCTTTAAAAATGTAATAGAAATTTATAAACATTCGTAGTATGAGGAAATTGTTAACAAAATGCTGGATAAGTTTAAGCAACTTGGTTGTAATATGAGCATAAAAATTCATTTTCTGCATGCTCATCTGGATTACTTTCTAGAAAATCTTGGTTAGTAAGGAGCAAGGTGAAAGATTCCATCAAGACATTAAGGAGACGGAAAGGGGGTACCAGGATCGATGGAACGTGGTGATGATGGCAGATTACTGCTGGATGCTGAAAGGAGAACATCCAACGATCCAAACAAAAATGAAGTTTTTTGTTAAAATGGGAAACAAAGTTGGCTGATTAAAACTGACTTCAGTTATAATCATCTCCAGATGATGCCAACTTTGTTGGCGAAACGCGCGTCTAGTGTGGTGTATAGTATTTTGTGGAAAACTAAGTTCGTGTTACCTTTAAAAGAAGTTCAGAGGTAAGGAAATTATTTAGAATGATAACAAAATTAAGAATATTGAACGAAACTTTATTACCACGCTGTATATTTTTATATTACATACAATACAATATTTTCTCTATAATTGAAACATATACGAACCATGCTTTGCCCCCTTCCTTAATTATTCCCCATCCTTATGTGGAAATAATCAAAACCTGTTTCTTAAATATTACTGGAACAAGCGTCAAGTTTCTCGTAATAAATTAAATTTTTTGTAATCGTAACAACTAAATAAGCCGGATTAACAATTATAATTTTTTTAAATGTATTATTTACTTTATTCCAATTAACGATGCTATCTGTTCGACGTTTTGTAGGTAGTTCCACTTTGCTACAGTAATAATACGTTTCAACGCCGATATCAATTCAATTGCTTATTAAACCTCACAATAGCACCTCACGATATCTTTATTAAGATCGGCGAACGCAGAGAGATTTTAATGCGAACCGAACCGAAATATCATCCAGAAAGATTAATTGATACGTTATCCGTATGGTGATTTTGAAATGGGTTTCAAAGGCGCAGATTAATCCGATGATAAAGATGCATTGTCAGATGCAGTCACCGTTTTGTGCAGTCGCTGATTTAATAAAGAAGTAACAATATACCCGGCAGTGTACCCGGTAATGACCTTGCTGATTCTGATTTATTAATATCAGCGTTTTTAACGTCTTTGGGTTTTTTTATTGCGTTTTTACTGGGTAGCACTAAAAACCGTATGTACCATACAGCCAACATTATTGTGTACTTCATTATAGGCGATGCAACTGACGTATGCGGATGTTCAGTAGCAATTTTTTTAATTCGTACGTTAAAACCTAACAGTATTAGTGACCATTTAGTGACTTCTAAGATATTAGACAGAACTAACCACAAAACAACCGTAGATTTTGTGACTAAGTGCGTTCACTATGTATATTTAGTTGTATACATGCGAAAAACAACAGATCCATTAACTGAAAAGTTTTTCAAAAAACCCAACCTTCTACTTAATAGCAAAAACAATAAGATACAGTTATTTCCTTAAGTTAATGAGGTATTAAGGGATAACACCACTAAATGAAAAAATATATCCTTTTATTAGCTTAAAAATGTTCTTGAACCTTTTAGAATATGGGGCAGAAAATCTTTTTCCAAAAAATTTTTTTCCCTTGAAATTCTGCGTTGTTTCCGCGTCAAATAAACACCTGCTGCGAAGGTACCATCTAGATACAGCCTAATGTTTTACCTTATGGTTTATAATTCCTCTAATACACACCAGACGTCGTTAAAAGATGTTTATGTTTAGTCAAAAACATTTACAAGCAAGACTACGTTAGTACAACGCCGGTACATGTACAAAAAAGACAATTCCCTCGCATGAAATCACGGTTCTTGTGTGTAGTGTTAATTTCTAACAGTTTATTTAACAGTGTTTATAGTTACAATGTACCTAGTTACAATATAGTGATATAAAAGTGTACCAGGGTACAATACCTCATGGAGACGACCGTTGAATAGATTTGAGGCTGAGAGCGATTCGAAATGAGCCAGTGCTTCTGCCAAGAAATTAATAGTTTCTGATGAAGATTTAGATATTAATTATGAAATCGGCAATAGAATTATATATTTTTTGCTATTTTCTCTATTATTTCGCAACACGTGAAGTGTAAAACGTGCGATTCAGACCACATCAGATCACGATTCATGAACGAAGTCCTCGAGGCTTTGGCTTCAAAATAGTTATCGCTCCTTGGAAAATGTCAAAAATGAAATCTGGACGACCTTATTTCATAAGTTATCAACGGACGAAAATACGCAGCACGAGAAGTGCTCAGAGTCTTCATGTGACTAGAAGAAGGCGCAAGCAGTGCATTCCTTGGACACTTTCCATTATTAGCCGCCACTTCTTAAGGAAGTTTTTAAAGCCCTTAAACCGATTTATGAGGACCTGAGTCGAGACGAGTTGCTAAATCATTGCTTGAGAGGCTACACGCAAAATAGCAAAGACATTTTCAATGCTACTGTTCGGAAATTTGCTCCAAAATGTTATTCAAGTGGCAAAAAAGTCTTGAATATAGCGACTGATATTGCTGTGTGCACTGTTAATGATGGTCTGACTAATATTCTTCGAATTATGAAAGTTTTACAGATGGGGAGATAATGGAGATAATATACATTATACGTACAATCATACAACTTTTGTCTAGATGTTAAGCGGATCAAGCAAGCCCAAATGTCTTTAACATATGCAGTGAAAGAGGCACGTTCTAACATAGAGTGTTTGATGGAAGAGAATGAGGAAGAATAATTACATATAGAAGGGCATCTTTATGGTGCTGGGATTACAGATTAATGGTAAACATTTAAAACACTCAGATTTTTCATTTTTTCTGTCTATAACATATTTCATTAAACGCATTTTTGTCGAAACATGATTTTTCAAAACGGCACGCAGCATAACTCCAACAATTTTAATTTTTTCCATGCGAATTTTAAAAAATATTTTTAAAATAATATTTTGAAGTGAAATACGAACGGAATTTTCGATAAGTTAATTTAAACATTATTTATTAACAAATGATTGCCTTTATTTTGTCAAAAATGTTATGTTTTTTATTTAGATTATTAATATTTCACTAGCTATACCTATGTAAATTAAGTGTTTTTTTTCCTAAATTCAAATTTGTGCCAGTTATACTGCGTGCCCAAAATCCGATATGTCTCGCGAGAATGTCTCCAGTGTCGCCATTCTTGAACATGTTTTGATAATAATGTTTCGTATTATACTTAAATATATGCCTAGTAACTTCCTTAAATATCACTATCTTATTACCCTCTCTTCCATCCAAAAAAAATTGTCAAAAAAGCCTTTTTTCATCTTATATTCAGCCCTTAATAGCGATTATTTTGTATAAGCACCAACTTATGGAGAGACTTTTAGAAAAACCCTGCCAAACATACATTTACTTCCTGAGCCAGCTGTCATAAGATAGAATACTTGTAATAAATGTGCTCTTTTACATTCCGTGATAAAAAGGGGTTGCTTATTAAATATCTATGACGTCATACCTTCTACATGCATCACTCTGTATGTATACATTACATACAGAACAACCTGGGGACCCAAATATTAATGCACCCTCTCGGAGGAGTTATACCACATCTTAGAAAGCTATGTAGTGTAGCTAGTATTTAAGTGGCCATTCTACAGCTTGCTTTAATATTAATTTTAAATTTTCTCGACCACCAATATCAGACCATGTAATATTTGGTACCTAAAATAAAATAATATGTTTATCTAGCCTTATTTGTGTATAATACTTGGTGTCCCAAAATGACTACAGTCGATATCCCCATTATTTGAAAAAATGAACCAAAACCTATTTGAAATTTTATCGAAAAACCTTCATGTACATAAACTTAAAGCCTTCTTCCTTTTTTCAACCCTTATGAAACCACAACCTCTTTTTTCAAATTGCACCCCTGGTTTTCTTATGCTGAATATAAATCCACATTTTATTCTCAACACAGAAGTATAACATACTTAATATTTTTAATTGCAATTTCCCATAAAAACATATTATTATTCTTGAACATTAGTATCGTTATACCCCCAAATATTATATTTAAAAAGGATCATTGCCCTGGCTCACCTTTTTGTGTTCTCTGAAACTTAGTTTTATTATAAGTTATGTTATTATGGGATGGAAGAAGCGATAAAGACATAAAACAAAGAATAGCGCAGGATCGAGTAGCTTTTAACAAAAAGAAAGTACTTTTATGCTCGGGGGTAATAAGCTTAGAAACAAGGGAGAGATATTTGAAAACGTATGTATGGAGCACGGCACTATACGGTTGCGAAACCTGGACGGTAGGGGAAGCAAGTAGGAAGAAATTAGAAGCTTTTGAGATGTGGTGTTACCGAAGAATGATGAAAATACCGTGGACTGATAGGGTTAGAAACGAAGAAGTATTGGAGAAAGTCGGCGAGAAAAGAAGTATGTGGAAAAATATAAAGAAGAGAAGAGATGGAATGGTAGGCCACTTGCTGAGACATGGGGGAATAGTCTGCGATATTTTGGAGGCAGAAATAGGAGTGAAGAAAGGCAGAGGTAGGCCTAGATTAGAGTAC
This sequence comes from Rosalia funebris, assembly GCA_037954035.1. NCBI lineage: Eukaryota > Metazoa > Arthropoda > Insecta > Coleoptera > Cerambycidae > Rosalia > Rosalia funebris. The sequence goes on along the minus strand of JAZFAV010000003.1, from coordinate 10,010,103 downwards.
TGCTCGCAAATAGTAAGGGATGTAGGTTGTAGCACAATTAGCGAAATGCGTAGGTTAGCACAAGATAGGAGAAGCTGGAGGTTAGCGTCCAACCAGTCTTAGGACTGATGACCTCATGATGATGATGTTATTATAATTCATAGTAGTACTCCATATTCTATAAGTAGGTCAAGTAACTAATGATTATTTTAAAAATAAAAATTTTGAGTATTAAATATGAGAGTTAACATTTAAAATATTAAGTAGGTATGTCTGTGTTCAAAGTAAAGTGGATATCCATTATGCTTGAGATCCTTGAATTTTTGAGGAATTTATTCATTATTTTACGAATCACTGTATGAAGCATAGATAAAATCCTATAGATGTCATAAAAATATGTGTAATAAAGAATAAAAAATACAATATTTCATATAAAGTCAACAGATATTACTGTTACTACAAGACTTAGCAGCAGTTGATGGACAGATTTAAATTTGTATTGTGGATATTGAGTTTTTATGCAACGTCACATCAACATAAATGAACATCAGGTATATAAAACTTCAGACACGTTCCCATAGATCTAGACCCCCGATAAAGTGAGGTTCCTGATTTTGTAATCAGAGAGTAATAAAAACTATTTGAAATTACAAAAAAAGGCCCACAGAACTTTCCGCTATCAGTATTGTTTCGACCGCAAACGGTAGTGATATAGCTCGTATTAGTGAAAATAATTAAAATCAGTGCTGTTAATCAAGTGATTATACTAATAGTGCCCATATAACATTAACAACCACCTTGTTAGCAACAAAGATATACATACATATGTAAGTAACTTTATGATATTTTTTGATTCGCTGATTGTACTTTTTTACACAGTACGTCATTTAATCAAATCTTAACCGACAAATATTATTTACGGATTTATTTTATGAGTACTGTATTAGTTTAATTATTTACTATTTATTTAAGTAACATTCGATATTTAATAATATTTGGGGTTTTCGTGCTACTAAATTGCAGCAAACAGTTTTTTATACATGTTTTTCTTTTGTTTTTTTTTACCCATCAAGTAGATAAACAGGAGTGAATGAATTTCATATTTTAACAAATTAGTTGTATGTAGGTGTACGCGATACAAATATATTTACATTTTAATATTATAAAAGAACTATATATGTCACATGCGATATGTAAACGGCTGTATAGTATATATGGTGATATATATAATAAACAATTTGCGAAATGTTATCACCCTAGTGACATGAAGGCACGTATGAAACCTTATTTGAAAGGGTTTTTGAGGCTTATCTGTGTGTATTATTTATACAATGTCTGAAATGTAAAATTTAACACCAATTTTACACCGAACGGGGTACATATAAGGGTGCATACTAGTTTGGTGTGAAATGAACATCCCATCGCAAGGTCATGGGCAATTTTACAATTCGATGGTGTGAATTTTCATACCAGTAATGGATAATACGACGTGAGGTGTAATCTTTGCTACTTTTATGTGTAAACTGTTACTGTCAACATTGTACAGTCAAGGAAAATAAAACGCTTTTGAAATATAATACACCTTATTATATATTTTTTCTTTTTAATATACAAACTTAATTTCTTTATTCCACTAATGAAATATTGAGTGTTACAATAAGATCGCAACATTTGAATTGCGCGCCATTCTGGTTGTCATTATTCGATAGGTCAATAATTGTGACAGGACAACATCTCAAGAAGCCACTGTGTTGGCGAAACAATTGTTATGTTTAACAAATAAAAAGTGAAAATCTAACCAGCAAAGGTTTTAATTTTGTATAAATATGGAGTTTCATCAAGTAACGGCCCAATCAATTCAGAACCTTTTATTTGCTTGTGAAAGCCTAGAAAATATGTATATATTCGTGAAAACTGCAACCAAATTTCTCTTACTTAAAATAATACTTCGTATTTTCACACTTTCTAATATTACGCTCGAAATCCTTTAATGAACATTCCATCCTAATGTGAATGTTCAATCTGAATAATAAGTGATAAATGTGATTCGTTGATATCCAGATGCCTTTGGATATTTATTGATAATTCTTCTTATATGAGGGGATTTAGTCCTTTCTGAAAATAAAAATTATAATTTAGATAATGTTAATGTAGTAGTTATGGTGTTCGCAACCATATTAAGAATTTATCCAATTATTAAATTTATTCAATAATTGAACACATTCTTGATAACACTAATGTATAATTATTACTAAGTGGGCAATAATAATGACAAAATGTAAAATATCATCACTTCACAACCTATCCTATGAAATTCTCCAGTCAGTTTGTCAAAATTTAACATATTTCTCAAGCATCTATTAGTTTTAATAAGTATTAGTAACATTGGGTAGTGGGTTTCCCCTAAAATAAAAATTTGGTAATATTCTTGGTAAAATTGATATATTATTATTAATATTATTAAACAATAAACAGACAATAAATGAGAATAGACAGATACAATGTAAATAAATATTGTCCGTTTTAAAACCTTAAAACGGACTTTTCCGCACATAGAACATCTCTATCTCGAAATTGAGTGGCCGAGAAAAAATAAACCAACACATAAATACAGAATATGTGTTTTATGCGACAGTTTTACTTTTTTCAATTTTTCTCAAATAGTCCACCATCGTGCTTTCTCATGACCCATGAACAGGGTGGGGTCTGTCCTATCTATCTCAAAATCAATAGATGTCGTCTGGTAGGCGTCCCTAATTAGAATCAGTCGAAACCCGATCGATCCGACACGATTTAATTGAGTGATCGTGCTAACAAAAACAATTTCTCAAATAGTCCACCATTGTGCTTTCTCATGATCCATGAACATGGTAGAGTGTGTTCTATCCACCTCAAAATCAATAGGTGTCGTCTGGGAGACGTCCTCGATCAGAATCAGTCATAACCCGATCGATCTGACACTATTTAGTTGAGTTATCGTGCTAACAAAAAAAATGATAAAATAGTCCACCATCGTGCTTTTTCATGACCCGTGGACAGGGCGGGGTGGGTCCTATCCCGGACCCAGACACACACACAGACACACACACACACACACACAGACACGCACACGCACACACACAAAATAGTTTATAAACCATTTTTTTTTTGTTTTTAGGCCGAAAAATAAACCCTAGAAAAAAAATTGTTTTTTTACACGATTACATTACTTTTCCGCTTATAGTGGGAGTGCGGAAAAGTAAGTGTAGAATGCAAAAAAGTTAGAGCTAAACTGGTTTGATTTTTATTGTATGAATATTTCAGAAATTCAAATAATTAAACTCAAAAAATTAAAATTATTAGCATTTAATTGTAAAACATGAACGCTGATTGGCATGTACAAGGATGATGATTTTCCTTACTAAGCATAGTAAATTATATAGTGGATAATCTATGGTATTGGGCCAAAACGAATAATCGATTTTTCAAGTAGGATAAAATTCAATAAAATGAAGCCATTCTAGTAGTTTCATGACTATTTAAAAAGTTAAGTAAAACACACATACATAACAAAAATATACTGCGACTTTTAAACATTTCTAACAAATGGAGAAAATACGCACTTATTTTTTTTTTCATTTCCTTCCTGTCAATAATTCGTACATGCCTGAAAAACAAATAAGGATATACTGAGAAATGTCTAATTTACGAGGAGACGTGTTCTTTAACAAAAATTAAATGTTTTATTGTTTGAAACTTAACTTCTTGGAGACATTCCCTATGCATACGGTATGCATTTTTCTTTTACTACAGCAATAAATATTATTTCTGCCTACACACGAGCAGAATATCGCATGAAACACAATTGTTCACAATATATTTTAGTATTTCTTTTATATACAAGCCCGTAGACTGGTGTTTCACATCGCATAGTTTATCACAGACATCGCAGGGTGCATGTAAAAGAGAAAATAAATCACAAAAAAAAGTATAACTCGATAACACTAATAATGCTGTGGAACAGTCAATTTATTGCTAGCATTTAAGAGTCGATTTTGAGTGTATTACTGCCCCTGATGCTGAAAATGGTATTAGTTTTCCTTGATTGGCTCTAGTTTCCGAATCAAATATACATGATAAATAATGTAAAGTAAGAAAAATAAAATAATCAATTTCTCTTGCTTTGAATTTTTTTATATATGAAATCTCATAAGAAAATAGAGAATAATTGATGCAGAAAATAGTCTCCTTGTAAGTCTACACACTTCTCTCAGCGATGCTCCCATCTCTTTAACACGTCCAAATTGTACTCAGCGTCTTTCTCTGCCAAATAATTGTTTACGAAGGTGATGGCCTCCTCATTTGACGAAAATCTCTGTTTTCCGAGCTCAACTTTTAGCTTAGGGAACAAAGAATAAAGTCGCACGGGGCTAGATCTGGTGAGTAAGGAGGGTGGTCAAGCAGTAGAAACTGTAATCCATAGATTTTCGCCATGATTACCACTGAAGTGTTGTCTTGTTGCAGAAAAAATTTTCTGCAAATGTGGCCGTTTCTCCGCAATTTTTGCCTTCAGCTTGTCAAATAATAATGCCTAGTATGCTCCTGTAATCGTTTTTCCTTTTTGAAGATAATCAATTAAGATAACTCCATGACTATCCCAAAAAACAGTCGCTATCACTTTCCCAGCCGAGAAAACAGTTTTTGCTTTTTTTGAAGCCGGTTGTCCCTTCACAGTCCATTGTTTTGACTGTATTTTTGTTTCTGGGGTATAATGGTGTATCCAAATTTCATCTGCAGCAATTAATCGGCGCCAGAACTCTGATTTATTACGCCGAAGCTGCGCCAACGTTGCGTTGGAAATCATTCGAACACGTTTTTGGTCTAACGTGAGCAAACGCGGCACCCAGCGCGCGGACAGCTTTCTCATGCCTAAATCTTGATTAAATATGTGACAAACACGTTCTTTGGATATATTCATAGCCTCTGCTATGTCTCACTTTCATTCGACGGTTGTCTAGCACCATTTGGTGTACTTGGGCGATGTTATCGTCAGTGGTTGCAGTTTTTGGACGTCCCGAACGTTCATCGTCTTCCAAGCTGGTACGGCAACGTTTAAATTCAGCTGTCCGAAATTTTCGGTAGTAAATGATGGTGCAGAGTCCCCGTACACAGCGTCCAACTCCACTTTGATTTGCGTAGGCGTTAAAAACAAATATTTAATGACAGCTCAATACTCGATTTTTTCCATTTTCACAAAAACACATCGCCTCATTCAAACGATTATCAAACAATAATTGTGCTTCAAAAATGGCTGAAATTTTGGTAAAAACCTTTCAAAAGTTGCGCAAACACATTCCCTAGCTTTTGTTGACGAGTACTGCCATCTTCATGTTGAGGCCAGAAACTCGTATTTGGCTATACGAGTATGTACATTGGGTTTCAACAATAAATCTATGTCACTTAGTATATATTTTTCTAAGTTCGCAAAAAGTACTTTTTGAAAACATTGACGCGCTATAATAATACATCGTTAGCTCTATGCAAATAGCTTCAATGGAAAAATCCTTCGAAAACATGTAAAAAAAATCCTTGCATTATCAATATCTATTTTCGGACATTTTTACTATTAAGTGTGCATTTAAAACGATCCAGCGCTGTTGTATGTGTATTTATTTTGGTAGTTTGTAAATTGAAATAATCATTTAACAACTTTTTATTTGAATGCCGGCATTGTATAAATACCATCGAGGTTCGATTCTTGTTGTTACAGGTGTCGATGTAGGTAGGTATCTACAAAGGGTGCGCTGTAAAAAACCGTGTACTGTCTCATTTTCTATGCATTATGTAAATGATTACCATTAGAATAGGTGCCGGTGTTTCGGTTCGTATTAATCAATATTTCTTTTAAAGGTTTCTTTTAAAGTTTATAATGTGTAATTCATACAATGCTTTAATGTGTTATACGATTTCGTAGTTGGGATAATTTCCAATACTAAATATAATTTTGAATGGTTATTTCCTTAAGGGAAATGATTATATTGTTTAATACAGTTTTATGTAATTAATCATTATACCATCAATTACTTAATTATCATCCAAAATCATTAATTATTATTTTATATTTTATTTCTGTATTTTAATCTACACCAAGAGAACAGTTTATTTATTATAAGTTTACCTCATCATTTCTTCAACGCTTATCTCATCATTTATTCAACATAATATAATTAATTGTAGCAAATGTAATGCATCTTACCCTAAATTATGGCAAGCTTATTCGGCAATATAGGGTGTAAGAAATATAACTGTCATTATTTTAGCAATCAGCCTAAATTGGATATTGGATGGCTTGGCCTAAACAGACAAGAATTCATGTAATATGCGTCCTTAACCCAACAGTTCTGTAGATATTACTTGAATTATCAAAGTAATACATATTAATATGCGTTTGGAAAGTAGTTGTACTTATGAAATTTTTTGAGACATGAAAAAAGGGTTTTTGATGATGCGTCGTGATCATTCATTCTTATGGTCTAAATTATTCAATCTTGGTTTAATCTCGAAATGTATTCGTTTGATTATAAATACATACATATAAACAAAACGGCAAGTTTTAGGGTTAAGCTGAAAGCAGTTTTACCAAAGAATATCAAATTATTGAGGAATCTTCTCTTTCATTCATTCATTCTTCATAGAGAACCTTCGAATCCTTTTTTCATTATTTATCTTTGACATAAACAATTTTTTTTAATCCAGAGGTGTTTCCGGGGTTAATATAGATGGGAAAAATAATAATCAAATACAAGTTTTTTAATTGAGTTCTTTATTCCTTGTGGTAATCTTGAATTGCTTCGGAACAGTAATTTCGTTGCCATGACAACCAATATTGTTTTTTTTTAATGGCACTACACTATTTTCTGTTCTTATTTGAAACCAATTCTTTTTTTGCATATGGACGTATTCAATATGTATGGGGTTGCCTTACAATTTTTTTTAAAAGACTGAGAATTTCAGTAAAAATACAAAAATATGTACAAAATATATATAAAAAATATATACAAAAATTCAAAAGCGTTGCCGAAAACGGAGCGAGACCTAGTGAAAATTTTTATTCTTTTTCATGCAACGTCAACTTGTACAACTCAAAATGATATAAGTCATACCAGACCTTTAGAATGTAGCTTATACACATGCTCGAAGTGTTCCCCATTCACAGCGAAACAGAATGGTCCAGTCTATCGTAAAAACTACTAAGTAGGTTTCTAAGCCATTCTAGAGACATAACTCAACTTCGTGTCTTATGCGCTGTTCTAATTCGGCAAAGTTTTGGGGACGATTTTTATATACCTTGGATTTTAGTGCCCCATAAGAACAAATCGCAAGGTGCAAGGTCAGGAAATCTCGGTGGCCATTCTATGACCCATCTTCTACCAGTCCAATGCCGTGGGAAGACTTCGTGGGCGCACATCACGGTGGTAATGGTGTGGCTATCGTCTTGCTGAAACCAGATGTCCCGAATTGGCACTCCAAGGGTAGTTTAATTCGCCATTTAAATAAAACGTGATCTTATACGATCCATCATAAGTTTCCAAAATTCATTACGCCTATCATAATCATCATCGCTCAGTTCTTTAAACAAGAAAGCTTTGTATGAACGTACATGTTCCTTTTTTAGTATAGTATGTATAGAATCCTTATTCATACCGTGATTTAATGACAACTGGCGTGTTGAAACACAGAGATTTTCAGTCACTTTCAGCAACACATCTAACGTTATCTCAATATTTGTTGCGACTTTCCGAGGTCCAAGTTTCGGAATATCCTTTACACTATCTGTTTCTCTAAATCTCTTCAGTGTTTTATGTACCACTGACTGGGTAATTGGATCTCGATTGGGATAGAACTCGTTGAAAAAGTTACAGACTTCGATTTGTGTCCTTTTGCGGTCCCCGTATTTGACTATTATTAAAATTTGGATTATTTCTACCACTGTTAATTTCTGTTAAATAACCATTTTTCACATTGAGAGCACTCAACAGTTATTGGTTTTCTAATGCGATGACTTATGTCACGTTGACAAATTGACGTTACATATACTTTTCATTACACCGCTCTTCGCCAATTAAAAAACTCTCTTATCTTGGCGATAAACGGAACAGTCTACCTGAGCCTAGCCATAAAAACAAGCCATGGTATGATATAAGAGCCGTTTGGGATTTTTTATTTGGGAAATAGAGATGAAATAAACTATAAAAAGGTCAACATTTTTACTAGGCACCCGCCCTCTCTTCGGCAGCGCTGTGGAATTCGGTTTTTTCATTTTTACTGAAATAGTAGATTTTTTCAAAAATTCTGTCATGCAACTCTATACACATTTTGCACGTTCGTACGCAAAGAAGGGTTAATTTTAAATGAGAATAGAAAATGGTGCGGTGTCATTAAAAAAATAGAATTGGTTGCCATTGCAACTAAATAACTGGCTCCGAGACAAACTCAGGGTTATCAAAAGGAACAAGAAGTTTAAACTAAAAAACTTTTATTTGAAAATTGTTTTCATACAGGGTGGTTTTAAAAATTATAAACATTGTTCCATACATATTGGGCACCCTGTGTAATATATACATAATGATGTTATAGCACATAACTTGACAACCATTGATAGAATTATTTTAAAAAGAGTCTAAAAACAGATGTTTTCCATTTCACGATCATCTTTGAATTGTTTTTGATTTATCGAGATATTGATGGTGACTTGTTTCTTAATGGTTTCTCCTTTCTTAGACTATTTATATGGCTTCATTAGTGCGATCAGTCTGCCCTATTTCATCGTTTCACTTTCCCTTTTACGAGTACTCTGCGATGCCTATGAGATATCGTGCAAAGTAAAATAAAAGAGCACTATAATAGTCCACGGTACTGGTATGTAAAACAAATACTAAAATATGTTGTTATGCATTGTATTTTATACGGTATTCCACTCGCGCGCGTAGGTAGGAAATATATTTATTGTCCCGGTGAACCACAAAAATGCATACCGTATGCAGGGAAATGCCTACAAAAATCGATCTAAAAATAGACAACGCAAACGCACTTACAGAAATTAAGTTAAAGTTGTCATGGCGGGAGATTTATCGTACGCTCGGTAAGACATTCGAGAAATTGTTTTTGCTCGAAAAAAAAAATCATCTGGATATACCGGCCCCAACTTTATAATGTTTTGCCAAGGTGATGTTGGACGCATGTAGTCTCTATACTATTAAGTTCTTAGGTAATTGCTTCTCAAACATATTCGTCGTACGTTGATAGGCGTGTTTGATTTATTGATTCGTCTATCGCCCACTGTAGCAGTTATTGTTTTTTTTTTTGTGTTGATTGGACATACAATCTTGATTTAGATGGATGGGTTTTGAGACACGGATGATGTATTTATGTAGGCGAAACGTGTCAAGCGCGGGTTCGTGTTTTGTTTGACCAGAATTTCGTAATTAATTGGTATATCAGAATATTCCTGACTAAAAAACAGGAGACCAATTTTCAACAAAGCACCGAACAATTATACGTTTACTCCACGCGCATTTCGCTAAATAAGTTGGCGTCATCAGTGGATGAGTAAAACTAACTTCTGAACTAACTGTAGTTCCTATTCATACTTAAGCTTTGTTCAGGTTCAGTAAACCATTGAGAATAATTCTATTAATCGTTTAATATACATAAAAGATGCTACAATCAGCTCGCAAGATGTAATTTTTAAATAAAACATGGTCTTCTGCAGCAGAGTACTGAAATATTTATTGATTTGTAATATAGTTATTTGAGAATTACGTATGGAATGACACATCCACTAAATGGCCGCCATGGTTTTGCTGGCACACGAGTGCTCTTCTGGCAAAATTTTCAATAACGGTATTGCATAAATGTGACGGTTTTCGTTGATACAGAGTTCAGTTTCACCTTTAATGCTTATGTAGTCGTGGGGTTGTTGGCGTAAAACTGGGACTTCAGACAATCTTACAGAAAAAAGTCTATAGGTTTTAAATCGCAAGATTGTGGCGGCCAATTCTGGTCACCAAAACGGGAGATGACACGACCAGCAAAAGACTCGCGCAAGACGAGAAAATTGCGGAAAGGTTAGCTGGAAAGATGGAAGGTGGAAAAAAATATATTACATATTTCACTTAATATACTCAAATTTTTTTTTTCACATTTGTGTTTTTTTTTCGAATTTTTTATTCCTTTTCTTTTTAATTTTATAAAATTGGAAATTGGTATTGAAAGCGAAATTGTAAGCAAAGTAAAGGAATTTTTTTCTATCTTGATAATTATTAAATGATGTTTCAACGCAATACTCGTGTTCCTTTTGTAGTGACGCATTAAAGTGGCGCATTAGCAAGGATAATGAGTGTGCCTCGATAGCTCAGCGGTCAGAGCAACCAACCGGAAATTGGGAGAGCCGGGTTCGATTCCCGGTCAAGGCATATGCACTTTTATCCTTGCTATCGCCAAACTTTAATTATTTTCAAAACTTTGATCATTCGGAAAAAAGAATGGTTCGATGAACTAACTTGAAAATTTACAGAGCTATTGCAAATATAATAAGCTAAAAAGAACCTGGGAACGTTATCTGGGAACGTCTTTTTCTCAATATTTGCAAGGTGGCGGTGGATTTTTTAAAAAATCAGAAAAAGTAAAATTTTTTTATCTTTTTTAAATTAATTGTGAGGGTAAATAAAACTGTTGTATTCAAAAACGACTCGTCGTTTATAGAATTTTCATTCAAGTTTTCAAAACCGTCATTCGAATCGCTGTACGATTTCCAGTTCCTGAAATATCGATGATCAAAGACGAAAGCGTAATTTTTTATTCAAGCGTCGATATCTCAGCAAGAAATGGTCGTACAGAGCCCGTTAAAAAACCAAATTAAATCTGAATAAACTAGCTAACTGGTCTCTGTACTGCTTTAGTCCAAAAAAATATCTTGAGCCCGGGAACGCTCATAAGAAATTGTAAAATTTTTGTCTCGTGGTATTTCTTTAAATCGCGCAGTTGCACGGTAACTGTAGCTCGTAGCTCAGAACATCTACACTGTAGTTTTTCTGTTAAAGTATTTCAAAACTAGAAACCTCAAGCTTCAAATTGGTTTGTCTGTTATCTCGATACGACCATTTTTCAAAAAGTTACAGCCTTTCAAAAACCAGTTAAAATTTTTCGGAATTTTTTTGTTCCTTTAATTTTTTTGAGCAGTGTATTATGATCTCACGAGGAGGCGCGTCAGTTGTTTAATCAAATACGTCGTGATAGATCACCTATTGCAGTATCAACAATAGCAGTGTAATAAATCTTTTAATATTATATTATGAATATTGCGACAAATTTTTACATTAAATTGTATGGTTCTGAAGTTTTGAAAAATTGAGACGTGAATATAATTTAACAAAAAACATAAACGACGACACATTTTAAAATCTATTAAGCAGCTGTATAAAAATACCGTCTTACTCAACCTTTTACCTCGATCATTATAGTTTATTCACTTACGTAAGTGAAACTCATGTCTTGTTAAAATTTTATATACTATTCTGATTGTCCAGTAATAATGTTTAAATAACAGTAATTTGCAAAATCGTTTTGTCATTACGCAAAGCAAGTAATAATGTGTCATAATATGGGCATAATAGCCATAATGTTTTCCTGTCGCATTTTTTTCGTCCTTCATTTTTTCTACTTTAATACCTCTCATTCGTTTATCGCCTGACACTCGCGATATTGTTAACGCAATAAATAATTTGCAGTAAACAGGCCAGTCCGTAATTACGAACGCACAATAATTATGATGTGCTTAAATTGTGTCTGATTGAAGGAGATTAAGTGGTGCATAAACAAATATTTATTTATTAAATTGTTTATATCAGGCAGATGCAGTTGGTTCGATTAGGCGCTGCTGGTGCCTCGATTGAACGAGTTGTTGATTGCAGATTAAAACGCAAGCAATTTAATGTTGAGCAGGTCATTGAGATGTCTGATCGATCTCTCAAATGTGAGGTGATCCAGTTATTCCGTGTTACCCACTTAGATGGGTAAGAGATTATCAAATGTGATGCGCGTCTGAAGTTCCTCCCCCTCCCCCCTTAATTTGGGAACTGAGGAAGAGGAATAAAAGCCAACACAATAAATAAAAAAAAAGATATAAATCTGGAAGATGAGCAACAAGAACTTGGCAGCTCCCTCACCTCCCTTTCCTGACAATTTGAAAGTTGTCTACGCAACGTTTACTGCGAACAAGAGGGAGGTACATTTGCATTTGAGCAGGGTGGAATGGAGCAAATTTTTGAACATCTATTTTAAAATTATTTAAAGATATATAGTGCTACCTTTTTCTTTTATCCTTTTTTATTTATGAATCAAATTAATTATTTTCCATTATACACCAAATAAAATTTGAATACGGAAAACGTCAAAGTGACTTTTTACGTGATTTTTGTGAGAAAAAAATGTCCCTTAGCTTTTACGGGGAGGCGCTGCTTGAAAAGTTTTATGGTGTTCCAATATTAACTTTGATCCATTTTTTTTAATTTAAAAGGTAAATGTGAAAATTAAAACGACGTTTTAATGAATATTTGAAGCAGCTTCCAAATGGGGTGTTACTGGCACATTAATGCTGTTTAACAATAATTTTCAAAATGGCGCCGCAACACTATATTTAATTTTTATATCACCATATATTAATTAAATCTTTATTTTTACGCCTCAATGTATGTATGCCAATTTTGGTTATTTTAGGCGTCTCAGTTCCAAAGTTAATGGCGGGGAAATAGACTTCCGTCTTTTAGATGCGCACTGTATCATTTTTTATGCAATATTATAGATATGACCAGCTCGATCACCTGATTTATTTTCTCTTATTTACGTATTCAGAACAATGTGTTTTGAATATAACAAAACATTTTATATCGATTCTTATACAAAGTTGCTTTTATCGAGCATAGACAAGTTTCATAGAAACTATTTTATATGAATACTTACACCTAGGAAAAGCCTCCCTTGGACTGTCAATTTTCCGGAATGGCATGTACATTTCTTTATTTTACATTATTGAGTTTTGCCATACGAAAATTGATATAAAAATATTGCTACAGCTACTTATTTATTATGCTGTATTTTCGTAATTAACAAGTAACATTGCCAAATTTAAAACGTGTCATAAAGACGCAAGTTTCAATCATCTCCTGATGATGCCAACTTGGTTGGAGAAACGTACGTCGCGTCGGCTGAAAAATTGGTCTCCTGTTTTTGAAAAGTGTTCGTGTTAAATTTTTAAAACTGCTTTAAAACAATTGTGAAAAATAAACCATTTGCACATTTTCTAATCAAGATATATTCACCAAAAGAGAGAAAAGTTGGAGAATAATTAGGAGGAACGTTCTGAATATACAAAGATGTATTATCTTGGGAGTATATTTCATCATTCAAATAATTTTTTGCAACAAAATGTTAATTTACTTGACTAGATAAATCATTTGTTAGATAATGAAAAAGGTGCAGAAGCATATGTACACTACGTTTGAGGAAACAATTCATTACCTAAATTGGTTAACTAGAGACGGTTCATGAAAATGTCCTAATCTGAATTGTTAAATGTTATTTTTGGTTTAATTTTTTGAGTTGTATCTCATTTTCAGACTACGATATTTTCACGCTCTTTTTCCCAAGTTTAATATAATAATTAAGTAATTTAAATAGTCTCAATACTACGGGAAGTTTATAAAAGTTTACATCATTAAAACCTCTATTGTTCATAGCATTTCGAACATTCTGTGTTTCATATAAAATCTGAAAATTTGTTACCATACATTTAAACTATCTTTACCATAAGACCCTTGATGTTTGGATAAGGTTATAGATGGAATTTTCATTGTTTCACATAATCTTAATTATAAATATTCTCACATTTTCTTCAAACGTTTGATTAACATTTTGTCTTGCACAACATTGTCAACTTTTAATACGAGTAGGTAATAAAAATAAGGAAGAATTATATTAGTCATGAGAAACACGTATTTTTATTGGATTAAAGTATTATTGGAAAACAAATTTAGGAAGCCTATTTTTCGTAGCTGCAATAAGATTATGCCTTATTGCGGTGTAGCTGCAATAAGGCATAATCTTATCGGAGCTACACTACTTTCATTACATAGACCGTAAGTTAACAGCATATCTGCATATTCCTGGTAAGTAAAGTCTACCACTTTTAATATTGCTAAGTTTGAGTCATTGTGACAACGCGTGCGGTCGTTTAGATGTAATTTTCCAGACAAGCTAAAGTCGAATTATTTTCGGATAAATACGATACTACAGGACAACACATTATATAAACAATGTACAATATGTATAATGGATCTTTGCGCGTGTATCAATTTAGTGACGACGCACGGATCACATGCTACATCACTCGCAATTGTTACTAATATGCTACAATTACCAGCACGTATGTCTAGCGACATATGTTTCAATCAACTACGTACGGCATAGACAGTTAATAATTTGCCGAACAATATGCAATTATGAAGTCGCGTCTTAGCTTTATTCTATAATTTGATTCATTGGCGTCTCAATATTTCTGTAAAATTTATTTCATTTATTTTGATTTTTGTTGTATTTATTTAATTTATTTTGATGGAAATACCACTTCCATTGAATGATTTTGTGGAGAACCTTTTCATTACTCTGTCATAAGTTGACGGATTTGTGTTATACTAACTGTTATCCTAAAATGTGTTTTCGGCACGATACTGTTCAAAAATGTCAGTTGATTGATTCATACGATTGTTACTTGTGACGCACACGCAAAGAATCATTATAGAAACCATATGCTTGTTGACCACGTGCGATTACGAGATTAGCGAAAACGAGAGGATGCAAATTCAATAATTTTTATTTTATTTTTTTTGTATAGTTTAGTATCTGAAATATCTATACATAAAGTTATGTCATAAACTATCCTAAAACGCTGTATAATGTAATATACCATTAAACCAGGTATTAAATGATAAGAAAGAATTAGATGTTTAAAATTTTCATCAAAAAGTGTAACCTCATTGTTAGTTTCATAAGTTTAGAATAATTTAATAAATCTCTTAGCCAAGGTTCGTGTTGTTGCTATCAGATCTTCTTATTATCAGTGAACATACGTCTCTATGAGTA
This sequence comes from Rosalia funebris, assembly GCA_037954035.1. Lineage (NCBI taxonomy): Eukaryota > Metazoa > Arthropoda > Insecta > Coleoptera > Cerambycidae > Rosalia > Rosalia funebris. The sequence goes on along the minus strand of JAZFAV010000003.1, from coordinate 9,994,947 downwards.
AAAGCTCCGATTGATCTGGCAAGAGGTACTAAGCTAAACATTACAAGCGGTTAAGTAACAGATCAAAGGAATCAGGCGTACGTAAGTACACAATTCATTTCAAAGGAATCGCTGCACTAATTGCCTTATGTTTTGGCACGCCGAAATAGTTTTTATTATGTACAATATATTACAGAATCGGGAATTAATGTTTGGATCCGACATTCCTGCGACTTGAGGCGAGTAAGTTGTAGTTTCAACTTCGAGTCGGAGACAATTCGGCGTCTCAGTGGCAATTGTTTTTGAATTAATCCCTGAATTATTATATAATTTTTTCTTTCTATTTCAATTTCGAAAAATGGAAATTTAATTTAATAATAGTAACAACAAATGTATTTAAGGAGGTTCCAACGAGTGGTGAAGGGTAAGGGGATTTAGCCCTATGCTCGCCATGTATGAAGAGTCAGTGTTCCAACTTACAAACGAAACAATTTTACCCGTAAATTTCGAAATTAGCACTTGATTGTGTTGCCTTCAACGCATATTCTTTCATAAAAACTCGTGAATAATCATATTCCATATGAAAACACAAGTGTTTTTGCAAATTGACAAGATTGTGAATATGTTATCTGCGAGCACAATACGTGGCAACGCTGCTGTAAAACTCGCGGATTTAATGTGTCAAAATGTCACTCGTTTGCGCTGTAAAGGGCGCTTCGTTTCAAAAAGCCAGATAAATAAAATCCGCATGGTGTCTGAAACGGGGAAAGGTAATGCGGGGCGAAAAGCAAAGAAACCAAAATCGTCGAATGTTTGTGTTGGCGAAGCCAGTGGATATCGCATTATTTCCCTAAATCATTTGGGATAAACGATGAAATGCTCGTCGTGTGAGATGTATTTATCCTTCAAAAATATCGTAAATGAAGCGAAATTTGGGCTTGCTGCGGAACTGACTATAAAATGTCGCAATTGCTTATTGTTGAACAAAATTTCGACCGCCAACCAGTACAGGAATGCCAAGGAATACAATTATTTGAATAGCCCGTACTTCGCGGCGTTGCCGTTATGCGGCCAAATCAACCGACGACTCTAAACCCCGCGGTCTTTAATTTGCAATATAAAATAAACCAGATGGTCAATTTTCATGCCCATTACGTCATTGAAAGCTACAAAGTACGATGCATCAATGTAATAAACACGGTATTTTTCTATTGTTCCGAAGGTACTTTTCCCGTCATAAGAATCAATGCATTTTACCTCTTTTACAGTATTTATTCTCTCTTAATCCAATTGGTAAAAAATTCTCAAAAAAATTCATGAAGCTCCATTGTAAGCTGAAGAACATGTTAGCCAATTTTCATTGCGTTTTATAATTTTTGAAAATCTCGTTGAAACCTCCTTAAACAAAATATTTCTAATAAAACGAAAAATGATAAACAATATAAGTTATTTAAATATGAATAAAAGTTCAATTCTAAATGTAAGAAGATAAGGATAGGGATCACTATAAGTCGCTCGAAATGGGCTATTATCCTTGAAAAATAACACATTTTTTATATTCCCCTTACCGCAACCGATATTTTAACGGACCTGCATATACATATTTCGATAGCATTACTATCATCGTCAGCAGGATATGTTGTTTCTTGTTCAAACTTAAATCTGATCTATTTTCTACTACCTACTTATGTTATTACAATATTGACCGTTGCATTTTTAATCCACCTTCTGTGTAGTTACACGACTGAGTCCAACCGTATTTTTGCTTTATTAGTTTAGAAGCCGTCCCTGTGTATAGACAGGATCGGCTTAATTATATTTACTTTCAATTAATGAAATATTAAACATAAATTTAAACAAAAATTACCTCAAAACACCTCAAAGGATTGCGCTTTTAAATATAGAAATGAATCAGTTCTTATTTAATTTGTTTATTTACGAAATGATGCATTTATCCCAAACGTTTACATCGCACTATATAATTATAATTTTGCATCTATACTGGATGTCCCATTTAAAACCAAACATCCAGAATAACTGTTGAAATATTTCTGTTATAGGAAAATGCTGTGCACGCAATTTTTATTCCCACAAAGAGGAGTCCGCAAAAGCGGACTCCTTTTGGCATAAAAGCCGTTACTGTGACTGACACCCCCTCCCCCAAATATCTACCACCATCAAATTATTCAAATATGAACGTAGAATGAAGGTAGTAATTTTTATGAAACACCATCGTAGTTTTTTTATGAAATAATGAAATGACTAGTTTTAATGAAATTTTATGAAACCACCATAATTATTATGGCCGAGAGACCTCTCGAATGATGCACCACACTATCTATTTCCCCAGTTGAATAATTTAAAGGGAGTAGTTCTTTGAGAGAGGAAAAATATCAGTGATAGTTTTATCGGATTTTCTATCAAAATATGTCCCCTCGAAATTTATCACGACAATTTTCCTATAAGAAAAATATATCCACAGTTGTTGTCGGTGTTTCGCTTTCAATGGGGCACCCTATATGTATATCTAACACACGCGGATGCATGTTGTATAATTTTTATAAAATTACTCCTAATTAATTTATAGGTTAAACGCAGTTTATGTCATTCGTCTATTGTAAATAAGTATCTTCACTGTAAGTTGTAAGATCACTATAATATCGTAAATCATTTTATATCGTTAATTAATTCCAACGAGGAAGAGGATATTAAAATTCAAATCTTATGTAAATAGGACATAATTATAATAATAGCAGTGGTGTTTATAGTATTACAGAACAACTAGATCCTAATGCCATGAAAAATATTCATTCCTTTCACCTTTGTGCATACAAGGAGACCTCAAATGATTTGCATTATCTATACCTTTTATTGGTACGCGGTATTGTATGCGCACAAGATAATAAAAAAATAATTTGTATTAAATCAAAAATATCCATTCAAAATGTAAAAGGATTACATAACATATACAAAATATGTTATGCATTGCAAAATATTATAAAATATGCAACGATAGGATTTGACTTGATTAGAAAACTAGATAAAGCAAAGCGTTTCATTGAAAAAAGAAAAAAGCGATATCTGCATCTTCTTTGTATATTCATGAAAACAACTTATTTTCCATTACTATAGGGTGTCTCGGTTGGAACCACAGGATTTGAATTGCCCGTCATATGTGTTCTGTCAAAGATAGGGCGTTAATATTTAACGACTTTCATCTACAAACCATACGACGTTAATATGCCGTGATTAACAGTTCAACAACGAATAGTTTGTGTACAACTGTTTTATGAAAGTGAGCTGTAATCACTTCACTGTACCCTAATTTTGTGCGAATTTTTCTTAATACAACTGTAAATGATCGCTTACATTCATAAAACAATCGTACACAAACTATTCGTTATTAAACGATTAGTTTATTGCATGTTGACGTCGTATGGTTTGTAGTAAATATTGACGCCTTATCTTTGACAGAACACAAATGACGCGCAATTCAAGTCCCGTAGTTCCTACTGAGACACCCTATATTAGAGTAAACGAACCTTAATGATAACTTTTCTCTTCTACATGTACCTGCAATCCCAAACTATCATCGCTACTTTGATATCCAACTAAATTTCGTTTGGAAATTCTTTTAAAAACTTGTACACATTTTCTCTTGGAAAAAACTTTCAATTTATGTGGATTATGTCCAATGTTATTTCCCTTTCTGAAACGTAGTTATAGTTGCAAATTTGTAGACTGCAACGGGAACCAGCCAAGAAGACAGGGTTTTTTTACTTTTCCGCACTCCACTATACTAGCGGAAAAGCAATGTAATCGTGTAAAGAAAAAGTGAAAAAACAAAATTTTTTTTGGGTTTACTCGTCGTTTTTCTGCCTAAAAAAATGGTGTCGTCGTTGTCGTCAGCATTAAAATTTCTTGTTAGCACCATAACTCAACTAAATCGTGTCAGATCGGTCGGGTTTTGACTGATCCTGATCGGGGACGTCTCCCAGATGACACCTATTGACTTGGAGGTGGATAGGACACACCCCACCCTGTCCATGAGTCATGAGAGCGCGATGGTGGACTATTTGAGAAATTTGTTTTGTTAATACGATAACTCAACTAAATCGTGTCGGATCGATCGAGTTTTGACTGATTCTGATCGGGAACGTCTCCCAGACGACACCTATTGATTTTGAGGTGGATAAAACACTCTACCATGTGCATGGGTCATGAGGAAGCATAATGATGGACTATTTGAGAATTTTCTTTCTTAGCACGATTACTTAATTAAATCGTGTCGGATCGATCGGGTTTGAACTGATTCTGATTAGGGACGTATACCAGACGACATCTATTGATATTGAGGTGAATAGGACACGCCCCACCCTGTTCAGTGGTCATGAGATAGCACGAGGGTGGACTATTTGAAAAAAATAAAACTCGCATAAAACAGATATTCTGCATTTATGAGTTTATTATTTTTTATATTATATTATTTTTTCTCGGTCACTCAATTTCGAGATAGAGATGTTCTACGCGCGGAAAAGTCCGTTTTAAGGTTTTAAAACTGTTTACTTATATTAATTTGAAATATTGAATATTGACAACAATCGTATAAGATGTACCCTGTTGATTGTTTACGTTATTCATACATATCATTCATACATATATCATACATATCATATTCGTACCTGTATATATCATTCATATATTCGTTTTATGGTTCTCTTACAGTCTCTGTATTTTTAAAATATTACCTCTTTATTTAAATTTATGATTAAATCGCCCCATGCCATCTGTGTACGCATAACATTTGGATAATCCTCAACTGACTAACCAACCTAATGAATGTTCTTACTTAATAAATTATCGTACTAGGACATAATTTTCAGGAACAGATACCGACCTTCGTACTGCCGTACATGCCAAATCGCTTTATATAACAGTAAAGTGTAGACGTATGTATATTATTTATTGTTGCAATAAATTTTAAGTAATTATAGGAATGGTATATTTGTCATAGACCTATAATAACAATTTATCTAGTTGTTGTGCGCTTGATTCAGTGGGAACAACGTCTCTAAAGTTTCAATTAAAACAGAACGAGGAACAATGAAGATAACTTGACATACTCAATAGGGTGATTGATCTCATAAAATAGTTATCAAGCGAAGATATTGTTGAAACTTCGACAGATGTTGTAGTGTATCTAATTTTAAAAGTTCGTGTTAGTGGATATAAAGAATTGAAACGGATTTACTACGTATAGGGAAGGCAGAAGTGTATAAGATAAAACCAGTAGGACTTAGATTGCTTAATAAAATTTCATTTGTTTATATGCACTACAATAATAGTCACTTCTTGCAAACATGTATATGTATAAAGGTGACCTGAGTAATATAGCTATGCCACTCCTGGCTCACCCTCGGATTTGTCCACGGACATTTGATGGGGATGACATGTGGTCATTGTTTATCTGAAGAACTCTTGGCGCAGGTATAAAACAGGTGTGTACAGGTATAAAGCAGGTCTGTACCGGTTTAAAACAGGTATGATGGTATTAGAAAATAAACATGACGTCATTAAACAGGTTACCATACCTGTTTTAAACCGGTACAGACCTGTTTTATACCTGCGCCAAGAGTTCTTCAGATGAACAATGACCACATGCCATCCGCATCAAATGTCCACCGAAAAATCCGAGGGTGAGCCAGGAGTGGCATAGCCTTACTACTGACCTGTCTTAACAACCACATAATTTTAATAACAAAAATGTTTTTTATAAGGTAGTTTTTTCGGAAACCCACTTTTCTATAGAATTTCATCAAATTTCGGGCAGGTACACATAAAGAATAAACTTCCCGAAGGAAATTGTTTATATGAAAAATTTTTGTCCGTACAATAAAGGAGATATCCACCATCAAAGTTGGAACTTCTTGCGTGGTTTAAATGTACCAGTTGACTAAAAGTTACACATTTTATATCATAACTTGAAAACTTTTCTATGGATTTTTTCCAAAAACAACTCATCTGTACATCAGTTTATTACTCGTATTTAGAATTAAAAAAAATCGGTTGTTGCCCAATTTGTTGAAACGATAAACGCTTTTAAAATATGCCAGTTTAAGCTTTGCTTGTGAAGTCGAGAACTTGTCGATTAGTAACGCAGCGGCATGCATTTTACCAGTCGCCACTTGTATTATTACTGCACATTCATCACAAACAATATCTAAAATTGAATTTAGTCCTAAACGACTTTCCTTTTTTATTTTTTTAAGTGAAATAACCTTTTTATATTCACAGCATCTTAAATTTTTCCCAACCTCGCTCAATTCAACAATACGTCGCGTCGTCCAAGTTACTCTGTTTACTTTTCGCAAAATTAATTTTTTTAATATAATTTAAACGTTTCTGTATTACTTTCCGCTTTGAAAATTTTCTTTTATTGTCCCGCAACTGATGACGACCAAAATTCATTTTTAACTTTTCTATAAATTTCGTTTCACGCTCCGAAAAGGTTTAGACAGCCTGGATAAGTATAAGACATATACTTATCCAGTCAGTTAATCACAACAAATTAGAATACGACACAACGTAGTACTTAGACAGTAACTTATAAGTCGGAAATCGAGAAAGGAACCACCAAGCCGCCAGGCATTGAATTATACCTGTGGCGGGTTTTATTTTTTGAAACCTTATCTGATCGTGCAGAAACACGAGAAAGGGGTCGAGGATCGCTTCTGGGTATAATTCAATGCCTGGCGGGGCTTTAGCCCGAGGAGTTGTTGTTTACTAGAGCGATTATGTAATAGCTTTGCTATTCGGGAACTACTTTGATAGCTGCTTGGCGGCTTGGTGGTTCCTTTCTCGATTTCCGACTTATAAGTTACTGACAGAGATCGTATCGATAAAGATGTATAGGCCATAAAGTTCATTCGGCATTTGTCCTGAATCGGCGTACCGTATGCGGCACTGATGAGAACTAACAAGTTCGAAACAGCTGTATGTCGTTCGGTTCCGATCCGGGACAAATGTCGAATCCTACCTGTGGCGGGTTTTATTTTTTGAAACCTTATCTGATCGTGCAGAAACACGAAAAAGGGGTCGAGGATCGCTTCTGGGTATCGCATCATTTTGTTAATTAAAATGTTAAAACAAAATGTTTTAATAAAAGTACTATGATTTTTAACTTTAAATGAATATCACCTTCATTTAAGGTAGAAAATAATTCAGACTCAAGGAATTTTTCTTATCAGTCGTCAAGCTGTCCGAATGTTCGTCTTTACGTTTAACTGAAATAATTAAAAAAGCAACAGTTTAAAGTAACAATCAGTTTTTGAGATGATCACTCATTACACATAAATAAAAATTTTAATTAACTATCGGATGTAGCCTTTCTCAACTAACCCCTCTTCATTTTGAATACATTTCTTCAATTTGAATACTCTCCTTAGCTCTGAAATTCTGATTTTGCGACAGGCTCGTCTTATTTTAGCACAAAGTTCTCGATTTCTGGGTCTTGTTTTGAAAAATTTATTCTTCACTTCCATTCCCGAGAAATAAAAATTTAATGGTGTAATATCGGGGGACCTAGGAGGCCAGAGTTCAAAAGGATAATTTTTTCCTATCCAGCGTATTGGAAAAATGTTCGTTCAACCACTGACGAACAATTCTGGAATTATGGATTGGCGCATAATCTAGTTGGAAAAACATCTCTTGTCGTACATTAAGTGGAAAGTTTTCAATTGCACCTTATAATTCCGTATCAAAAAAGTTAGCCAAACGTTGAGCACTTAACGAGTTATTAAAGAAAAACGGACCAATTATTCTGTCTCCTGAAATTTCACACCATACGTTAACTTTCTCTGAATAAAATGATATTTACAATTAATAACCCAATAAGGATTTTTTGTAGCCCAATATCTACAGTTTTGAGAAGATACCACACCATTAGTGGTAACTGTAGCCTCACCAGTAAACAAAATTTGATGTAAAAAATTTCGGTCGTCTAACAAATTTCCCTAGACCTAAATTCTGACCTTTTCATTTCATTATATACTTTTCAAAGTATGTAGAAATTTTCGTTTATTAGGCTTGACTTTATGACGACTGAAACATCTCCTGATTTTCCCCTTGTCGATATCCAGTTGAGACGCTAAATCTCGTAGATTCGCTTGATTTGCTACTAAGATTAAGTTATTTTCAGGATGCGGATGTATTCGATGAGTTTAATCATTCTGAGATCTTTTAATAACACTGGCCAGTTTCATTAAAAAGCGAATTTATGGCGGTTGTAGTTCTATGCCTAATAGCGACTTGTAAAAAATGTCTTTGGTTAAATTCTGCTGCTACTTCTTTGCTCCTACAAGCTCCATCACCAAATAACCTTATTATTTCGATTTTTTCCATTAAATGCAGACGCATTTTACGATTTAATTAATGCAAACTAGAATTTATTAGAATTTTACACAATACAACTCAAAGTTTTGTCAGATTGTCAATTTTATCACAGTTTTTGTTTTCATGGCATCCATTCAATTGAAAACCAAAATTGTAGCCGTGTGTGGACTGCGGAAGAATATTGAGAAAACTAAAAATGCGAATAATAAGTAATGAAATTCGGTGTTGGGGCTGTTTTCTTTTTTCCGATATTTTTAACGCGAAGAATTATTAGGGGGCTGTCGCTATCCCAGTTTGCTACTTAAATTTAAGTTGGCCTCAAAATATACGTCTTATATAGCACTACAATTGCGCTAAAACTCAAACCTGAATTTCAAAAGGCGATGAAAATATACGGGTATCTTCATTTTAAATGAGACACATGGTATACCACAAACGTATACAAATTAAGGTAACCGATTGCTAAAAAAATGTAATTTTTGAAAGTCTGACATCTATTTTAACATCCCAGCATACACTGAAATTTGACATTCACAGGCGAAAAAAACATAGGTTAACGACAAGGTTAAAACCCAATGCAAATCAGCGTTGTCGGATAGGTTCACAAGATTTTGAACAACCAAATTAAATCTAAACAATTAGCTTACAATGACTTCGTTCGTCTTTGTTTTTTAATAATACGGGGGCGAACACACGCCTACATCGTCTTTAGTGAGTGGTGAGTGCAATTACCTGTCTATTATGTTGTGCAAGGTCGCCGATTACACGGTCACTCTAAAGGCTAGTACACACTCATAGACAAAATCGCGCAACTGTCAATAGACAAAACGCCGATTTTGTCTATAGACAGTCGTGAAAAAATCCTAGATAATCTAGAGGCTTCGTCGCGCGTCCACACCTGCACGCCTCGGCTAAACTCATCATCTTCCACTCATCTTTTTCGTCACGTTCTATGCTCAAGATAAAATGAGTTTTTATATTGTTAAACAGTTACATTGTGTAGATAGTGGTATTTTTCCACATCAGAAGCCGAGGTTTCATATTTTTTGCCAATATCTTCCAAAGTCAGCTTCTCCTTATTGCGATTTTTATGGTCTTCCGATGTGATATTCCCTAAGTAACGTGAAGCATGAAAATCTTCTATTAATACTAATGTCTTCTCCATGGACTGCATTATGTATGTATTTGAAAACAATCAACAAGTAACACGTACAAGCGGCCCGTGCAATGCAAGAACACGTCCACACTGCGTAATGTTTCGCAACATGTCTCAAGTTTTCCATCCAAATCGGGAGACTTACGATTTTTGTCTACAGGATGTTGCGGAACAAGGAATTTATTTCCGATTTGTTTATAGACAGTCGCAGAACTTTGTCTATAGACACGAGTTGTGTGATTTTGTATTGGCGAGTCTGTACTAGCCTTAAAGCCCGCTACAGACTATCCATGTATTCGCTATTCGTGATTCACCATGCGTGATTTGTTCAGTTCGTTGTAATTCGTAATAATTCGTAAATCAGAGCTTATAGACTATGCGTCTGTTTACGAGATTCGTGATGCGCGTTAGCATGATTCATCATGTTCGCAGCAGGCTCGTGTTAACGCGCAACCTTTAGTATTCATCAATTTATCGCCCCCAAGAGCGAATCACTGCCAACACATGAACCGTGTTGTTTACGAATTGATCAACTTGTTCAGCGAACAAGTCCCTACACACTCTTCGCGAACTGCCCACGAATCGCGAATACATGTATAGTCTGTACTAGCCTTAATAGAAACTTCAAAACCGAATACAGTACTTATATTTTCAATTTTGATCTTGAACCGTCGACGGTATTAGGTATTAGGTATATGATTCAGTATAACGCCGATTTCCTAATCGGTGTAATAATTGTGTGTTCAAATTTTATTGTTTCATTCATTAGGCGAAACAGTTGGAGGTCCTATCACTCAGCGCTTACACCATGCGGATTTGTATTCGGAAATCTGGGATATTATACATAGTGCGTCTAAAGTTTCTTTTTAACTTTGAAATTAAGAGACATAAAAGAGGGAAAATTGGCGTGCATACATTAAAGTGTAAAAATAATGTTTTAGTTAACACATAATAACACAATTGTCAAAGATGGTATTGTAACATGATTTGTAAAATTATATTTAAATGACAAATGTGTGTAACTAAATCAATTACATTTAATATCGGCATACCATCAAACTTTTTAGTGCCAGTAGTATAGCTATGTCACTCCTGGGCCACCCTCGGATTTGTCCGCGGACATTTGATGCGGATGGCATGTGGTCATTGTTGATCTGAAGAACTTTTGGCGCAGGTATAAAACAGGTGTGTACAGGTATAAAACAGGTCTGTACCGGTTTAAAACAGGTATGGTAACCTGTTTAATGATGTCATGTTTTTTTCCTAATACCACCATACCTGTTTTAAACCGGTACAGACCTGTTTTATACCTGTACACACCTGTTTTATACCTGCGCCAAGAGTTCTTCAGATCAACAATGACCACATGCCATCCGCATCAAATGTCCGCGGACAAATCCGAGGGTGGCCCAGGAGTGACATAGCTATACTACTAGTGCCTCCCTGTAAAAGCTAGTATTAATTTTGTTTTGACAGAAATCACGCATAAAGTCACTTAGGCTTTTTTACATTTCCGAATTTTATTGTGTGTCTGAATTTAGAAATTTGCTTTAGCGTACCTTCGATTGATTCTAATAATATAGCACGTACTTTAGAAGAAAAAGCTAATGCAGTTCTAATTACACAGGCCTACAAATTTTGACATTTCGATAGTTGATTTGGGTTTGATAAGTGATTATAAGTGAGTTATTTACACTGATTTCATATCTGTCTTCCGTTTTTACCCATCACGTAAGGTTTTTGATCAACTGAATAATCAAAATATGTAAATTAAGAACTAAAAGAAAAATTACATTTGAATAAACATTATATTTAATAAATATTAAAAAAAACATAGTAAAAAGCAACAACACACATAGTTTTGAGGTTCTAATTTCTTTTTCCCTTTGAAAATCTCTCCCTTTTTAACAAAAAACTTCGTGTTTTGTAGTTTTTCTTGTGTAACCATTCGTTGGATGTTTCATCATGCATACAATTCATCATCTCTTTTCAGCATCCAGCAGTAATCTGCCTCATGTTTACATCCCATTGACTTTGGTACCTCCTTTCCATCTCCTTTATGTCTTGATGGAACCTTTAACCTTGCTCCTTACTAACAGCACCAAGATTTTCTGGAAAGTAGTCCAGATGAACTTGCAGAAAATTAATTTTTATGCTCATATTACAACCGAGTTGCTTTAACTTATCCAGCATTTCGTTGATGATTACCTCATACTGGGGATATTTATAATTTCCTAAAAAAAGATTCTGTTACATTTTTAAAGCATATCCAAGATTCTTTTTCAATTTCTGTCATTGTTTCTCCAAACTGTTGGTCCTGCATTAATTTTCTTATTTGTGATCCTACGAAAATGCCATCCTTTAATTTTGCTTCAGAAAGAGCTGGAAATTTGCCACATAAGTACTTAAAACAATTCCTATTTTTATCTATAGCTTTTACATATTGCTTCATTAATTTTAGTTTCGGATGAAGTGGCGGCAAAAGAATTTTTTGCGGATCAACCAAATTTGCATAAATAATGTTTTTTAAACTAGGTGTTAAGTTTATAACAAAATATATTTGGTGTACTCTTACAACTTCTAGGCATTTTTAAAACAAAATAAAAACACACGACGCGATATCATGAGTAAACGTACACACATTAAAAACGTACTACAGCGACTATGTACCATAAATACCCGAATAGTATAAAACCGGATTATCCCCACCGGCCAACTCTGTTTCGGTAAATCCCCCACACTTGTCTATACGTTTCAAACCGATTAAACACAGGGGCGCCACAAAGATCGAGGCAAAATTTAATTTTATAGAATCTAGGTTTTAAAACTACAAATTACTGTACAATGTACATTTACAAATACTGGTGGGTGGTGGAAATAAAGACAGTATTTCTGTAGTATGTAACTAAGCCAAAAAGTCAAAAAAGTCCGGTCAAAATGTTTGTCCGCCTCTGTTATTGCCAAGGCTAGAAGAAATCTACATGCAACTGAAATCATTATCAATATAATAATTATCATCCTGACATAATTGTCTTCGAAATAATATGCTTCGGTAATAATTACATTAGCGTGAGTATAGGTTACATACAAAAAAAAAAAAAATAAAGAAAAACGACTGTACATTTTCAAAATACTAAATTTAGTAGTAATGAATATTAAAAAAATTAACTAAACTAAATGTTGAAATTGTATACCGTTGGCTACATGATAGTAGACTTAGTGATCGATAGTGTTTTTATTGCTATATATCGAAGCATATGTAAAAATAATGTGTTCTTTCACATTCCGTAATAAGAAAGGAGGTTGCCGTTAAGAAAATATCCATGACATAGTACCTCCTACAGGAATCACCCTATAGGTATTAATTACATTTTAAAATATGCGCAACTAAAAATAAAATTTGACGGGTCCGACAGTTTTTCCCAAAAGTTATTCCTTGAATTTTTAACGAATTTATACATTATTTTACTCAAGCACTGTACCTATACTTTTAGTAGAATGCATTGCCTTTTACTCAGAAACATACAATTACACACTTACACCGCTTGCAATATCTTCTGCATTTAATATCCTTTTTGCAAGAGGTAACAGCATTATCAATCCTTCCAATAACTTCAGGTTTCCTAGCTGAAAAGTATATTATTATTATACCCGATACTAGTAATAATAAAAATCACAATAAACCACGATAATTAAAATTGACAAAATAAATACAATCAATTATATGCACTTGCATTTCACACTTTTGTAATAATTTTCGAAGTTGTGAGTATTTTTTAAAGTATTATTCTTTTTGTTTCAGAAGTTATCGAAAGGACTCATTTAGAAGACTTAGGCCATCCTAGAGACGTAGAATTCGTAAAGCCAATGAAAATTGAACCGGTGTTACATGGCCATGATATTTTATATGATCTTCAGCGTAATAAACATGGTAAGTAAAAGTTATAAAATTTATATGTAGATGAGAAAAAAATTAACTATCTATTCAGTGGCGGCTCGTGAGTTTTACGACTGAGGGGGCAATAAATAAATATTAATTTATGTATATTTTTAGGTTACATTTTTAAATAGGTATATTGCAGTGTTTTAAGACATATTTTAAGTATCAGAATAAAGTTATTAAATTAGGTACATAATTATTTAGCTTTAATTAATTTTCTTGAAAACAAAATCCATACGCCTTTCTTTGCGTTGGGCGAAATGGTCGATAACAAGTTCATTGAAATTTGTGGTTGACGTTATTAGTTCTTTTTCAATTAAACAGTTTGATATGCTGAGAATATGTCGATTCTTAGCTATGTGTTCATTTTGTTGGATAATATTTAATCGATATGCACTATGTAATTGACACATGATATTCACTTTTCCTAAAATCAAATATTCAGTCACATTATTTAAATGTTTTTCACTAATTTTGTGACTTTTAATTTTTCACCGAAGGCACTGCCCCATTACCCTCCCTGCACTAGCCGCCACTGTAGCTACTATAATACGTGATATATACAACAATGTGTATCAGAGCGATAAATTATATCAAGTTTAATATACAGGGTTGGGCAGTCGTATCTGAGCACCTAATTTCTGAGAAAACCATAAATTGGCTTAAATAACACCCCGCAGTTTTAAATATATTTAGTAACGAACGATGATTTCCAACAGCTATCCTATTTTTAATGATATAACGTTATTGGATTTTTTTTAAATAGGCTATATTTCTATAGTTTCCGACCAATGTATTTCAATAAATAGAACGATTGTTTTCGTTTGAAATGTGAACATTACTATTTAAACATTGGTGACTGAAGTAGAAATTATCATGTCTATGTCAAAATCAATACCTTGAAGGATTTGAAAGCTTTCACGAGATGGGAAGCATGAAAAGTCGGTCAAAATCCGGGTGAATTAAACCAGCACCAATCGCAGGTAATCAACGTGATGCTTTTCTTCATCTGCAAGAAGAATAAAAAGAAACTGTATCCAGGACAAAAGATAGGTTAGGAGGCTATTGTCCGAAAATAAATTTCAGTCTTGTAAAGTATAGTCAATACAAGGATCAAATTAATATCATCCTGATGGAAGGATGCAGTTCTGCTAGGAAATGATGGACAACATTAAGATTAATAATAATTTTCAACTAAACATAACTGAAAATCATTAAACATTTTCACAAAGATGAATAGGTCGATGAAGACATATTGAATTGACATTTACGTTCTTTATATTATTTCCTTTAGTGTCATTTAAAAACATGGTCTATAAGGCAAAGCTTTAGTGGTTAGAAGGGTTGAAAAACAGAATTAGGACCTCTATCCTAGAAACACCTCATACTATTCAAAACTTCTCAAGAGACTTGGTCGATCGATTAAGGATTGAGGTATTATCAAGCTGCTGAATGTCGCCTATTTGAACATTTATTGTGATATTTTCCTTTTTAATAATTAACAATTATTTAATATTCTTTGTTGATTCTTTGATGTAATATTTAAAAAAACGGGAAGTTGCCGGTAAGTTGAAGTTAAATTGTATATTATGTAGTTGTTGAGTCCTGTCTGAATATACAGGATTAATCATAAGTAAGGAAACATAAGCGATTTACTTATTCCTTTGGTTTTTATGTAATTTTTGGCAACAAATAATAAGTACCTAGTTATTATTAGTGAACTTACTCATTTATTAAAAATACCAAACCCTGATTGACTGTTATAGTGTTAAAAGAAAAACGTTTTTTTTAATGGTTAGAAATCATAGTGAAATCAAGTGAAACTGAACGTATCGAAATTCTAACAATGGTTAGTTACGGAGATCTGCAACGTTCCTCTGGAAACGTTTGCCCTTTGAAGGCACGTAAAGAATATTAAAAAATCTGGTCGTCCCAGGGCTACAACCAGTTAAGATAAGGCTTTAAATGTTTTACTTTCGTTTCAAGAAAATCTTCATACTTCGACTACTTAGCCTGGGTTAGACAATACTACAAGCCAGATATCTGTGGTCAACATATTACATGAAGATAGCTACGAACCATATAAAGTACATCTTGCAACTATTTAAATCACATATTCTCGAACCATTAGGTTAAAAGAAGGGACCCTGTGGTATGGCCGCCAAAATCACAGGATCTAAATCCGTTAGATTTTCTCATTTGTAGATATTTAAAGTATAATATATGATAATAAATCAACGAAATTGGAAAATTTGTTACGGATCAGGATATAAAGAAAGATATGGCTTTTAAATGCCATACAACCTGTGGTGGGATGACAATTTAAACATTTGCTTTAAAAATTATTTGTTTACATTGTTTCATTTTGAGTTGGTTGTTAGTTTATAATCATTAAGTTGTAGCAATTGTACTACCATAAAACCGCAAAAATAAGTACCTAAATGCAACAACAATTTTAAATTTCTTTTTAACCTATCATACAGTATATTTCCTGCTCTTTATGAATAAAATATAATATAGTTTCATTTGAAATAATAAATCTGACAAAATTTCTTAAAAAGTAAAGATGTGTATTATTTATGTGTCCGGGGTACTTTGTTACCCCTGTCTACCAAATTTCATTAAAATCTGATCAGCCGTTCCAGAGATCACCGTTTTCTATAAGTTAGGAAACGGTGATCTCTGGACTAACCCTGTATGTACTTGAAATAATTTAGGATGACATCATTTTTCGAAAAATAGGATAACTGTTGTAAATTAACGTACGTCACTGACTATATGAAAGCAGAACTGCAAAGGCCTTTGTCAGTAGTGCTTTTTAATGCCACTTATAGTTTGTCTAAAAATCAAGTGTTAAGACACATTTGCCTAACCCTGTTACAACCAACGAAGAATAATTAGGGGTCAATTTTTGAGAAATCTGAGAATTAGTCAATCCTAGTTTTGAAGATTTTTAACATCGAACCTTTGATTTAGTGCTAAAATAGAAATATTTACGCAAATCGAGGAGGTCCTTTGTACAAACATTAAGAAAATAGGGAGGATGTTAATCATCAATCGAAGGTTTCTCTTTCATACTTTAATAAAGAAGTTAATTGCTTTCATTTCACGGCTTTAAACAATGTCTACTAACCCATAATTCACGTAAAAAAGTAAACAGCACAATAGCTGACAAGTAAAACGATTATTGAGAATAATAATTTTGTGAAACTGAAACTTGTATATTTAGCAAATCGCTTATGTAAAAATAAACGCAGTTAGTAATGTTAAACTGAAATATGTATTATTAGCCGCATTATGATACATTTTCTATTTAAAACTAGAAGGTCTTAATGGAAGTAGGAGTTTTATGCAGAATATTTTGAAATTAGTACAGTCATATTAGGTGAAATAATGGATAAACATAGGAATGAGAGTCAGAAAGCTAAATATTTGAATAAACCTTTGTTTTGATGTTCTAAAGACTTGCTTAAAAGTCTCATATAATTTCGCGTCTGCGAGTCGAGATATTAAAGGTCAAAAATCATTTTTTTCTAATGCACTATAGTTGTATTTTAAGTAGGATATACATTTTGTATATTTTGTTCAAGAAGTGCATGTATCATATTTGAATATACCTGACTGTACTATTCTCTAATAAAGTCGTATTCTTGAGCCGTATATCAATGGGTGATAATATTCAAAGACTGGATAAAAAAACTACCTTGCATTTAACCTCAAAAATAATATGAAAACATGAAATATTTTGTTATTTGTTCTTTACAAAACTCATTTCCTACTTATAATATATTATACATGTTGTTCGGTATTTTACATAGCATTACTACACTAGGCACAAAAATTAAGGGATGTAAAAATATCCTAAATTTTTAGGTGATTTTCAAGGGGCTGTAACTTGGAGTAAAATAGTCGCAGAGCAATTTTAAACAAAGAAAATTGAAGCTCCATGTATCTAGTTTTCAGATATTGAGTTCAATTTTTTACCATTAGCAGTTTTTGATCATAAGAAAACCATCGGAAGAAAATCCAATTTCTTGCTTGCTTTCAAAAGGTCCACGGACTTTTTTTCAATGATTTCATCACAAAGTTTTTAGACAATTTTATCGTCTTTAATTTGAGCGGCCTAAAAGCCTTGTACGATAATTTTTCGCTGACTTATCGTCGTTCAAAGCAAAAAAGTCAGTTTTGACTTTGGTAATTAATTACTCGGGAAATAATGATAGTATAGAAAATTTAAGTAGGGCTTTAAAAACTGGAAAGTATTCTATACTAGCAGTAGCTATTGGTATAAAAAAATCGTGAGAATGATGATTGAAAAAGAGGTCAAAAAATTGCGTATTTAGGAATATTCGCGGTATATTATAACTTTGCAATTAATGGATAGACTAAGGATGTTGGCTGTTTATTTTCAACCTTAAAGTATCCCAAAGATCAAATGAAATTACTGAAAAACATTTTTTGAAATCCTTGTACCTCTTGAAAAGCAAGCAAAAATTTGGAAAAATTGTTTTCCGACGATAGTCTTATGATGACTCAAAAACTGCTAATTCTAAATACATTTGAACTGAAAATCTGAAAACTAGAAAATTGAAGCTTTAATGTGCTTTTCTTAAATTTGCTCTACGATATTTTTTACAGTTATAGTTACAGCCCTTTGAAAATCACCTATTAAAAATACTATTTTTCTATTTCCCCTTTCTATTTTTTCCATCCCTTAATTTTTGTGCCTAGTGTATACTAATAAACTAAAACCGTTTACCACTACGTCACGACCATACGGTAATATCACAGACAACCCGCTATCCCTATGAACGCATTTGCTATAATAGGTAAACAAGAGGCAGGTGATGTTACGTGTCTTCGGTCATCGGAGATGACCTGAATCACCGACAACTGTTTTCATATTTTTACGCTGGTCGGTGAGGAGACAAATAGTAACATACGTATTAGATGAAAAATATGAAACTCTTATATTGACTAACGCAGTAGATAATTTTCGACAGATATTTATAGTTGTTTGACATCTGACTGCTAACCTCGTTTCATCTTCTGCAAATTCTATTTTTCCACATAATTTTTTACGTTTGAGCCCGTGGATTATAAGATTTGTCGCCGTGATAACTTATGTGAAAGATATTTTCTAGTTTCCTTTGGTGCCGGTAATACAGTTGACTGTAAAGGTGGTAAATTTAAATTACGTAAACAGTCACTCACATGATTTTTCTTGACTTTGATTTTTCATGTTAGTTCATACGAATATCGCTTGTGACGTAATGGTAAAGTTATAAATGTTTTAGTGTATACGCTTGCGCGCCTCCCTCTCTTCATGCTATTTCTCGAGAACAGTCGGTCATACGAAAAAATAAATTAGACCAAATTTGTAGAGAATTTCATGATCTACAAGTTTTATAAGGACCTCTAAAGCCATATCATGCATAGGAAATGAGATATTAAATGAAAACAATTTTTTTTAATCTTTAACCTTCAATATCTTAACTCGAGCACACGAGATTATATGAGACTATTGAGCAAATTTTTAGAATGTCAAAATAAAGGTTTATACAAATATTTAGCTTTCTGACTCACATTCCGAGGTTGAATCCCTATTTGACTGGACTAAATATGATTTGTATACTATTGAAGTTGCTATTTATTTCTTTCGTTTCTAATTGCTTAGTATTTAATTTTTAGTTTTTTTTCCAACATTACTTTTTCATTCATCATCATGAGGTCATCAGTCCTAAGACTGGTTGGACGCTAACCTCCAGCTTCTCCTATCTTGTGCCAATCTACGCATTTCTCTAATTGTGCTACAACCTACATCCCTTACTATTTGCGAGCAGTAGTCTAATCTAGGCCTACCTCTGCCTTTCTTCACTCCTATTTCTGCCTCCAAAATATCGCGGACTATTCCCCCATGTCTCAGCAAGTGGCCTACCATTCTATCTCTTCTCTTCTTTAAGTTTTTCCACATACTCCTTTTCTCGCCGACTTTCTCCAATACTTCTTCGTTTCTAACCCTATCAGTCCATGGTATTTTCATCATTCTTCGGTAACACCACATCTCAAAAGCTTCTAATTTCTTCCTACTTGCTTCCCCTACCGTTCAGGTTTCGCAGCCGTAAAGTGCCGTGCTCCATACATATGTTTTCAAAAATCTCTTCCTTGTTTCTAAGTTTATTACCCCCGAGCATAAAAGTGCTTTCTTTTTGTTAAAAGCTACTCGACCCTGCGCTATTCTTTGTTTTATGTCTTTATCGCTTCTTCCATCCCAATTTATTTTACTTCCTAAATAAGTGAAGTCTTTAACTTCCTCCAATCTTTCATTGTTAATTTGTACTTTCGTTTTTGCTCTGCTCTCGCGCCCTCTGCACACTAACACTTTAGTTTTGTTTTTATTCACCCTCATTCCGTATTCCTCTGTCAACACTGCCTCCATTTCGTTCAATGCTGATTCTAGTTCCTCCTTACTAGATGCTAATACTGCTATATCATCCGCGAATCTCAGCATTTTTAGTTTCTGTCCCTGTACTTTAATCCCGAAATCTACTCTATCTTTTACCACATTAATCGCCTCTTCGATGTACAGATTAAAAATTAGTGGTGATAGCGTACATCCTTGTCTTACTCCTTTCCTAATACCTACTTCCCTTTCTTCCCCTTCTACTTCTATAACAGCAGTTTGCTCTATGTATAGATTGTGTACTACTCTCCTATCTCTATACTTCATTCCCGCGCTCTTTAGTATCTCGAACATTTTTTCCCATCTTACGTTATCAAAAGCTTTTTCTAAATCTACAAATCCTATATAAGCGTTCTTTCCTTTTTCTATTGTTTTCTCTAACATTACTCTTAGCGCCAGAATAGCTTCGCGAGTTCCCCTATTTCGCCTAAACCCGAATTGGTCTTCTCCTAGTATTTCCTCCGCTCTATTTTCCATCCTCTTCTGCACTATTCTAGTTAAGATTTTTGACGCATGGGAAGTTAGGCTAATCGTTCTAAAGTTCTCGCATTTGTCGGCTCCTCTCTTTTTCGGTATAGTAACGATAATGTTCCTCTTATAATCCTCCGGCATCTCGCCCGTTTCGTATATGTATTTTACCAGTTCAAACATCCTATTTACTACTTTCTGTCCCGCACATTTCAAAATTTCCGCCTGTATTTTATTTACACCCGGCGCTCTATTATTCTTTAGCCCCCTTAGTGCTATTTCAAATTCCTCTCTCAATATAGGTTTTCCTACATCTTCCCTATCGATGCTAGATTCTTCCTCTAATATCTCTCCTAATTCCTGGCCCTCGTATAAATTTCCTAAGTACTGCTTCCATCTATCCGCTTTCTCCTCTCTTCCTATCAGTATGTCCCCCGATTGACTCCTAACGTTTCTACTTATTGTTCCTACATCCCTGAAGTTCCTCTTAATTATTTTGTAAGCCTCATCGGTCTTACCTACTTGCAACTTATCTTCTACTTCTTTGCATTTCTCCTCTATCCATTGTTCTTTCGCTTTTCTACATTTTCTAATGATTTCCCACTTTATTGCCTTATACGTTTTCAGTCCTTCTTCGTCTCGTCTGTTTTTGTAGCCTCGTCTCTTTTGCATTAAGTTTAAGATTTCGTCCGTTATCCAGGGCTTCCTAGCTTCCCTTTTATCGTGTCCTAAAACGTCCGTAGCCGCGGAAGCTAGACTATTCTTGATACCCTCCCACTCAGTTTCTGCGTTCTTGATTTCGTCCTTACTCGTTTTATTTATTAATTGATCTGTTTTCTCCTGGAACTTATCTTTCATATTCTGATCCCTCAATATGTCTACATTTATACGTTTCTTATCCTTCCGGGTTTTCAGATTTTTGAACTTTAATCTAGCTTTCATGACTACCAAGTTGTGATCGCTGTCTACATCTGCTCCTGGATAACTCTTACAGTCTTTTACTTGATTTCTAAATCTCTTCCTAACCAGAATGTAGTCTATCTGATACCTGTCTATCCCTCCTGGCATTTTCCATGTGTACCGCCTCCTAACGTGATTCTTGAACAATGTGTTCGCGACTACCATCTTGTGCTTCTCACAGAATTCTATCAGTCTGCTACCTCTCTCGTTTCTGTTTCCTAATCCATAAGGCCCTACAAATTCTCCTTCTTTCCCCTCACCTACGACTGCGTTAAAATCTCCTACTATTATTAAATTTTCATGACCCTTCACAAATCCTATTACCTGCTCTATGTCCGAATAAACGGCTTCTAACTCTTCCTCGCTGTGGTTAGAAGTAGGCATGTATACTTGCACTATTACTGTTTCCACTGGCTTCGAATCTAACCTAACCATCATTACTCTCTCGCTGTATTGTAGGTAGCTATCTACACACTGTCCTGCGTTCTTCCGCATAACGATCCCTACTCCCGCGTTTCCATTTACCGATCCTGTGTGTATTACCCTATAGTCACCGCTCCAAAAATCTCCTACTTCCGGCCAGCGCATCTCACTTATACCTACTATATCTAATCCTAACCTATCCATTTCTATCTTCAGATTTTCTAGCTTCCCTGCCTGTCTCATGCTTCTGACATTCCACGCTCCGACTCGTGAAATGCTACACTTCTTATTATGATTGCACTCGATCACGTCTCCCGGAACAGTCCTCACCCGGAGATCCGAATGGAGGACTATTTTACCTCCGGAGTTTTTTGTCCCAGGAGACGCCATCATTAATTTAGGATAAGCTTTCTGCTAGCTGTTCTGAGGATTATAATGTGGTGGTTTCCTCTTGCCTTCCACATCGCAGTCGTGTGTGTCATAGCACCATACCAACCCCCACGGTTTCTGCCACTATGACTACTGAAAGAGCTGCTGCCCTCCTTCAGGGACTTGTCTTAGTCTGGTTTTTCAATAAGGACCCCCCCACTATGGTTAAACCTATGGTACGGCTCCTTAAATCATTAAAACGCGCAAGCCGACCCACCCGTTCCAGTTTGCACTAGAACTTCGTCAAGGTTCAAGTCCTATCGGATCGGACTTTTTCATTATCATTAGTTATTCCGTTATCTAAAAATACAGTCCATTTCCTAAGTACGTGCAGATTTGAATGATTTTTACTCTAAATCCAGGGTGTATCTAAACATACCAAATATTATCGAGGCATTAAAAAACAGAACTCGTAAGGAAGTAAGACTAATTAACGCTGAAACGCTAAATTCTCTTAAAACGTTGGGGAACAATTTCTTTATCATTCGCTATTGCAAGAGTTTTTTTAACTGATTCTAGTAATATTTTCATCGTTGTTTTCAATTTTGAACTGGTCTTTCTCTACATGCTTTGATTTCCGTGCAATTTGATGTTGAATATAGAGCGAATCATATTAAGTTAATAATATTAAACGTTGTGATGCATCACCTGTCCTATAATTTCTTTGGCGATAGCGAGAATAAAGAGTACATATACCTCGACCGGGAATCGAACCCGGCTCTCCCAATTTCCGGTTAGTTGCTCTGACCGCTGAGCTATCGAGGCACACTCATTATCCCCGCTAATGCGCCAGTTTAATGCGTCGCTACAGTACTCCCTCCCTAGAGACATGGTTTGTCTCGATACAATTTAACTGAATGTGACCGCGTTCGCCATTCTTACGAACCGTTGCTCGGTAACCCCCGGAACTATAGGGCGATGGATAGGACGGGAATCGAATCCGCGAATTTGAGATGTAAGGGAGGTTACATATACTGGAATGAATCATATCACGTCGGGGTCACCACTTTGGCGTTAGCATGGATAAAATTGCATTTTGCCTCGACCGGGAATCGAACCCGGCTCTCCCAATTTCTGGTTAGTTGCTCTGACCGCTGAGCTATCGAGACACACTCATTATCCTTGCTAATGCGCCAGTTTAATGCATCACCACAGTACTCCCTCCCTAGAGACATGGTTTGTCTCGATACAATTTAACGGAATGTGACCGCGTTCGCCATTCTTACGAACCGTTGTTCGGTAACCCCCGGAACTATAGGGCGATGGATAGGACGGGAATCGAATCCG
Source organism: Rosalia funebris (assembly GCA_037954035.1). Taxonomy (NCBI): domain Eukaryota; kingdom Metazoa; phylum Arthropoda; class Insecta; order Coleoptera; family Cerambycidae; genus Rosalia; species Rosalia funebris. The sequence continues at coordinate 9,971,451 of JAZFAV010000003.1, read as the reverse complement.
CGAATTTGAGATGTAAGGGAGGTTGCATATACTGGAATGAATCACATCACGTCGGGGTCACCACTTTGGCGATAGCAAGGATAAAGAGTGCATTTTACCTCGACCGGGAATCGAACCCGGCTCTCCCAATTTCCGGTTAGTTGCTCTGGCCGCTAAGCTATCTAGGCACACTCATTATCCTTGCTAATGCGCCAGTTTAATGCGTCACTACATTTCTGACATTTTTTTGTTTGTGCAGAGTATTATGCTCTTAGGAATGCTTAGTTTGTTTATTAGCATATTTTTTGTACTCACAGCCTTAAATGTGAAATAGTTTAAAAAAGCTCTAATGTACCCCACTTTTACTCAACGCGGGCATCTGAAGTGTAATCCGTCTTTACATAAGTCTCGGCTTGTTTGTGGGCAAGTAATTTGTTTTTAACGGACCCCAAACTGGTACTCTTGTCCGTGACGAAGACTTTGTCAGGAAGATGAATGGCAAGCAGAAAGTAGCGGGGCTATCTCTTGTGGCCACAAAACTTCCTTGGTAACGAAAAAGCTCCTAATTATGAAGTTCTGGTTACAACAATATGGTTGGATTTTAGAAATCTTGGTTGCGATCAAGCGTCATTTATCGAAGGCTTCCAGGCGTAAAAGCTATAAGATCTTTCAATAGTGACGCTCGAAATTTGCTAGGTTACAGCGGCTATGTTGTTAAAGCAATAGCTGTCAAATTTATTGTGAATTGTTCAATATGATATGGCAAATCATCATGAAAGGTTACAGCATTCAACAATGTATAAAAATCATCATATTTTGTTTTCAAAATCAGTGCTTCATTCGAGAAACGTTCCGCGCATTACGTGATTTTTATAATCTCAACAACCGTCCCGCCGAGTCGACTATTCGACGTTTTGTGGCCAAATTCGAGTCAATCGATTTTATAATCAGCCAACATCCGTACGTCACTGAAACGCAAGGTCTGCTGAAAACATCGCTGCTATGCGTGAGAGTGTACGGGAAAACCCAAGACAGTCAATTTCTCATCGTTCACAAGAACTTGGCCTTTTTGCGACTTCAACTTGGCGAATTTTGCGTCGGGACTTGGGTCTGCACCCGTATAAAATCCAACTTACCTAAGAACTTAAGGTAAACGACCATAGACAACGCCGTGTGTTCGCTGATTGGGCTCTGGAACAGTTGGAAGTTGACCCAAATTTCGCCAGAAAAATCATCTTTAGCGACGAGGCCCATTTTTGGATTAATGGATATGTGAACAAGCAAAAGTTTCGGATTTGGGACAATATTAATCCACTAAAACGAAACTGGCATTGGCATAACCATCAACGGCGAGTGCTACAGATCGATGATAAGCAACTTCTTGTGGCTTAAACTGGATGACATGGATGCCGACGACATGTGGTTCCAACAGGATGGCGTTACGTGCCACACAACGCATGCCACGATGGACAATTTACACGAGTGGTTTGAGCATGGTTATCTCGCGCAGCGGAGACCAAAACTAGCCACCGATATCGTGGGATTTAACGTACGATTAGACTTCTTTCTCTTGGGGCTCAAAGTCAACATAACTAACGCCATCCAGCAAATTCAGCCAGATTTATGCGACAAAGTCATCGGAAATTGAACCTCCCGAGTACGTGCCACCAAGCAAAGCCGCGGCAGACATTTGAACGACGTTATATTCCATATTTAATGCCATAAAATATTCTTCGAAATAAAGACAAAATTGAGTGGATATTTCACACACAACTTGTCATATTATATACGTTTAAAAATCGAGCGTCCTTATTGGAAGGCCCTATAGAAGCGGAAAATTTTTGCCCGAATAGAAATATCAAAATTTTTATCAGTTGTTACGAATCACCCACGGTCTATCGCATCTATGTTGAAACGTTAAAATATATATACTCGTACGTTAACTTAAAGCAAACATCACTGATACCTTGATATATTTGAATATAGGTATTTTATTTTGCGCACTTGATTTCTTTGCCATCATGTCATTATGCCAAGCGTCAAATTTCGCGTAAGCGAAAATTTTTTAATTTTGAAATCTAGAGCTTACAAATTATTTACAGATTTTATCTCGACGTTTTCAGATTAGGTAAGAACAGGTGCTGTAATAAATACAACAACATTTTTGATCCCCAGTGTACAACATTTTTATGTATAAATAATTACACTGTCTTATCATTTATTTTATTTTTATGTATATCTATGTCCATAGCTCCTAGCGCGTCGGTATCTACATCTTCTTCTCCTTCTTCTTCCTTCTTTTATATGGGCAATTTGCCTGTATTTCTTCGTCGTCTTGCCTAAGTCTGGCTATTTGGAAAATTGTCGCTCCATCGTTTCCGAGATCTTCCGATGCTTCTGCGTCCTGATGGTGCCTAGTCTCCAGTTACCTTTACTAATCTTTCCTCTGACATTCGGTTAACGTGTTCTTTCCATTCTGTTTTTCAACCTAATACCCCTTGATTAATGTTTCCTATTCTGTAGATTGTTTTCTAGAAAATATAGAACACAATATATATCTTCTGTATAAATAAAATAACCATGTTTTATTAATTAGGAGTATTAACTAAACAAGCTATTAAAATAAACTACCTACTTATTGCCACCTAAATATTCTTCGGTAATTTATTGCTAATGTTGTGTTTTATTAATAACATGTGACTAAAAATTCAAACAATATACTGAGTGTCTCATTATCACAGTTGTCATATGATCAAATCAATATCAACAACAAAACATTTTGCATGTATAATATACAGAATAACTAGACACATAATAAAGTCATTCTTCTAAAGCCACAATATTTATCATAATTACAATATTTACATAATTACAATATTTACAAACTTTTAAACCAAAATACCACCGTATATATGTCGGATTCCAGTTTTTATTCATGTGATTTATTTAATACGTTCTCTACTGTTTGGTTATTATTATATCATATCATTAGTTATTTTATTTGTTTAAATAATTTTTAATGAAAAAATATAATAAATTCATTCAAGGAGGCATGTGCCATTTCTCAGAATATTAGACACTTCTAATGTCCTGCAAATGTTAATAACCATATATGCATATAAAATGCAACATCAAGCAGCTTAATCGTCGACATTTTTCATGTTTTAATTCGTATATTATGTAAAAATATTACGGTTTTCTAAAATCGTATTTAGAATCATAGTTTTTATATATGTATACATTTCTATCCTGTCTTATCTTCCAAAATTAAGAATCAATAAAAAATTAATAGATATCGGAATTTAAAAAACAAAACATTAGTTTTACATATATTAGTTTCTACATATATAAGTATTTATTTTGAAATTACGCATAGCACCTGATTAGTCGCAGTTTGCTTGTTGCCTTTATTTTTTACTTTTCCGCACTCCACTATACTAGCGGAAAAGTAATGTAATCGTGTAAAGAAAAAGTGAAAAAACAATTTTTTTTATTTATTTTTCGTTTTTCGGCCTAAAAATTAAAAAAATGTTTTTTTTAATTTTTTGTTGTGTGTGTGTCGTCGTTGTCGTCGGCATTTATTCTTGTTAGCACGGTAACTCAACTAAATCGTGTCGGCTCGATCGGGTTTTGACTGATTCTGATCGGGGACGTCTCCCAGACGACACCTATTGATTTTGAGGTGGATAGCACACACCACCCCCTCCCTTAGGTCTATTTGAGAAATTCTTTTTGTTAGCACGGTAACTCAACTAAATTGTATGGCATGGATCGGGTTTTGACTAATTCTGATCGGACACATCTCCCAGATGACACCTATTGATTTTGAGGTGGATGGGACACATCCCACCCTGTCCATGGGCCATGAGAAAGCACGATGGTGGACTATTTGAGAAATCTATTTTGTTAATACAATAACTAAACTAAATCATGTCGGATCGATCGGGTTTTGACTAATTCTGATCGGGAACGTCTCCCAGACGACACCTATTGATTTTGAGGTGGATAGGACACATCCCGCCCTGTCCATGGGTCATGAGAAAGCACGACGGTGGACTATTTAAGAATTTTTTTTTGTTAACACGATAACTCAACTAAGTCATGTCGAATCGATCAGGTTTTGACTGATTCGAATCGAGGGCGCCTCCCAGACGACACCTATTGATTTTGAAGTGGATAGAACACACTCTACCATGTTCATGGGTCACGAGAAAGCACAATGCTGGACTATTTGAGAAATTTGTTTGTTAGCACGATCACTCCATTAAATCGTGTCGGATCGATCGGGTTTCGACTGATTCTGATTAGGGACGTCTACCAGACGACATCTATTGATTTTAAGGTGGATAGGACACACCCCACCCTGTTCATGGGTCATGAGAAAGCACGAGGGTGAACTATTTGAGAAAAATAGAACTGTCGCATAAAACACATATTCTGCATTTATGTGTTGGTTTAGTTTTTCTCGGCCACTCAATTTCGAGATAGAGATGCTCTACGTGCGGAAAAGTTCGTTTTAAGGTTTTAAAACTGTTTATTTTTTCTATCGTTTTTGGTCTGTTGTAATATTGTGTATTAATATTTTTGATAACTCCACAAATTTCAGTACGATTTTTCTTGTAACATATATCTTGTTCCTTTATTTACTTTCGTAGTAAACAGATACGTAGTAAAGTAGATACATATCAATTCAAGGATATCCTCAGACTACTGTGTAGAAAAATTCGCTCTTTAGGCATAAGTTGATCGATCAAGAACTAGTAAGAACAAAGCGTCAGCAGTCGGAGTAAGTACTGATATATTAAAGTTTACTATCATAATAGGGCAAAATTTGACAAAACACAGGGATTTCACGTTTTATATCAATGATAATTAAACTATTTTTCATCCAATTAAAATATACTTGCAGAGCATCAGTGTTTAAGAAACTATTATATCTTTTGTCGTTATTCGATGCATCGAGTAAATTGTATTCAAGACTGTACATGTTCTGAATTAATTAGTAATAGGTTAGAATTAATAGTTTTTGAAAATTGTTAACATAGTGGACCCCAATAAAAAGTAGGTACATTATTTTTAGAAAAAGATTTCGTGTACTTAAACTGTAACTCAAACTTCCATTCAATATTGATTAAAACAAAAAAATGGATGAAACATTAATAATATTTAAATATATATTTTTTATAACTTTAAGGACGATTACTATCAGGGTTCATCCTAGGATAAAAGCTCACGAGAATTTGTTATATGGTATTATTTTCAGCTAATGTACATACCCTCGATTCTGGGATTGTCCAGGTATTTGGGGACATCCTGTATACGGCTGAAAATTGGCTGGAACCGATATTAAAATAGGATATCAATTTATTTAAAAGATTCGTGGTGGTAGATAATAAAGACTGTATCATCGGGAGATGCTGATACAGTTTCGCACAATATTAAAACTTTGTTATTAAATGATTTTTCATGAAAAACTTAAACACGTCGAACTTATTTTTTAAACAGGCTTTGACTGAGAAAAAATGATATTTTTTAAGATTTTGTGTTGTGTAAGCTATTAAGTAATCCTGTCTTTCTTAAAATTACAATCCTCCCTGTTTCGAACAAAAACCTTAAAAGTTTTCGGGGTACAACGACATCCCATTTTAGCTGTTTATTATTTGTCGTTTATAAGATAGAGGGTGCTTTTTGAGAAAAATTCAAGTAAACTAAATACGAGTTTATTTTTGACAGAAATTATAAATTTGTTCAAAATGGGAATTCAAATGGGAAATATCACCCATTGGTGATATTTCCCATTTGAATTCGAATTCGTTAATTTTGATCCTCTAAATTATTTGGACTGTTAAAGTAAACACATGGTTTTAAGCGTCCCCACAAAATTATATCAAAGGAAGTTAAATCAGGTGAATGTGGTGGTCATTTAGTTGATCTTGATATACCTGCTGTAGTTATAAATCATATTTATTTTTCAATGTAATTGTATTTTAGTATTTTCAAAATTCCATGTTATAAACGGTAAATATGGGATACAGATGTTTTTGAAAGGAGAGGGAGACTTCTCAAAGAGAGGGTTGCAGTTTAAAAAATATGTGAATCTCAAACATAAAATCTGAAAAAGAATAATTTGTACAGGGTGAGCGAAACTCGATGTCTCAGCTCTATTATAAGAAAAGGAAAAACTTAAACTTTGATGTTTGTCATCTAATCGACATTTTTGTTCAATGGGGAATCTTGACTACATAAGGATCCATTATACGACCACGCACGATGATTATTTACAGATTTTAAATTAAAATGTACCCTAATATAAAACGCCCATTAAAAATAGTCATTTAATAGCCATAAGCATGAACTAACTTTAGTATATAGCAACAAACACCTATGAGGACCTCGATAGCTCATCGCTAAAGTGTCTAGCTGGAAACCCGGAGGTCGCGGGTTCAACTCCTCCATGAGTCCGACTTTTTTTAAATAGTATTGAAATGAAATTGAAGCCTCCCAATTGGCAGTCTTCGACCGCTGAGAAAAAAATTCCACCGTGAGAAATATCACACCTATTTAGCGGTTCCTTTGATATATGTCGCCAAAGACCCCCGCCGACTGTTAATTGATTGTAATTGATATGTCATTTGTCACCTTTGACGCTAACACCTTTCTGGCGGCATCCTTTGATGTCAATATGACGCGTGCCGACAAATTTTCCCACGGTCAATAGAATTTTCCCACACTTAAGTGATCTACTACTATACTATGACAAAATCTCAAAATATATTTTTTTACTTCTAACGTGTATTTATTTTACAAAATTTCATGAAACATGATTAATAAATATATAGGCAATAAACGCCTATACGATTTTTTTAATTGCTTTCTTAGAAGCCTAATCATTTACAACTATATGATGTTATAAGTGGGTGGACGATTTTCACTGTGAGTGACTGTAGATGCTTATAATATTATAAATATTGTTCGAAACTTTAATACTACGCTGTATTCGTTGACTATACTTTAAGTTATAATAGGGAAACCACAAGATAACACACGGACACTAATGGTTCTTCGCCGATTTTTAGATTAGCGACACGTGGGCATTTCAATGTTGCCTCTAAAACGGCTCTAAATTTATGGTACCATTAAAGCGTACCCGATAAATTGCGTCCAATTCTTACCATAAATACGAACACTTTGTTCGCTCGATTTTATTTATACTCCATTAGGCAGTACCGTTTTTCATTTTTAGTGGACATTTATTATTACGGCATACGTTACGATACAAACACTGATTGTGAGTTTATGTAAAACAACGAACGGTATTAATAAATTTTAACGATAGTCCGCATGCACTCTCGAGTTTATTTACAGTTTAAAGTCTTTATAAGTACATCAGAAATTATTTTACTGCATAGGAGATTGATTTATTATACAGTACCATTAGAAGCGTAAAGTTAATTACTTGGAGAAAATTAAACTTGCTTGAAAATATGTATACGTACCTACTCGTAGGTTTGTCGGCACATACTTGCTTCGGTAAATAGTACTTTCTTATTCTTGAGACATGGGAGTAAAGCAGAAATGGAAGTAATCATTTATTCAATTTGAAACTCTAAAAATGAGCTTTCATTTAGGGGTTAGGTCCTATATATGTATGTAACATAATATTCTTAAACTAAAGGGTCTTTTAATAAGGACGCTCGATTTTTAAATGTAAATAAAACCAGTTGTGTGTGAGATATCCGCTCAATTTTTTGGAACCACATGTTGTCGGTATCCATATCATCCAGTTTATGCCCCAAGAGGTTGCTTATCATCGATCTATAGCGTTCGCCGTTGACGGTTTCAGTTGATGGCAATAGTTCAATTCGGAAGAAGTTTTGGATCGATAATTCCGCCGGGCCAAAATCCGCAACAAAAAGTGACTTTCTCGGGATGCATTTGATGTTGGTGTATCTCGTGTGGATTGGTATCGTCCAAAATCCGACAATTTTGCTTGTTCACATATCGATTTATCCAAGAATGAACTTCGTCGCTAAAAATTATTTTTTTGGCGAAACTTGGGTCAAATTCCAACTGCTCCAGAGCCCAGTCAGCGAACACACGGCGTTATCTATGGTCGTTAACCATAAGTTTCTGAGTCAGTTGGATTTTATATGGGTGCAGACCCAAGTTCCAACGCAAAATTCGCCCAGCTGAAGTCACAGAAAGGTCAAGTTCTTGTAAACGACGAGACTTGGGTTTTCCTTGTCTCGGGTTTTTCCGTACGCTCTCATGTACAGCAGCCATGTTTTCAGCAGACCTTGCGTTTCGGTGACGTACGGGTGTTGGTTAATTATTTATCGAACCGGTCGACTCGAATTTGGCTACCAAACGTCGAATAGTCGAGTCGGCTGAACGGTTGTGACGAGGATAAAAATCACGTAATGAACGGAACCTCTCTCGAATGGAGCACTGATTTTGAAAACAAAATTTGATGATATGCACACGTTGTTGAGCGCTATAATCTTCCATGGTGATTTGCCATACACTGTTGAACAATTTGACAGATGTTGCTTTAACATGGTCACTATAATGTAACAAATTTCGAGCGTCCCTATTGAAGAACCCTGTACAAGTATATTTAATAATTCATTAAAATTTTCATTTTCTTAGAATCCTATTCAAATAAGAAAAGAAGTAATATAAAGTGATGCGTGTTTGTACAGAAATGTAATTAATATTCCGCCAGCAACTAAAAATATAAAAATTAATTAATTATCATGGCAAATAAAAGGCTGTTGGCTTTTCTACTTTTACGACTACTTCCTCCCACATCTGTCGAGATTGTAGATAAAACATGGTATCATTATGCAAACGTAGTAAATAACATTTTTATTTGAACATACATCTGTCAACTTTAAAGCTAAGTTAATAACAATAATATGCTATTCACCGTATTCATTCATAAAATGCAAAATAATATTAGTTGTTGGCTATTAACTGATTAATAATTATTATCTCTAATTAAGTTGTTAAAAAAATATATATTTATTATTTGATGCACAGTATTATTTTACAGATCATCTAAGATTTGATATACTGTTAATTTATATTTATATTTTTTGTCTATATGTTGTTTATATGTTATTGTAATTTAATTGTTGGGCGTATAATACAATAAGTTATAAATGGACTGTTTTGTCTTCGAACATTCTATATTTTCTTCAATTATATCGTTTTGTAACTTTTTATAGTGTATTTCGTTTCACTTTCGTTATCGTCCTTAATTTTTTTAATTCATTTGGTGGCATCAATATCCATTTTAAGTGTGAAGTGTATTATATTTTCATATATAGGGTGTCTTCTATTTCATGTATTATTGGGGAATTATAGGATTTGAATTGCGTGACATTTGTGTGTGTTTGCACCAGCTTCATTTTCAATGAAGTTTGGTCAAACAACATTCTAACAACAAATTAACAAATATACGACGTTGAAAATGGCCTGTAACTTTAAATTGTTGTGTCAACTGAATTTTGTATGCTGACAAGTGTAGATCTTTCTTTAAAATCCGATACGTGATGGTTCTTCACAGATTCAATTGTTGTGCATGACGTCGAATTGATGTTTGGATACTCCCACACACTTTCTCTCACTACAGCAATATTTTCATCTGACCGACCACAATAAGGACGTATTGGCGTTGTCTTATCAATAACAGAACCCGTCTTTTCAAATTTCTTGATTAAATTATGAACTGTTAATTCTGTAAGCGCTTCATTTTATCCTAATTTTGTGCGAATTTTCCTTAATACAACTGTAAATGATCGCTCACTTTCATAAAATAATTGCATACAAACTATTCACTATTAAACTGTTAATCGTGGCATGTTGACGTCAACAGTCGTTAAATATTGACGCCCTATCTTTTACAGAACACACATGGCGGGTAATTGAACCCTATAGTTGAAATTGAGACACCCTATAGTTTTCACTCTTTGAATAGTTACCACGCAGAGATCTAATGTACCTCAGGTGGAGTAGTACACTTCACTCCATCTGGGGTATATAATAATCTCTGCGTGGTAACTATTTGATGTATTCATATTGGTTCTATACCTATAGGGTCCAGCAACAGGATTGAACGGTTTTTAATAGTACATTTATTATTCCAACTAAAAACACAATTCTGGAAATTTCTTATAACACTTAGTTTACAAAGATTACATCTCTAAGATGACCACCGTCTTCTTCTTTACATTACTGCAATCTGTTTCTGAAATTGAATACAACGCGTCTGAGTACATCTTCGTTTATCGAATTTATCTCTTCACGAATCCTTTCTTTGAGTTCCACAAGTGTCTGGAGAGGGGTAGAGTACACTTTGGACTTTGAGAATCCCCACAAAGAAAATCCGGAACTGTCAGATCCGGTGATCTTGCGGGCCACGTAAAGTCGTCAAACCTTGAAATTAAGCGATTCGCGAACATACGCTGTAAAACAGCAATGTACCGTCTAGCTGTATGCGCTGTGGCGCGTTTTCTGTTGGAACCATACTTCATTTTGGTCCATTCTTTGAAGTTACACAGCCACAAATGTTTCCGACATCTCAACGTACCGAAGTGAATTGACTAACAGTTTGGCCGTTTTCTTCAAAAAAGTATGGCCCGATCACACCAAATTTGCACACTCCACACCACACCGTTACCTTTTGGTCATAAATTCATGGGTGTTCATGCATTTATCTTGGGTTGTGTTGTGCCCAGTAGCGAAAGTTCTGCTTATTAACGTACCCACTGAGATGGAAGTGAGCTTCGTCAGACATGATCAGTGTATCAAGAATTCCTGCATTGTTGTTCAATATTTCAAAAAATTGCCTGTAGAAATTGAGGTGATTAACTTTAACAATAGGGTTCAACTTCTGGACTATCTGTACTTTATACGGATGAAATTTCAAATCCAGATTTAAAATTCGTCGCATACTTCGCTCTGAAATTCGCAGTGCAATTTACTGCCGAGTTGCAGGACGTTGTGGACTCCGTTCAACGGCTACTCTGGTTCTTTCAATATTACCTTGTGTACGAACTGTGCACTGTCTGACAAATTTTGAGTTTACACTGCCCCTTTCGTCAAAATCTCTTACCCATCTCAAAATTGCATTTCTTGATGGGACTTCAGCGTGCACTGGCAAATTAAATTCACGGCGGAAACGCCTCTGGGTTTGCACGATGAATAGGGTCAGGATAAATGATTTAACATCAGAAACCCGTTGATTAATCGGCCAATTTGCCTTTGCAACACAAAACCTTCGATAATAAAATACAATTTTATCACTATTTGACGTTTGTCAAATAAACAGTATTTCCACAGCAACCTATTTAAAACCATTCAATCCTGTTGCCGGACCCGGTATAATGTAAAAGTTTACAATAATAGTAGTGTAAAACTTTATTAATTGCATTAGTCTTAAGTTTTATAGCAGAAATAGTAAAGTTTCACATGTTCACAATGTTAAAAGTGATTAAGTTTTACCACGGCATATTTTCAACAATGTACTTTTTCCGAGATTAGCCTAAATCGTAGGTTAACGCTGAAATTCTAGATAACGTTTTAAAAGAATTTCTGTTTTGACTTGCACATTGTCAAGACATCAATGACAGATAATCTGAACATTTAATTTAATAGTTTTAGTTTGTATTAATTATTTTTTCCAACAATACGTCATCAAGCGAGGGTGTTTTTCTAAAAAACCGTTTTGATATAATGAAGATTTTGATATAATGAATGAAAAAAAATTTAATAAAGATGTAAATTATTTACGTAATTGGTTTTATTCATCGTAGAACTGTTGTATCCTGTGGTACAAAAACAAAAACTTTTTGTGATAGTAACAGTTGTTGAATAATTAATTATTGCGCTTAGATTGAAATATTTTCTTTTGTTTCAGACAAAACTGTGTTAAAACACCATAGCGGCCACTTCAGACATAAGTCAGCCGAGGTTTGGGATCCCCATCCCCAATACGAAATAGACGCTTTCGGCAGGAAACTCGTATTACAGTTGGAGCAGAATTACAAATTTGTAGCGCCGAACTTACACGTAAGTATTTCAACTTTAAATATACCGCAAAGGAGTTTGCGAAATGTTTAAAAATTAAAGACATTTAGTGGTACCACCGAACAGAACACTGAAGAGAACACTCACTATCCACATATGTTAAAAGCCTCTTAATAAAGTAGTTTCTGTAGAGCATCTTAAAATTCTGAATAATATCTTGGTCCAAAGGTTGGCAATCTTTCTCCCACCAAGTGTTTGGTGGAAGAAATATAAGTTTGACATTATCCAATGCAATTTTGGAGTGAGATGTTGCATTACTCAGGAACAGTACCACTTTCCTATTCTGCTTCTTCATCTTGGCATCAAATTCGTGGAGCCACGTCGTCACGATATCTGCTATCATCCATGCTTTTTTGTTGGAAACCCATTGAAGAGGTAGCTTTTCGATGTGTGCTCCTTTAAGACATCGAGGTTTTGTGCTTTTATCTATGATAAGTGGTTCCTCTTTTTCACCTTCCATATTTGCACAGAACAAAATTGTAATTCGTTGTTTTATAGTTTTTCTTCCGGAACACTTGTCATTTTTCAATGCATATGTTTTGTTGGCAGTGCACGATAGTAGAGACCCGTCTCGTCTGCATTAAACACATTCTGTGGGGCGTAATCTTTTAAAATAACCCTCAACTTCTCTTTCCAAGTTTTGACATCTTCGGCATTAACATCGACAGATTCACCACATATTTTCTTGAAGGTATCATCATATCGTGCCGTCGTCAAAATCTTTCTAACCATCAATTTCATGCTTCGAAGTCATTTAGCTCTAGGCTTTGCGCAACTTCAAGGGCTTTGGGCTTGAATTATGGGTTCAGATATTGGTAAGTGTTTGTATCGAGCTTTACAAAACCAATCGAGAACGACTTGATCCACAGCAAGTCCCTCAGTTTTAGGAAATTTTCTGTTTTGATCAACATTGCCACCTTCTCGATACAAATTTCTAACTTCTTCTTTATTTTGTAACAATCTGGTCACTTGAGTCTCGCCTACTTTAAATTTTTCAGCCAATTTCCTGGTACTCAAACCACTTCTTTCACTTTCGTCGATTGTATCAATTTTTTCTTTGATAGAAATACGATTCCGTTTTCCTGCCATACTCAAATATTTAACGTTAACCGGTGAAAATTCAGGACAAAACTAATGTTAAAACTAGATTTCATGCGCTTAAGAAATAAATATACGTAAAGCAATCATAATGTAATTTGCAGTACCGCCCGTCGTAAAGCAATTTGTAGCATTTACATTTTATTGTCCTTTATTGATGGTGTTTTTAGAATTGGTGTGTACTAGGAAATTACAATGATGGGCGCCCGCGGTTATTTAAGGGAATGATCGATATAAGGGGGTACAAGGGTATGGAATTTGCCATTTGTAAATTCGGGGAATTAAAAATCGATCGTTATACGTAGGTGATCGCTTTATACCGGGTGGTCGCTAACAGGGGTTTTATTGTATTATAAAGACGCACTCTAGTATAGAGGGACAATAAATAATTTAATGGAAAATATCTACACGGTTGTGTAAAAGGTACATTTTTAAATATATTTTTTAGTTTTGCCCCAATTGAATCGGAATAAGCTAATTTATTAAAATTATCTATAAATATATTTTCTAATTGTATTATATATTCTACTATGTTCTGTGATGGTACTCTCAAATCATCGAATGGTAAGTTGTTTGAATTAACGTAAGCTTTGCTTTAGAGAATAATGTTGCCTGTGTTCCTAAAGTATTTTGTTCATTGAATTCTAAACACAGTTTGTAGGAGTGTTGTAACAAACACTTTTTTGGCAGATAACCAGTAACGTAAACTAAAGCATTACCTTCTGTACTGTTAAGATTTCTATAATTACTTGTAAAAACCTTTAAGGATTTTCTTGCGACTGATTCCGGGACAATAAATTCCTTACAGTTTTCTACCAAGTCGGGACTAATGTTTAATAACATTTCATTTATGTCACTCATGCATTCTAATAAAACAGTCTTCTGGAAAATGTAAACTGCAAATTTGTATTCTACTATTACATACATTGATCGGGTGTAAGATTAGCATATCTATTGTATGCCAATAAATCCTAATGATTTTTTCCAACTCTGACATCTAAAAAGTACTTTATAAATATCTTTTTTTTTGTATGGAGAGGGGAAATCTTGCATAAGACCCTGGGGGTAGAGCCGGGAGTGTCGGATTCTTACCGACTAAAACCCCTCCCCTTTTTCTCGCCTGCCTCACTGGAACCGCTTTCGCATTACTTCAGTGGGGCAGTTGGTCTAGGGCTTCCTGTTCGTCATCGGTCCTCCCTTTCTTTACTTTCTACGATATGTCTAATCGTTTTATATGCCCGTTTCCATGTACTTTCTCCTGATACAAGATCTGCCATCATGTTATGAGCACTAAACGGTGTTCCACTTTCGCTGGCATAGGTTTCCCTGCAGGTTCTGCATCTCGGGCATACAAATAGCGTGTGCTCCGCGTCGTCTGGGTCCCCACAGTACCTGCACTTGAAGGTCTCACATCTGTGTCGCTCGTACAGGTACTTTCTGAAACACATGCCCTGAGAGGGCTTGTGTGAGATGGTAGTCTACTTCTCCGTATTGCTTCTCGGTCCATAGCAAGATGTTGGGGATCAGGTAGTGCGTCCATCGCCCGTACCTTCCTTCCCTCCACCTATCCTGCCACCTGCTCATGAAGTTATCCCTCGCAATCACTCTGTCCACACCCCTATATCTTTCATTTCGTTCTTGGATCATGAGTTCTATTGGGGGGACTCCGGCTATGATGCCGACGACCTCCGTTGACACAGTTCTGTACGCTGAGCAAATTCTTAAGTTAATTTTCCGCTGGAGACTTTATAAATATCTATACGACATAAATTTAATGTATCTAATCCGAGCTGTAACCCTATTAAATGCATAATCAATTATCTTACATACTTAGCTTCATCTTTTGGACACCGAGAAAAATAGATACTGGATCCTGTTTTACTGTTACAACCATCAACAGAACACAACACCATTTTTAACTATTCAAACGCAAATTAATAAAATTCATTATCTAAAATCCCACCGGTATAATACTTCCACTGCGGCAATCAGTTCGGTGTCGAGACTGACGGTATACATGCGCCACGTGCTAGTTAGCTAATTCTCGCTAGACGACGAGACGGGGTAAGGAGGGAAACTTAGCGGGCGGAAGAGTGAATCTTCCAGTCTTAGTTTCTGTTCCGTGGTAGTACTAACTAAAAAAGTTTCCTGAAAACTGCCTCAACGATCAATTAATTTCAGCCGCAACAAAAATGTAATTATCCGTAATTATTTTTACAGATCATCAGCCACATCCGAGAGGACTACGTACAGAGGATCAGGCACAGTCCCAAGATGGCGGGGTGTTTTTATAACGGCAAGATCAAAGGTGACAACGAGTCCACCGTTTCTGTTTCCCTTTGCGATGGGATGGTAAGTTTACTTTGACCGATAATTAGCTACCGTTTATAGTTTGCGTCTAGTTTCTATTAATCTGATTAGAAAACAAATATGCGCGAGATACTTCACAGGGAAGCATTGAATTTGTTATCGCGGAATGATGGTTTTTCTAATTCCATCATAGGTTTTTATAACTTTGTTTTAAATACATCAGACAGCATCAAACGTTTCTGTTTGACTTAATCGAAGTGAATCGAAGTCAGATTACCATTTTGATTGTATATTAAAAATGAATTATATGGCATTGATTGTCATTACTGGAGTGGGCAACTTTGGCACCGATCGAGTTCATCGCGCTGGTTATTTGCGCCGGCTGATTGTCGGCCGTCCGTTGTCGCTGGATTTTTCTGCAGTCAATGTCATCGCTATATGACTAAACGCTTATTGATTATTGTTTAATTGACACTTATTGTGTTTATGCGGTTTTATTTACGCGTTGTCTGTTGGTGCATAATTGTGCATAATTAATAATTATGTTAACCGTACGTAGGGCTAACAAACGACTATAAAATTACTTATTAAAACGACTATATGTATTAGCTCTTAAGAAATAACTTATAAGTCGGAAATCGAGAAAGGAACCATCAAGCCGCCAAACGGTTATTAAAGTAGTTCCCGAATAGCAAAGCTATTACATAATCGCTCTAGGAAACAACTACTCCTCGGTCTAAAGTCCCGCCAGGCATTGAATTATACCCAGAAGCGATCCTCGACCTCTTTCTCGTGTTTCTGCACGATCAGATAAGGTTTCAAAAAATAAAACCCGCCACAGGTAGGATTCGACATTTGTCCCGGATCGGAACCGAGCGACATACAGCTGTTTCGAACTTGTTAGTTCTCATCAGTGCCGCACACGGTACGCCGATTCAGGACAAATGCCGAATGAACTTTATGGCGTATACATCTTTATCGATACGATCTCTGTCACTAACTTATAAGTCGGAAATCGAGAAAGGAACCACCAAGCCGCCAAGCGGTTATCAAAGTATCAAGCGGTTATCAAACCCGCCACAGGTAGGATTCGACATTTGTTTTTTGAAAGCTCTTAAGAAAATAAATCTACGTATCCAAAAATATTATAAACACTATTAAAACATTGAATTTATCATATACTTGTCTAACGCACTATATGTTTATTTTTATCAAGTCATCTTAAAGTGCATGTTAATTGGAAATAAGTTTGTAAAAATAATCCCGTAATAAGCTCACAGTATAGACTACGCGTCAAGGAATTTCCGTCAAAAACTTTGCGTTGCACATTCGCTAATGTTTACGAAACTGAATTCACGAGAGTGCAGCAGTCTCGAGCGATATATGTATACATGTATGTGCCATTCAGTAAATGGAACACCGTCGGTGAAAGATATGCTGTAAAACATGCCCACTCATAGAGTTAGGTTATTTTACATCGTGAAACAGAAATAGATTTCAATAAACATCCCGTGAACGATGTGCCACCATATTCTTGTGAATAGTAATCGCTGGAAGTTAAAGAAAGTCAAAGCTCGATGCAACCATAAATACATAAATCTAAAGAAAGAAATACACTCTTGGACAACATTAAAAGTTTTAAATCCTTAAACATTGTATGTAGGTAGCCTAGGGTATCCTCTGTCGCTACTGATAAACAATTGCAATTGTTTGACAGACGTAAAGTAACAATTTGTAATTGTTTGTTAATAATACATTTACAGCTGATTAAAGTGATTGGTAAAAGGAAAATCAATTATGCTATGATTTTTGTTTTAAATTTAATGTCATTAAGTGAATGAGCCACTTTATCCTGCACACTTAGAGTAGAAGAAATGAATGATACATAACTTAAGAGAAGATGAAGCGGTGAAAGTGGTAACTCTGCTTAACGACGAAGGTAGTCAGCGCTTTGCGGCTAATTTATTAGAAGTTAGACAATCAACAATTAGTCGAAGAGTTCAACATTTCAATGATCTTGGAAGTTACTGTACAATCCCTAGAGAAGGTCGCAAGAAGTCTACAGATGCAGGAGATGGGTGTTA
Source organism: Rosalia funebris (assembly GCA_037954035.1). Lineage (NCBI taxonomy): Eukaryota > Metazoa > Arthropoda > Insecta > Coleoptera > Cerambycidae > Rosalia > Rosalia funebris. Next base: position 9,953,887 of record JAZFAV010000003.1, on the reverse strand, counting down.
CCTTATGCAAATCGCCTTAAGAAAGAGGCATTCTACCAGTTTAGATCTAAATAGAGCTCTAGCAGCAGCCCGAAATGTAGCAATCTCTGGACGAACGGTCAAGAAAAGTTTTAATGAAGGTGAATTGTACAGTAGAAGACCAGCTATTGCACCACTGCTCATCAAAGAACACAGTTGGTAGACTGCGTTTTGCAAGAGAACAAGTAAATTAGGCCATTTACTTGGTCAAGTCTTAATTCGCCAGATGAACGTCAACGAGTTTGGCAAAGGCCAGGAGAGAGGTTAGCTGCCTGCAATATCTCTCCGAGGATCCCATTTTCTGGTGGATCAATAATGTTCTGGTGATGGATTTCTTTCGATGGTCACACGAATTTCATTCCTCCATGATGATGAAGTCCATGAACGCGCATTTCTATGTAGAAAACATCGTAGAAGAACATGTGACGTCATTTTCTCCATCTATCTAGGACAATTTCATTTTATGGAGGCTAAAAGCCTGGTTACACATTGTGAGCTAGCATGCGAGCTGGCCTAGTCAGTTACTGCAGTACAGCTATTCGCACCGTATGACCTCCTCATACGAGTTACTGTCATGTGCGAGTCAGTCAGTAGTTTGCATCCAAGTTACTTCAACATTATTTGTTTTTACTCGTCCATCGCCTTCCCCCACCACCCACAAGGCAGCAGCTCGCATGTGACTCGGACGCCAACTCGCACGATTTTGCGAAATGTCAGTATGCGCCGTACATTTGCACACAACGAAATTCACACTTGACTGTAGTCTCTCGGGCAATACCTGCTTACCTGTGTCATAGCAGCTACTCTCACCGTATGACCGGTCGAGGCCAGTCGAGCTACTGTCATGCGAGTATACAGTGGCAGTAGCTGTCTACTGTAACGTCAGCAGCTCGTACTGTGTAATCAGGCCTTAACGCTCGACCACACGTTGCTAGAGAGGTGACTATCTAGGTGAGAGGTAAGAGCTAGACTAACCTCGATTTGTGAATGTTCAGACTATGAACTGGTAACCAAGAAACCTAGATATTAATCCCATAGAACATCAATGCGATGCACTAAAGTGTTCAATTAGGCGTCACATACCTGTCCCTATGACTAAGGGAACTCGAACAAGTCGTTCTTGTCGAATGGGAGAATATTCCTGAGGACACCATTCCCCACTTGATCAATAGCATGCCCAGACGAATGGAAGCAGTAATAAGAGCTAGAAAAAGATCTACACACTACTGAATTCAAAAATTCTCATGATTTAATTTCACCTCTAATTTTTTTTTAAATTAGAAACCTCAACACCGTTTTCATCACGTTTGACATTATTATTCCCTTCTGTTATTTATTCATGTTCTTTTCCTGATAATACAATTCTAATTCGTTAAACATTAGTTGAAATCATTTAATTATAATATCACGTAGGTATGATTTAAATATTAGAATAACAGTAATAATGTGAAATTTCACTGATGCGTTAATTCTGTCAAGGAGTTTACATAACCGAAATATTCAACAAAATGGATCCACTAAATTTTATGAACTTTAAATTACAAACAACGAAACTGGGCAATTTAAAGAGTTGAAAACAATCCTAGATATAGGTGTTGTATTGAAAATAAAATTTTAGGGGTTCAGGTAGTCTCTCCAACTGAAGCTCATTTTAATTTGATGATTTTATATCAGGGTTTAGATGTGTATTATATTATCTGTATTATATAAGTATTTCTAAAATTCGTCACATGTGAATCAATTCCACTTTTTCATAACAATTAAATTCTAAAGTTAATGCTTTATACAGAATTTTTCAATAGGGACACTCGAAATTTTTTAGGTTATAGCGGCCATGATGTTAAAGCATCTATCAAATTTATTGTGAATTATTCAGCAGTGTACGGCAAATCACCATGGAAGACTATAGCGTTCAAAAACGTGTGCAAATCATCAAATTTTATTTTCAAAATCAGTGCTCCGTTCGAGAAACATTTCGCGCATTATGTTATGCATTTTTATCCTCGACACAACCGTCCCGCTGAGTCGACGTTTGGTGGCCAAATTCGAGTCAACCGGTTTGATAAATAATGAGCTAACACCCATACGTCACCGAAACGCAAGGTCTGCTGAAAACATCGCTTCTGTGCATGAGAGAAAAACCCAGGCAGTCAATTTCTCGTCAATCACAAGGACTTGGCCTTTCTGTAACTTCAACTTGGCGAATTTTACGTCGTAACTTGGGTCTGCACTCATATAAAACTCCAACTCACCCAGGAACTAAAGGTAAACGACCATAGACAACGCCTTGTGGTAGCTGATTGGGCTCTGGAGCAGTTGGAAGTTGATCCAAATTTCGCCAGTAACATCGTTTTTAGCGACGAGGCTTCCTTTTGGATAAATGGGTATGCGAACAAGCAAAATTGTCGGATTTGGGACGATACTAATCCACATGAGATACAGCAGCACCAAATGCATCCGGAGAAAGTCACTGTTCGGTGCGGATTGTAGTCTGATCGAATCATCTTTCCGTACTTCTTCCAAAACGAAACTGGCATTGCCATAACCGTCAACGGCGAGCGCTACAGGTCGATGATAAGCAACTTCTTGTGGCCTAAACTGGATGATATGAACCGACGGCATGTGGTTCCAACACAATGGCGCTACGTGCCACACAGCGCATGCCACGATGGACACTTTGCACGAGCGATTTGAAGACATGATTATATCGCGCAGCGGCAACGTGAACTGGCCACCGAGATAGTGACATTTAACGCCATTAGACTTCTTCCTTTGGGACTATCTATTAAATCGCAGGTCTATGCAAATAAACCGCAAACAATTGATGCCTTCAAAGTCAACATAACGAACGCCATTCAGCAAATTCAACCAGATTTATGCTACAAAGTAATCGAAAATTGGTCCCCCTTAATATGTGCCACCAAGCAAAGCCGCGGCGGGCATTTGAACGACGTTATATTCCATACTTAATGCCATAAAATATTCTTTCAACTAAAAAAAGAAGTGAGTGGATATCTCACACAACACTTTATTATATTACGTTTTATTTACTTTTAAAAATCGAACGTCCTTATTGAAAGATCCTTTATGTATGTACGACATACAGACGCCTAACATATATAAGCCCATAATTTTTCGAAAAATCGTGACCGTATCGTGATCAAGTTGATGACGTAATTTAAACTATAAAATTTTAATGTAAGCTTAAGCCTTCTTTATCTACATATTTTGTATAATTACCATTAATCGAACATTAATTGCCACTAGTTATATCCCCATAATATAACCTTTAAATCTTGTTCAATTGCGGGGATAATGCTAGAAACAATGAAATAGTATTTAGACCGTCTAAACTGGCGCTATAAAATAATAATTTGTACTTATTTAAAGGCAATAAATACGTACATTAATGACAATGATGACTACATTTTAAATTGCTCTCGCTATTAGACGATGTGGGTGGAATAGTTGGTTAATAAATGTTGAAATTCAATTAGTACATGATAGACTCGTGGAAAAATTAATATGTTATTTGACGTTACGTATTGTTGGTACGTAATAATTTACATTATCATAATAGATATCAATCGATTCAAGCTTTAAATTGTTCCTCCAATTCTTCTTTGTGTATATGTGAATTTAGTTTTCTCTAAGATTTAAAAAAATCGCCTTTTACGGCCATTATGTGTAAAACATATATCTTCTTCTTCTTCCTTCTATAATAGGTCTATGACCTGTTGCTTCTTGGACTTAGTCCTCATCTTAGATCTAAATTGTCACTCCATCTTTTCGGTGGTCGGCCTCTACAACGTGTACCACTAGGAGATTTATCTCTTGCAATGTTTACCAATTTTCTGTCATTCGGCTTATGTGTTGGTTCCGTTGTCTCTTGCGTTGCAGGACTCATTCATTAATGTTGTCTATGTTGCATGATTGCCTGATTTTTTCACTTCTTTCCCTATCTAGTAACGTTTTTCGTGATATGCGTCGAAGTATTTTCATTTCTGTGGTCTCAAATAGTTGTTTCGTTTCTGGCCTTGTCTCTCAGGTGTAAGTCATAATAGGTCTAATTGTGGTTTTGTAAATCCGAACCTTTGTTTTTTGTTGTAAATGTTTGTTTCGCCAGATTACGTCGTCGAGACATCCCGCGACCTTATTTGCTTTAGCCACCTGTCCTCTTACTTCGTCTTCAATATTGCCGTAACTAGTTATGTCGATTCCTAGGTATTGAATCTCATTTCCTGTTATATTATTTAACCGTCTAATTCTAGTTTGCATCTGAGGGGTTCTTTCGATGTTGTCATATATTTTGTTTTTTCAGCTGAGATTATATTATACTTTTTTCCCGTAAGATTGAAGGTATTTAATAATTTTTGGAGGTCGTCTTCATTTTCGGCACATATCACGGCGTCATCAGCGTGACAGAATTTTTATTTCTCTATCACCCATTTTATATCCTTCACCAAGTCGTACTTTTTTCATTATTTCATCCATTATTATGTTAAACATCAGGGGACTAAGCGAGTCTCCCTGTCTAATACTGTTGTTGACTGGTATGGGTTTTGTTAATTTACCGTTAATGCCAGCCTGGACTTTATTGCTTGCGTATATGTCTTCGATGGCCTGAATTATATTGATAGCTATATTCCTATTGTACAACAGGTGATTTACGTCATCTAGGTTTATGCGGTCAAATGCTTTTGTTAGATCTATAAGGCATAAAAACGTTGGTTTATTATATTCCACAGATTTCTCAACTAGCTGTCGTAGAATAAATATTGCATCTACTCAAGACCCTCCCGATCTAAATCCTTGCTGTTCGTCTTCCAGTGTTGCAATCGAATTAATTTTATTTTTGATGATTTTCGTAACGAGTTTCAGTGTTGTATCCAGTAGATTAATACCCCTGTAGTTGGTTGGTTCTTGTTTGTCACCTTTCTTAAACACAAGTATTATTGTACAGGTTTTCCATCTGTCCGGTACTTTACATTGTGTCAGGATTTTTTGAATGAAGCTTGTAAGTTCTTGTGTTAAGCACTGGCCACCATATTTTAACAATTCATTATGGAGTCCGTCTTGTCCAGGGGATTTTTTATTTTTAGGGCTTTTAGGGCTTCGTCAACTTCTTGAATGTTTCCACAGATTCTCAATTGGATGAGGTACATTGTGTAACAGCCACTGTTTTAAGGCCTGGTTACACAATACGAGTTGCTGACGTGACAGTAGACAGCTACTGCCACTGTATACTCGCATGACAGTAGCTCGACTGGCCTCGACCGGTCAAGTATTGCCCGAGAGACTGCAGTCTAGTGTGTATTTCGTTGTATGCAAATGTACTGAGCATACGAGCTACTGACAAAATCGTGCAAGTTGACGCCCGAGTCGCATACAAGCTGCTGCCTTGTGACGAGGTCGGGGAAGGCGATGGGCGAATAAAACAAAAAATGTTGTAGTTAGTCGGATGGACGTTACTGACCGACTCGCACATGACAGTAACTCGTATGAGGTGGTCACACGGTGCAAGTAACTGAACTGCAGTAACTGACTAGGCCATTTCACATGCTAGCTCGTACGAGCTGCTGACGTAACAGTAGACAGCTACTGCCACTGTATACTCGCATGACAGTAGCTCGACTGGCCTCGACCGGTCATACGATGAGCGTAGCTACTATGACACAGGTAAGCAAGTATTGCTTGAGGTGGGGGAAGGCGTTGGGCGAGTAAAACAAAAAAATATCGTAATTACTCGGATGTAAGCTACTGACCGACTCGCATGAGGTGATCACACGGTGAGAGTAACTGAACTGCAGTAAGTAACTAGGCTTTCTCACATGCTAGCTCGCACTGTGTAACCAGGCCTTTAAGACCTGGTTACACAGTACGAGCTGCTGACGTGACAGTAGACAGCTACTGCCACTGTATACTCGCATGACAGTAGTTCGACTGGCCTCGACCGGTTATACGATGAGAGTAGCTGCTATGGCACAAGTAAACAAGTATTGCCCGAGAGACTGCAGTCAAGTGTGAATTTCATTGTATGCAAATGTACCGAGCATACGAGCTACTGACATTTTGCAAAATTGTGCGAGTTGACGTCCGAGTTGCATGTGAGCTGCTGGCTTGTGAGTGGTGAGGGAAGGCGATGGGCGAATAAAAACAAGAAATATTTAAAGTAACTCGGATGCAAGTTACTGACCGACTCGCACATGACAGTAACTCGTATGAGGCGATCATACGGTGCGAATAGCTGTACTGCAGTAACTGACTAGGTCAGCTTGCATGCTAGCTCGCCCTGTGTAACCAGGCCTTTAGGCTATATGTTTAGGGTCGTTATCATGTTGGAAGTAGTATCCGTCACTTAACCTTAATTTTCTCTCGCTCGAAACAACATTTTCTCGCAAAATATTTAGATATTTAAATTTATCCATGATTCCATTGATAACTACTAAATTACTAACATCACTGCTACTCATGCATTCCCAGACCATCGCAAATCCTCCCTCATGCGTCACTGTCAGTTGTAAATGCAATTTCAATTCCGTGTTGGTATTTCTCCATACAAGTTTTCGTCCGCCAGGGACGAAATAATTAATCTTACTTAATAATTATCATCAGAAACCATTACATGTCTCCAAAACTCATGGTCTATATTATATATATATATTTTTTTTTTGCTTTCGTCTATTAATTTTGTTAATAAATGGTTTCTCTCGTGCCATTACTCTACTTTATAGTGAAATTCGCTCCTTCTCAATACTCTACGGCATCTTTCGGCACTAACAGTTTTATTAAAGCGTTCTAATACATTTTTGGCTAATTGAGGAGCCGAAATAAAGGGCTGTTTCATTCTTAACCTCATTTGTTAAGTATCGTTCTTCACGTTCTGTTAAAATTCTCTGCCTTCCCGTCTTGTACTTGTAATTTAGTGCTGCCCCTTCTCTTTGTATTTTTTTCACAATATACTGTATAGTTGACTTACTATTAATTTTCCAATTTTACTATATGCCTTTCCATCCTTATGTCAGTGAAATACTTGTTCTTGTTCCTTTACTGTGGTTTCGATCAGTATGAACTTAGCAGAATAACTTTGAAGAATGGAAACATGCATAGGCTTATTATTTGCCGTTAAATAGCCGTTAATTAATCGCGAAAGTGATAGATAGTTTAACCGTTTTTGATTTTAAAATTTTTTTAATGTTCTGCTAACTTCACATGAAGTTAGCAGAACATTTATCAAAAAATATTTTTGTTAAAAGTAAGTATATAGGAATTTGCCGCCTTTTAACCGTAAACAAATGGTATAAATGAAATTTGAAAGAAAAGTTAAGGCAATAAAAAAATTATCAGTAAAGTCAATCAAGACTGGAAGTAACGAAATAAAATACATAAATACGAAAGAAATTTGATAATTTACATCTTCACAAAAGACCAGAGGACGAATTAATTAATATCTGTTCTGCCAAGTTACGGGGAACAAAATCTGAAAAAGTTACAAAATCATCACGGCGAATTCGGAAACGTCACGATTGATTAAGGGAACAGGAACGGTAAATTCCTGAAAGAAAACTGACCCCCCAAAAGACATTTTCAAACGAGATTAATGGCAGTTCTGCTAAATTCGCAACAAAAAAATCCAAAAATCGCAAAAGCAAATAGCAAAACCATCACGGGAAATTCAAAAACGTCACGATTAATTAAGGGAACGCGAACGGTATATTCCTGAATGAAAACTGACCCCCATAAGACTTTCTCAAACGAGATTCATGGCTGTTCTTAGCTAAACAGCCATTAATCTCGTTTGAAAATGTCTGTTGGGAGTCAGTTTTTATTCAAGAATTCACTGTTCCTGCTCCCTTAAGTAAACGTGATGTTTCCGAATTCTCCGTGATGATTTTGCAATTTTTTATTGGAATTTATGGATTTTTGTTCTGTGAACTGCAGAACAGCCATGAATTTCGTTTGAAAATGGCTTTTACAGCTCAGTTTTCCTACAGAAATTTACCGTTCTCGTTCTCGTTCTCGTAATTAACCATGACGCCTTCGAATTTGTCGTGATAATTTTGCAATTTTTTATTCCGATTTTTGGATTTTTTGCCTGGGAAATTAGTAGAACAGCCATTAATATCGTTTTAAGATGCCTTATGGGGGTCAGTTTCCGTTCAGGAATTTACCGTTTGCTTTTTTTTAATTAATCGTGACATCATCGAATTCGCCGTGTCACATTTTGTATTTTTTTTTTTAGATTTTTTGATTTTATTCCCTGTAATTTAGCAGAACAGTTATCAATCTTCATTTAATCGTCCTCTGGTCTTTTGTGGACATGTAAATTATCAGTTTTCGTTCGTTTATGTATTTTCCTTCGTTACTTCCAGTTTTGAATTGTTTTACTGCTTTAATTTTTTTTCAAATTTCTTTTATACCATTTGTCTACGATTAAGAAGCGGTAAATTCCTATATACGTACTTTTAACAAAGACATTTTTTTATAGATATTCTGCTAACTTCATGTGAAGTTAGCAGAACACTCAAAATTTTTTAAAAAATCAAAAACGGTTAAATAATTACTTTCACGATTAATTAACGACTAATTAACGGCAAATAATAAGCCTATTTATTTTTCCATTCTTCAAAGTTGTTCTGCTAAGTTCACACTGATGTAGTTTTTACGCCCCATATTGACAGCTTTATGTATATTATGAGAAACTAGTCTAACTACGTACTTGTGGGGATTCCCAGCCAATCAGAGACTAATTCTAAGCTAGTGTAAACGCAGCTTTAAGCTGCGTTTACACTAGCGAAACTCCCTCGCGCGAAATAATTTCGCGAGGGAATAGCGCTAGTGTAGACGTGCCCCCACCCCCGAGTAATTGCGGGGTGAGGGCCCTCGCTGCGAGCCGGGGCTCAGTCGGTTTTTGTCCGCGCATCAAGGGGTTTCGCACGTCGAGTTTCGCTTAGTGTAAACGTGGTCGCCGTAGTTGCGCGAGGGATGAATCAAGAACAGTACTTGCAGCTCATCGAGCTCTACAAAAATTGAGATTTTATGTGGAATCCAAAAAACAAAAACTATTTCAATCGCAATAAAAGAGAAGATGCGTGGAAGGAAATTAGTTCTGAACTAAACTTTCCTATTTTTGCAGTGAAAGGGACGAATACTGCAAACTTGTGTAGGAATCACCAGTTGCTAAGAAACGTAGTATGACCGCCAACCTTTCTCTCACTGTTACTGCTTCTCTGAATGTTGTATCTTTTTTTCCAACTTTTTGACTGATCAGTGAAACGAGGTGTTCAAAATCTTGGGTACTCATGCGGACGAAGTTCTTAATTGTATCATCAATGGGTTCCTGTACCATTTCTCTCATAAGCTTGTTTCCATATTGGTTTCTTCCAAGGAATAATTGTTTGCTCTACCATCATCGGGGGCGACGATTTTTCTGCCACTTCTTGATCAAAAATGCCATTGACATGACGGAAAACGCGGCTGCAGCTGCTGGAGGCACAAATCAATTTGTCATGTTGGCTGCGAAACCAGAACTGAAGGCGGCTCGTCCTACTCGCGCAATTTTTCACTCTGAATTGCGCTCTGCTTTGGGTAGTGCGAAATTTCACTCGAAGCGAGTAATTTTCGCCCAAGTGAGTTTCGCGAGGGAGTATCGTTAGTGTAAATGCAGCTTAAAATTCGTTGGTACATGGTAGTTTGCCCAATGGCATACATAATATTGCCCAATACGCTGACTCTGAGTGAGCCGTACGAATAGCTTTGTGACTTTCGATACCCATATGTACATATCTTTTAAACAAATGAAAGTCAACTTTGCAATAATGTATTTATTGTTTCCGATTTTTCGCATATGTATTGTCTGTGTATGGTAACAACCAGTGCACTCTATAATGCTCACTATAAGTAGAAAATATTAGGTAGGCAACGCCATGGGTATTATCGCCAAAGGTACGAATACTTTTCAAAGCCACTGTATGCATTTCTGGTTTATATTTAAAAAGTTCACACGACAGTTTATCTTAAAGCGAAATGTATGTTTTTTCCAATCTTAAACATTTATAATAAATACATCCATCACCTGCCATACGTTGCGCGAAGAAATATTTCAGCACTTCTTACTTCTTACATAACGATAAAAATTTTAGAATGTATTGGAATCGTTTAATACTATTAATTAGTTTACATTTGGGTCGTTGATTTCGCTATTTAAGAAAAATCTGTTACATTTTGTTTAGTCTGACGGCGTTCGCCTAGTGTAAAGCGCCATCAAACGTTTCGGCCGACTGTAAACCGATAAAAAATTGAGAAAATAATCAACGGTAATTCGATAGTTGCACGTGAATATTTTACAACGCCCGGCTAAGGTCAGAACAACCTGTAACGCGCGGGATTTATTTTGAGACGTGCCAAATCTTTAGGTACGATTACTATACTTATACTAGTAATTTTACGGTACTTGTTTGAATATATAGTGTTTTGATTCTAAAGCTTATCTATAGTGTTTTACATCACCTATTACACTGGGAAAAATTATTTTTTGTCATTCGCTGTTGCAAGAGATTTTTTCACTGATTCTAGTAATATTTTCATTGCCGATTTCAAATATGAAATTGGTTTCTTTGCTGCCTGTTCTGGTTTTAATACAATTTGGTGTTGAATATGGATAATACATATCATATTAAGTTAATAACGAGTATTAACTCTATGAAGCACCTACCTTATAACTTATATAATCTTTTTATACAAGGTATTGTACCCTCAGGGATGCTTCGTTTATATATTGGCATACTTTTTGTATTAATAACTCTACTACTTGTAAAAAAATTTTTGTCACATGGCTTCTATGTTCTCTGCTCTCACTTACAAGGAAATCAAAACAGGCGTATTTAACCCTTCGTCGGGCGAAGACAATCTGTGAGATCCGGCAATCACTTTTTACTACATTACTTACATTACTTTTCCGCACTCCACTATACGCGAGAAAGTAATGAAATCGTGTAAAAAATTTTTGTTTTCTAGGGTTTAGTTTTCGTTTTTCGGACTAAAAACAAAAGAAATGGTTTTTAAACCATTTTGTGTGTGTATGTAATTGTCGTTGTCGTCGGCATTTATTCTTGTTAGCACAATAACTCAACTAAATCGTGTCGGATCGATAGGGTTTTGACTGATTCTGATCGGGGACGTTTCCCAGATGACACCTATTGATTTTGAGGTGAATAGGACACACCTCACCCTATTCCATGGGTTATGAGAAAGCACGATGGTGGACTATTTGAGATTTTTTTTTGTTAGCACGATAAGTCAACTAAATCATGACGGATCGATCGGATTTTGAGTGATTCAGATCGGGGACGTCTCCCAGACGACACCTATTGATTTTGAGGTGGATAGGACACCATTTTGCTTTCTCATGACCTATGAACAGGATGTCCTGTCCACTTCAAAATCAATAGATGTCATCTGGTAGACGTCCTTAATCAGAATCAGTTGAAACTCGATCGATCCGACACGATTTAATTGAGTGATCGTGCAAACAAAAAAAATTCTCAAATAGTCCACCATTGTACTTTCTTATGACCCATGTACATGGTAGAGTGTGTTCTATCCACCTCAAAATCAATAGGTGTCGTCTGGGAGACATCCCCAATCAGAGTCAGTCAAAACCCAATCCATCCGACACGATTTAGTTGAGTTATCGTGCTAACAAGAATAAATGCCGACGACGACGACAACGATACACATACAGCAAAAATTAAAAACACATTTTTAAAAACCATTTTTTTTTGTTGTTAGGCTGAAAAACGAAAAATTAACCCAAAAATAAAATTGATTTTTCTTGAATTGATAAAATTGATAAAATTCACTTTTTCTTTACACGATTACATTACTTTTCCGCGTATAGTAGAGTGCGGAAAAGTAATAGGTGGTTTGTTTTCTGTATTCAAAATATTGTTCAGTACTAGCTTAGGTTTGTGTTTTGACATTAAAACAGAAAAAACTTGTCAATTCCTGGTTCTCATATAAAAATTTTCCAAATATATTATTTTACAACATTAAATGAGTTCCTTTATATAAATTTAATTATAGGGATTAAAAACTATTGTGAAATATTTATTATTGTATTGTATTAATTAAAATAAGCGTTTAATTAAGTATCCACCTCATTAAAATTAAAGTTGTGCTAGATTTGATAATGGAATCCCTCAGATGCATTGCGCCCGAATGTGTTTCGATTCATACTGGCCCCACGGAAGGTTAATTAACCTCAAATACGTACCCTTGTCCGTAACGAAGATTTCGTCTGGAAGATGAACGGCAAGGAGGAAAATTACGTGGCTCGCATGGTGGAGCTACATGACCTGAATGTCTACAAAACTTTCTTAGCAACAAAAATCCTCCTAATTATGAAGTTGTGGTTACTACAATGCTGTTGGCTTTTCGAAATCTTGACAGCAATATGAGGGATCAAGCTTCATTTCCTGTATAGTCACCTCGATCAGTTCCCAGAGAACCCTGGGGCTTTAAGTGACGAAACGGGGGGAGCGTCTCCATCAAGACCTTCTGACGATGGAAGAATGTTACCATGGAACAAGCATACGAGTATGACGGCAGACCACTGTTGGAGCATCAACAGATCTACAGACGCAAGAGCTATACAAGCGTCAATTTTCGATTTCAAGGGGATATCTCTTTACACAAAATCCATTTCTGTCACTAACGTCTCCTTAAATTATTGAAATGAGAACATGGAGGTTCTCATTAATCTAAAACACTATAATGTTCGGTTGAAGGAGATTCCGGTTCCGATAACATGGAATTTAATTTTTATTTGCTTCAATTGAAATTTCGTTTGCTTTTAATTTTGTTTTGTTTACTTATATTTACTTCTTATGCTTGCATTTTTTTATTTCTGTGTTTGCTATATATTTTTAAAATGTGGAAAACTTTTAGTTGTAATTTATCCCTTTTGGTTCAAATGAAACAGATGCATTTCTGAAACAGTTTTCACAAAATATCTCGACAACGATTGGCTAACGAGCAAAAATAAAAAATCGCTGTTATCAGGGTCCTGCAACTTGGTAGATGATATATCACTTGAAGTCTGTTCCCATTTGAATGCCTTAAGGGGTAATTGTTTATGGGTGTAAGAGTCAGTAATAGTAACGGCTTTTATGTTAAAAGGCATCCCCCTGGAAACAAAAAACTGGCGCCATAGAAATTTTCTATAAAAAAATAGTTACAGTTATTCCGAGTGTTTCTTTTAAATGGAACACCCTATATATACATATCGACATTTTCGACATATTTTGTACATTTGTGAAATCGTAAAAAAATTATGTAATAATGATGTAATGGTAACAAAATACTTAACACTTGTTAACACTCAGCTACACACTCTGTTATAGCCCATAGTTCATGTAAGTGATTCTAGTCGGTTACTTATTCATTCTACTTACTTATTCACCCACCCAGGCTTATACTCATGCTCATGTTTAACTACCCACACTCACTTGTTCTCTAATATTTTTATTCATATGCACACACTTTTACGTGCTGTGATATTCATTATTGCATTCTCTTTCATTCGAGCTCATACCTACTTACAGATACACATACAGAGATACAGAGAGAGACACACAGAGAGACACATGCATAAACACACACAGAAATATACACATACAAACATACAGAACACACGAGACACACAGATACACACACACACGACACACAGATACACACACACACATAGGCACATTCAGAGTCACACACAGAGGGACACTCGCAGAAATACACACACAGACACGCACACGCACAGAGACACAGACACACACACACACACACACAGACACATATACAGACGCACACAGAGAGGCATTGATACAGAGAGACACACATTGAGACATATACAGAGGCACACGCAGAGACACTCACATACACACTCTCTGCATTTACTGCACTCACACCACTGACTCACTCCATTCACTCACTGCATCCACTCACTCCACTGGGCTCACTGTACTTATTCTACTTACGCCCTGAACTGAGTCACTTACTCGACTCTCTACTCTCACTCTCCTGACATCACTTGACACACTTGATTTTCTTGACACACTTGACCCTCTGGGCTCACTTAATTCACTTGACTTACGTCACTCGATTAATTCAGTTAACTTGCATTATTCACGGCTCTTTAGTTAAATTACACGTACAGATACATTCACATAGAGACACATACACAGAGACACACAGATACATACACAGAGAGACACGCACAGACACACAGATACATTCACACAAAGAACACAGAGAGGCAAACAGAAAGACACATACACAGACATACAAAAACAGAGACACACAGAGTCACTCACATAGAGAGAGATGCACACAGAGAGGTACACTCACATACAGAGAGAGATACGCACACATACACAGACACACACAAAGTTACACACATACAGAGATACATGCACATACACACAGAGATACACAAATAGAGATAGACATATACATATACACAGAGACACACATAGAGATAGAGACACATACAGACACAAAGATAGATACAGAGACACGCACATACTGAGACACATAGATGCAGTGGCACACACAGATACACTCAAACAGAGACACACATAGAGACATACACAGATAAACACACAGATATCACAGAGATACACATACAGAGACCCATAGACACACACAGAGACACACACATACATAGACACACACATAAATACACAAAGAGACCCACACACGCAGATACACGTACAGACACACATAGGCACTCACACATAGAGAACACAGAGAGACACACAGATACACACACATACACACACAAACAGAGACATACACAGACATTAACACACAGAGATACACATATACAGAGACACACGTAGACATAGAGAGAAATACACACAGACAGACACACAGAGACAAAGATACAGAGACACACTCACGCGTAAACACACACAGACACACACAGATAGAGATACACACACATACACTCAATCAGAGACACATATCGAGACAGACACAGAGATACATACATATATGGACACACACAGGTACACATATATACACAAAGAGATACACACAGATACACGCACAGACATACGCAGTCATACACAGAAACACACAGACACACATATACATACAGACACTCACACATAGAGAACACAGAGACACACACACGTAGAGAACACATAGAGACGCACAAAGACACAGAAATATATACACAGAGAACACACACACTCAAACAGACAGAGACACAGACACTCAAACAGGGATACAAACAAAGACAGACACACAGGTACAAACACACATATATATATAGATACACACATACACACACAAATAAAGACATACACAGACAGAGACACGCAGAGACACCCACAGAGACACACAAACATACATGGAGGCATAGACACTTAAACAGAGATGCACACACAAACATGCTCACGCCCAGACACACACTACACTACTAAGAATAAAGTAGCAAATACTAGGAACAAAACATCAACTGCAGACACTGACGTTTACAGATGGGTCGGCCTTTCTATGAACAACAGTGACTCACAGAGATATACACAGATACACACACACAAGCAGAGACAAGCACAGACAATTACATGCAAAGACGTATAAAGATACACACACAAACACACACACACACACACACTGGGACACACAGAGAGACACACACAGGCGCACACTGAGACTCACAGAGACGCACACGGGTACGAAAACAGAGACACATATACATATATCCACACAGAAACATATACACACAGAAACATACACAGATACACACACAAGTACAGAGATACACAGAGACACACAATTCACACAAATATACACACAGACCCGCATAAACAGATACACAGAAACAGATACACACACAGACACTTACACATAGAAAGAGACACACAGAGACACTGATACAGAGAGAGACACACATAGAGACACACATAGAGACACACACACACACTAAGACACAGAGAGAAACAAACACACTTACATAGAAACACACACATAGACACACAGACATACACATATACATAAATAGAAATGCACACAGATACACACAAACAGCTACACACATAGAGACGAACAGTTATACACAGACACACACAAATACACAGACAGAGGCACACAGATAGATACAGAGGCACACACAGATACACAGACAGAGACACTGAGACACACGCAGGCACACATGTACACACAAATAGAGATACTCACACATAGAAAACACAGAGAGACATATACACATACGCAAATACAGATACATACACAGAGACACTCGCACAGAAAGACTCACAGGCAGACACAGAGAGAGACACACGGACAGAGATACATACTGAGACACACACAGCCACTCAGAGACAAATACACACAGAGACAAACGCTCAAACAAAAATACACACTGAGACACTCACACGTGCAAACAGACCGATACACACAAAGACACACACATAGAGATACACACAGCCCCTTTTGTGTTTCGGAGTAATTGTTCCTCATCAGTGCAGCGTAGCACTCACCCACTCATTCTACTTCACATACAAAGGCACACTCATGTGCGTGCGTGCGCACACACACACACACATACACGCGGGCGCATGCACGTACTCACACTAATGTACAGACTATGTGTACAATAATACTAAGAATAAAGCAGCAACTGCAGACATTGATGTTTGCAGATGGGTCAGTCATTCTGTGAACAGCAGTGTTTCGGAGTAATTACTCTTCATCAGTGCAGTGTAGTACTCATTCACTAACTCCACTTCACACACAAATACATACAGAGACATATATAGAGACACATACACACACATACACAGCGAAACACACACGCAGAGGCACAGAGAGAGACACAGACACAGAACGAGACACACTGAGATTTACAGCGACACACATAGACACATAAACAGAGACACGCATGAACACACAGATACACACGTAGACACACAAACAAGGGCACACAAACAGATACCTACACAGACATACAATAGACACAAACAGAGGCACAGAGAGAGAGATACACAGGGACACACAAAGTGAGACACAGTGAAACAAACAGACACACAGGCACAGAAAGAGAGAGACACACATATAGAGACACATACACACACACGCACACCTAAACACACAGAGGCACAGAGCGAGACACACCCTGAGACTCACAGCGACACACAAACAGAGACACGCAGATACACAAACAGGGGCACACAAACAGGTACCTACACAGACACACAATACACACAAACAGAGAGAGAGAGAGAGACAGAAATAGAGAGAGGCACACATATAGAGATACACGCAGAGACACACAGATATTCACACATAGAGACAGATACACAGAGATATAAACAGACACACACAGAGATGCAGAGAGTGACATACACAGATACACGTAGAGACACTCACAGAGAGAGAGACACACATAGAAACACACTTACACAAAGACACACACTAAAACGCACACAGACACACATATACACAAACAGAGGTACACACACAGATACACACATAGAGATACACATAGATACAGACACGTATACATAAACAGACATAAACACATATACACACACTGAGAGACAACAGAGACACACACAGAGTCACACAGTGAAACAGACAGAGACACACAGAAACAGAGACCCAGAGAGAAACGCAGAGACACACACGCAGATACATGTACAGATATACACACACAAGGACATACACAAATACATACGGGCATGCACAGACACACACATACACACACAAATAGATACACATACAGATACACTCACAGATAGAGAACACAGAGAGATAAACACATACAGAGACACACGCATATACATACATAGAAACTCACACATAAACAGAAATAGACACCGAGAGAGACATAGACAGACACACAGTGTCTGTCTATGAGAGACCCTCAGACCCTCACACACAGAGACATACACACACAGGCACACACATATACACAGAGACACGAGCATATACACACAGAGACACACACGCAGGTACATACATAGATACAAATACACACATATACTTACATAGATACACATACACACACAAACTGAAATATATGCACAGAGACATTCACGCAGAGACACACTGACAGAGAGAGACACGTAGAGACACACGTAGACAAACAGACAAACACATACACAAATAGAGATCCACACAGTCAGATATACACAGAGACATGTATACACAATACAGATGCACACACAAACACGCACACATACAGACAAATATGCTCACGCGCGCGCACGCACACACATTATAGCACTAAGAATAAAGCAGCAACTGCAAACACAGATGTTTGTTTACAAATGGGTCAGCCCGAAACAGTGTTTCGGAGTAATTGCTCCTCATCAGTGCAGTGTAGCACTCACTCACTCATTTCACTTTACATACAAACACGCACTTATACGCACACTCGTACAAACACATGCAAATGCACGCAGACAAATACTCACACGCACGCGCAAAGAGACACACACAGATACACATACATACACACACACGGATATACACAGATATACATAGAGACACGCATAAGCAGATACACGCAAATAGATATACACACGAGAGAGAAACACAGACACTAACAGGCCACACAGACACACACAAAGTTAGACAGATACAGTCTCTGTATCTGTCTAACAGCAAGGTCAATTCGCTACATTAAAGCCTCTGTCTAAGAACAAAAAAGATGTTCAGTCGATTTATAACTAGATACAGATATACACACTAACACACACACACACACACAGATACACAGATACAGAGACACACAGACAGACACACACAGATTCACGAAAACAGAAATACACACAGACACACAAAACAGAGATACATACTGCGACACACACACAGACACAGAAATACCCATACACACACAGACACAGACATACAGAGATACACACTGAAACCCATAAGCAGAGTCACACAGGCAGACACACAGATACACGCATAGAGATACACACGGACACACAAATAGGTACAGAGACCCACATACAGATACACACACAAACACGCACACATACACACAAACATGCACACGCGCACGCATACATACTGTAATACTAAAAATAAATCAGCAACTGCAGACACTGATGTTTACAGATGGGTCAGCCCTTTCTGTGCACAGCAGCATTTCGGAGTAATAGCTCTTCATCAGTGTAGTGTAGGACTCACACACTAACTCCACTTTACACACACAAATACATACAGAGACACGCGAGGACACGCATACACAGACACTCACAAATAGATACTCACACACAAACAGACACACATATACAAACAGAGACACACACAGAGACGCCTAGAGACACACACAGACACATAGAGATAGACACACAGGCACACACTGAGATTCACAAAGACACACAGACCCTTATAAACAGATACACACAAATAGATACACAGACAGAGACACACACAGACAGTCACTCACAGGCACACTTACAGTGAGATACAATGAAACAAACAGAGACACATAGACACAGAGAGAGACACAGAGAGTGACACAGGAAGATACACACAGATACACATAGAGAGACACACATGCTGAGACACACAAAGACACATAGACACTTAACACATAGAGACACGGACACACACAGACAAATAGAGATACAGGGAGTGACACACACAGGTACATACATAGAGACACTCACAGAGAGTTTACATACAGAGACACACACACTAAGACACAGATATAAACACAGTTACATCGAGATCCACACACAGAGACACAGACAGACACATACACAAACATATACACACAGAGACACATACCCTAAGACACACACTGAAACTCACAGAGACACACATATAGAGATACATGCAGAGACATGCAGAGGCACACACACAGAGATACACACATACTGAGATACGAAGACACTTACACATAGAGAAAGGCACACAGAGAGACACGGATACACAGACACGCACAGATAAGATACAGAAAGCGACACATACACAGAGAGAGACACATAGAAACACACGCTAAAGTACAGAGAGAAACACTTACACAGAGACACACACAGAAACACAGACAGACACACGGAGGCACACATCCTGAAACACACACTGAAACGCACATAGAGATACACACAACCGTATACACAAACACAGAGACGCACAGTGAAACACACAGAGACAGATAGATACTCACACCCAGATACACACCGAAACATACACAGGTACACACACAGGCACGCACAGACACACATACACACAAACAGAGACACTCACACATACATAACACAGAGAGACACATATATACACACAGACACACAAAAACAGATACATACATAGAGACACTCACAGATATAGGACACAGAGAGACACACATACAGAGACACACGCATATATACACACAAAGACCCACACACAAGCAGAGACACACAGGCAGACACAGAGAGATATAGACAGACACACAGAGACATACACAGATATACACACACTGAGACAGTCACACACACACAGTGACACACACATAAAGGCACGCGCGCATGCGTGTCTAATGAACAGAGACACTTACAGAGGCAGACACACAGAGACAGACACAGACACTCACATAGGGAACACAGAGACATACACACATAAACACGCACATACACAGACGCACACATTGACATACGCACTGACATACAGAGGGACATATACACACGCACATACACACAGAGACACAAACGCAGACACACAGACACTCATACACAGAGAGACACATAAACAGACACAGAGAGAGACACGGACATAAAGGGAGACAGACACACACACACACATTTCACAGAGACACACATATACAAAGAAACACGCGGAAGTACACACAGAGACCCAGACGCACATATAGATACAGACACACATACATATATAGATACACATACACACACAAACAGAGACACACATACACAAATACATAAATAGAGACTCACACAGTCAGAGAAACAGAGAGACACACAAACACGCACATATACAGACACACATACTCACGCGCACATACATACACTCAGACACACACGCACAGTATAATACTAAGAACAAAGCAGCAACTGTAGACACTGATGTTTACAGGCGGGTCAGCCTTTGCTGTCAACAGTAGTGTTTCGGAGTCTTTTCTCCTTATCAGTGCAGTGAGTGAGTGTAGTACTCACTCGCTCATTCCACTTCACATACAATCACGTGCACACAGAAACCCACTTAGCACAAAAACGCACACCCACATGCACACGCACATGTGCGTGCGCACATACACATTTGTAAGCGCGCGCACACACGTACACGCGCAAATGTATACACTAGGTGTATAATGATACTAAGAATAAAGCAGCAACTGCAGACACTGATATTTACAGATGGGTCGGCCTTTCTGTGAATAACAGTGTTTCGGAGTAATTGCTCCTCATCAGTGCAGTGTAGTACTCACTCACTAACTCCACTTCACACACAAATACATACAGAGACACACGCAGACACGCGTACACAGACACACACAAACAGATACACACACAGACAGACTCATAGATATACATAGATACACATGAAAGCAGACACTCATACACAAACAGACACGCATAGACAATCACACAGAGACAACTAGAGACAGTGAGACACAAACAGAGACCCACAAGACACACAAACAGATATACACACAAGCAGAGACACATACATATACAGAGAGAGAGAGAAAGGAACACACAGACACTCACAGAAAGAGATATACACAGAGACACCCACATTAAGACACAGAGAAACACACTTACACAGATACACAGACATAGATACAGAGAGGCACACACCCTGAGACAAACTGAAACGCACACAGACACATAAACAGAGACACACACAGATACGCATAAACAGATATACACATAGAAGCACGTACAGATATACATAGCTACACATAGAGACACAAAAATGGACACACACGCAGGTAAATATACAAAGATACACACAGGGACATACACAGGTACACACAGGCACGCACATACACAGACACACAAAAATAGATACACATACACAGAGATATACTCACAGATAAAGAACACGGAGAGACAGACGCATATGCACACAAACACCCACATACAAACAGAGAGAGACATAGATGTAC
Source organism: Rosalia funebris (assembly GCA_037954035.1). Lineage (NCBI taxonomy): Eukaryota > Metazoa > Arthropoda > Insecta > Coleoptera > Cerambycidae > Rosalia > Rosalia funebris. Next base: position 9,931,746 of record JAZFAV010000003.1, on the reverse strand, counting down.
AGTGACACATACACAGACACACACAGATACATACGCTGAGACACAGGCATGCACACTTAAACAGATACACTTACAGAGACAGACACACAGAGACAGACACATGCACTCACATAGAGAACACAGAAACATACATATATAAACACACAGAAGCACACATATACATAGACACAGACACATATACACGCGCATAAACACACAGAGATACAAAAAGAGACACACACAGATATATACAGACACACAGACAGAGATACTCACAGACACAGAGAGATACACATAGAGAGATACACAGAGAGAGACACCCAGAAAGAGAACACAGAGAGAAGAGAGACACGCGGATAGAGAAAAAACACAGAGAGAGACAGACACACTCACACAGATACACACACACAGAGAGATACACACTGAGACACACAGAGACACATACAGAGACAAACACAGATACAGACACTCAAACCGAGATACACACAGAGACACTCACATACGCAGATACACAGATACACATGAAGACGCACACAGAAATACACACAAGGAACACATACATATATACACAGACACGCACATATACACAGAGACATACGCGCAGATACACACACAGGCACATACACACATATCTATGTGTGTATGTGTATCTATACATATACACAGACACACATAGAGACTCGCAGAGGCACCCAGAAAAATAGACAGATACAGAGGTATACACACACAGATACACATACAAGCAGAGGCACACAGTCAGAAATACGCAGACACACACACAAACACTCACACATATACACACACTATAATACTAAGAATAAAGCAGCGATTACTAAGAGTAAAGTAGAAACTGCAGACAATGAAGTTGGTGGGTCAATGATGGGTCAGCCCTTTCTGTGAACAGCAATGCTTCGGAGTAGCTGCTCCTCGTCAGTGCAGTGTAGCACTCACTCACTCACTCATTATACTTCACATACAAGCACGCACTCATACGCACACGCGGACCAGCACATGCAAATATACGCACATAAACACACACGCAAAAACAGACACAAACAGATACACATATAGATACACACATATATACACACATGGATACACACACAGATATACATACTGATGCACACAAAGTTACGCATAAACAGATACACGCAAACAGATACACACGCAGAAACACCCGTAAACAGAGACACACACAAACACAGAGAGACACACACATACAAAGATACACACACACAGACACACACGTACCCACAAATAGAGACACACACAAACAAAGACACGCAAATAGAAACACACAGAGATGCATGCAGAGACACACACAGGTTCCTACGCGGAGATACACAGATACACACGCGCACACCCACACTGTAATACTAAAGTACAAACTAAGCAATAAAGCAGCAACTGCAGACACTGATGTTTACAGAGGGGTTAGCCTTTATATAAACAGCAGTGTTTCGGAGTAATTGCTCCTCATCAGTGCAGTGTAGCACTCACTCCCTCACTCCATTTCACACACAGACAGGGGAGCAATTGCTCCCTATCAGTGCAGTGTAGCATTCACTCACTCACTCCATTTCACACACACATACAGACACACAAACACGCACAACACTAATAATACTAAGAATAAAACAGCAAATACTAAAAATAAAGCTGCAACTGCAGATACTGATGTGTACAGATCTGTACACATCAGTATACTGAAATTTGTACAGCCCTTTCTGTGTACAGCAGTGTTTCGAAGTAATCACTGATGGACAGCAATTGCTCCCCATCAGTGCAGTGTAGTGCAGTGCACTCACTCACTCCATTTACACACATATACACACACACATACACACACACACACGCGCAAAAACACACAAACAAATACGCACAACACACACTAATAATACTTAGAATAAAGCATCAAATACTAAGAATAAAGATGCAACTGCAGACACTGATGTTTACAGATAGGTCAGCCCTTTCTGTGAACAGCAGTGTTTCGGAGTAATTGCTCCTCATCAGTGCAGTGTAGCACTCATTCACTAACTCCACTTCACACACACAAATACATACAGAGACATATATAGAGACACATACACATACATACACAGCGAAACACACACGCAGAGGCACAGAGAGAGACATAGACACAGAACGAGACACACTGAGATTCGCAGCGACACACATAGACACACAAACAGAGACACGCATGAACACACAGATACACACGTAGACACACAAACAGATACCTACACAGACACACAATAGACACAAATAGAGGCACAGAGAGAGAGAGAGAGGGACACACCTAGTGATACCTACACAGGGACACACAAAGTGAGACACAGTGAAACAAACAGACACACAGATACAGAAATATAGAGACACACATATAGAGACACATACACACACACGCACACCGAAACACACAGAGGCACAGAGCGAGACACACCCTGAGACTCACAGCGACACACAAACAGGGACACGCAGATACACAAACAGGGGCACACAAACAGATATCTACACAGACACGCAATACACAGAAACAGAGGTACAAAGAGAGAGAGAGGCAGAGACAGGGACACACAAAGTGAGATATAGTGAAACAAATAGAGACACAGAAAGAGAGAGACACATATAGAGACACATACATACCGAAACACACATACACACCAAAATACACACTGAAACACATATACAGAGGCACAATGAGAGACACAGACACAGAACGAGACACACATGGAGACTCACAACGACACACATGGACACACAAACAGAGACACGCATACACACAGATACACAAACAGGGGCACACAAACAGATACCTACACAGACACACAATACACACAAACAGAGAGAGAAAGAGACAGAAATAGAGAGAGAGACACACAGACATTCACACATAGAGACAGATACACAGAGATATAAACAGACACACACAGAGATACAGAGAGCGACATACACAGATACACGTAGAGACACTCACAGAGAGAGACACACATAGAAACACACTTACACAAAGATACACACTGAAACGCACACAGACACACATATACACAAACAGAGGTACACACATACAGATACACACATAGATACAGACAACTACACATAAACAGACATAAACACATATACACACACTGAGAGACAACAGAGACACACACAGAGTCACATAGTGAAACAGACAGAGACACACAGAAACAGAGACCCAGAGAGAAACGCAGAGGCACACACGCAGATACATGTACAGAGATACACACAAGAACATACACAAATACATACCGGCATGCACAGACACACACATACACACACAAATAGATACACACACAGATAGAGAACACAGAGAGATACACACATACAGAGACACACGCATATACATACACAGAAACTCACACATAAACAGAAATAGACACAGAGAGAGACATAGACAGACACACAGTGTCGGTCTATGAGAGACCCTCAGACCCTCACACACAGAGACATACACACACAGGCACACACATATACACAGAGACACGCGCATATACACACAGAGACACAGACACACACGCAGGTACATACATAGATACAAATATACACATATACATACATAGATACACATATACACACAAACTGAAATATATGCACAGAGACATTCACGCAGAGACACACTGACAGAGAGAGAGAGGCACGTGGAGACACACGTAGACAAACAGACAAACACATACACAAATAGAGATCCACACAGTCAGATATACACAGAGACATGTATACACAGATGCACACACAAACACGCACACATACAGACAAATATGCTCACGCGCATGCACGCACACACATTATAGCACTAAGAATAAAGCCGTATCTGTCTAACAGCAAGGTCAATTCGCTACATTAAAGCCTCTGTCTAAGAATAAAAAAGATGTTCAGTCGATTTATAACTAGATACAGATATACACACTACCACACACACACATACACAGATACAGAGACACACAGACAGACACACACAGATACACGAAAACAGAAATACACACAGACACACAAAAACGGAGATACATACTGCGACACACACAGACATAGAAATACCCACACACACACAAACACAGACATACAGAGATACACACTGAAACCCATAAACAGAGTCACACAGGCAGACACACACACATAGGTACAGAGACCCACATACAGATACACACACAAGCACGCACACATATACACAAACATGCACACGCGCACGCACACATACTGTAATATTAAAAATAAATCAGCAACTGCAGACACTGATGTTTACAGATGGGTCAGCCCTTTCTGTGCACAGCAGCATTTCGGAGTAATAGCTCTTCATCAGTGCAGTGTAGGACTCTCACACTTACTCCACTTTACACACACAAATACATACAGAGACACGCGCGGACACGCATACAGATACACAGGAACACACTAAGATTCACAAAGACACACAGATACACACACAGACCCCTATAAACAGATACACACAAATAGATACACAGACAGAGACACACACACAGACACACACACAGACAGTCACTCACAGGCACACATACAGTGAGACACAATGAAACAAACAGACACATAGACACAGAGAGAGACACAGAGAGTGACACAGGAAGAGACACACAGATACACATAGAGAGACACACATACTGAGACACACAAAGACACATAGACACTTAACACATAGATACACGGACACACACAGACAAATAGAGATACAGGGAGTGACACACACAGGTACATACATAGAGACACTCACAGAGAGTTTACATATAGAGACATACACACTAAGACACAAATATAAACACAGTTACATCGAGATCCACACACAGAGACACAGACAGGCACATACACAAACATATACACACAGAGGCACACACCCTGAGACACACACTGAAACTCACAGAGACACACATATACAGATACATACAGAGACACGCAGAGGCACACACACAGAGATACACACATACTGAGACACGGAGACACTTACACATAGAGAAAGGCACACAGAGAGACACGGACACACAGACACGCACAGATAAAATACAGAAAGCGACACACACACAGAGATACATACACAGAGAGACACATAGAGATACACGCCAAGACACAGAGAGAAACACTTACACAGAGATACACACAGAAACACAGACAGACATACGGAGGCACACATCCTGAAACACACACTGAGTCGCACAGATATACACAGACAGAGATACACACAGGCACGCACATAGAGATACACACAACCATATACACAAACACAGAGACACACAGTGAAACACACAGAGACAGATAGATACTCACACCCAGATACACACAGAGACATACACAGACACACAGAAACATACACACGTACACACACAGGCACGCACAGGCGCACATACACACAAACAGAGACACTCACACATACATAACACAGAGAGACACATATATACACACAGACACACAAAAGCAGATACATACATAGAGATACTCACAGATATAGGAGACAGAGAGACACACATACAGAGACACACGCATATATACACACAAAGACCCACACACAAACAGAGACACACAGGCAGGCACAGAGAGATATTAACAGACACACAGAGACATACACAGATATACACACACTGAGACACAGTCACACACACACACACACACACAGTGATACACACACACAGTGATACACACGCAAACACACACGCCCGCATGCATGTCTAATGAACAGAGACACTTACAGAGGCAGACACACAGACATAGACACTCACATAGGGAACACAGAGACATACACACATAAACACACACACACATATTGACACACATACATATATAGATACACATACACACACAAACAGAGACGCACACATACATAAATAGAGACTCACACAGTCAGAGAAACACAGAGACACACAAACACGCACATATACAGACACACATACTCACGCGCACATACATACACTGAGACACACACGCACACTATAATACTAAGAACAAAGCAGCAACTGTAGACACTGATGTTTATAGGTGGGTCAGCCTTTGCTGTGAACAGTAGTGTTTCGGAGTAATTGGTCCTTATCAGTGCAGTGAGTGAGTGTAGTACTCACTCACTCATTCCACTTCACATACAAACACGCGCACACAGAAATCCACTCGCACAAAAACGCACACCCACATGCACACGCACATGTGCGTGCGCACATACACATTTGTAAGCGCGCGCGCACACGTACACGCGTAAATGTATGCACTAGGTGTATAATGATACTAAGAATAAAGCAGCAAATGCAGACACTGATGTTTACAGATGGGTCGGCCCTTCTGTGAACAACAGTGTTTCGGAGTAATTGCTCCTCATCAGTGCAGTGTAGTACTCACTCCCTCACTCCACTTCACACACAGACAAACAGGGGAGCAATTGCTCCCCATCAGTCCACTTCACACACAAATACATACAGAGACACACGCAGACACGCATACACAGATACACACAAACAGATACACACACAGACAGACTCATAGATATATATAGATACACATGAAAGTAGACACTCATACACAGACAGAGACACGCACAGCTAATCACACAGAGACACCTAGAGACACTGAGACACAAACAGAGACCCACAAGACACACAAACAGATACACACACAAGCAGAGACATACAAACAGATACACACAAACAGATACACACACAAGCAGAGTCACATACATATACAGAGAGAGAGAGAGAGAGGAACACATAGGCAGTCACAGAAAGAGATATACACAGAGACACGCACATTAAGACACGGAGAAACACACTTACAAAGATACACAGACATATATACAGAGAGGCACACACACTGAGACAAACTGAAACGCACACAGACACATAAACAGAGACACACATAGATACGCATAAACAGATACACACATAGAAGCACGTACAGATATACATAGCTACACATAGAGACACAAAAATAGACACAGTCAAATACACACACAAAGAAACACAGAGACACATTGAGATATAGAAACACACGCACAGAGAGACACACACGCAGATAGATATACAAGGATACACATAGGGACATACACAGGTACACACAGGCACGCACATACACACAAACAGAGACACTTACATACACAGACACACAAAAATAGATACACATATACAGAGATATACTCACACATAAATAACAGACGCATATACACACAGACACCCACACACAAACAGAGAGAGACATAGATGCACAATGACACATACACAGACACACACAGATACATACACTGAGACACAGGCACACACACTTAAACAGATACACTTACAGAGACAGACACACAGAGGCAGACACATGCACTCACATAGAGAACACAGAAACATACATATATAAACACACAGAAGCACACATATACACGCGCATGAACACACAGAGATACAAAAAGAGACACACACTGAGATATATACAGACACACAGACAGAGATACTCATAGACACAGAGAGATACACATAAAGAGATACACAGAGAGAGACACCCAGAAAGAAAAAACATAGAGAGAACAGAGACACGCGGACAGAGAAAAAACAGAGAGAGACAGACACACTCACACAGATACACACACACAGAGAGATATACACTGAGACACACAGAGACATATACAGAGACAAACACATATCTATGTGTGTATGTGTATCTACACATATACACAGACACACATAGAGACTCGCAGAGGCACCCAGAAAATCAGACAGATACAGAGGTATACATACACAGATACACATATAAGCAGAGGCACACAGTCAGAAATACGCAGACACACACACACACACACACACACATACAAACACTCACACATACACACACACTATAATACTAAGAATAAAGCAGCGATTACTAAGAATAAAGTAGAAACTGCAGACAATGAAGTTGGTGGGTCAATGATGGGTCAGCCCTTTCTGCGAACAGCAATGTTTCGGAGTAACTGCTCATCATGAGTGCAGTGTAGCACTCACTCACTCACTCATTATACTTCACATACAAGCACGCACTCATACGCACACGCGGACCAGCACATGCAAATATACGCACTAAACACACACGCAAAAACAGACACAAACAGATACACATATATACACACATGGATACACACAGATACACATACGATGCACACAGAGTCACGCATAAACAAATACACGCAAACAGATACACACGCAGAGACACACCCGTAAACAGAGACACACACAGACACAGAGAAACCCACACACATACAGAGATACACACACACACACACACAGACACACACGTACCCACAAACAGAGACAGACACAAACAAAGACACACAAATAAAAACACACAGAGATACATGCAGAGACACACACAGGTTCCTACGCGGAGACACAGAGATACACGCGCGCACACCCACACTGTAATACTAAAGTACAAACTAAGCAATAAAGCAGCAACTGCAGACACTGATGTTTACAGAGGGGTCAGCCTTTATATGAACAGCAGTGTTTCGGAGTAATTGCTCCTCGTCAGTGCAGTGTAGCACTCACTCCCTCACTCCACTTCACACACAGACAAACAGGGGAGCAATTTAAAGCAGCAACTGCAGACACTGATATTTACAGATGGGTCGGCCTTTCTGTGAATAACAGTGTTTCGGAGTAATTGCTCCTCATCAGTGCAGTGTAGCATTCACTCACTCACTCCATTTCACACACACATACAAACACACAAACACGCACAACACACACTGATAATACTAAGAATAAAACAGCAAATACTGAAAATAAAGCTGCAACTGCAGATACTGAAGTGTACAGATCTGTACACATCAGTATACTGAGATTTGTACAGGCCTTTCTGTGTACAGCAGTGTTTCGAAGTAATCACTGATGGAGAGCAATTGCTCCCCATCAGTGCAGTGTAGTGCAGTGCACTCACTCACTCTATTTACACACATATACAAACACACACACACACGCAAAACACACAAACAAATACGCATAACATACACTAATAATACTTAGAATAAAGCATCAAATACTAAGAATAAAGATGCAACTGCAGACACTGATGTTTACAGATAGGTCAGCCCTTTCTGTGAACAGCAGTGTTTCGGAGTAATTGCTCTTCATCAGTGCATTGTAGCACTCACTCACTCTATTTCACACATACATACAAACACACAAACACGCACAACACACACTAATAATACTAAGAATAAAACAGCAAATACTAAGAATAAAGCTGCAGCTGCAGATACTGATATGTACAGATCTGTACACATCAGTATACTGAGATTTGTACAGCCTTTTCTGTGTACAGCAGTGTTTCGAAGTTATCACTGATGGAGAGCAATTGCTCCCCATCAGTGCAGTGTGGTGCAGTGCACTCACTCACTCCATTTATACACATATACAAACACACACACGCAAAAGCACACAAACAAATACGCACAACACACACTAATAATACTTAGAGTAAAGCATCAAATACTAAGAATAAAGATGCAACTGCAGACACTGATGTTTACAGATAGGTCAGCCCTTTCTGTAAACAGCAGTGTTTCGGAGTAATTGCTCCTCATCAGTGCAGTGTAGCACTCAGTCACTCTATTTCACATAAACATACAAACACACAAACACGCACAATACACACTAATAATACTAAGAATAAAACAGCAAATACTAAGAATAAAGCTGCAGCTGCAGATACTGATGTGTACAGATCTGTACACATCAGTATACTGAGATTTGTACAGCTCTTTCTGCGTACAGCAGTGTTTCGAAGTAATCACTGATGGAGAGCAATTGCTCCCCATCAGTGCAGTGTAGCACTCACTCACTCCATCTACACACACATACAAACACACACACGCAAAAACACAAACAAATACGCACAACACACACTAATAATACTTAGAATAAAGCAGCAAATACTAAGAATAAAGATGCAACTGCAGACACTGATGTTTACAGATAGGTCAGCCCTTTCTGTAAACAGCAGTGTTTCGGAGTAATTGCTCCTCATCAGTGCAGTGTAGCACTCACTCACTCTATTTCACACATACATACAAACACACAAACACGCACAATACACACTAATAATACTAAGAATAAAACAGCAAATACTAAGAATAAAGCTGCAGCTGCAGATACTGATATGTACAGATCTGTACACATCAGTATACTGAGATTTGTACAGCTCTTTCTGTGTACAGCAGTGTTTCGAAGTAGTCACTGATGGAGAGCAATTGCTCCCCATCAGTGCAGTGTAGTGCAGTGCACTCACTCACTCCATTTACACACACATACAAACACACACACGCAAAAACACAAACAAATACGCACAACACACACTAATAATACTTAGAATAAAGCATCAAATACTAAGAATAAAGATGCAACTGCAGACACTGATGTTTACAGGTAGGTCAGCCCTTTCTGTGAACAGCAGTGTTTCGGAGTAATTGCTCCTCATCAGTGAAGTGTAGCACTCACTAACTCACTCCATTTATACACACATACAAACACACATACACACATGCACGCACAAACACACACAAACAAATACGTACAACACATACTAATAATACAAAGAATAAAGCAGCAAATACTAAGAATAAAGATGCAACTGCAGACACTGATGTTTACAGATAGGCCAGCCCTTTCTGTGAACAGCAGTGTTTCGGAGTAATTGCTCCTCATCAGTGCAGTGTAGCACTCACTCACTCCACCGCACACACACATATATCCCATTCCACCCCGGCGCCCCCACCCCACCCAGCGCTCCCCATCCCATCCCGTCGCCCTCCCCATCCCATCCCGTCGCCCTCCCCAGCCCGCCCCGGCGCCTCCCCACCCCCACGCCGCCCTCCCTTCCCCCCGACGCCCTACCCACCCCCCGGCGCCCTACCCAACCCCCGGCGCCCTCCCCATCCCCCCGGCGCCCTCCCCACCCCGGCGCCCTTCCCACCCCGTCCCGGCGCCTCCCCATCCCCCCGATGCCCTCCCCGCCCCCGGCGCCCTTCCCAACCCACCCCGTCACCCTCCCCGGCCCACCCCGGCCCCCTTCCCAATCCACCCGGGCGCCACTCCTATACCCACAAACACACACGCGCACACATACACATACATACAAATATGTATGTGTACAACGCGCGCGTACACATACACACACACCTACAGTATACAATATATTTTAATATATAATACAGCGAGTAAGAACATGATATATTATAAAACATGACGTTCCACATGTGCGACTTTCCCAGACCAGACCCATTAGTGTTTCTGTCCATATCCATGATCATTGTGGGATCATAAAGATGATCTGAGACGAAGTAGACGGTATTCCATTACTCGAGTACATCTTTTGAGTAGAATCGACGAAGAAAACGACGCTAACACGTTGTGTAGACCTAAAACATGAAATATCTATTAAGCCAAATAAAAGTCATGTTTTAATAAAAATATCTTTATACATTGCATTTGTCAGTATTTGTTATCCGTTATTCGAATTAATCAATGAAGTTGTAATGTAAATGTAAAAGTAGAACATATTTGTGAAATCTATAACAGTTAATGTGCGAAATATTCTGACAAGCAATAAGTAAAAAAGAACATGGGTATATGATATCAGTAACACGGAGAGAAAATTAAAACCTATTTACTTAACTCCAATGAAAATTAATCATGCAATAAGCAATTAGTAACTATAGCAATACCCACCGGAACTGCTTATGCATACTACCCAATATAAAAAAATAAAGTTCTGTGTGCTTTCGCAAAGGTTTCGCCAGTGTCGAAGCAAGACAAACTTAAAAAGACATACTTAAGATACAATTGTAAGTCTGCAGTGCGTGTGGGCTTAACAAGGAATTTCCCAGCGAACCAGCTCAACGTGCGTGTTTACAGGACATAACTTTGCCAGAAGTTATCCGAATATTCCTTTCAAAAGCTACAATGTTATATAAAACCGGCATATTTTGGGTATGGAACAGAATGAATCGCTGCATTATAATGCATTTTTATTACTGGACCAGCATATTTAATATATTATATGAAGGTCCTCCTTACATTGTCCGAGCATCCCGTATGCTATCAAAGTTATTTACGTTTTTATGTAAATAATAATTTCCAAGTTGGATGTTTTTCCCTCGTCATGCAACTGCATGCATACAACGATAAGTTTCATGCAAACACCCAGAGACAGCTAATTGTGTACTTTGTGATTTTGAGCATCCATGATATGTATACAGTATATGATGCTTTCGTAAACTAATAAATAAATTACTGAAATAAGGAGATTATTATACTCCACCCCGTATGCAAATGCCTTATATAATAAGGACTAAACAAATTAGGCCAAAACAATTATTCTCCTGACTATATGGCATCGACAAGCGCTGAATTAAATGGCGAAATTTGCCGTATTTTGTCCAACAGAGTTGGCACTAAAATACAGTGATTCAAATTGATCGAGAACCACAAGGAAGATGCAAAGTGTCACCTATCTCGGGATACCGCTAACTGCAGACCGGTTTTGATCTTATCTTGGGTCTCGTCAGTGCAGTGTAAGCGAGTATACCTTTGACAGACGAGGCTCACATCTTGTAGACGCTGTTACGTTCTACCGCAGTAGGACGTACCAAGCGCCATCTCTCGATAGTTTCGAGAACAATCTGAATCGAAGTAAAGCTTGATCATCGATATAATGCAAAGTTTTACTTGGCAGAGGGTAATTTTCAAACTACTGAAGTAAGAAGATTATTATACACCACCCCATCTGCTAATGCCTTTTATAATAAGGACTAAACAAATTAGGCCAAAACAGCTATTCTCCTGGCTATATACCATCGACGAGCGCTGAATTGCCGTACTTGACTAACAGAGTTAGACAGCGCATATAGAAAATGTGTTCATACCTCCTACACGAATCACTCTGTATGTATTGATCATATTGTAGAAAATACACAACTGAAAATAAAATTTTACACGTCCAACAGTTTTTCCCAAAACTTAGTTCCTGAATTTTTAACGAATTAATTCATTATCTGCTAACATTAAATTATTACGAAAGCACTATATACTAAATCCATGATACTAATTGTTATTTATTAACCGACATTAAAAAATAATTAATGATCAAAATAACAGACGGGTACTGTAAAATGAAATAAACTCCCGATTTTATTTTTTTTTTCATAAATTATTTAGTCTTTTATAGTTTTGAAATTATCTCATTATAAAAATTATAGAGAGTAAATTATTGTGGTGTATGAAATCTAAATGTGTTAGTCCATTAGATTTCACCAATTGTTTAATCGAAATATGGAATACTGGACAACATATACAAAATAATGTAATTTAATTATGTACTTGAGCAAAATCGACGATTGAACCTTTTACGATATTTATCTTCGTTTATTTTTAAATCAGTGAAAAATTCAAGTCACGATTGCGTATTACTGTGCAACTATTTAACATTACAATTTGGTATATTGCCAAACGTAAATGTACTCACTGAATCCATTGGACTAATTGTTTATATTGTTTCATTTCTGTTTTTAAAGATCAATGAAATCTGTATTACGGCTCGATGACAGTTAAAGAAATGCAGGAATAGAAGACAATTTGTGTATGACGAGTATTGTATTTATTTTTGGAAAATGTATAAATTATTCCTTATTGTACGATTCATGTTTTAAGGTAGTTATTCCGGCACTGTCTGGTCTAAAAATTAATGCGCGGGTAAACGTAAAATGTTTGGAATATTCTAGTAGTCTAGTGTTCATTATTTTTGTTCAAAGACTGTCCTCTAGACGCTGCATGTATACGTATACACGCAACTACATGTTTATTCGTTGAAACTAAAGACATGGCAACGTTGCGTTGTGTCGTTTCTTAATGTGTTGTGATTGCGTATCTCTTATACTTAACCTGACTTTGTAAACATTTTCGGAGCGTGAAAGAAAATTTGCACGAAAATTAACAATGAATTTTTGTCGTTAGCAGTAGCGGCACAATAAAGGAACATTTTCAAAGCGGAAAGTAATACACAAAAATGTAAATTGTATTGCAAAAATGAATCTCGAAAAGCAAACAGAGATACTAACCTAAGCATTGGACGACGTATTGTTGAATTGAGCGAACTTGGCAAAAATGTATGTGTTGTGAATGTGAAAACGTTATTTGGCTTGAAAAAATAAAAAAAGGAAAGTCGTTTAGGACTAAATTCAATTTTAGATATTGTTTGTGACGAATGTGCAGTAATAACATAAATGGCGACTAGTAAAATGCATGCTAAGATGCTAATTGACAAGTTCTCGACTTACCGAGCAATTTTAAAAATGTTTATTTTTTCAACAAATCGGGCAACAACCGATAATGTATAGGTTTGTATAGGTTAATTGTTTTTGGAAAAAATGTGTAGAAAAGTTATGATGTAAGATGTGTAACTTTTAGTCAACTGGTATATTAAAGCCATGCAAAAAGTTGCTACTCGGATAGTGAATATCTCCTTTATTGTACGTGTACGGGTAAAAATGTTCCATTTAAGGAATTTCCTTCGGGAAGTTTATTTTTTATGTGTACCCTAAATTTTATGAAATTCTATAGAAAAGTGGGTTTCCGGAGAAACTATCTTAAGTAATTTATTAATCATAAAATATATACGTTGGACAATATATCCGAAGAATAATAGTTATTGAAATCTAAAAGCTATTAAAATCACTTAACGAACTAACATACATCACAAATTACCGATGTATATTAGTCGCACCGTTTATGTCCCTAATAGGAGCGCCACTGTCAAGTCTAAAAGGGGTTGGGCAAAATTTTCTCTTGATAAAAATCGACAGGAGCAAATAACTGCAAGCTAGCAGCTGATTTATGTGGCGTGCGGTATGGATTTTTAATCGTCTATAACGAGATAAAAACAAATTCGCATTCCAGGAATTTCAGGAGTAATTAAATCAGGAGTTTATTGCTCTCAAATACCTTATTGAGATTGTACCGATAAAATGCGCGCCACAAGAAATATCGAACAATATTATTGCTTAACTAACACATACCTTATTTCATAGGACAAAGTTTCCATCGACAGGCGTATTATTTTAACGGGTCGACGTCGTTGAAGATGAAAAGCCAGTGAAATCCCAACGTCGGCGTCGCGACGTGCAGGAGCGTTGCGGTGGGGGAAGAGTTCTTCTGATTAAGAGAGCATATTTAATCTAAAATATTAGAAATGCAGATAGATGTAGAAAATATTATTACATACGGCTTCTTATATTTATCACATGTTCAAGTAAATGTATATATTTTCAGTTGCCAATAAATAAATATTTGAAACCAAAATTTCATTTTATTTTTATGATTTTTGTTCTTCATGCATATTATTCAGAAACACTCTAAAGAATGATTCTTAATGATATATTTTAATACTTCACTTGCATGCATTTTTCCGAATGTGCTAATACTGCACTGACAAGCGACATATCTGATATTAAAAAATTGGATACGCGAAGATATACGAAATTTTAATTCAGCAGGGAAATTATATGTTCAATTAATTTTTGAAAAGTTAAACAATACAAATATCGATAATCAATCGATCATTTTCGAAACATCTCTTATACAACGAGGTGAAATTGAAAGAAGATAGTCATTGCATTTATTATTAAAGAGTTGGAAATCCATTGGCCGATAAAACATTCTACAAAATGTTGTGATTTTTGTTAATACAAGAATTTAGAAGTATCAAATGGTAGAAATTTTATGATAATATGTATCCACTAAAATAATTATCATTCTCAGTTCACTGTCTTACTTTTCTGCACTCGACTATACCAGAGCGGAAAAGTAATGAAATCGTGTAAAGAATGGAAAATTTTTTTTAGCGTTTATTTTTCGTTTTCGGCCTAAAAACAAAAAAAAATGGTTTTTACAAAATTTGTATCTGTGTGTGTGTCATTGTCGTCGGTATTAAAATTTCTTGTTAGCACGATAACTTATCTAAATCGTATCGGATCGATCGGGTTTTGACTGATTCTGATCGGGGACATCTCCCAGATAACACCTACTGATTTTCAGGTGGATAGAATACACTCTACCATGTTCATGGGACATGAGAAAACACAATGGTGGACTATTTGAGAAATTGTTTTTGTTAGCACGATCACTCAATTAAATCGTGTCGGATCGATCAGATATCGACTGATTCTGATTAGGGACGTCTACCAGATGACATCTATTCATTTTGAGGTGGATAGCACACACCCCACCCTGTCCATGGGTAATGAGATGAGAAAGCACGATGGTGGACTATTTGAAAAAAGTAAAACTGTCGCATAAAACACACATTCTGTATTTATGTGGTCGTTTATTTTTTCTCGGCCACTCAATTTCGAGACGGAGATGTTCTACGTGCGTTTTAAGGTTTTATTTTAGTTTTGAATTACCAAAAAAGTCAATTACCAAAAAAATAGCTAACGTAGAAGAAAATTCGGCAAAGAGCGGAAATATATGTATTTATTTTTAAAAGAGAATAAACCATAAAAAAGTTGTAGTCACATAATGAACTTAAAATAAATTATTACGATAGAAATATATGGAAATGAAAAAAAGAATCAAAACAGGCAAATCATCTATTTTATATCTAAATTAAAACGTTAATAAAATGAGAATACACTATGGTCTATATAAGTATGAATCATACTATACATATATTTATATGGACATACAGGGAGAGTCTCGAAAAGTGGACAATGACACATTTTTTGTTTCTTTTTTGCAATTGAAGATACGAGTCTTGTTTGTCTTATAATTCAGTTTATTTAAAGAGATAAGTTGGCTTGCTTTGCAAAAGATTCATAATTTTATATTTAAATAATTTTTTAACGGAAAAAGCGGATATTAATTTATTTCCAAAAGAGAAATTATAAAAAATTTGTGGGCACATAATGGACTTAAAATAAATGATTACGTAAGAAATATATGTAAATGAAAAAAAAAAATTAAACAGTTTTAAAACCTTAAAACGGACTTTTCCGCACGTAAAACATCTTTATCTCGAAATTGAGTAGCCGACAAAAAATAAACCAACACATAAATGCAGAATATGTATTTTATGCGACAGTTTTACTTTTTTCAAATAGTCCACCCCGTGTCTTTCATGACCACTGAACAGGGTGGGGTGTGTCCTATCCACGTCAAAATCAATAGACGTCGTCTGGTAGACGTCCCTAATCAGAATCAATTGAAACCCGATCGATTCGACATGATTTAGTTGAGTTATCATGTTAACAAAAAAAATTTCTCAAATAGTCCACCGTCGTGCTTTCTCATGACCCATGGACAGGGTGGGGTGTGTCTTATCCACCTCAAAATCAATGGGTGTCGTCTGGGAGACGTCCCCGATCAGAATGAGTCAAAACCCGATCGATCCGACACGATTTAGTTGAGTTATCGTGCTAACAAAAAAATTTCTCAAATAGACCCAAGGGAGGGGTGGTGTGTGCTATCTATCTCAAAATCAATAGGTGTCATCTGGGAGATGTCCCCGATCAGGATCAGTTAAAACCCGATCGATCCGTCACGATTTAATCGAGTTATCGTGCTAACAAGAAATTTTAATGTCGACGACAACGACGACACACACAGCAAAAATTTTTTAAAAACCATTTTTTTTGTTTTTAAGCCGAAAAATGAAAGATACACCCAAAAAAAAATTTGTTTTTTCACTTTTTCTTTACATGATTACATTGTGTAATGATAGTATAGTGGAGTGCGGAAAAGCAATAAAAACAGAAATAATCTTTTTTATATCTACATTAAAACGTTAACAAAAGTGGAATACACTATGGTCTATATAAATATAAATTGTACACATATTTATATGGACATACAGGAAGATTTTCGAAAAAATATGACTCAAAATATGCCTTATTATTTGTCATATAATTCAGTTTATTTAAAGAGGTAAGTTGAATTTTTTCATAATTTTATTATTAGATAAATGATTTGTTCGTGGATAGAGCGCATATTTATTTAGAGAAATCGTGAATATATATATTTATATTTATATATATATATATATATATATATATATATATATATATATATATAAATTAAAACGTTAACAAAAGGGGAATACACTGTAGTCTATATAAATATGAATTATACATATTCATATGGGCAGAACAGGGAGATTCTTGAAAAGAGGAAAAATATGACACATTTTCAGTGTTTTTTTTTTGCAATTTAAGATTATATATTTGCCACATAATTCAGTTTATTTAAGGAGGTAAGTTGGCTTGTTTCGCATAAGATTCATAATTTTATTATTAAATGATTTTTTTAGAGGAAAGAGAATTTATTTATTTAGAGAAATCATAACAAAATTGTGAACATAATGGACTTAATATAAATTATTTAGAAAGAAATATAGACAAATGAAAAAAAAAATAAAACAGGCAAATAATTATATACGTTATGTCTAATTGTAAATTAAAACTTTAACAAATGGGAAATACACTGATATTTATATGAACATACAGGGAGATTCTCGAAAGAAGGAAAAATGACAAATTTTAGCCTTTCTTGCAATTGAGGATGCGAGTCTTATTAATTGCCACACAATATAAAAAATAATTCAGTTTATAAGAGGCAAGTTGATTTATTTCGCATAATATTCATAATTTTGTTATTACATGATTTTTTGAGAAATTTTGAAGATGTTGACTGGCGTAAAAATTTTATTTTTTTCATATATTTTATTCCAGCTGTGTCGTCAGCATAGTCTTTTAAATTGCAACCCCCTACTTTTCGTAACGAAATTGAATATTTTTTTAAATTTAAAGTTTCCCTACAATAGAGATATCCGATATTGATGGTTTTCTTATCTTCTACTATGTACGTAATATACGTAATACTTTGTCACAAAAAAATTAAATTATGAATGTTGTGCGAAAGCTAATCACTACAGTTTCAAGCAATATGCTCTGAATAATTTATTACGGGTTAACGTGGTAGCCAAGAAATAACTTTTGGCGTTAGCACGGATAAAAGTGCATTTTGCCTCGACCGGGAATCGAACCGGCTCTCCCAGTTTCCGGCTAGTTGCTCTGACCGCTGAGCTATCGAGGCACACTCATTATCCCTGCTAATGCGCCAATTTTAATGCATCACTATAGTACTCTCTCCCTAGAGACATGATTTGTCTCGATACAATTTAACGGAATGTGAGGGAGGTTGCATATACTGGAGCGACGAATCACGTCGGGGTCACCACTTTGGCGGTAGCAAGGAGAAAAGTGCATTTTGCCTCGACCGGGAATCGAACCCGGCTCTCCCAGTTTCCGGCTAGTTGCTCTGACCGCTGAGCTATCGAGGCACACTCATTATCCCTGCTAATGCGCCAATTTTAATGCGTCACTACAAACTTATTATTTTTTTAATGGAATAAAGCAATTTATCTAAAACTCTTATCCTTTTAAGATAGTTAAAAAGCCATACAAAATATCAGCTTCGAAATAGGATTCCTACTTGACCTTTACAATTTAATTTTTCTGATTTCTACTACCCTAATTAACTCAGAAAATGACCCCTCGAATAAAATCCGTATGCAATAATTGTTTACCAAATAAATTCATTTGGGTCTGAAATTGATTCGCTCCGGAGAGTCGCTCTGTATAATGAGAACAGTAGGTGGTAGCTACTTCGAATTCATCATTAATTTATTTTAATGGCAGTTCATAAAATTTTAGCACATCAAATATATTAATCGGTACAGGAGGTAATTTAATCTACGACGAACGAAGGACGTATCAACAATAGGAGGGAGCGTCCATGAATAATTGATGTTTAGTAAGAATTATTAATAATACAGCCGATATCTCATGTGAATTCCAATTCATTACAATATTTTCCAAGTTATAACACCTAGCACGCAATGATAACGGCCTACTTCCACGACGTCGTAGAAAATAAAGAAAGGCTTTCTTAATTTGACGGTTAGTAATTCGGAATTGTAAGTAGATGTAAGATAAGGCCCTACCTGCCACGTTAATACATAAACAAATATGTATATAAACTAGACCGACTGTTTTCTATGCCATAACGTTGGTCTGTATTTCTTAATCGTCTATCCGATCTGAAATGCTTAGAATGCCATTTAACGGATAGAAAGGTGATATTAATTACCCTGCAAGATTCACCTGTTAAAATATTTTGATTTCTATAATTTGAGGTGGATAATCGAATGTAATATGATATTTATCAGACAACCTTTTCTGTTGTATTAATATGATTAATATCATATTAATACAAATATGAGTACATTCTTTGGAATTTATATATAATGTATTATGTCGGAAATATTAAGAAAACCCAGGCCGCCATTTTAGTTAATGTCGGGAGATTAATATAGTCATTAAGAAACAGAAGACTAATTTTCCACCAACACAGTTTTAATCAATTAAAACAGTTTTAATGATAAATAAACTGTATTTTCTAGTTTAGTTGAAGTGATAAGGACTTCTTAAATGCAATCCTAATATACAATATTTTATTTTACTTTAATCCCTAGTTCATCATGTAGGGTGAATCAAAAGAGCAACATTAAACGTATGATTATTACAATGTTCTTAACATCCTATACTACGATAACAATGGTACATAAAAAAATAAAATATGAAAATACTATCCGAGTAAATAAAAATAAAATTTATTTGATTCATTTTTAATAAAAAATAAACAGTTTTAAAATCTGAAAACGGACTTTTCCGCACGTAGAACATCTCTATCTCGAAATTGAGTGACCGAGAAAAAATAAACCAACACATAAATGCAGAATATCTGTTTTATGTGACAGTTTTACTTTTTTCAAATGGTCCACCCTCGTGCTTTCTCATGATCACTGAGCAGGGTGGGGGTGTGTCCTATCCACCTCAAAATCAATAGATGTCGTCTGGTAGACGTCCCTAATCAGAATCAGTCGAAACCCATTCGATCCGACACGATTTAATTGAGTGATCGTGCTAACAAAAAAATTCTCAAATAGTCCACCATTGTGCTTTCTCATAACCCATGAACATGGTAGAGTGTGTTTTATCCACCTCAAAATCAATAGGTGTCGTCTCCGATCAGAATCAGTCAAAACCTGATCGATCCGACATGATTTAGTCGAGTTATCGTGTTAACAAAAAAAATTCTCAAATAGTCCACCATCGGGCTCTCATGACTCATGGACAGGGTGGGGTGTATCATATCCATCTCAAAATCAATAGGTGTCATTTGGGAGACGTCCCCGATCAGAATCAGTCAAAACCCGATCGATCCGACACGATTTAGTTGAGTTATCGTGCTAACAAGAAATTTTAATGCCGACGACACACACACACACACACAGCAAAAATTTTTTAAGAACCATTTTTTTCTGTTTTTAGGCCAAAAAACTAAAAATAAACCCAAAAAAAAATTTGTTTTTTCACTTTTTCTTTACACGATTACATTACTTTTTCGCTAGTATAGTGGAGTGCGGAAAAGTAAAAATACAGATAATAAATAAGCTCATTACATATTGTGTAATTTACTGTATGTGCCATCTATAAAAAGGTAGTAAAAGGAAATATTTATCAGTGTTTAAATAACAGGATAAGATTGAAATAGATAATTGAGACTAACAGGATAAGATTGAAATAGAAAAATATTTCTCAATTTAAATTTCTTCATTGAATAGTTTTCTACGTCTCATATGTAAAATTTTTAATGATAATCGGCGCGCCCGATTTTTCTTTAGAAGCAACGAATATGTAAAGAATAGAAACAATCTGAATAAAAACCAGTTTTAATGGCATAGAAACTCTTCCAGACTGAATATTTTAAATTTCGTAGGTGGTTACAACCCCGAATGAAACAATCATAAAATATTTGTCAAACTGCACCCCCTATTTATTTTCTTTTTCGCTGAAATTAATACTCCGCAGCATTACGTATACAGCAATGTATCATGCTTGATATTTTAATTGGATATCTACTGTGAAAAAGAAACTATTGCAACAATCAAGTTTCTGAATAGTATCAAAATTTTAAACTGATAAATTGTGTGTAAAATGCCCAATTGTAACATAGAACTAAAAAACACCGGACTTTTTAAGTATATCCTTTTTGTGTTCATAAAAAGGTAGCTTATTAATACTATGAAATAGTTTAGTTTGAAATTAAAATTCGTATAATTTCAATAAAATCACTAAATATAATTATTTAGAATAGCGCATAATGCTCTACGATGAATCTGTGTTATAAACGTTCACAGTATTTTTATCATATCAATAGTGTCTATAGATGTCGATGCAATTAAAAAACAACTAAGAAAAACTTTTTAAATATACCCTTTTTGTATTCATCAAAATAACGCTTATTAATGCTATCAAATAGATTAGTTTAGTTTGAAGTTAATATTCGTATAATTTACATAAAATTACTGATTTATTTATTTCATTTAGTTTAAATACACCCTGTATAAAGCATAACACATGACGTTCTACGATGAATATGTACCTGTGTTACAAACGTTAACAGTTTTTTCATAACACAATAGATGTCAACAACGATTGTTGTTTGGAAGATAAATAGTTTTTGCTACAGCAGAAATTTAGTTAAAACATCAAATAG
Source organism: Rosalia funebris (assembly GCA_037954035.1). Lineage (NCBI taxonomy): Eukaryota > Metazoa > Arthropoda > Insecta > Coleoptera > Cerambycidae > Rosalia > Rosalia funebris. Next base: position 9,909,130 of record JAZFAV010000003.1, on the reverse strand, counting down.
CAGATATTACTGCAGTAAAAGGGAATTCGATTAAAAAAAAATTGGTAATACAATTTGAAAAGTAAATTGAAGAAAAACCCATTTCCCAAATATTATTTTAAATTTTTAAGATAACTGATGCTCAATTATTTTTTGCTATACATTGTTTTAAGATCTATCATGAAAATGGCTTGTGGTATGATATACTCGTAAGGTTACAAACTGATGTATTTTATTTTGATTTATTTGCCTCGGTGGCTAGAAAAATTGATAAAAAATCTAGGAGCTTATTTAGATAGTGAACAGAAACCCAGTGTGACAATAATTAATGTCAATGAAGATATATGCAGGGTATACAGGGTAATGATATAATATACAGAGTGTCCCACTTCAAACTAAACACGCGGAATAACTGTTGTTGAAATATTTGTTTTTTGGGAAAGTCACATGACACGTCAACTTTTATTATTTGTTTGAAATAAAATCTGTTACTATTACGAACATCCCAAAATATTCAAATGGAACCATACCAAGAATGAAAAAAGCAAGAGCAAGTAAGTAAGTCAAAATTCAAAGCAATGTTGATTATATTCTTTGATATTCGTGGTGTCATTCATGTTCAGTGGGTCCCTCAAGAATAAACAGTGAACCAAATTTACTACTTGGTAGTTCTAAAAACTCTTCGAGAACGAGTAAGGAAGAAAAGGCCTGATTTGTGCCAAAAACGGGGGTAGGTGCTTCACCAAGACAGCGCCCCAGCTCACAACGCTTCCTCGATTAAACAATGTCTGGTAAGAAGAAATATTCCTGTCTTCGAACACCAACCGTATTCGCCATATCTAGCCCCATGTGATTTTTACCTTTTCCCAAAAATTAAAACTGAACTCAAAGGAACACATTTTTCATCACTGGATGAGGTAAAAGAAAAAACGGCAAACCTTCTGAAAAGCCTTTCACCTGGAGGCTTCAAACATTGCTTTTTCCAATGGAAAATTCGTATCGAGTGGTGTGTGGGTTAACAGTGATCACCTTCTATGCATACCCCATAGAAGGTGATCACTCTTAAAGAAAATATTTGTTAGATACTCAGTCCAGTTTAATTTACACATCGTAGATCCTGTGGTATGGTTTGTATAATGATTATTTGGTGTGCGTTATAGGTAACAATCCTATGAATCAATCAACTGACATTCTTGAACAGTGTCTCGCCGAAAATACATTTTAGGATAACAGTTAGTATAATACAAATCCGTCAATCTATGACAGAGTAATGAAAAGGCTCTCCACAAAAACATTCAATGGAAGTGATATTTACATCAAAATAAATTAAATAAATTCAACAAAAATCAAAATAAATTAAATAAATTTTACAGAAATATTGAAACGCCAATGAATCAAATTATACAATAAAGCTAAGACGTGACTTCATAATTGCATTTTGTTCAGCCAATTATTAACTGTCTATGCCGTACGTAGTTGATTGAAACATATGTCGCTAGACATACGTGCTGGTCATTGTGGCATATTAGTAACAATTGCGAGTGGTGTAGCATGTAATCCGTGCGTCGTCACTAAATTGATACACGCGCTATATCAATTATACAAATTTGTACATCATTTGAAATCTTTGTCGACCGATTAATTGCTGTCACTGAGAAGCTGTTCGCATTTTACTGCAAGTCTTCCTTATAAAAATGTTGTACAGAAGTACATAATCTTGTATATTGTAAAAGGTGTTCATTAACAAATAAAATCATTCAAAAAATAAATCAGATCATCTACAGATCCTAGATATATGTAGAATATTATTAAAGTTTGAGATAATTTTATTAGCTCTTTCCATTAAAAAGGAAATGCTATTTAATAACCGAATGGTCTACGAATTTCTCCATGTGGTACTTCATAGCTATTTTCGCCACATACGTTTACTCCGCACTGTATACACAATACACTGACATAAATACAAATTGGGACACTTCCAGGAAGAAAACGTTCGTACCTTCTGGCACCGTACATCATTCATTAATATTAATAATTATGGCATCCGTTGGGCGAGTCAATGAAACACTCCGTATACGCACCGAGTAATTGACCGCACATGGCCAGTATGCTTGATAATTAAACGTGATCTGAAATACGCATTTGACATAATAGTTTTTCTAAAAATAAATTTTCGTGAGGTCCAGTACTAACTGACCAGTTCAGTCACTCGAGCTCACCTAAATTCAAGGTTAACTAATTTTAATTTTTCTCCGTCGGCTACCTGTTAATACCCCCTAGTGGGCCGGCAATAAAATATCATAATTCGCAGTTATTACGGATGCAAATTGATCGAAATACAATGAACCGATTAAATAATGTAATTGAATATGCATTGCTTCCGTAAAGTAATGAATACATTCGTTAAAAATTCAAGGAATAACTTTTGGGAGAAACTGTCGGACCCGTCAAATTTTATTTTCAGTTGCGCATTTTACTTTTCCGCGCTCACCTATACCAGAGCGGAAAAGTAATGTAATCGTGTAAAGAAAAATTTTTCTAGCGTTTATTTCTCGTGTTTCGGTCTAAAAACCAAAAGAAAAAAAAATGGATTTTAAAGAAATTTTGCCGTCTGTGTGTCGTTGTCGTCGGCATTTATTCTTGTTAGCACGATAACTCAACTAAATCGTGTCGGATCGATCGGGTTTTGACCGATTCTGATCGGGGACGTCTCCCAGATAACACCTACTGATTTTGAGGTGGATAGAACACAATCTACCATGTTCATGGGCCATGAGAAAGTACAATGGTGGACTATTTGAGAATTTTTTTTATTAGCACGATCACTCAATTAAATCATGTCGGATCGATCGGGTTTCGATCGATTCTGATTAGGGACGTCTACCAGACAACATCTATTGATTTTGAGGTGAATAGGACATACCCCACCCTGTCCATGGGTCATGAAAAAGCACGATGATGGACTATTTGAGAAAAGTAAAACTGTCGCATAAAACACATATTCTGAATTTATGTGTTGGTTTATTTTTTGTCGGCCACTCAATTTCGAGATAGAGATGTTCTACGTACGGAAAAGTCCGTTTTAAGGTTTTAAAATTGTTTAGTTAAGATATAATTAACACATACAGGGTGAGTCTTTAGGAAGTATGACGTCATTAATATATTTTTAACGACAACCCCTTTTTTTATTGTGGAATGTGAAAGTGTACATTCTTGTTTCATACGCCAGGTAATAATGGAATTAGTGTGAGTACACGTTATATAAAGGAAAGTGAAGAAAAACGATTCTGAAATTTCAGAATATTAAATTTAATGGCAATAATTATTTAAAAAAATCCAAAAAGCCAAAGCGATTAATACATTATCAATAGCTTCAGGTTTGAGACTCTCAGCTTCAAATTACTGGCATATTTAAGATTGGTTAAGGGCTTGTATTTTTGACCTCGTTGAACTATTTTAATCTGAGTTTAATTCAATTGATGTTAAGACTGTGCTACCATTTTGACGAGATACTACTGTAACGTCAACTATTTACAAAAAATAAATTATTTACAGAGCCCGACAGTGTTTGGTTAAAAAAATGTACCACAAAATATACATTTTGGGTATAATCATTATTATAATAAATATGAAATAAAATTATTTTAACTGTTTCAATAATATGTGGTAGTTTTAAAATCTAAGTTCTCTATTTCAATAATAAAAAAGTTACTTTCCATAGAAAATTTCAGAATAAAAATATATCAGCTCAAAAAATGAGAATTTGTTATTTTAAAATAAACATATATTTATTATATAACCCCGTCTAGATATGTTGTTTGCAAGTATTTTCAAAAAGAAATGTATTCCTAAATTAGTTCCAGAAATTCTACACTGAGAGCCATTACAACAAAGCTAATTTATTGTTAATAAATTATATTTATGACGACAAATAGATGCCGATTTGGATATAGCGAAACAAATACATGTTTCTGTTAAATAAATAATAACTTCGAGTATATTGGCAAACCCTGATCAATGTAAACAAATTAGATGTGATTTAATATTTTCATGTATTAGGTAAGAGTGATATGCGAAATAATTCAATATGTGAAATAAATCTTACTTTTGAAATCTATTGCTTAATAACTAACATATCAAGTAGTGATGCCTAAATAAATTTATTCGCGAGAAATAAATATTACCTTTAAGTTAGCATTTACTGGAAATACAAGCTAGAATGTATTAAATAAATTGTACTAATGACATGAAATGAAAAATGAAACATTTTATTTTCAATTATAATTAATTATCTGATAAATACTCAGCGCAATAGAAATCACATTAATATACGAGAAGAAGGCAGACCAGATGATTCGTAAAACCAGAGACAGATGATTAGTCAAACCAAATTATCATCAAACAGAGTTTTAAATGTCAAATTATATTTTGTGGTTTCAAAGAGAAGTTTGATCACAAGAATAGACAGGTTTAACTATACTAAAAAATATGATTATGGTAAGGCGTAATTTAAAAATGAAGAAATATTATTTCTAATAAAGAGTATTTGCCTAAATAAATAATATATTGTTGATTAACTTCTCGATTACTCTATGGTAAAATGCATCATATTAGCTAGAATTTGGCATATTTACGTTGAACAAATATAATTGTTTTCTTAGTGAACTGTTCTCTTAGTGTAGATTCAGGGTTAGCTACTGCAGTACGTTGATAGTTTTTACTTTGATTCTAAATCAAAATTGATATAAAAATATGCAAGTGGCTGTATAATAAATTGACGAGCTCTTTTTATGAAAAATTCCCTTATTATATTGGTACATGAGCTATTCCCTGCAGATTTTCTATTTTTTAATTTATACATCAATAAATTTAACATCTTTTTATCGGTAAAAGGTACAAAGAATAATGAATTATTTTGTTTTACATTGTACTTATTGCGTGACGGATTATTTGTTATAATATTTTGTCAACTATACCTAGAGGATGAGACAGGCAGGGAAGCTAGAAAATCTGAAGATAGAAATAGATAGGTTAGGATTAGATATAGTAGGTATAAGTGAGATGCGCTGGCCGGAAGTAGGAGATTTTTGGAGCGGTGACTATAGGGTAATACACACAGGATCGGTAAATGGAAACGCGGGAGTAGGGATCGTTATGCGGAAGAACGCAGGACAGTGTGTAGATAGCTACCTACAATACAGCGAGAGAGTAATGATGGTTAGGTTAGATTCGAAGCCAGTGGAGACAGTAATAGTGCAAGTATACATGCCTACTTCTAGCCATAGCGAGGAAGAGTTAGAAGCCGTTTATTCGGACATAGAGCAGGTAATAGGATTTGTGAAGGGTCATGAAAATTTAATAATAGTAGGAGATTTTAACGCAGTCGTAGGTGAGGGGAAAGAAAGAGAATTTGTAGGGCCTTATGGATTAGGAAACAGAAACGAGAGAGGTAGCAGACTGATAGAATTCTGTGAGAAGCACAAGATGGTAGTCGCGAACACATTGTTCAAGAATCACGTTAGGAGGCGGTACACATGGAAAATGCCAGGAGGGATAGACAGGTATCAGATAGACTACATTCTGGTTAGGAAGAGATTTAGAAATCAAGTAAAAGACTGTAAGAGTTATCCAGGAGCAGATGTAGACAGCGATCACAACTTGGTAGTCATGAAAGCTAGATTAAAGTTCAAAAATCTGAAAACCCGGAAGGATAAGAAACGTATAAATGTAGACATATTGAGGGATCAGAATATGAAAGATAAGTTCCAGGAGAAAACAGATCAATTAATAAATAAAACGAGTAAGGACGAAATCAAGAACGCAGAAACTGAGTGGGAGGGTATCAAGAATAGTCTAGCTTCCGCGGCTACGGACGTTTTAGGACACGATAAAAGGGAAGCTAGGAAGCCCTGGATAACGGACGAAATCTTAAACTTAATGCAAAAGAGACGAGGCTACAAAAACAGACGAGACGAAGAAGGACTGAAAACGTATAAGGCAATAAAGTGGGAAATCATTAGAAAATGTAGAAAAGCGAAAGAACAATGGATAGAGGAGAAATGCAAAGATAAATGTAGTAGAAATAATGCAAAGAAAGTAGAAGATAAGTTGCAAGTAGGTAAGACCGATGAGGCTTACAAAATAATTAAGAGGAACTTCAGGGATATAGGAACAATAAGTAGAAATGTTAGGAGTCAATCGGGGGACATACTGATAGGAAGAGAGGAGAAAGCGGATAGATGGAAGCAGTACTTAGGAAATTTATACGAGGGTCAGGAATTAGGAGAGATATTAGAGGAAGAATCTAGCATCGATAGGGAAGATGTAGGAAAACCTATATTGAGAGAGGAATTTGAAATAGCACTAAGGGGCTAAAGAATAATAGAGCGCCGGGTGTAGATAAAATACAGGCGGAAATTTTGAAATGTGCGGGACAGAAAGTAGTAAATAGGATGTTTGAACTGGTAAAATACATATACGAAACGGGCGAGATGCCGGAGGATTATAAGAGGAACATTATCGTTACTATACCGAAAAATAGAGGAGCCGACAAATGCGAGAACTTTAGAACGATTAGCCTAACTTCCCATGCGTCAAAAATCTTAACTAGAATAGTGCAGAAGAGGATGGAAAATAGAGCGGAGGAAATACTAGGAGAAGACCAATTCGGGTTTAGGCGAAATAGGGGAACTCGCTAAGCTATTCTGGCGCTAAGAGTAATGTTAGAGAAAACAATAGAAAGAAGGAAAGAACGCTTATATAGGATTTGTAGATTTAGAAAAAGCTTTTGATAACGTAAGATGGGAAAAAATGTTCGAGATACTAAAGAGCGCGGGAATGAAGTATAGAGATAGATGAGTAGTACACAATCTATACATAGAGCAAACTGCTGTTATAGAAGTAGAAGGGGAGGAAAGGGAAGTAGGTATTAGGAAAGGAGTAAGACAAGGATGTACGCTATCACCACTAATTTTTAATCTGTACATCGAAGAGGCGATTAATGTGGTAAAAGGTAGAGTGGATTTCGGGATTAAAGTACAGGGACAGAAACTAAAAATGCTGAGATTCGCGGATGATATAGCAGTATTAGCATCTAGTAAGGAGGAACTAGAATCAGCATTGAACGAAATGGAGGCAGTGTTGACAGATGAATACGGAATGAGGGTGAATAAAGACAAAACTAAAGTGTTAGTGTGAAGAGGGCGCGAGAGCAGAGCAAAAACGAAAGTACAAATTCATAATGAAAGATTGGAGGAAGTTAAAGACTTCACTTATTTAGGAAGTAAAATAAATTGGGATGGAAGAAGCGATAAAGACATAAAACAAAGAATAGCGCAGGGTCGAGTAGCTTTTAATAAAAAGAAAGTACTTTTATGCTCGGGGGTAATAAACTTAGAAACAAGGAAGAGATTTTTGAAAACAAATGTATGGAGCACGGCACTTTACGGATGCGAAACCTGAACGGTAGGGGAAGCAAGTAGGAAGAAATTAGAAGCTTTTGAGATGTGGTGTTACCGAAGAATGATGAAAATACCATGGACTGATAGGGTTAGAAACGAAGAAGTATTGGAGAAAGTCGGCGAGAAAAGGAGTATGTGAAAAACTTAAAGAAGAGAAGAGATAGAATGGTAGGCCACTTGCTGAGACATGAGGGAATAGTCCGCGATATTTTGGAGCCAGAAATAGGAGTGAAGAAAGGCAGAGGTAGGCCTAGATTAGACTACTGCTCGCAAATAGTAAGGGATGTAGGTTGTAGCACAATTAGCGAAATGCGTAGGTTAGCACAAGATAGGAGAAGCTGGAGGTTAGCGTCCAACCAGTCTTAGGACTGATGACCTAATGATGATGACCTAGAGGATATTGAATGAGACAATTATTGAATAAAGAAGCTATCTTAGCCAGATCTTCATATAGAACTCTACTTTTAATAATAATCGTGTTTTTATTATTCTTATTGTTATGACATAGTTCAGATAAAATGAACCAAGCATATCGGACTTTATTATTAGAATTATCAATGGTATTTTTATAATATGAAATTTTAGTTCTGTTAATCTTCGATGGCCGTTTCTCTCATTTTTATAGAAGTTAGAGAATTTAGAAATACTTTTATGTAAAATAAAAAGTTCTCTAAAAAAACATCCTAGATGCTCTCATCTCTTTATTTATTCACTGTTTGTACATTCTGAGAAAAACGCATTACATTAACTATAATTTGCCATATTTACGTTAAAAAAATATAAATACAGTGTCCTCTTAGTGCAGATCTAGAATTAGCTACTATAATATGTTCTTAGTTCTTTTATTGACTTTAAATTGAATTACTATAAGGATTATCAAACTTATATCGATTTGTTATAAAACAACTTTCTGTATATATTTGTATTTTAGAAAGAGATAATTCTATTTATGACATGTCATTCCGAAGCTATTCAAAATACAAAATATTTTCATAAAAGCAGTGCTAAGCTGCGACAATCGATATACTTTTACGAGATATATACTTATATTGATTATTCGTTAATATACTCGTACATATATCTATGATACTATTTTATTAAAGATGTCATCAAACGACCGAAAAAATAAAATTCAAATTCAAATTCATCGCCCCGCTTGAAACAGGCTCTATCAATTTTTGAAAGGAAAAATTCCCGCTTCGAATGACAAATTTCCAAGATATGTAAGTGGCTGTATAATAAAATAAATTGACAATCTTTCAATTCCAATTATATTGAAATGTGAGCTGCTCCTACAGATTTTCTATTTTTTAATTTATCCATCAATAAATTTCTTTATCGGTAAGAGGCACAAAGAATAATGCATTGTGTTGTTTTCCATTGTGATTATTGCATGACGGATTATGCGTTAATAATATTTTATTAACTACACCCAGAGGATAGTGAATAAGAAAATTACTGAATAAAGATGCTATCGTAGTCATCTTCATATAGAACTCCACTTTTATTAATAAAAATGTTTTTATTATTCTTATTTTTATTGCATAGTTCAGTCAAGGTGGATCAAGTAGATTGGGCTTTATTATTAGAATTAACAATTTTATTTTTATAACATGATTTTTCTAGAACCTTGAAAATTTAGGAATAATTTTTTGTAAAATAAGAAATTCTCTAAGGTACATCCTAAAAGATCTCACCTTTTCATTTATATTCACTGTTTATTATTATTATCTTTTGTACTGTATATTCCGAGAAAAATTCATTACCTTAGCTTCACTTTGGCATATTTATGTTGGATAAATGTAAATAAACTGTTCTCTTAGTGTATATCCAAAACTAGCTGCTATAGTATGTTCACAGTTCTTATTTTTACTTTAAATTGAACTAATATAAACAATAGGAGCATTAAACTTATATCGTTCTTATAACATTTCTTTCTGTATTTTCCTATGTCGACGGGCGTTTTGTCAGATGATAACAAAATCTAAATACGCGCAACCACAAAAACTACACCAAATACGGAAACATCTAGTTTTTGTGCCAGCTGAGACATAGATATTTTATGCAAATTTTTGAATAGCCGGCTAATTTAGAGTTGCATAATTTAAATTATTCAACCCGGTTTTCGCTTTTATTAACGTGCCAATTTCCACTTTCCAAAATGCGCGGATTTATTAATTTTACTACCTTTTATAGTCGCAGCTAATTTTGTTTTATCGCCCAGCGTCTCCTCGAAAAATTAAATTCACGTTTATAGCTAAATTGTATATTGTAACAAGAAATTAATTTCCACTAAACTAGTGCGCTACAATATTTTCCGCATGTTTATTTATATAAGATGATGAACCCACAGATCTATTAAAAATAACCATAATAATTACGCGAGATAATCTATCCGATTTCGATCGGTTAGAACTGGAAAAGCTAGAGAACCTCGGGCAACTAGAAACTGCGTGAATATTTGTAGATAAAATATGAAATTCTGAAAACAATAAAAACATCCACAGCCGATTACGTTTTCGTTTATATCTAATTTTGTTGATTTAAATGCGAAGTCCTTGAGAAAGAATTCAGTGCGTTCGGCAGCTGGCCAAGAATAATAATACTGTTAAATAACTGTTGTAATTTCCGAACTTGACGAAATCCGTTTCGGGTTTTTATTTTTGTAAAGTCTTGAATTAATTTTTCAAAATTACGATTACAAATTTTGTCACAAATTTTAATAAAACATATTACTTTTCAGTGGAAATAAAACTAATTTTATTTCCTGATTAATTTTTACACCGTTTTCTATCGTCGACCCCATTGTTGTAATCCTCAATTTGCTAAATAATAATAATGTTATAAAAATAATAATAACGCTATAATAATAACTAACTATAATAATAATTTATTTTTCTTTTAGACATATATAGGGTGTCTCAGTTAGAACTATAGTATTTGAATTGCGCGCCATTTGTGGAGTGTCAAAGATAGAGCGTCAACTTAACGACTGTCGTCTATAAACCATGCGATGTCAACATGCCGCGATTAACAGGTCAACAACGAGTAGTTTGTGTACAACTATTTTATGAAAGTGAGCGATCATTTACAGTTACATTAAGAAAAGTTCATACAACATTTGGACAAAATGAAGTACCTACACAGTTAATAGTTCATAACTTAAGCAATACATTTGAAGAGTCGGGTTCTGTTATTGATAAGGCAGCACCAATACGTCCTCATTGTGGTCGGTCAGATGAAAATATTGATGCAATGAGAGGAAGTGTACAGGAGTATCAAAACACATCAATTCGACGTCGTACGCAACAACTGAATCTGTCAAGAGCCACCACACATCAGATTTTAAAGAAAGATCTGGCATGTTTATGTTGAACAAACATAAGTAAACTGTGATCTTAGTGTATATCCAAAAAACTAGTTGCTATAGTACGTTCACAGTTCTTATTTTTACTTTAAATTGAATTAATATAAATATTATCAAACTTATATCGTTCTTATAACATTTCTTTCTGAATTTCCTTATGTTGACGGGTGTTTTGTGAGCTTTTTTTAGTGTGTTTGGCAACTGGCCAAAAATAATAATACTATTAAATAACTAATTTTCGAACTTGACGAAACTGGTTTCGGGTTTACATTTTTTTGTAAACTATTGAATTAATTTTTCAAAATTACTGTTACAAATTTTTATACAATATAAGTATCATTGTTCACTGGAAATAAAACTAATTTTATTTTCTTAATACTTTTTACATCGTTTTCTTTCATCGACCTCATTATTGTAATCCTTAATTTGTTAAATAATAATTTAAAAATCATAATGATACTACTATATAATAGTAACTAACTATAGTAATAATTTCTTTTCCTTTTAGACATATATAGGGTGTTTCAGTTGTAAATATAGAATTTGAATTGCGCACCATCTGTGGAGTGTCAAAGATAGGGCGTCAATTTAACGACTATCGTCTAGAAACCATGCGATGTTCACATGCTGCGATTAACAGGTCAACAATGAATAGTTTGTGTACAACTGTTTTATGAAAGTGACCGGTCACTTACAGCTTCATTAAGAAAATTTGATACAAAATTTGGACAAAATGAAGTGCCCACAGAGTTAACAGTTCGTAACTTAATCAAGAAATTTGAAGGAACGACTTCTGTTATTGATAAGGCAACACCAAATACATCCTCGTTAGAGTCGATCAGATGAAAATATTGCTGCAGTGAGAGAAGGTGTACAGGAGTATCCAAGCACATCAATTCGACGTCGTGCACAACAATTGAATCTGTCAAGAGCCACCACGCATCAGATTTTAAAGAAAAATCTGCATTTGTCAGCATACAAAATTCAGTTGACGACAATTAAAAGTAACAAACCATTTACAATGTCGTACATTTGTTTATTGAATGTTATGAAAGGTGATGCTAATTTTTCCAACAGGATTTTGTTAAGCTTTGAAGCACATTTTCTTTTTGACGGATGACGTATCCGTCAAGCAAACAGAATTGTCGAATTTGGGGTGCTGAAAATCCACATGCTGTTCGCAAAAAAGAAATTCGTCCACAGAGATGTTCGGTTTGGTGTGCATTTTCGAGTAGTGGAGTAATTGGACCGTACTTTGAAAATGAAGCTGGCATAGTAAAATAGAACAGCATGGCTGGAATAGGCATATTGATGCTGTATGGTTTGCAGATGACAGTCGTTATATACGTTATATACAAGTTATGAAGCTTGTATTTCATCTGTATTTAAGTATAAAATAATTATAATAAAACGAGTCAGTTAATGTTTTTAAGAAAATATTACAGTTAAATACTAAAGTGGGTCCAATTTGTTTAAAATTGGTAACGACTTGTATATTAGACTGTCGATATCATTAATATATCGTCGCTTAAGATGCAACATGTGCTAACTCACTTTTGGCAACTTTACAGGAGAATCAAAAAACGTATTTCGCTCGCCTAAAATTGACTTTCTCGCTATTTGCTTTTATTAATTATGTAATGAGATCATTTCACTACGTAATTAATAAAAACAAATTGCGAGAAAATCCATTTTAGGCGAGCGAAATACGTTTTTTGATTCTCCTGTAAAGTTGCCAAAAGCGAGTTAGCACATGTGGCATCTTAAGCGACGATATGATAAAAACAATACAGGGTCTAAGACTGAGCCATGTAGAACTCATATTATTACGAAAGCACATTCAGAATCATTCTTTCTACACGACTAGATCTCTTATGATTTATAGTAACAAATTGTGTCCTTTTTTCAAGAAAGGTATTGAGACTAATTCAATTCTTGACGTCTTATACCTTGATCATATGATTTAGATGTTACACAGATGTTACGTAGATAACAGTCGTTAAATATTGACGCCCTATCTTTGACAGAACACAAATGAAGCGTAATTCAAATCTTATAGTTCTAACTGAGACATCCTATAGAAGCAGCATATGATCATAACCTCTTACTGGATCATAATTATCTATGTGAAATAACAAATATTTTAAGAAACGTAGTTGAATATTTTGAAGTTAATTCATAATGGGCGTTTTTTTAAGCTTGATAGAACCTTAAACGTGAATAAATACCACAAAAATTAATTTTTGATAATCTGTTTTTACATACGACCACCGCGGATGTTCCTGACGAAGCGCTTTCTGTCAGTCCAATTTTGGGTCACTTTTAGAGCAGTAGTGACCGTATGTCATGAATCACACGAACAATGTTGGCTCCAAGGCGTCCAGTATTGCTGGTTTATTAGCATAAACTAATGATTTCACATAGCCCTATAGGAAATAATCAAGAGGCGTCAAATCGCAGGACCTGAGTGGCCAGTTGATAGGTATATTTCTTGTCACTAAATCTGTCTAAATAAATCAACTTATCACTAAATCTTGTTTACAATAAGTCGATAGTTTCAGTCGCCGTATGGCACGTAGCCCCATCTTGTTGCATCCACGCCTCATGCGGATCAATGTCATCCATATTTTGAAAAATATATTCATTAATCGTAGTCCGGTAACGTTTCCCCATTGACCGTAACGTTAGCTCTAGCCTTATTCTCAAAGAAATCTTCAACGATGCCACCAGCATATAAACCACACCAAACTGTGCATTATTCTGAATGTAATGGGGCCTGTAGGATCTATTCTGGATTGGTATCACTCCATGTCCCGCAACTCTGCTTATTAACAAACCCGTTAAGACAAAAATGACCCTCATCGCTGAACACAACTTTGCTATAAAAACGATGTGTCGGCTTGCAGTTGCTCTAAAGCCCAATCAGCGAAAGAACGACACAAGCGATGGTCTTGTGGCTTTAATTCCTGCACCAGCTGGATCATGTCCATGGGTGTAGGCCAAGATCTTTGTGCAAAATTTTCCAAGTAGTGGACGCACAAAGCCCCAAATGCTGCGACCGACGACGAATCGATAATTTTGGATTTTCTTGTACGTTTTCGTTTACAGCGGTAATATGTTCTTCAGTACGCACATTCCTTCGACGTGTTGATGTTCTTACATCCTTTAGAGAACGTGTGGTACGAAATCTATTGACAATACGACGGATGGCTTGCTCAGATGGACGATTATGTGCGCTGTAAAATTCACGAAGTCGTCTATACGTTTCCCGAATCAACGACTGACTTTCAAAGTAAATTTGAACAATTTGGTAGCGTTGTTCAAGCGTGAGTCTATTCATTATGATTTGCCACACTATACTTAATACAAACGTCACTAATTGAACGCTAACTGACAGCTGATTTCACAGCCATCGCTATGGGAAGTTCTATCATGCGTAAAAAAACACCCTCTATAACTTATACCGAATAAAGCTACAAAATTCTAATTTCGAACGAGTTAACGCAAAATATAAATATTTTAAAGTAGCTGTGTTATGAAATGCTATGTCTCAAATCACGAAACTAAGGGTTTGATATGCATTAAGAGCCACTTGGTCGATATAGTTTACCATCAAAGTACATGCGAAAATCCTCGAAATTTTCAAAATGTATTAAAACTATAGCACCAAGAGAATATTTATATATTAGTGGTTGCTTCCTTAAGATATAAGATATATTCCTTAAGAATCTTTACATTTATGTTTGATACTATCTTTGATTATTTATTCTCTGAGAACCACGATACAACAAGGTCGATGAGTATTTGCAATCTCAGTTAATCGTATGGGCAGGTTATATTAAAAAAATTTAAGTCATCGACAAAAGGAAAATGACACGAAATAAAGGCAGATGAAAAGACTATCATTCTAACATTATAGAATACTAGACGAATTTACTCGGTCCGAAATGATAATCTCGATTGCCCGAGTTTAGTTATTAGACACACGTACTCGTTGTGAATCATTTAACGTCTGCATAAATCTTATGATTAGAAATTGAGAATTTTAAATTACGCACGTTATAATCAGATACGTGACGATAATATCATAGTTGCGATGCACTCGTTGACCGACGAGATCTGTAATTGATCGATATTACACGCCTGTATATGAAATGTATCGTTTTGCGAAATATCACAAGAAAAAGTGTCGGACATTGTCTGTAGTATTTGCGGGCCGGGCCGGTCTAAATTTAACGCGTTTATGCTACATACATAAATACTTGTGGTTTCCGAATCGACCCAGATAAAATCCAAAGCCCCCATTTAATGTCTACGAGACATCGCAAATTATGGCGGATGCGCTAGGAATACGATCCCCATCTTTCGTAGAAATAGATTAGGTGCAGAGATGGGTTACTGTTATACAGGGTGTCCACAAATTTCACGGACAACGCTTGACTGTGTATTCGCGACAATAAATAAATACGATCTGCGAAAAAAAAGTTTAATAAAAATTTCTAGTTTCCGAATTATACGCTTTCAAAGTTGTCAAAAGCTTTCAAAAAAAATTAAAATACCAAACCTAGGCCTTAATTTTAAATGGCTGTTGGAAAGGCGAAGGTCGTACTACCGATATTTTTTTTTATCTACTACTGAATCCAGTAGGCGTTTTTAATTCGTGGTACCCACATCACGAAGCGGAGCAACCAGACATGCAAATAGCCATTTTCCTCAAGAATGGTTATCTGTAGGCGATTTTCGCTACAGACTTTTTTTAGAATAAAATGGCCTTTTCACTGTTGCTATCGGTTTAAAAAAAATACGACTACGGTAAAAGTCCTGACCACTAAAAGGGGGAGGTGCGCCAAGAAAACTATCACCTAGTATATCGGTGTAACTAGTATTTTGAGAAATAATAAGCCTTACTAGTCCAAATTATTATTCCAAATTTCAACCCGATCGATAAATGTGTTCTGGAGTTATTAATTAAATAAATTTATTTTTGGACAACGTTGAAAGCCTCGGAAACTAAAATTTTTTTATTAAAATCTTTTTTCGTAAATCGTATTTATGTATCATCGTGAGTATACAGTCAAGCGTTATCGGTGAAATTTGTGGACACTGTGTATATAGGATGAGAGGATATACAGGAGAAAAAGGCCAGAGGTGTGGCCAACATATGATGTATCGCGCCAACATATGATGTGAAAGTTAATAGATTTACTATTGAATTTCACACCACCGAATATGAATAAAATAATCTTAAGGTCGAGAATAACGAAAGCGAGATAAAACACAATTACGTCACAGTGACGTATATGGCTTATTTACATCGTGAATGGGCTGTACATTTCTCAATGTAACTGCATTCAACTGCTTGTTTTAATGGAACACCCAGTATATGTTCATTACTGTATTTTCCCTGATGAGCCGATTTCAACGACCCCTAATGCTTATCACTTAAATGAATAAAGAAGATTAACGTCCTCTTTATTCATTTACATAAAAATACAAAAATAGACTTTAAAAACCAAGAGGATTTTTGTACAGTGACCGTCGCGTCGTGGCATTTAGGAACATACTAGTAATAAATTGAATCTAAGACATTTAACGCTCACGTTTTACATTGACTATTTGTCATGAAAGAAAAATAAACTAGATCAGAATTATCCCGATATTTGCCCAATATATCACAAAGGACCATAGCCAAAATTCATGCACAATACAGGATTTCAACACGTTGAATCTGTAGAAATAAAACCTAATTTCGTAGACGATATGAAACTAGACATTTTATTAAATCTTGAAGATAATCCAACACCAAATTCACGTCAAATTTCTCTAGCAAAAAACATCAGCCATAAAACCGTTTGGAAGTATTTACATAAAGAAAAATGTTAGCCCTATAAAATAATGTTGCAAAGGAATTGACAGAAGGCGATTATGAACAGAAGATGAGGAAGCAAAGAAATAATGCAACAAGCTGCATAAAAATGGGGTAGTTTTTGGTTTCGTTTTTATTTCAGAAAAATCAAGCTTCAAGTGGAAGAAATATTGTTTTTAAGGAAATTTGACAGTTGTAAAATATCTAAATCTCATCAAAGATGAAGTCATTTCTATTTTGACAAACTTATATCCAAATGCACTAGATCCTACCTTACCGAGTTACATTTTTTGATTTCAACCAGACAATGTAACACTCCATTATATAAAGGTTATTATATAAAGGAAACAAGTCCACGTTTGACCGAAAATAAACTGAGATAGACATCGCCTCAATTATGACGTAGCGCATCGATGGGTCTATAAAGGAAACTTATGCTAGCCATTATAACGAAATAGTAGGGGTCAAGAGTTTTTATTGATTGTATAAAGGAAACAAGTCTTTTTCAATAACTTTTATTCATTCATCTGAATAGCAATATCGTTTGACTAAATGCAGAATTTGCCACTACCGTTTATGACAGTGTTCTATCATACAAAACTGTGGCAATATATGTTCGGAATACATGACCTAAGAATCAATGCTGTAACATTCTATACGTATTGTGAAGGTAGTGCTAAACGGGGTGCTAATGAAGTAACCATTTGTTTGAATTATTACATTCAAACAATACCAGACTGTGTCACAGATTTAGTGATGCATACAGTGGGCATTCTTTGATTTTTGCTAACATTAACCGTGAACAGTAGAGTCAAAAAGGTCATCACTACTATCCCGTTCACGGGCACTCATTTCTGCCTAGTGATAGAGATTTTGGGTTGATAAAGAGAGCACTTAGACGTGAAGACCGCATTTATACACTAATGGATTATGCGTCTTTAATAGCCAATTCAAAGAAATCGAAACCATCTTTCGTCATAAAAGTTGTGAATACAGACGAAGTGTTGTATATCTAAATATAGACACTTGACGAATGACACTGATGATCCAGGTTATATATACATTAGCAAGAAACTAGAAGATAAGCTCCAAGTAGGTAAGACCGATGAGGCTTACAAAATAATTAAGAGGAACTTCAGGGATATAGGACCAATAAGTAGAAACGTTAGGAGTCAATCGGGGGACATACTGATCGGAAGAGAGGAGAAAGCGGATAGATGGAAGCAGTACTTAGGAAATTTATACGAGGGTCAGGAATTAGGAGAGATATTAGAGGAAGAATCTAGCATCGATAGGGAAGATGTAGGAAAACCTATATTGAGAGAGGAATTTGAAATAGCACTAAGGGGGCTAAATAACAATAAAGCGCCGGGTGTAGATAAAATACAGGCGGAAATTTTGAAATGAGCGAGACAGAAAGTAGTAAACAGGATGTTTGAACTGGTAAAATACATATACGAAACGGGTGAGATTCCCGAGGATTATAAGAGGAACATTATCGTTATTATACCGAAAAAGAGAGGAGCCGACAAATGCGAGAACTTTAGAACGATTAGCCTAACTTCCCACGCGTCAAAAATCTTAACTAGAATAGTGCAGAAGAGGATGAAAAATAGAGCGGAGGAAATACTAGGAGAAGACCAATTTCGGTTTACGCGAAATAGGGGAACTCGCGAAGCTATTCTGGCGGTAAGAGTAATGTTAGAGAAAACAATAGAAAAAGGAAAGAACTCTTATATAGGATTTGTAGATTTAGAAAAAGCTTTTGATAATGTAAGATGGGAAAAAATGTTCGAGATACTAAAGAGCGCGGGAATGAAGTATAGAGATAGGAGAATAGTACACAATCTATATAAAGAGAAAACTGCTATTATAGAAGTAGAAGGGGAAAGAAGGGAAATAGGTATTAGGAAAGGAGTAAGACAAGGATGTACGCTATCACCACTAATTTTTAATCTGTACATCGAAGAGGCAATTAATGTGGTAAAATATAGAGTGGATTTCGGGATTAAAGTACAGGGATAGAAACTAAAAATGCTGAGATTCGCGGATGATATAGCAGTATTAGCATCTAGTAAGGAGGAATTAGAATCAGCGTTGAACGAAATGAAGGCAGTGTTGACAGAGGAATACGGAATGAGGGTGAATAAAAACAAAACTAAAGTATTAGTGTGCAGAGGGCGCGAGAGCAGAGCAAAAACGAAAGTACAAATTAATAATGAAATATTGAAGGAAGTTAAAGACTTCACTTATTTAGGAAGTAAAATAAATTGGGATGGAGGAAGCGATAAAGATATAAAACAAAGAATAGCACAGGGTCGAGTAGCTTTTAACAAAAAGAAAGCACTTTTATACTCGGGGGTAATAAACTTAGAAACAAGGACGAGATTTTTGGAAACGTATGTATGGAGCACGGCACTATACGGTTGCGAAACCTGGACGGTAGAGGAAGCAAGTAGGAAGAAGTTAGAAGCTTTTGAGATGTGGTGTTACCGAAGAATGATGAAAATACCATGGACTGATAGGGTTAGAAACGAAAAAGTATTAGAGAAAGTCGGCGAGAAAAGAAGTATGTGGAAAAACATAAAGAAGAGAAGAGATGGAATGGTAGGCCACTTGCTGAGACACGGGAGAATAGTCCGCGATATTTTGGAGGTAGAAATAGGAAGGAAGAAAGATAGAGGTAGGCCTAGATTAGACTACTGCTTGCAAATAGTAAGGGATGTAGGTTGTAGCACAATTAGCGAAATGCGTAGGTTAGCACAAGATAGGAGAAGCTGGAGGTTAGCATCCAACCAGTCTTAGGACTGATGACCTCATGATGATGAGCAAGAAACTACGTACGTAGTTATGATTCATCAAGATTTCGATTACTGAAAGGTGTTAATAGGCCGTCGCTACCAAGAACAAAAGCGTATAATGGAGAAGTACCTATCAAAACTAAAAAGCTGCAACATATCACAAAAGTTATTATCTGCAATCCCGAAGAACATTATGGCTTTTGTTCCAGAAATAGACATCCAAAAACACAGAATATGATTCAAAACAATATTTGCGATCGATTGTGTACTTTTCATGTATAGAAATAAACAGATGTTTCAGGAAACCTGATCTTTTTCAAGATTTATTCAATACCAAACTATAATTATTGTATAAACGAAACAAGTTCAGTACATTAAACTGTATGTTACGGCTCATTGGAACAAGACATCGATATACAGTATACAATATATAGTATGTAATTCGATTCACCTAATACTTCATTTCATCTCTGCAACACAATTGCGTTTGAATTACCATTTTGTAGATATTTTGTTTTCTTTGATTTTCAGAGATGACTCCTATGGACTTGTTTCCGTTATACAATGACCGATTCAATTGCAAGAGAGTACTTAAACGAAACTTTTCCTAGTAAATGAATCGGACGAAGAGGTGCTATTGAGCAGCCACCTAGATCACCAGACCTTTATGCCATTAAATTATTACCTGAGGGGATACCTCAAATATAAAGTTTATGCATCAAAGTCGTGACATTTTACCAATAAGTCATTTTGAATATCTTAATCTAGGACATTTAAATAAATCAATGTTGAAATAAACCAGTATGTAAACTATGGGAAACAATAATGGACACAAATATGAATCACACACTCATCACGGCAGTACGAAATCTGTATAAATATTCAAATTCCAAAATTAAAGTGGGGAACAAGCTATCGCCACCTTTCCAAGTTACAAAGGGTTTTCGACAGGGATGTTGCATCTCACCCACTTTGTTCAAGATATACATCAAGAAAGCTCTGTGGAAATGGAAACAGAAATGCCACGGAATGGGAATACCTCTATCAAACTCAACCATTTCCACATTACTGGCAGGCGACAAAGAAGATCTAGAATACATGACTAGGAAATTGAAAGAGACATACGAGGAATGGGGTCTGTCAATGAACACACAGAAAACAAAATATTTGTGCATAGGCAATGACAAGAGTGACTTACATATCAACGACTTAGAAACAATAGAAGGGTGCAACGAATATAGGTATTTGGGAACTATGTTTGATTCAACGGGAACAGATGATAAGGAGATACGAGCAAGAATAATTCAAGCAAAAACAGCAATTGGGTGTTTAAATGGCATTCTATGGAACAAAAACATAAACAAAAGACGAACATTTAATATTTACAACACATTAATAAAAAACACCTTAATCCATGGGGCTGAAACATGTAGGCTTACGGACAGAAATAAGAGGAAGATTGAAGCTACGGAAATGGATGCTCTGAGAAGATCGGCTGGCATATCAAGAATTCAAAGAATCAGAAACGATGAGGTACTTCGACAAATGGGACTTACAGACACTATAACCTGTGATATTGAAAGAGAACAGCTTATATGGTACGCTCACGTACACCGTATGGCCGATTCTAGATTACCCAAACAAGCCATGGCGTGGATTCCAGCACATCGGAGAAAAAGAGGTAGACTGGGCAGAGGGAGTAAGAAAAGCCATGAGTGCCCGCAACCTACAAGACGGCCAATGGGAAGATAGGAAGAAGTGGAGTGTAGAAATCTACAACGTCGCCGAACGTTGTAAACCGAACATATATATATAATGTTGAAATAAAACCCTTTAAATATCTCACAGTTTAATGCTTGTAATTAACTATTCAATCAGTTAGACGATAAGTCCTATAGGTTGTTGAAATCACCTCGCTAAGGAAAATATATATAGAGTGTTCCACTAAAAATATATCTCTGGGTCTGCCATTATTACATGAATCACCTCGTATATTTGAAATTTCAAATTTTTGTTTAGATATACCTTCTACATTAAATATTTATTTGTTCGAGCGTTTCTCATATCTGTTAAATAACGCCAAAAATTATATCATTCCATATTCTGCCCAACGTAACGCTATCTAGGAGAGCGCTCTGTACATAAAATTACACCACTTTTATTTAGGTTACTTATCGACATCGCGAAGAAACAGTAAGGATAATCACGTACTACACGAATTACTAGTATATACAATATTGGCAAACTGTAGTATACAATGTAACATTTAATTATGTTATAAACTACGCACGAGAGAAATAGGATTGTAAATAGTATTATTCGTCGAGAATGAAGCCTTTATGATAAGGTTATTTTCAACAATGAAAACATAGCATATAATTTAAACAAATAAAGTTTAAGTGGTACGCATATAGTAACATTATTATTCAAAATCAGAATCGTAGTACTCGTCAAGAATAGGAAAAAGTTCAAGATTCTCTAGGTATGCGTAGAAGGAAGAATGAGGTAGCATTTTGAGGGTAAAAGATGCACTTTACGCGCGGCCAGATCGAACTCTGTAACTCTGTATACATTCACATTCAATGTGAATGTATACACATGTATACACGTTTCCACAGTGTGGAAAGAAGTATGAACTACCCCTAATAACTTGGTAGTCTTCAGGTTTTACAGAAAACGCTTGAACACGTCGATTTAGTTCTCCAGTTTCTCACATGCTGTTAGATTTCATTTGTCTTTTTATTGACATCTGTCAAAAATATGACGTCATCGACATTTTTTCTTAAATGACAATATATGGCGTGTGATACATCATTTTAAAACTTTGTTTCACTCAGTATCTGATTCTGTCATGCCGTTTCAAAATGGCGACCGTTCAATTGTGAAAATTATCTTAAATTAACTTCCAGTAAAAGAATAATTTTTTGTTGTTTTATCAGAAAAAAAGCAAACTATTGAACATAAGTTTTATTATCAATCAAACTAGCAACGCGTAATATTAAATAATACAAAACAAGAACACATCAAAGAACAATCAAGTAAATAATAAACTAAGAATGATGTATTGAGGATAAAACACATAAAACTTATTTCAGTAAATGCTGAAAGCGACGACCCTTGACAACTTGACAGTGTGCAAGTCTATAAGCAAATTCTTCTTGAATATTTCGTATCGTTTCCGGTGAAATTTTTCGTATTTCCGTTCTTATGCGGCACTTTAGATCGTCAAATCAGGAGTTTACTATATTTGATAATGAAGGTCATGTTATTATATATACGGAAATGGTTTTTCCGTTTATTTAGTATTTTAGTAATATTACCTTAGAAATGCGAAGAAAAGGTTTTGAATGCAATTCAAAGTAGTTCAATTTTTATACGTATATAAGAGGGTATACAAAAACAGACGAGACGAAGAAGGACTGAAAACGTATAAGGCAATAAAGTGGGAAATCATTAGAAAATGTAGAAAAGCGAAAGAACAATGGATAGAGGAGAAATGCAAAGAAGTAGAAGATAAGTTGCAAGTAGGTAAGACCGATGAGGCTTACAAAATAATTAAGAGGAACTTCAGGGATATAGGAACAATAAGTAGAAATGTTAGGAGTCAATCGGGGGACATACTGATAGGAAGAGAGGAGAAAGCGGATAGATGGAAGCAGTACTTAGGAAATTTATACGAGGGTCAGGAATTAGGAGAGATATTAGAGGAAGAATCTAGCATCGATAGGGAAGATGTAGGAAAACCTATATTGAGAGAGGAATTTGAAATAGCACTAAGGGGGCTAAAGAATAATAGAGCGCCGGGTGTAGATAAAATACAGGCGGAAATTTTGAAATGTGCGGGACAGAAAGTAGTAAATAGGATGCTTGAACTGGTAAAATACATATACGAAACGGGCGAGATACCGGAGGATTATAAGAGGAACATTATCGTTACTATACCGAAAAAGAGAGGAGCCGACAAATGCGAGAACTTTAGAACGATTAGCCTAACTTCCCATGCGTCAAAAATCCTAACTAGAATAGTGCAGAAGAGGATGGAAAATAGAGCGGAGGAAATACTAGGAGAAGACCAATTCGGGTTTAGGCGAAATAGGGGAACTCGCGAAGCTACTTTGGCGCTAAGAGTAATGTTAGAGAAAACAATAGAAAAAGGAAAGAACGCTTATATAGGATTTGTAGATTTAGAAAAAGCTTTTGATAACGTAAGATGGGAAAAAATGTTCGAGATACTAAAGAGCGCGGGAATGAAGTATAGAGATAGGAGAGTAGTACACAATCTATACATAGAGCAAACTGCTGTTATAGAAGTAGAAGGGGAGGAAAGGGAAGTAGGTATTAGGAAAGGAGTAAGACAAGGATGTACGCTATCACCACTAATTTTTAATCTGTACATCGAAGAGGCGATTAATGTGGTAAAAGATAGAGTGGATTTCGGGATTAAAGTACAGGGACAGAAACTAAAAATGCTGAGATTCGCGGATGATATAGCAGTATTAGCATCTAGTAAGGAGGAACTAGAATCAGCATTGAACGAAATGGAGGCAGTGTTGACAGAGGAATACGGAATGAGGGTGAATAAAAACAAAACTAAAGTGTTAGTGTGCAGAGGGCGCGAGAGCAGAGCAAAAACGAAAGTACAAATTAATAATGAAAGATTGGAGGAAGTTAAAGACTTCACTTATTTAGGAAGTAAAATAAATTGGGATGGAAGAAGCGATAAAGACATAAAACAAAGAATAGCGCAGGGTCGAGCAGCTTTTAACAAAAAGAAAGCACTTTTATGCTCGGGGGTAATAAACTTAGAAACAAGGAAGAGATTTTTGAAAACATATGTATGGAGCACGGCACTTTACGGCTGCGAAACCTGGACGGTAGGGGAAGCAAGTAGGAAGAAATTAGAAGCTTTTGAGATGTGGTGTTACCGCAGAATGATGAAAATACCATGGACTGATAGGGTTAGAAACGAAGAAGTATTGGAGATAGTCGGCGAGAAAAGGAGTATGTGAAAAAACTTAAAGAAGAGAAGAGATAAAATGGTAGGCCACTTGCTGAGACATGGGGGAATAGTCCGCGATATTTTGGAGGCAGAAATAGGAGTGAAGAAAGGCAGAGGAAGGCCTAGATTAGACTACTGCTCGCTTAGCACAAGATAGGAGAAGCTGGAGGTTAGCGTCCAACCAGTCTTAGGACTGATGACCTAATGATGATGATAAGAGGGGTGAAATTTCTTGTAAAGGGAATTGTCGGACACCCTGTGTATAACTCATTAATCAATATCCCTCTCGTATATCTGAATCTAATATAATGTTAATAGAATTGTTGACTAGGAACGTTGCCGCATTTGACAGCATTCAGGAAACCACTAACTAATAATTTGATTTGCAGATCACTATACCGCCAATTGCATATGGAAATTACGTAACAGGATACTGCGTTACTTACATAATAGCGCGCTAGTAATAGTGGCCTACTTAAGAATCATCATAAAAAGCATATAATATGAGCTATAAACACTTCATAAATTATATTGTTTTTCTGCTTTTTTACCGCGTCAAGATTTAGGGCCATTAATTTATGGAGACGATTATTAATATAAGGCAATGGAGTATAAATAGATATTAGCGAATATATGATATAGTACTATGGGAATTTTGTATATGTAGAGTTTTTATTAATCAAACGTATTTTATTCAACAGGCCGTGAACTTGGAATATGATGTTGCTCGGCGATAATTAAATTATATATTTGTATAAAATATTACAATTGCTTTTTCCTTCAAGTACGTTAGATCGTTTCGTGTATAGCGAGGCCGAAAACTAATGTATAAGTTTGATAAAATTGGTGCTAAGGTTTTCTTTAAAGATCATTCGGATATGCCAAAAGAAAGTCTCTTTTCTTATTACTTCATTTGAAGTAAGAAAATCATTGGCAAGATCAGAGAGGCTAGTAAAAAAAGAATTTATTGGAGTAATAATTCGATAAAGCAAATGAAAGTGTAATGGCTATTGAAATGTAAACTAATTTATTTTAATCTAAAACTAATTTAAAACATTTAACAAACACTGAACAACATAGTTCAAATGTAATACTACCCAATATTAAATGTGAGCAAAGGATGTTGTTTTATTTCAATGACTTTGTCACAACGTTTTTAATGTCCTCTTGACTTAAGATAGTTTCTCAGGTACCTCCCGATCCGCCGAAAAATAAGTGCGCCGGTAAACGTAAAATATATGAAATATCAGTAGTCTATTGTTCATTATTTTTGTTCAGAGACTGTACTAAAACGCCCTTTAACTTGGACAAATAAAAAAGGAAAACCGTTTAGGACTAAATTCAATTTTAGATATTGTTTGTGACGAATGTGCAGTAATAACATGAGTGGCGACTAGTGAAATGCATACCGTTGCGTTGCCAGACGTTAATTGACAAGACTTACCGAGCAAAGTTTAAACTGGCATATTTTAAAAATGTTTGTTTATCTTCTCAACAAATCGGGCAACCTACCAATTTTTGAATTCAAAATATTCGTAATGAACTAATGTATAGATGAGTTCTTTTTTGGAAAATATATATATATATATATATATATATATATATATATATATATATA
This sequence comes from Rosalia funebris, assembly GCA_037954035.1. Classification (NCBI taxonomy): domain Eukaryota; kingdom Metazoa; phylum Arthropoda; class Insecta; order Coleoptera; family Cerambycidae; genus Rosalia; species Rosalia funebris. The sequence goes on along the minus strand of JAZFAV010000003.1, from coordinate 9,883,040 downwards.
TATATATATATATATATATATATAGAAAAGTTTTCAAGTTATGATGTTAAATGTGTAACTTTTAGTCAACTGGTACATTCAAACCATTCAAAAAGTTCCAACTTTGATGGCGAATATCTCCCTTATTGTACGGGCAAATATTTTTCGTCTTAGCAATTTCTTTTAGGAAGTTTATTCTTTATGTGTATCCGAAATTTGATGAAATTCTATAGAAAAGTGGGTTCCCGGAGAAAATACCTTAAATAATTCACTTACATACCTTCATTTGTCCTCCATATTACTTTATTGTGCGCAAAAAAAGAGTTATCTTAAATTCAATTAAAGGAAAATGTCGGTGATGACATAACTTTTAAAAATAATGCTCGAAAAAAGACTAGCTGTCGAAGTGACATTTCACTTATTCTTCCTAGTGATTCAAATTGTTAGTACACATCCATTTTATCAAATTTTTCATTACTTTTTGGTGTCACTGTACACAATTTAATTATTATTGATATGTAGATCTCGTTAAAATAACATTATATTGTGATTATAATCTCTTTTCGATATACTTTCGTTTTCTTTCACTTGTATTGAAAAATTAATTGTATTTTTATGTAAACTAATGATGAAAATTTTTTATATTTTACTATCCATCGCCTAAAAAAAAATTTAAACACAAACCATAATCAGAAATCGATTTTACCAACCCTTTTGTCAACTCTAACTTGAACTTGAATTTAGAAAACATTTGTACATTTACTTTAGAATAGTATTTAATGGAACCTTACTAAATCTTAAGGAAGTAACAAATAAACCTCTACATAGTAACGACTGGATTTGTGAACGAAATTTGATAAGAATGTATGGGACGTATTTTATTCTAACTTGAAAATTTATGTCCTGAGACCGAAAAGTAACGAATAAGTTAGATAAAATAGGTGCTTTTTTTTGAAGAATATTCGAATATTTCAAAAGAAAACCTCATTTTTGATTGCGTCATTTGAAATAATTCTTATTTTACGTACAGTATAGCAATATCATGGAGATTGGTTACAAAATAAATTGTTTGAATAATAATTCGACAAAGCAAGCGAAAGTGTAATGATTACTGAAATATAAACTAATTTAATTTAACCTAAAACTAATTCAAAATAATCAGCAAACACTGAACGACATAGTTCGAATGCAATACTGTCCAATATTAAATATGAACAATAGATTTTATTTTATTTCAATGACTTTGTTGCAACTTTTTTAATTTCCTATTGATTTAAACAACTCACATGTAACCAGTCCCTTATTTTATTGTACTGTACGTCAAAATAAAGTTATTTTAAATTCAATTATAGAAAAATATCGATGATATCATGACTTTAAAAATATGAGTCGAACAAAATTAAAGACTAGATGTCAATGTGACGTCTTAAATACACCTTCCTAGTGATTTAAAATCGTTAGTACCAATTTCATCGAATTTTTACATTATTTTCCGGTCTCATTTTATGCAGTTAATCACTGCTGGTGTATAGATCGCTAAAATAATATTATTTTATGAATATCAACTCTTTTCAATGTACTATCGTCTTCTTTTACCTCCAATAAAACATTAATTGTATTTTTATGTGGACTAATGATGAAAAATATTTATATTTACTATCTATCACCTAAAAAAATGCTATCAAATTACAATGGAAAATCTATTTTTAACAACTTTTTGTCAGCACTCGGTACCTTAAATTCAAAAAAGGTTTGTAGATTTGCTTTAGAATAGTATTTAATGGAACCTTACTAAATCTCAAGGAACTAACAAATAGACCTTTACATCTTAGTAACGACTGGATTTGTAAACGAAATTTGATACGAATGCATGGGACGTATTTTATTCCAACTTGAAAATGTATGTCTTGAGACCGAAAAGTAACGAATAAGTTACATTAAATTGGTGCAATTTTTTTTTAAGATCATTCAAACATTTTAAAAGAAAACCTAAATTTCGATTGCATCATTTGAAATAATTCTTCTTTTAGAAATAGTAAAGCAAGATCATGGAGATTGGTTACAAAAGTATTAGTTTGAGAAAGTGTAATGATTATTGAAATATAAACTAATTTAATTTAACCTAAAATTAATTCAAAGCATTCAACAAACACTGAACGACATAGTTTGAACGTAATACTGCCCAATATTAGACGTGTACAAAGGATTTTGTTTTATTTCAATGACTGTTATAAGGTTTTTAATTTTCTGTTGATTTAAGCAATTCACTTACAACAATTTGTATGTAACCAGTCCCTCATTTTACTTTACTATACGTAAAAGAAGTTATTTTAAATTCAATTAAAGAAAAACATGGAAGACGTCATGACTTTTAAAAATATGGCTCAAAAAATTATACACTATAAATTATACAAGTGTCAAAGTGGCATTTTAAGTACCTCATTCTAATGATTTAAAAACAAATCGTTAGTACCAATTTTATAAAATTTTTACATTACTTTTTGGTCTCATTGTATAAAATTGATCACTATAGGTCTCGTTGAAATAACATTATTTTGTGATTATGAACTCTTTTCGAAACACTTTTGTTTTCTTTCACCTTTAATGAAAAATTAATCGTATTTTTATGTAGACTAAAGATGAAAAATATTTATATTTTACTATCTATCGCCTAAAAAAATTTTTATCAAACTACAATTGAAAATCGATTTTTACCAACATTTTCCTTAACTCTCAGCACTATGAATTTAGAAAATATTTGTAGATTTATTTTAGAATATCATTTAATGGAACCTTACTAAATATTAACGAAGTAACAAATAGACCTTTACATCTTAGAAACGACTAGATTTATGAACGAAATTTGGTAGGAATGTATTTTGGGACGTATTTTATACGTCCTCAAAGTACGAGCCAAAAAGTAACGAATAAATTAAATTAAATTAATGCAATTTCTTTGAAGATCATTCAGATCTTTCAAAAGAAAACATCATTTTTGAATGCATCATTTGATTTTTTTTTGAAATAGTAAAGCAAGATCAGGGAGATTGGTTATAAAATAATTTGTTTGAGTAATAATTAAGTAAAGTACAATGATTATTGAAATGTAAACTAAATTTACTTTATTGAAAACTAATTCAAAATGAACAACAAACACTGAACAACACAGGTCGAATGTAATACTGCCCAATATTAAACGTGAACAAAGGATTTTGTTCTATTTTTCAATGACTTTGTTATAACGTTTTTAATTTCCTGATAATTTAAACAATTCACTTGTCCACAAAAATTTGTATGTAACCAGTTCTTTATTTTATTTTACTGTACGTAAAAAATGAGTTATTTTAAATTCAATTAAAGATATATATCGATCACGTCATAATATTTAAAAATACTGTTCGGAAAAATTAAAGACTAGCTGCCAATGTCAAATTTCAAATACATCTGCCTAGTGATTTAAAAAAAATCTTAGGATCAAAACATTGAATTTGTACATTACTTTTCGGTCTTATTGTATAAAGTTAATCACTGTTGATATATAGATCTTATTAAAATAACATTATTTTATAATTATAAAATTTTTTCGATATACTTTCGTTTTCTCTCACCTCTACGAAAAATCAATTGTATTTTTATGTAGACTAATAATAAAAATAAATATTTATATTTTACTATCCATGTCCTAAAAAGAAATGGTATCAAACCACAAACGGAAATCGATTTTTACCAACCTATTCCTCAACTCTCGACACTGAATTTAGAAAACATTTGTAGATTTGTTTTAGAATAGCACTTAATGGAACCTCACTAAATCTTAACGAAGTAACACATAAGCTTGACATCTTAGAAACGACTAGATTTATGAACGAAATTTGATACGAATGTATGGGACGTACTTTATTCTAACTTGAAAATTTAAGTCCTGTTAGTTGTATTCTACAATTTGTGTGTGCTTAAAAGTAACGGGTACATTAAAATATATATAATTTACTATACTTCTGAAAGTAACTATTTACTATGCTATACTATAATTTATTTAGACTATAATATAGGAAAATTTAAATCAGTGTTCTAATGAAAATATGAATTGACAATTTATGTAGAAGCTCATTTGTGTCTTCCTCGTATTAATAATAATTACCATATACATAAAGACATATAATAACATAAATAACTCTTCAAATGAGGTACACACACCCACCCTTATTTCATAAAACATTAGCGAGATGACTGTCAGTCCAAGAGGGTTGAAGTTAAAGGAAATAATATAATATCCGTTTAATGCTAAATATTTACGTGTTTTAGGATTATAACAAAAAATTATAAATTACGTAGAACTTGAATTTGGTACAATACCGCTACGTATGGAGCATACAGTAAACACGAAAAGGTTGACTATTACACCTACTTTGTGGTTTACTACTTTAATATCTTGTCTTATTAAGATTTTTAGGCCTAACATTATTTGGTCTATTGCCGCGACGCACACTTTAGAGGTAGCTGTTTATGAAATAATCTAACAGGGTCAAATTAGGGTGGCTAGCTGGCTTCTGTTGGTCTATGATACATGAAATATGATCATTTTGATCGTTGATAAAATTTTACGTAGAACTCAAAAAAGAAACAATTTGAGTAATCTTTTTAAATAAGTACAGTTTGATATGACATCTTCCTTCTACGTTAACCTGTACAAGTACACATGAAAACTAGTGTTAAAAATGCGCCGTTTAAGAAATTTTACAAAATCAAGCATTTCTCATAGAAAAAAATCCCAAATTTTAAAATTAAAATATATCAATAGCAAAAAAACTCAAAGAAAAATTCGATTTCAATAAAAGGTTACCAATCCATTCTAAATCTGGTGGATAACATTTCTCAGCAAATGTAAATCAGTGTACGTATTCTATTACTACCATGAGAAAAGATGTAATTTTTTAAAAGTCATTAATCATCAATAATATCCGTTATAAACAAGTAAATAATAAATAACTATAATATGAACAAAATATGTGACAAATAGTGTCAGCTGTTTCGAACTTATTAGTTATCATCAGTGCCGTACGCGATACCCTTTTTTACTTCTACATATTGTCCGTATCACCTGATCTGCTGTGATTTGATTTGAATTTGTGGCTGACTTTTACATATATGGTACAATTTTCGAGATAATTACCAAAAATTAAAGTGCTATACAGGGTGGAAATTTTTACTAGAACATTATATAACTCGGACATGGAAGATTTAACAAGAATTCCGGAAACAGATTGATTTTTAATATTAATTGCCTACACTCAAGAGGTAATAACTTTTATTTATCTTTATACTGGAGGGGGGGGGGGATGTAACCGCCCCCAACCGTTTTTGTTTCATATATATAATACTGTAGAGTGACACATCATTTGATATGTTGCATCGAGGGAAATAGAACACATACCTCGTTTTCTAAACGTTATTATTGTAAAAACACTAAGGTGCTCCCTTACAAAAACCGAATGGTTCAGGAATTTACTTAAATTGTGTGAGTTAATGATAGACCCATAATCAGGTATCTTTAGAGTAGATAGTTTATGATGGATATACTTTACTGTAAATGGAAATTACTCGACACAATTGTCGTTATTGGACCGACAGCTATCCTCACTAGATGAGGAAAAGTCATACCCAACGCCCAAAAAAAAAAAAATGTGCTAGAAAAATAGGTGATAGGGTCCTTGAACTGCTCTTCTTTAATAATAACCTTGATGGTCAGTCCCGTACCTGACTTGCTTTGTTGTTATGGGGGAATTTGACTTGAAATAAGAATTTTAAAATTTTCAAACAAACCCTGATAAAATTGAGGTTTTGAATCAAAGAAAAATCGTGAAATCAGACAGATCACTTCGGAGAGATACACATAATGCTAGGGATTGGGTTTTATCTGAACATATTTTAGGTTCATGGTGTCTCTTACATTTGGAAAAAAGTGTTGGGGGTGGTTACATCCACCAGGAGGAACATGACTGAAAGTCATTATACCCTAAGTCTATACAACCAAAATAAAAAATCGATCAATTTCACGAATTGTTACGGTTTCAGAATGTATTCCAATTAACGTTTGCACTCTGTATATAAGAAATATTAATCAGGTTTCCTTATTTTAACAAGTTCATTACGTTTATTTAAATGTAACATGTAAATATTAAATTATCTGATTGATAATCATATTTGCCCTGACCAGATGCCGAGATTTCACACACTATTGACGTATATTAATGGTATACAATTTTGGAAGCTCACGACTTCTCTGTAAAAATGTCGAGAGTACGTAATCGATATACAGAAAAGAGATTATCTTTTAAACTGTTCATTATTGATGACAATCGAAAAGTAATTTTAACGTAATGGATATACTTGTAAAGAGAATAGTAATAATGTAATAAATATCAATAAAAATACAAGAGTTATAAGAGCTCGTAGCCATAGGTGGCGCCATGAAAACTTTTAAATGCCATAGTGTGAAATTATATACAATAATGCTTTATAAAATTTGATTGTTCTTAATTTTATTTTGAGTCAAGCTTCTGTATTAACTAGTTTACGTTTATTTTGATTTATTTTTTCTACAATAAAGCAATAAAATAATTTGAACGATTCAAGAATTGAAAATAAAAATAAAGAATGCATTATGCCCCAAATAATAAAAATGAAAAAAAACTGATCAAAATGTAAATAAATAATAGGAGTATATTGTAACGTATTGTATATTTTTCATTGCCTATTTTATTTATTTTTCAAAATTCCATGACATAAAATTTAGATAAAAAAATATGTATCTTAAAATGACAAGTATCTAAAGATAGGCATAATAGAATGCGAAAAATATTCAGTAATATAAATATACAGTGCTTTCGTAAAGCAATGAATAAATTTGTTAAAAATTCAAGCAGTAACTTTTGGAAAACACTCTCGGGTCCCTCAAATTTTATATTTAGTTACGCATTTTTTAAAATATGATTAATACATACAGGGTCATTCGTGTCAGAGGTATGACGTTATCGATATATTTTTAATGACAACCCCATATTTTATTACGGATCATGAAAAAGCACATTTTTTTAAATATCTTACGGTAATAGCTACATTAACGTGAGTACAGGTTAGATAAAAAAATAAATAAAGAAAAACGGTTGTACAATTTCAAAATTTATTTAAAACTAAATTTTCTAAATTTAAACTAAATTTAATGGTAACGATTATTTAAAAACTCAACTAAATTAAATGTTCAAATTGTATACCGTTGGCTGCCTGGCAGTAGCTTTAATGTATGGTAGATGTAGAAGAACCTAATCTTCCGAGAAATGACTGTTTCTTTTAACGAGATGGTGCATCTCCCCAATATGCAGCAGGAAGAAGAAGGCCGTTTGAGTGGCCAGCCATATCACCAGATTTGAAAGCCCTAGATTTTTTGTAGAGAGACTTAAAAATCAAAGTATACGTTATTCGGCTGGAGAATTTGGAAGATTTAAAAGCAAGAATACGCCACGAAATATAACGTATACCTCCTGAAGTTATTGAGAATGTTCAAACAAAATTAATTACCCGTCTTGCCCACTTTCAGGAAGCCAACGATACACTATTTGGACATTTCTTTTAGTTCATTTTATGAATAATTATTGCCAGTAAATTTAGTATGTATTTTGAAATTGTACAATCTTTTTTATTATTTTGTTTTATCTAACCTATACTTACGTTAATGTAATTATTATCGTAGCGTATGAATGGAATATGCTCTTTCACATTCCCTGATAAAAACGGGGATTACTATGAATAAATTCCTTTTTAACAGTACTAATAAATGGTACCATGGTACCAATATGGTTCCATTTGAGAAAATTGAGTTTTGTTCCAAAAACAATTTTGATGAACTATATTTGTTCATAAATCACGTGATTTAGTATTTCTAGTATAGATTTATCTTGCTGATAAACGGAACAATCTACCTGAGCCTAGCCATAAAAACAAGCTACGGTATGAGATAAGAGCCGTTTGGGATTTTTTATTTGGCAAATAGCGATGAAATAAACTACACTTTGCTATAACTCCTGGTATATTTATTTTTTCAAATGATTATTTATTTCTATTTTTTTTATAAAGCCAAATAATTAATTTTAAATATAGTCAAGCGATGATTAATTTAAAATATATGTTCTTCTTAACATTGGACATTCTTGTAGCGCAATTAAAGGAAATGTGTTTCAATTAGTGTGAAATTTATGAAAAAAATATATGCAAATATTTTGTGTGATGTCTCAATGCCGGACGAGGATGAAATGAAATGAAAATGAGCATGAATGAACAAGAAAACAGAGTTTTAAGTGAAGAGTTTAAATTCTACGTTCATATTCTTTACATATAATTATTTTGTTTCAATTTCAACTTGTTTTCAACTTTTTGCCTTTTTTATTTATTTATAAAAGTCGTTTTTAGTTAGATTAAGTTAGATTAAAATTCAAGTATATTTTTCTATAGACCGCTGTTTTTTATTGAAACCCAACTTTACTCATAATATTGTAATGTAATCCGTACAGAAATACCGTAAAAAATTGCATTGGATTTTCGATTAGAGTACGACTCTGGATGGCTTAGGAACACAGACCTGTGACTGCATTGTTACGCCACTGTTGCTAATGCATGTTACAATTATATAACTTATAGTAAATTCTTTAGAAACCGTTAAATAAGACATGTTTGTCGTAATTATTAACAATGAAGTTAAATTTAAATTAATATCCAAGTTTTCAAATTTCACAATCTGAGTGGGTAGGATCTGTCATTATTCATAGATGTATGTGCTGGTGAATATATTAAATGAATATTTTAAGCTTTCAGCGATTTCGTATTCACATTAATAATTTTAAATAGTTATTAAAACAAAACGGAAATATTTATCGAACCATGATTAACTAAATATTAATGATATGTACTGGATAATTATAGGAATATACAGGGTGTCATTTAAAAAATCACACAGTTTATCCAGTCAAATTAATACAGTCGATACAATCGTTGATTGGTGAAAAAAGTTCAGCTTATATGACCTGTCCTCTAATTTTAAAATAAACTTTTTTGTAATATTCAAATATGTATAACATGCAATGTTTACTTAGTTTTTATTTAGTTTAAATATACGATATTTATGAAACATTAAAAATATATTTAGTATTATTATTTATGCATTTTATTTAAAATAAAATATTTTAATTAAATAATAAAGCCATGAAGTAATATTAACATACCGTTTAAGAAAAATAAATAAAACGAAGGGGCAACAATGCTTAGTGCAAAAAAAATTATTTAAAATTCGAGCCCAGTTGCATTTCATTATAAATGCGGTTGAGAATTACGTTGAGAAGTATATAAGTTTACTACAAATATACCAGAATTGGTTAAATATTTAATTTTTTAATACATCCTATCCTTAGTTTTCTATCGAAATAATTAATACTGAAATCAAAATATTAATTCATAACCACGAAAGTTATTACACACGGATTTTATATTTTCCCTAGGCTTTCTCAGTATTCGCACAAATTTCACAGCATGTTTATCGTTTGCTAAATCTTCCCCAAAAATTTACTCATAAATGTTCTTTTATACTGTACAATAAGTATTCCTTAAGTAAATATAATTGATTCTTAAGGAGATTTTCGGTGACATGTATAAATATAAAGTATATCTAAAAGCATCCAAAATAAAATACAATATAAAATAATGGTACTACTCACCGTTTGAAGTAAGATTCATCTACCGTTGGACACATTTTGATAGTTTTCACACAAGTTATAATTTCACTACACTCGATTTAGATGAACCACAAATACAGTTCACTTAACACGACACTAATAATTTCCGACTTATTAATTTTCGCCGCACCACTTTGTATTTTCTTTGCTGTACACCTTTGTCACTACTACTGTGCTGTCACTGCCACTACACTTCTAACTGTATATAGATTAACTACTAACTTAAAGGAAAATACAACCTTTCAGTAACCCTGCTATTAGTAGACTGAAACGATTTATTTGATTCAAATCGTCGTAAACTTTTGGTAGCAAATTTTTTGCTTTAAGATAGCCTTTTTTGCATAATTTATTATCTGGTCTGGGGTTTTTATACGTTTTTTACAGTTTATTTCCTTTGAAATGAACAATGGAACAATACAAGGTGGCGGGACTCATATAGTTTTTGTTGTAATAACAAAAATTTATGGTTTTATGTAATAACATGAAATCTTAATTATACCGTTTTTACATCTTTACTGTTTATTGGTTTTATTTTAACGGGAGAGCGAGGTTTGGCTAAAAGCGAATTTTACACCTAGCGCATAAAAGAAACGAATATTTACTCTTAGTCGACTGATGTGGGAATCGAACCCACTCCCGGACTAACATACTTTTTCAGACTAATCCAGGCATCTCGAAAGCCTTTTGCGAAGTAATTATAAACATCCTTAGCGATCATGATTCGAAATGAAAATCACGTACAAATATTTGTTAATCCTCGAATGATAATTTTGATAATAATTATAGATTTTCTTAGGAGTATGTTTATTTTTACTGAGGATATAAATTGTTAATTTTAACACGTGCCTATAGGAATTTTTGATATTTTAAATATACATAAATATTAATAAAAGTAAATGTAATAAAGGTTACTCGGCATATATATTTTTCTAATTTTGATGAATGTCAGTTGAATAATTTGAATGCATTGGCGTAGTTTAGTGGCGAAGTTTGAGAGAGTAGGAGGAACAGTTATTCCCATTAATTAAAAAAGACGTATTCATGAAAGTAAAAATTATGCCGTTGCACAGTAAGCATCTAAAATAATTCTTTAATTATTTAAAAATTTCAGGTACTACTTTTTATTTTTGTCATTCTGTCATATCATGTGATTTGTATCAGAAGAGATCCGGCATTTAGCTTTGACAGGAAAGCAATGCTTTAGAAGTTTGATGGTATGCCATTATTAAGTTTAATTGATTTTCTCAAAAATTAATTGATACGTGTCGAAATAAAAACAACTTCTCAGTAGGTATTTCAAATAGATTTCAAATGAAGTACATAATATTGCTATTCAAAAATAATTTTCAAAATGGTGCCGCAACACCGTCTTTGATCAGTATGTCACTAAAACATTTGTGAAAATGTGTTTATGCCATTTCTCGTAATTTCATAATATAAAAGTTAAAAGCAGTAAAGCAGTTTCTATTTTACTAAATATGAATTCAGTGAAATAGCAATTACGGACTTATTATTTTATTGTCTAGCTGAACATTTCCGATTTGATAAAAAATACTTCAATTACATGGAAAGTAGTACAGAACAGTTGTTCTCCGGTGGAAAGTAATTTTGCTTTGAAGTTGTGGTTCAAAAAATTGGGGAGGGAAGGCATCTTAGAGTCTTACGCGAAAAAGTTACCCTGTAAAAATAAAAATCGTAAATGGCGTAAAACTTTTTTTAATTTTGTTTGTATGCTTCTGAAAAGCAGAAAATGATCATATTTTTTTTATTTGTATTGAAATAACGCGTATAATTTCATATTTTAGGATACAGGATAAAAAAATTACATTATGTATTATATGAGTGTCATCAAAGGTACTATTTAAAATTACAGGGTGTTAATTATGTCCGTACACAAATTTTAAAAGGTGGTTCTTTGTACGATTTCAAAAAAATCATGTAAAATGTGTCCTAAACCTATAGGTTCTCGAGGTACAAGGTTTTAAAATTTAAGATAACAAACTTTAAGAATAAAATGTTAAATCAGATTTTATTCTTAAACTTCGCCAGTGTCGTCTTAACATAAAATTTGGGGGGTTTAAAAGGGCCGTGATTCCAAAAAAAATTATGACTATTAATTATTTCAGAAGTTAATAACGTTGTTTTATGGGTACTGGTAAATGTACCATCTATACATTGTTCATTCTGAATTTGAATTAATTATCCGTAAAACTGTCAAAGAAAAATTAAAAATCTAAAAAGTATATAACATTTTTAAACTCGAAAACCTCTAGTTTTTAGATTTATTGGATGTCTCAGTTGGAACTATAAGATTTGAATTGCATGCCATTTTGTTCTGTCAAAGTTAGGGCGTCAATACTTAACGACTCTCATCTGCAAACCATACGACATCGGCATGCCGCGATTAACAGTTCAACAACGAATAGTTTGTGTACAACTGTTTTATGAAAGTGCGCGATTATTTACAGTTGCATTAAGAAAAGTTCGCAACACATTAGGACAGAATGAAGCGCCTACAGAGTTAACAGTTCGTAACTTAATCAAGAAATTTAACAGGGGGTTTCTTTTATTGATAAGGCAACACCAATATGTCCTCGTCGTGGTCGGTTAAATAAGGATATTGCTGCAATGAGAGAAAGTGCACGGGAGTATCCAAACGTATCATTTCGACGTCGTGTACAACAATTGTATCTCAAGAACCACCACGCATCGGATTTTAAAGAAGTATTTGCATCCGTCAGCATACAAAATTCAGTTGGTATAACAATTAAAAGTTACAGACCATTTACAACGTCGTACATTTGTTAATTGGGCGTCAGAAAAGAAGGAAGGTGATGTTGATTTTTGCAACAAAATCTTGTTGAGCGATGAAGTTCATTTTTATCTTGACGGATACGTCAGCAAACAAAATTGTCAAATTTGCGGTCCTATGAAAAATAAATGAATCCACAGAGATGCACAGTTTGATGCGCATTTTGTAGTGGTGGAGTAATTGTACCATACTTTGAAAATGAAGCTGGCATTGCTATCACAGTAAATCTAAAACGCTATATCGTGACATGTTAAACAATTACTTATTCTACCAAATTGATGATTTGGATTTGAACAACATGTGGTTTCAACAAGACGGTGCAACGTGTCATACAGCACGTGCAACCATAACTGTTGCATACTAAATTCCTGATCATGTTGTCTCGCGAAATGCTGACATCAATTAGCCTGCAAGATGAGGAGATTTAATACCACTGGAAATTTTTCTGTGGAGTTATGTCAAGGGAAAAGTGTACGTCACCCAGGTAGTGGGTGACGTACACTTGACCCAACTCGTGACCGAACAGTCAATGAATGGCCTCAAAGCAAACATTCAACGTGTTATTCGGGAAATAGAGCTGATTTTACGTGCCCGTGTTATGGACAATTTTGCTAAACGAATACCATGCCGGATGAGTCGAGGCGGCCATATGAACGATATTATTTTCAATTTATAGGCGTATCGCCTCCATTTTATACTGAAGAATAAAAACCTCAGTTTGTCAAGTATTTTTAGTTTTATTCACAAATCATATCCTATAGTTCCAAATGAAGCACCCTATATATGCATTTTCATCTTAATATCATACAAGGAGCGCATACAAACGTAAAGTTTGTCTACGAACTTAATTAATACCCTGTATGATAAAATGTTAAAAAAGATTAATTCATATTAAAATATATTTTGTTTTTGTTTCTTTCCTTCGTCATCCACACACTATTTCTCCTAAATACCGTGTGTTATTGCCCGATGAAATATATTATCTTACTATCGATATATCAATTTCCTCGCGTATCTAACTTACCCTTATCTTTGACTTAATAATTTTCAGTTATCGTTCATTGTAATTGTAGTCTCTGCGGTAACGCAACATCAAATCGAAGGCGGCAGTAATAATGGCACAACAACTTTCTTCATTGTATTTACCGAATAAAATAATGAGACAGCAAGCAATTATTAATTATTCTTTTTCTGGCCCGTATCACGTAATTATAGATTGCGACGTGCCCTATAGCTGAATTCGAAAATTTAAATGCACAACCACGCCGCGCCGGCCGGGCCGGCAATCGTGTGAGCCATAACCTAAATCTGAGACCTCAAAAAAACAATTGAACGCGTACATTTTTAATGTTAAAGAAGGCGATACCGATCGACATTGCCAATTATCAATGTAAAATTTGACATTTTCATGACTTAAATTAGTTATATACGCCTCAAAAATGGATAATAATCGTACCCAAGGCCGGTGAACGATATCGCGACTGGAATTCGTGCTAAATATTTTTTCACAAAAAATTATTATCGAATCGCGTATTTGTGCGCGATGGTGTAATATGCTTTTTTTAATTCTAGGCATTCTTTAAAATTCCATATGATGTAACAAGTATGGTTTGCATAATGATTCTTTGCGTGTGTGACACAGGTAACAATGGTATGAATCAATCAACTGACATTTTTGAACAGTGTCGTGGCGAAAATACATTTTAGGATAACAGTTAGTACAATACAAATCCGTCAAATTATGACAAAGCAATGAAAAGGTTCTCCACAAAAACATTCAATGGAAATGATATTTTCATCAAAATAAATGAAATAAATTCAACAAAAATCAAAATGAACGAAACAAAAATGAAATAAATTTTACAGAAAGATTGAGACGCCAATGAATCAAATTATACAATAAAGCTAAGACGTGACTTCATAATTGCATTTTGTTCGGCAAATTATTAATTGTCTATGCCGTACGTAGTTGATTGAAACACATGTTGCTAGACATACGGTGGCATATTAGTAACAATTGGTAGTGGTGCAGTATGCGATTCGTGCGTCGCCGTCGTCACCAAATTGATACACGCGCAAAGATCCATTATAAAAATTGTACTTGTTTCAATTCACATGTTTATAGTTTGTATAATAAGATATATTATTACCTGTCAAAATGCAATTACATACAAATCTAATTCCAGGCATTTTCGGAGTACGCTAAAACCCCGCTTAACGCGTAGGATACGTTCCATCAAAGTCGAGCGTAATGCGAAACAGGGCTAAACGAGGTTATATCTACATGTAAATAATGGGGTTAGGGGAAGATGGATAGAAAATTGGTTACGTATTAAATTTATAATCACAGTGTGAACAAAAAAAAACCGATCACTTCAAAATTTGGTAAAAACATTAAATAAACAGGTTATTTTTAAACAGATTTTTATATAATAATTTTTGAAAATCACAGCAAAAAATTATCAAATCATTTCCAATTCGATTACATTAAACATTTTTTTCCTAATTTTTTTATATTTTTTGTCATTCAAAAAAACCGATCAGGTTATTAACTTTATTAGAACTCATTTTTACCCGCCAAATTTATTTATTTTAATGTATTTTTAAATTGTCCCATTAAACTCCCCAAAAACTACCGTAAAATTAAGATTTTATAACATTTTTTTTAATTATCGGTTTTTTTTTGTTCACACTGTGTTTTTTGAATAAAAATAAAACAAAACATTTATTTATTACAAAAATAAAAACAATATTAACGAATTTACTTATAAAAACAAATAAAATTCCAAGTCAGTGAGATCATTCAGTTTATTCTGAGTTTCCAATTTTCTGCCTTTTTGTCAAGAAGGCATCTAATGTAGTTTGCGTTTTTCTTTTGCGTTCTGTTAGAAGTTGTTGATAAGTGGATAAAGCATCTATAACACCCCATCTTGCTCTTGAACTCCTGTCAAAATTTGGATCATTTTCAACAATTTGGTCTATAATTTCAGTTATAGTGGTCAAACTCCTTTTTACCAGCGTGATCGAAAGTTCTTTTTGCTCTTCTTCGAAATCACTACTATCAATATTTTTGTTTTCTTCTTGATCAATTAATTCCTTAAGCTCATCATTAGAAAGACTACCGCATCGCACCAAACAAGAAACACAAGTACACTGTTTCGGATATGTTATTTACATATTTGGAAACCTAGCGCTGCGCACAATTTCGGTGAATCCGCGGGTTGCAATAAAAGAGCGCTAAATTGAAACAGCGCTAAACGAAACAGCGTTAAGCGGGGTCTTACTGTACCTCAAATATTATTTATCGGGCGGACAAATTTCGTTGTTTTTTTTTCCTTTTTTATGGAGAATCTCGGCAACTGTATGAGGTATGGAAAAATGGACCTCTCATTCTCGGTCTCTTTTTTCAAGAGAATCTCAGTGGTTAAAACTAAAATTGGCTGTATCTGTTCGTTCTCAAGTTTTACAGTAACATTAGTTTTTTTGTTTTGTTCTATTTTTAGTTGTCGACACGTGTCAGTAATTCAATTGTTTGGGGAATTAGAGAAAAGTTATTACACATACAGCTTGTCGAGAATAGGAACGAGTCTCTCAAACTCAAAACTACGATATCGGACCGTCCCCGAGGTGCGCTGTAAAAAGCCTGGTCTTTACTCAGTCGCATTGAGACCTTTTTAAGAGTGAATATCGAGTTTGTATATTTGTGGTTTTGTATATTTGCCTTTTGTGTAAATTGCAAAAGCATTGCTGCTCAGTCGAGATGAAATAGTTTTGAATATGAATGTACACAAAGTTTGATTTGGTCGCGCGTAAATTGTATCCTTTTCCCTCCGAATTCTGCCACATTCTTTCTTCTAGGCATCATAGGGAATCTCACACTTTTTCCTATTCTTGACAAGCTTGTACTTAGAACATTCTTTTGAGTAGAATAAGATGTCTTCAAAATAGTTGCAATATATTTATTACTGAGTTATAACGAAAGTTTTTTTTTAATGTCATAATTGATTGTGATTTACGTAAGCAGAGGAAATGTTTCTTCTTTTCACCTTATATGGCATGTGAGTTAATTTGTGTTCCTATTTTAATAAAAATTTATATTTTTTAAGGTAAAATGTTTTACGATGTTTGCATAGTAGGCGAATGCCGTCTTAAGAGCCAACAATAATTAGCCATTTAAGAACATACAATGCTTTCGTAAAGTAATGAGAAAATTTGTCAAAAATTCAAGGAATAATTTTTGGGAGAAACTCTCGGACCCGTCAAATTGTATGTTGAGTTGTGTATTTTTTTTAATATAAATAATATATACAGGGTGATTCGTGTATGAGATATGACGTCATCGATATTGCCAAATTACGAAATGTGAAAGAGCACATTTTCTACATACACCACGGTAATAATTACATTAGCGACAGTATAGGTTAGATAAATAATAAATAAATAAACTAAGATAAACAAAGAAAAACATAAATAAACCAATAAATTTAATGACAATGATTCTTGTGGACGTGTGTGGGTCAACAAAAAAAAATTGTTTGTGCTAAGGAATCAACCATATTTATTTTTACGAATCTAAAGTCAGCATTAAGGCTTACTGATCAAACTTCTAAGACAAACCGTAGGAACCGATATTTACCTACAAATTTAGTTGACACTTCTTCAAAACTCAACCATGATGCCTTTTATTGATGGCTTATAGTTGTAACGAATTGTTTTTAAGGAAAATTTCTATAAGCAAATAGCATTAGAAACCATGGATCACGCTGGCTTCTATATGGCGAAAGAAGCATTTATAACCACATAGTTTTAATAGAGCACAAATTTACGCACAAAACAGATTTTTGCGTTATTTTTGTCATTCAAGTTTTTGTTTTTTGCACAATCGGTACAAGTACCAACAGAAACCTGCTAGATAATTTACATAGATAATTTGAAGACAAGCATGTGAGGAAACGAAAATCAATATAACAATAGTACCATCATATAGAAAAAAAATTGCTAGATTAAGATTTTTATCGTTGTTTTATAGTTTTTCTTAGAAGTTTTAAGAAGAAGTTCTTAAAACTAGAAACTTGGAACTTCAAATTGCCTTTTCTAAAGATTACTCTGCGATTATTTTTCTCGAAGTGAAAATCACCTAAACATTTTGGTTTTTTTTTACATTCCTTAGTTTTTGTGCCTGGTGTAAATCAATGAAACATATTGTACTAAGTAGTGGGGTATAAAAGCTTCCAATGGTATTAAATCGTGCGCAATATAAAGCGTCCGTCCTTCGTCATCACATAGTACACAGTTCTTTCAATAATAATTTTAATATATGTATACGAGAAGCAGTCGGATAAATAATAAAAAATTAGTATCAAACAGATTTTTTTAGGTAAAACTATATTTTGTGCTTCCAAATAAAGATCTATTCACAAGAATAATTGATATAGAACCGTGTAAAAAGAATAATACATTTATAATTGTGGTAAGCTATAATTTTACAATAAACAACTATATTTCTGATAAGGAAAATGTTCCCAAATTACGAATATATTGCTGATTAAGTTTACAGTCATTTTAGGATGAAATGCATTACATTATCTACAATTTAGCACATTTACATTGAATAAATGAATGTCAAATAAATACGTTTTCGTATCACAAATATACTGTTTTCTCGGTGTAGTAGAAATGCACCTATAATAATGAAACAGTGATATATACAGGATAGATACAGTGATAACACTACTTATATAGTGTTTTATAGTGTTAGAATAGTTTATATGTAATACTTTAAAATTATTTACTTATATAAATAAAATTTTAAAGTATTACATATAAACTTGAATGTTTTGTTGAAGTTTTAGTACAGATTCTGTGGGAAATATATAGATATTTAAATC
This sequence comes from Rosalia funebris, assembly GCA_037954035.1. Lineage (NCBI taxonomy): Eukaryota > Metazoa > Arthropoda > Insecta > Coleoptera > Cerambycidae > Rosalia > Rosalia funebris. Next base: position 9,864,579 of record JAZFAV010000003.1, on the reverse strand, counting down.
AGTTCAAATAATACAACATGCTTACATAAAACTATAATTTAAAATTATTTTAAAATAGATTTTTTATAATATTGATTAATATTATGTTATCTCACTATGTGTGTAAAAGAAGGGTTACAACAAAAATATTGTAGGAGATTCACTGATTTTCAAGATTTATTAATATCTACTCAAATCGAGTTTATTCACTTGTCTTATATATCTTGTCTTGTCTTATATCATCACCCTATCATATATTACGAGTATTATAAATAATTATCAAGACATGTGTTCAGATATTTAACTTCTCATTTTTTTTCCTTTTTAATTGCAATAGGGATATTGCAATTGAAAAGGGAAAAAATGGGAAGTTAAATATCTGAACACATGACTTCCCTTTCAATTGCAATATCCCTATTGCAAGAGACAAGTTCTCTCCACTAGCTTCTCTCATCCTTTCCTTTTTGTTTTCTTACAGGATTTCGTTTATTGTTCAGTCATATCTACCGAGCAGTCTCTCGTGACATTATATCCAATGGAGAACGAACTACATGTGGTATTTTTTTTTTCAGACCGGATACATTAAAACATCTGAAAGTAACTATTACATCGAACCGGCAGAGGAATTTAAGAACGGTACATTGGGAAGCCTGATGCATCGAATGAAGAGGCTACCGCATCCCCCCAAGGACTACGACAACAATGTAATTCAGCCCGAGGAAATTTGGGAGAGTAATGGTGAGTATTTCTGTAAATCGAAAGCGATTATCAATACAGTATTTTCGTAAAATAATGAAAAAATTCGTTGAAAATTCAAGGAATAACTTTTGGGAAAAACTCTGGAGCCCATAAAATTTAATTTTTAGTTGCGCATTTTTTTAAATATAATTAATATATACAGGGGGATTTGTGTAGGAGGTACTTATGACGTCATCGATATTTTTTAAAGGCAATTTCCTTTCTTATTACGGAATGTGAAACAGCACATTTTTTACATACGCTATGGTAATAATTACATTAACGTGAGTATAGGTTAGATAAAAACAATTAAGAAAAACAATTTTGCAATTTGAAAATTCTAAATTTAATGGCAATGATTATTTAAAAAGTCAACTAAAGTAAATGTTCAAATTGTATACCGCTGGCTGCCTGACAGCCGCCTTGATGTTTTTTTTTATTGCTGTGAGATAAAAACTTGAAATCGTTCTTCGTTACATTTTCTTTTTTTTTTTTGGTAATATTTCTTTAAATATACTTCTCTCAACTTTTCTCTGGCAAAATCGGTGTATTTGAAGTCTTTATTGAATAGTAAACTTGTAGTTTTGTAAAAAATGGTCAAATTAACTGAATGAGAAAGAATTGAAATTTTTTATTTAGATGAGATGTTCCCCCTTTATTTAGATGAGATGAGAAGATAGATTTGAAAAAGAAAAAGCGCTAGTCAAGGATATAGCTGATTGTGAGTGAGATATAGTTGAAAATATGATCGAGAAACGTAAATTTAAACAAAAACTTCAAAATTCTTCGACCTTTCAAACTGAAAGGGAATATCCAGAAAAATATGTACCTATGCCGTACGATCCTCGATTCACCCGTGGTATTAGTAATATTTTTAAAGAAATAGTGATGACGGTAATTCATTGATCAAGAAATACATTAAAACAACTTTTAGATAATCCAAAAAGCAAAATTAACACAAAAGACGGGTCGAGGATTTACGAAATTAGCTGTAACAACTGTACTCAAAGGTATATGGGGCAAATCAGACGATCTATTCAAACCAGGTTCAAAGAGCACATGGCACATCTCAAATATGGTAGAACAGATAAGTCCAGTGTTGCCGAACATGCCTTCGAAGACAACTATAAGATAGATATTAGCAACTTAATATCGATTAGGAATGTTACAAACACTAGACAGCTAGATGCATTAGAAAGTTTAGAAATTAAAAAGTGTAGAAATAGTATGAATAGTGATAGAAGGCCTGTCCCACATAGCCCGCTTTATTGGTTAGTTACTCACGGCTCACTGGGCCGCGTGACGGTTTGGGCTCAATGAGCCGCAACAGTGACGGTCAGGGCTCACTGAGCCGCAACAGTGACGGTCAGGGCTCACTGAGCCGCAACAGTATAAGTACGGTACATTGTTAGCATAAGATTTTAATCATCTCCAGATAATGCCATGTTTGTTGGCGAGTTAGTGTGTCGAATGTAGTGTGTAGTGTTTTGTGGAAAACTGCGTTAGTGTTGATATGTTCTCCAATCGTTAGAGAGAAGGGGGCCGATTAAGTGATCACCCAGATCACCAGATTTGAAGTCCCTAGATTACTGTTTGTGAAAATACTTAAAAAGCAAAGTATACGTCACTATGTGGGAGAATTTAGAAAATTCAAAAGCAAGAATTCATCACTAAATACAATGTATACCTCGTGAAGTTATCGACCACGCACAAAAAAAATTTATTAATCATCTTGACTACTGTCAAGTAGGGCTGAGTCGATTATGAAAGATAACAACCAATCATCGATTATAAAAAATAATCGAGTATTTCCGAGTAATCTATTATCGATTAATTGATAATCGATTATTTGATAATCGATTATTTAGGAAAATGTAATCAAATGATCAATTAAACGATTATTTTTCGAATAATCGATTATTTCTCCTGGCCCTAGATACATATGTAGCTGTAGATAATGTAGATATTAACTTTTTATTCTGATAAGTGATAATTCGTATAGTATATACTATATAGTATAATATACTATATACCTTATGCCTTATGTTACCGGTTACTGGATTGACTTTACAAGAGGGAAAACTTCTTTATTTTTGATTTTACGAAAAAACATTATTCTTCATAACAAATTTCACTTGTCATAAAAATTACAATACCGTGAAAAAATTTGGCATTTGAGGTACAGAGTATTCACAAATTAACGAAACATGAATATGATTAAAGAGGAAAGGTGCATTATTTCTGGTTTTAGAGGAAAATTTTATAAGAAAAAGTTGTTTGCTATTAAAGTATTGAAAAATAAGTCTAAATATAAAATTTGAGAATTTCGTCTTTTTTGCTTTTTTTATTTTAAGAATATCCGTGGTAAATTGCAGTTTTCATTTTATATTTCAGTGTTCGATGTCAAACAAACACTTTTTTGTTTTTCGTAAATTCAAAAATGAAATAGTTATTCTTTATAAAATGTTTATACCCAAAAAAATGTTTTGTTTTTAGACTTATTTTTCAATAGCAAACTGCTTTTCTTATAAAATGTTTCTCTAAAATCAGATATAATGCACTTTTTCTCTTTAATCATTTTCATGTTTCCTTAATTTGTTAATACTCTGTACATCAAATGGCAATTTTTTTCACGGCAATGCCATTTTTTGAGAAGCAAAATTTGTTATAAATTTTTTTCGTAAAATTAAAAATAAAAAGATCGATTAATCTAAAAACAATCGATAATAATTTAATCGATGATTTAGGAAAATGTAATCAAATGATCGATTAATCGATTATTTATCGATTATTTCTCCCAGCCCTACTGTCGAGCAGCCAACAATGCATAATTTGAAAATTTATTTTAGTTGGTTTTTTAAATAATTATTGCCATTGAGTTTAGCATTTTGAAATTACACAATCGTTTTTTTTTTTCATTTTTGTTTTATCTAACCTATACTGACGCTGTAATTATTACCATATGGTATGCACAAAAGCGTACTCGTTCATATTTCGTAATAAAAAAACGACTGCCTCTATAAACAATATCGATGGCGTGTCTAATCACCCCGTGTGTATTAATTATATTTTAAAAAAATCGTAAATAAAAATAAAATATAACGTATCCGAGAGTTTTTCCCAAAAGTTATTCCTTGAATTTTTAATGAATATATTCATTACTTACGAAAGCATTGTACTAAAATTAGATAGACGATAAATATTAGAAGATAAATTATTTGACAGATATTTGCAGAGTAATTAACAGATGCACTAATTTTTAATAGTGATTACACAAATTATAACAATTGGCTTAAGGAAATAATTATTCGCTTACTATTTTAATTCTACTTCATTCTATAAACGACCTACCCAAAGTTTGGGTAGAGATATCTAACTTTTTAGAAAAAATGCTTCTATTATTATTTAACTATTTAATGAATTACTTTACTAATTATTCTTATTGAATTCCAAAACAGCAATATTGCTCGATGTTTAATATTGTTACAAATATTATTCCATTACGGTGAACAAGCTGTTCACCGTATTGGAATAATATTTGCATCATTGCCTTCGAACACCTTTAAATTAAGAAGGTGTAGGTAGGAAGGACATTTTGCCACTTATAGAGTCAAGTAAAATTAGTTTTATTTTAGGAAAAACTTCTATTACTAAACAAAGTATTCTTGAGAAACTCCTATAGACTATGAACAATTTGTCAAATTAAAATTCAATCCTAAAAATATATTATGGTGTAATTTAATGACGTTACGACAATCTTACAGTAATTAGATGTTTATACTTGGTTTCGACACAAAATTAACATATCAATGAGGCACCAGTGTACAGGTGCCAGTCAGACAATAAGATTTTTTTGTTTGCT